>JAOXNO010000033.1:38638996-38678946 GCA_028565335.1 Limnodromus scolopaceus | reverse complement strand
AAGCCTTGCTGAAGTTGAGGTAGACAATGTCCACTGCTCTCCTCTCATCTACCCAGCCAGTAATGCCATCACAGAAGGCTATCAAGTTGTTCAAGCATTATTTCCCCTTGGTGAATCCATGTTGATGACTCCCAATAACTTCTTCCTCTACGTGCTTAGAGATGACATCTAGAATGGCTGTTCCATCACCTTTCCAGAGATGAAGGAATGGTTGATTGGCCTCTAGTTTCCTGGGTCCTCCTTCTTGCCCTTTTTGAAGACCTTAGCTTTCCTCCAGTTCTCAGGGCCCATGTATTTGTGGGTGTCTACCCTGCCTAAATGATCTCTAACTGGAGCCTCCTCAACCAAGGGAAAGTCTTACTTTCTCCAGGCTCTTTCTCTTTCTTCCAGGGCCTGGGATTCCTGAGGGCTGGCCTTGGCAGTAAAGACTAAAGCAAAGGCGGCATATAGTAACTCTGCCTTCTCTGCATCTTCCACCATCAGAGCACCTACCTCATTCAGCAGTGGGCTGAATTTTTTTTCCCTAGTTTTTCTTTTGCTACTGATGTACTTGAAGAAGCCTTTATTGTCCTTGACATCCCTTGCCAGGTTTAATTAAAAGTGGGCCTTAGATTTCCTCGTTGCATCCCTGCATACTCTGACAACGTTCCTATAGTTCTCCCAAGTGGCCAGTCCCTTTCTCCACATTCTGTAAACTTCTCTCTTCCATTTGAGTTTTTCCAGAAGCTCCTTGGTCATCCATGCAGGGCTCCTGCCTCCTTTGCTTGATTTCTTACTCATAGGGGTGCACCAATCTTGAGCTTGGAGGAAGTGGTACTTGAATACTAACCAGCTCTCCTACACCCCACCTTCTTTCTAGAGCCTTAGCCCATGCTACTCCACCAAGTAGGTCTTTGAAGAGGCCAAAGTTAGCTCTCCTTAAGTCCAGGGTTGTAATTCTACTTTTTGCTCTGCTTCTTCCATACAGGATCCTGAGCTCCACCTTCTCATGGTCACTACAACAAAGGCCATCCCCAACTAGTCCTCCTTTTTTGTCAGCACAAGGTCCAGCAGCAACTTCCCTTCATTTCATTGTGTAGCCACTTACCTGACATGTGGCTAGAGAGCACCAGTTCTAGCATTACCATAGAGGGAGAAAAAGATCCTTGAGAATGCCCTAAAAGATTTTACATTCCTAATGACTATTAGTATTACTTGTATTTCAGAAGTTGTTATCACATGGTAAAAACTTTCTAACATATATGCATAGAGTCAACGAACCTTTCCAGGAGTCTCACCAACACAGGAGGAATTACTACATTTGAAGTTAATTGAAGAAAGAAAAAAAAATATTATTTATATATATACATACACACGTCATACCACTTAATCTTAGATTAGGATAGGATTTGGTAGGTTACATGTCTAAAACATGGGAGAAAACACTGCAGAGACCAAACTGTGCTAATGTTCCCTTTTTCTGCCAGCCCAATACTACTGTGCCCTAATTCTTTTTTGCAACTGCTACAGCTTGCTTCCTTTGTGAACTTAGAACGAGAAACCAGGAGAAATGAGAACATTTTCTAGCAAGGAATAGCTTGCAAAAAGCATTTTCCTCTGTTCTTTTTGTTCTAATCAGACTTCATTCACCCTGGTTCTATGAAACAACAGTATAAGGAAGCTACCTATTATTTTGGTTAATTGATAAGATAATAAGGAATAACATAAAATATCGCCCCAAATTTTCAACTTAGAGCAGCAAAACTTGAGAGTGTGCTAGAGAGGAAAAATACCAACCTGTAAGAGCTATAGCCCAGTGTTAGTCCCTCACACAAACAGGTAGTTACTCAGGATATATGTCATCAGGAACTAAAATCAAGTCACTCCTTAGGTTGTCTTCAGTTCTCTGCTTGAAAAATTCACTAACTGATGTAATTAATCATTTAACTCTTCCTTCAGGTAAGTGAAAGTAATACAGCATAAAGCATTGTTAATGAATATAAGGATGCATTGAAAAATTAATACATCAACAATAGTATGATTAGTACAATTAGTACATCAACAACTTTGGAGAATATATATATATTTTTATAATGTCATGTACTTGTATCTGTGGTATCTTTATATTTCCCTTTTCTAGGCATTTTGTTTGTTCTTGCTCCTCTTTCTTTTTTTAACGGATCAATTAATAATCAAATCATAATAATCAGTGATAAAATCAAAATAAGACCACGTCCTTGCTTAGATAATCTCCGTATGATCACGTATGTTACTGTGACAAAATCTATCCCTGACTATTACTCATTTGAACTCAATTTAATACCTGAAGTCAAAGGAAAATTCTCCTCCGTTTACTGGTCAGCTTTATTTTAAGAATGAATATTTTCCTGAAATTCGATACCCATATCAGGTCCTTAAACTCCAAGATCTGTAAATTTTGGCAGAACAGAACCATTTAATTATAAAAGAAAGTTCCAGTGCGCCAGAGCAATGTCCACGCTCTACGGTGGTGCAGCAGACAGTAGAGGCTAAAGTCAGCACAGCACATCAACAATTTCCTCCCTTATAAAAAATTAGGTGTGCCGCTTGCACCCCTGGCAACAGTAAAATTGTGAAACTGATTCCCCAGGTGGATAAAGCTTCCACCCAATTAATCTAATCTTTTACAGTTCAAAAGCAATCTGTTTTAAATGAAAAAGTAATGCTGCAATACTATATGTTAAGGATCTGATCTGGCTGTGACCCATGTTTAGGTCAACTTGCTGTTTCATGGGTCTCAGAACAAGGCAAGATTACTCAAATATGTTGCAGATTACAACAAAGGGCCAGCAAAGAACGGAGTAACTGCTGCATGTACACCTACCTTGCTTTATTCACTTCAGCTAGACCTTCACAGCTATTATGTAAGATAGCCGTTTTAACTGACTTTCACTGATGATTTTTATTCTTTTCTGTTTCTTTTCCCTTTTTTTTTTTTTTTTAATAATTTGGTCTGCTACAGACTTAAATTCTTCAAGAGCCAGCATGCTGAATTTAACAACATTAAAGAATAATACTCAGCACACATCAGAAGATCTTTACATAGCTGCAAAGAAAACTTTATGTCATGTTACAGGAAAATTCATTTGAATCCAGCATCTTACCCACAGTCAAGACAGTTCGTGTCAAATAGGAAGCAGAATAAGGAAGTATCATCTTCACCCTGCCATGAACGTTGCCAGTAAATGCATTGTAACTAGGTCTTAAAGGTGGATTGGCTCCAGCTCATTGGATTTTGTGTCTTGTTTTTTTAACTACTCAACAGACAAGATCTTTATTCAATGCTTTAAACAAATTTCTCCATTTCAAAGACTTTTTGGGATAAGCCACATTGATTTTCACAATTTTATAAGCATAAATGATTTTTTCACTGTTTTCTTATTTATAAGAAATATGTTATTTATAACATATAATTCCATTAAATGAGGAGTTCACTGAATATGTGGATTTTTCATTACATCAGGAAAAACTTCCTAGGACTTGGAAATAACTATGTTTTTAATTGCAGGTGATAGCATCGTGGAGTATTAATTAGGATCAAGGGCAATGCGAAGATACGATCCATATGGTCCATTTGTCATCAAGATAACCATAAAGAACACCTTCCTCATTTTCAACACTCTTAAGCATATGGGACCTACAAAGGCATAAGCAATTAGAAAAATAAAATTAAACTTTTTATTTAAAGTTATGGCAACTCTCTCCTGACCTCTACACATGCCACATGAAATAATCCCAGACCTACTGTGCTCCAAAATGATACTTTCATATTACTGCAAAGAATCACCTTCCACAGGGTCTTGGAAATACACTATATAGTGTTCTTGCCCTCAGTTTGCCCAGTCTAACCTTATTCCCCAACTACTCTGGTTACACTACTATAGGACAGTAAGATTTATACACAAAGTGGTCCGTATGAATCAACAACAACAAAAACAACTCTTTAAAAAAAAAATTATCTTGACTGAACCCTCTGGTTGTTAAAGTAACCCTGAAGGAAATAAAGAAGTCAAATTTAGAGAATAGGAAGACTTAAAATACTTTGTTTAACAAGTAGAAGGGAAATATTAAAATATTATTAAGAGGTGACTGGAACGGAAAAGTGAAAAAAAGATAACATGGAAACTTGCTCTTGCTCCCAGCCTCAGGCTTTCCCAACTCTTTTTGACTACCCATGCCAGAGAGACTGCTGCTGCTTGCTTGTCCTATCAGGAATTCAAGCACTGGCATTCCACCCAGCTGATAAAATATGTATCAAGGTTAAGAATATTTTTTTTTTTTTTAAGTATAGTAATATTTCTGCCTGAGTTTTGTAGTAAAAGTCCTTGGAGAAAGTGTTTGCAGTTAACTTCTTATGCAAAAAACTCTGAAAAATGAACCAAAAAGACAGTAAAGCAGCGTTATAAAAATACAGAAATTATTCAGTTTTTGTACTTCACACATATAAGGTGTCTGGAAAGGAAAATGGTAATATATGAGCAGCAACAGTGGTGCTAAAACAACCAAAGACAAACCTATACAGACATTTGGGTTTTATTTTTATAAAAAAAGATCAGATTTATTAGTGCCAACATATGTTCATAATAAGGTAACAGAAACTAAGCTAATCTGAGTAGCAACTTACATCAAAGGATATCAAAATAATATTTCTTGTAAGTGTAACATAATACTTCATTTAAACTTGATTCTTGCCAACTAGAAGTCCTTGATATCTGTCTATGAAGCCTTTAAAGAAAAGTTGCTACAGTCAAACAGGGTCCTGATAGAACTTGGCACATAAAGAAACAATTCAGGTTTCATCCATACAATCCTCTCACTCCTCTGGAGCACTCATTCATACAATACTTACATAATGCATATACATTATGACTAAAGCCATGTATGGCCTAAAGCACATAGAATATCTCAGTTCTAAACGTAACATATCTCTACATCAAAAGCAGGTCACTGTATTTACAGCAGATGATCTTGCTCTGCAGATGGGGCTTTTGCTTGAAGATCCTCTTGTTAGCGTATGCTAAGACGTCCAAGTCATCGAGTTATTTATCAAATTAGAGGTGTATCTACAGGAAGATCTGTCTGACTGTGTGCGAGGATTCTAAGGCAATAGTAGTAGTTGTTCCACAGGACTAGCGCTGCCGTTGCAATCCGCTCTCCCCTGGAGCAGTAAAGCCTTCCTTCTCCAGATGCAGCCAGGCGTTGTGAGACATTCATGATCTGCAAGCTGTTGGCTCAAAAGTCTAAAACTTCTTGGTTTGTTTTTGTTTTTAATGTTCATGGAATAGCACCATAGGAATTCAATCTTGATAACAAACAAATCCTGGGTCTGTTGTTTTCTTTTGCTTTTTTCGCCATCAGAGACACTCTTACTCCCAGAAAAAAAAAAACAAAACCTCTTTGGGATACTACTGCGGCTTCATTTCTGATTAGCTAAACTGGACAATTAGCTCATTCCCAAAGAGGTCTGAAGAAATAAAGCTTAGTAGTGGTTCCAAACGTACTGCTAAAACCAAATTGAGTAGGAGGAGTTTTAGATGATCTTTGACTATTTCTGTTTCTCATGGACACAAATTTTGATTTGGACAAGTTTTCACCTCAGTCTGTTTTTAAGTTCAGTGCAAAATAAGAGCACATCATCAGAGATAGCTTACTTAACCAGTAAACCAAACATTTTCAGATGCTTATACTATTCAAATTCAGTCAACTAGTAATGACCGATGTAACAGTTCAGACTTCTCAGTCATTAGTAAAACAAAATACTGTAAAGATCAGTTATGTTTCAGAAGTAGGATTTTTCCAGTTTCAAACCACTGATAACCTGATATGACAGATGAATTTGTAAAAAATACAGAACAATGCAGGAAGACCTTCCCATTTCATATCTTCTTTCAAGTCCTTGTACACACCGTATGCAGGATACAAAGTCAAAGCAAATAGATATGAGGACAATATTTTGAGCGTGTGACCTGAAAGAGCTTTTTTTTTCCTCCTGGACATCATACAATTGTTAGAAGGAAGAACAGTCTGTAGGGTCACTTCCCCTGAATGCAACTGCATTGAATCTGCACGCATCTATAACAAATGTCAAATCATGAACAAAAGCTTTTATATTCTCCCTGCATACAAAGTCCTTTCACAAGCTTTGCAGAGACAGTCAAGTATGGAGCCTGCACATCATCATCTTGTCTATTCCACTGGGATAGGTGATTTATTTTTTTTTTTTTTAATTTTATTTCAGTCTCTGATCTTATAAGTCATTGTTTCAACTGAATGCATATAAAACATTTGTGCTAATAACTTCAGTTTAAAAAAAAAAAGACATGCCTGCCTTCCCTTCTACTGTGCACTCTTTCTTTCTCACTTTTCCTTTCTGGCATAGAGGTTCTTGTGTTATTTTTTGGTGTGCACACTATCTGGATATTTTATACTTCTGTATCGTATATGAAATCCTTTCTTGTTGATTGTATCATCAGTGTGAAAGTGAAGTAAAAGAGCTTCCCCTGCTGAATAAATTTCTTCTGGTGGCTGAAATAAATGAATAAACAAACAATTTTATCTGTCCACTCTGTGCATTTATACCCTTCATTCACTTTTTTTTTTCTTACGGATATTTCTCTTTTGTATTCAATTTGTACTGAGTATCTGCACAGTCTTTTTTTTTATGAGACAAAGAGAACAAAGCTCCTCATTCTTTCATCCTTACCACGTCTTCTATTATTCTGGAGTCATGTAAGCTACTGGGCAAGACCATACACAGTATTCTAAATTTAGATAAACAAATGACTCCAGTATATAGTTTCCATTTTATTCTTCATAGTCCTTATGATGGTCTGTTTCATTACTGAACCACATTGATCAGAAGTACCACCTGAACTACCAAGTCCTATTTCTGAAGTTGAAAGGTTGGAAATGTATACTAACAGTGCCCTTTTCCCACTTCAGCTCGGATTATTTTGCTTTTAATAGCTTTTCTATTTAATTCTGTCTCTCCTATGTGCTTGTTTTGGAATGGCCTCTGAAGCCATTCATCCATATTTTAACAGAACCAAACAAAAACAACCACACCCAACCACACCACCTACTCCCACCTCCCTCCACCCTCCCCCCCAAAAAAAACCATTCATCCCAAGGTTGGGCCAATTTGCTGCCCTCCTACTTGTAAAATAGGGCAACTTGCAAAGAAAAGTGTTGTTTTGTGTAAATTAGTAGATGCTGGGCTCAGTTGTAGCATTTCCCTTAGAATATATTGCCTACAGTTCAGTGGTAGCACCTTTCCTGCATCTTTAAGTCTTCAAAAAATGCCCTAAAAAGATTTAAGCCAGTTTACAGGTAACTTGTCTGAATGGCTGAGATGTTTGATCTAGCATTGTGGCCAAATCCAAAAAGTGTCACACAGTTAATTAAGAGCTCCTACTATCTCATGTAGAGCCTTTCAAACCTTCTATCTAGACAAAGAATGTACGTGTGAAAGTGTGCTTGCATTTGCACATATATAAAGAATTGATGAGGACTTGTGGGATCATTGCACCAGCTTTCTCAAGGCAGGCAGCCAACAGACAATGTAGGTCTAAAAGGAGAAATAGGATACATCCTTTTCAGGATGTCACCTGGCCAATTTCCTCTATGTCTCACAGTTAAAATGTGTCAGATGCATTTGGGATGACAGGGTCTTCTTAAGATCCGTATTCATCACAGAGTTTAGGAGCTCTTTTTTCCCTAAAATCAAATTTAACTAGTAGATGAGCATATTATAAATGCTTTCCTAACTCCCCTCCCTCAGAAAAATGTGGCTTCTTCATTCAAATTGAAAGAATTTTTATGTAGTAATTTTCAACATCGGTGCATTTCTCTCTCTGTAATGTGAAAATGCTGTTATACTTTTTTTGGGGTGCTGTTAAACAGTTCACTGTCAGCTAATGAATGCTTAACATAAGATTACAATACTTTGGTCAAAAACTACATAAGAATATTTATTGTTGCAAATATCTCAAGGGACTGCTTCTACTAGAGGTCTGCAAATTTATATTTAAAAAAAAACAACAACAAAACTAGAGCAGATGATCTAGCATCTTCATTATAAGGTACAGTAACTAAACTTCATCCCTTCTTGTCCTGTTCCTTCCTCTGCCCTGTCTTTCTTTTTTGTTTTATAGTGGAAACAAAAAATTAAGTACCTGGTTACTTACCCCAGATCCACAAAATCGACCAAGTCTTACAGCTGTCTTATCATGACCATCAAAGAGCTCCACATAATCGTAACCACAGTCTGCCTCTTCTTCAACCTCAAAAGTCTGAAACATTAACTCGACTCGATAGCCACGCTCTGCCACCAGGAGCCAGTTGCAGTCTGCCTGAACCGGATAGTTGTTATCACCAAACTGAGCGTGTGAGTACAGATCTTTGGGCTTGGTTTCAGCTTTCAGCCGACCACCACACTCTAAACAGAGGAAAAAAATAAGGACAAAGAAGCTTATTCAGTGCAAATTAGCGTTTTCTTTTCATAGATGCCAGGTCTTATTCAGGCTGAGTGCATTTTTATGCCACAAACAAGTCAATCAAATAAGGTGTAGAGTGAAGTACTACTCCGTATGAATACAAATCCATCATTCTGAGTTTCCCCTATATAAAGTCTGTTTTATAACTACAGGAATTTGAGCGTATTTCATAATTTTCAAGTGAAAGACCAAAAGGCAGGGAACACCAAAGTTGTAAGGAATGTGGTTCAAGAGTTAGGACATTCTTCAGATAGATATTTGAGAGCTGCTATGGCCAGCAAGGCAAGTGCTGTACACGGGACATTCCCATTTCAGTGGTGACAGCCTTTCCACATGGGCAAACAACACCGTTTGCAAGTGGCAGGGGACGATCAGCTCTAGCACACACATAGTCAGCAGTCAAGTGCAAAAGTCTTGTGTTTCATACAAGTGTCACCTTTAACCATCATATGGTGCCTTGATAGTAGCTCAATTACTCAGTAGTAAACACCACTGCCAAGCTCACTAGCTTGTTTGCTGCATAGTTCATGGATGGGAACAGGTCTTTGTCTTCTAAAGACCATGGGCAGGAGAAAGCCGGTGCTACCAAAGAAAGTCTTGTACTTGAAAGCCTGCTCTTGAAGAAAGTTCTGAGCTGGAGATCCTTGCCCTATCCCAAAGCACTATTTTCAGTATAAGCTTTTATTCATACACAGTAGTAAAGCTTATGTGTTGCTTTAGAGCTTGTTTATAACTGCTCACAAAGTTCATAGTTTAAATATAAATGAACTGTACTGTACAGTCCAATTAGCTGTTCACTAGCCAGTTTGCTGAAGGAGAACACGAATTGCTGAAAATGCACTGGGCAACAACAAAAAACTTCCCAACAAACCCACAGATAGTACTTTATCCTTTCTAAATATTTTCAGCGGCTACAATTAAAACTAATATTCTATCCTAGATAGCTAGTGAATTCAGCCTCTACAGTAACTTAAACAATAGGTGTTATGCATTTGCCAATTAAAAGTTTATTACAATGCAACCAACAACAGATGCAAAATTGTACTTAAAAGAAAAAATGTATCGTTTAATTTGTTTCCAGGATATGGATGGAGGTTTTTTTTTTTCTTTATAGCTACCAAGATTTCAATGAAAACAGCATCATTTTGTTCTGGTTTCTCATCAAGAATCCATCCCTTACAGCACCCATAAAAATACAAGGTGCAAATGAGCTTGAACCAAAACCTGAGGTTCACAAGTTTAGATTTAATTTTTATAAATAAATGAACAGCTAATTCTATCTGCATTTTGATCAAATGTAGCTATTATAAATTGCTCATTTTATAACAACCTGAAACAAATGGCAATATTCAAACATTTCTAATCTTTGGTGAATTGATAATTTGAATTTGTCTTCTGTGTCGTCGACTCCACCCACACTAAACATGACCAATTGCAAAGGTATATTGTTAGAAGTCACATTTCAGCTGGAACTTAATGACAGTAATGAGCAAATCCTTATTTGTTAAAAAGTGGTGTTTTTTCTTTATAAGAAAATGAAGGAATCAAAGGAGGAAACATAAATTATGTAGAGTAAGCCATTATGCATGTTCTGTTGTTCAATCTGAAATTTCAATTGTTTTTTGCTTTTAAAGAACAGATAAGAGCACATGATAAAGAAAATTTGTCAAATGAGATAGTTCGAACAGTTATTTCTCATTGATATTCTAATTCACTGATTTTTTTTCCTTTTTTTTTTTTTTGACTGGTTTGTTGCCAGCAGTAAGAACATCTCCCTAGTTCAGACACAGAACAGCTGCTAAGGAGAAAATGTTTAATGAACTGTCTGCATTGTTTCCCTCTGCTTGCTACAGTGAACAGGAGCTTAAAGGAAAGTTGTAGCTATACTAGCAATGGCAGACAATGGCAATTCCCTTTCCTCTGCCCTTCTCCCATGGGTTATAGCCTTATATTTTAGGATAAAATATTGATTTTAAAAATTAAAAGTCCAGTTTTCATATTCTTAAGGACTAAGTTGTAGGTATTTTCAAAAGTCTCCATCCTGCCTGCACAATGCAGTGCTGCATTAGGAGGTGTGGGCCAGGCTGTGATGGGTCTGCACAGAACACAGCAGTGCCCCGCAGCAACGCTTGCTTAGCTGTGACACCAGAGCTAACCTGGCTGCATGGACAATCATGCTTTCCATTCTGCTGGGTCTGCTCTGCGGTAGGTACGATGTACACATAGGACTGTAAAGAAATATGTCTGACTTGTAAAATGCTGTTAATCTGACAGCTTTAGGTGAAAATTTTTTATCCAGATCAGCCAAGGAAAAAAAAGCCCTTTCTTGTTGCTTGACCTTCCTAGCTAGGGGCTTTGAGGATTCTTACAAACATAACAGCAAATCAAGCAGTAAGTCTCTTGACCGTTTAACAAGCTGGACAGATGGGAAAAGTTTAAACCCACTCTATCTGAACTAGTGAAACAAGATTATAAATTTGATTCAACATTGCCATAATGAATTATTATAGTCATTTTGGAAGTAACACAGGATCCTAAACTGAGTGACATCTGAGATGCCCAGACCACCAGAAAACATCTCAGATGAATGCCAAGGTCTGAGAAATTTCCCAGACATTCTCTTGGTTTCTTCCTTTTACAGCTCTTAAGAACAAATTTATTTCTATAATTACATGGTATTATTCCAAGCTTTCTTAAGTCCAATCACTGTGTCAGTTCACTTTCACTGGAAGATCTTTAGTTCCCAAGCTAAAACAAATAAACTTGCACCCATATCAATATCACAGAATCATCATGGTTGGAAGGGATCTCTGAGATCATCGAGTTCAACCACAAAAAAAAACCAACAAAAAAACCCAAAAAACCAACACCCCATTACATCACACCCACTCATAAACCAATAATCTTGGGCATTAGAGCATGCCCTGAAGAGCCATGTCTACACGTTTCTTAAATACCTCCAGGGATGATGACTATACCACCTCCCTGGGCACAGGATAATAATTCCTTTTAAACTGTACCATGAGTCAGAGCTACTTTCTTGTTTGCTCACCTTGCAAACGTCATTACTGTGAAATATCTTCATGCTGTACATCACGGATGCTGCTACTTCATTACTTGCTGCTAAGCAAGATTTGGTGGTAGGTAAGGAAATTAAGAAATGGAAAGTGATATTGATGTCAGAGACATCCTCCTAGGGTTGACAGATAAGAACAGGACCTACAGCAGACCTGCAACCTCCTGCAGCAGTGGCTGGAGGTCAGGCACCATAAATGAGGCCATCCAGAAGGCAACCAGATGCCCGTGTTAGGACAATGAAGTCACTACCTGAGCAGTGATGCTTAATGTTCTGTCAGGAGCATTTTTGTAAACTCCTTCTGAATGGATTATACCTTTTCTGAGAGGGAAAACATAGCAGAATCTCTCTCTAAAACTATGTTGCACTTTAAAACCAGCATTTGTAAGTTTTGCTATACTTGGGGAAGCCCTTCTACCCAATCTATTTTTTTTGAGACTTTATTGCCCCTGCTGTTACATTTTTTATCCCGTTCTTTGAAATATTCAATGGAAAATTGTTATTTGGGTAGTATTTCAAACCCAAAAAGTGTCAAAGAAGGAAATCAACATCATCATCTACTGAGGCCATTAAATCAAGAAGATTCTAGGAATACATCCACACACACACCTTTGGGTATAGGATCCAGTTACTCTTTGCTTTGCACAGGTCCTTCTACTGAGTGAGTTCTGCCCAGAAGCGAAGGGAGCAGCTTTCTTGGCTCTTTCCTGTCTGTCTGCATAGCCATGCAGGATTAAGCACAACCTTACCTACTTTCATTGCATAGAGTCAATTACTATTTGCTAGAAAAATTAAAATAAGGAAATACAATCCACTGACTATGCACTTGTTAGATATCTATTCACATGTGTGTCCAAAGCACAGAAGTAAAATTACCATGGAGTACCTGTGCTTGGATCAACACTGCAGGAAAAGGCTGCAACTGTCTTTCACTCAAGCAGTCCCTCAAGGGACACACTGGTGATGTGCTGTTCAACTTAGTGAGCAGTTTGTGCCACAGCAGCTGAAAGAAATAAATGTCCTCTCTTCAGGAGGCTTTATAATTTTTGCAACATTCTTAAAAACTGGGCAGATTCTATTCTTCATATTTTCTCAGAAAATCACTATTATGCATGCTAAGAAAGTTTTTACAGTCAAGGCACATAAAACTCAGCAGATAAATATATATATATGTTTATATGAGGGAAATTCCAGCAAGTCATAATATAACTAACAATCTTTACAAATTAGGGAGTATACCTTTGAATTTCCTTCACATAGTGAATGCTCCAATTCTTCAAATTGAAAATGAGAAGAATAAATGTGACAGCAGTTTTACCCCACCTGTTTCTAACAAGAGTTCTGGTCTTCAACTATTAACCCTAAGGTAATTTAAAAATGAGTAATTATTACCATTTCTATTTAATTTTCTATCTAAGGGAAGGGGTTACTGCAATAGGGAAGGCAAACAATGGCATGCTTGTAAAAGACGATTTTCCACAAGGAAAATAAATTGAATTACAGGTAACCAAACTTTTCATTTTCCAGGCCCAGATCATGAAGAGTGAATAGTTCATATACTGTTCCCTACTGTCTTTCTCTGAAAGGGAAATTAAATTAATAAAGTTTTAGAATTATTGTTAACAAAGCAGAAGGGAAAAATGAAAAATGCTAATACTGATATATGAGGATTTGTTAGATAAGCACTATACATCAACTTATAAATACTTTAGGTAATAACAAATGACATTAACAGTGACTTGATTATTATCTTCTACTGATAACTGCTACCTGTTAGTAAACCTTATCTACTACCACAGGTATTTATAAATATTTTCTGCATTAATATTTATTGCCAAATACTGGATGAATAAGAATAGACTTTGAAAAGTAGACAGACATTATGTCTGAAGAAGAAAAGCGAAAAAAAACCCAAACAACCCAAGACCCCTCATCTTACAGTAAGCATTGGAAGTTCAGAGATTCAGCACTAGGTGCCACTGTAAGCCAAGCAACGTTGGGGAAATAATGTACACATTATGAAAATGTACCAAGAAATCTATTAATACAATTGTAAAACACTATTTTCAATTTCAGTGGTTTCTGCCAGAGAACAAAATTAAATGGTAACTATGAAGGAGAATATATTCTTAAGGTATTAAGGAAGTCTTCAATATTGTTTTTTCTTAATTCTCTTTGGTTTGTCTTTCCTTCTTAGCTCTATAAGAAAGTAATAGCTGTTTATACAAAACCCAGACTTTTGTTTAAGTTAGAACAGAAAAGTAATGGAGGCGCATCACATGCCCCAGTGAAGTAGTATCATTACAAATACAATGAAAAACTATTGAATCTTTTACAAACTAATGGCATGAATGCTAAGACAATCTCTTTGGTTGTCTGTGCCAATATCTTCTTTTTATCTGAATTTATTTCAAAATCTTTTAATCACTTACTTATAAGAGAGAAGGATAAAGAGATGCCTAAAATATTAGAGAATACTTTCTGAAACCTCAGACTTTTCCTAGTGTTCGTAAGGTTTCATTAGATTTAGTAGATCCCTTAACTCATCCCATTCCTATAAAAGAAATGCCTGAGTATTTTCCACTAAAGAACAAAGGGGAAGTAATTAGCACATCCTAATTTTCTGACCTGTAGAGTGCGTTGCTTGGAAGCCTTTTCTTTGAACTGATGCATCAGAAATAAAGCGGAGAAACATTCTGTTTCCAGTAGCAATAAGAGGATCTGGGATCTTATTGCCACATAAGCGTCCCAGAATTGGTGATTTTTCACTTTCACCATCAAATACTTCCAAGTGGTCATAAGCACATTCTTGATGTTGTTCTATCTCAAATTCATTGAAGGCCTGGGGGGAAAAAAAACGTAAATGACTCAATGTAGTACTGTGTTTACTGTACTCATATGGTACATATGTACTGTTAGTGTGTTTCAGAATACAACGCAGATGTAGTTAAAATGACAGAATTAACATTAGTGCCCATACAAGCCTGTAGCTTTGACTAACATACTGATTTTGAGAAAGTGGAGTAAAAATTAAGACAGGAAATTTTAAGACAGCGAATTTTAAGACAGCAACATCCTTCATATAGAAAGGGATTGGAAAGGGATTTTATTGCCAATGAACATCCATAAGAGAATATCAAATCTAGAATACAGTGGCCTTTCTGTTGAATTTGCACTGTTCGTGGGGTTATTCCAAATTTCACAGAACATTTGTAAGAGCGCTAAGCTATAAATTATTGGTTCCTAAGATAGTTGAGAATTGATTGAAACATCTGCAAAACATAATGCACACCCTCCCTCCTGCTTTTTTTTTTTTTTTAAATTTACCTCACAGCACAACTAAAACCTTTGAGAAAGACCTTTCCACATGAATTGTTAAGCATGAAAGTTATATTTTCTAATCTATTATCTAGAGTTTTTTTTACTATTATTACAACACTAACATTTCAGGACGCACTTTTCATGCTAGCATCACATTTTTTCTGGCAAAATCATTGCGAAAAATAACAAAATTACCCTGATTGTTTATTAAAAAAAACTTCAGCAGACTCTTTTACTGTCCTAAGCTCCCAAGAAAATTCAAATTGCTGCCACAGTTTGAACACAAACTGGGCCTCACAAACTTTACTTTGTTTTAAATCTGTGATGTTTCTTCTACATTTCAAAACATTTATCTTCATTTCTGAGCTCCTAGGTCAGTCCCTCTCAGTGCTCATAGCAGCTTGTAAGGACAGAATGAGGTCTTTTAAAAATTGTAATTTGCAAGCCTTTCAGAGCAGAGCCTGGCCAACTTACTTTTAAAAAACTTTTGGAGCAGAGTGTCCAACCAAAGGCACTTCCAAAAGGCATATGCCATAACCTACAGAAAATATTAAAACAATAATACCTGCTTTTTAAATATGGAGGAGGGTCTTCCAAGACTAGACTGGTATCAACAAATTTCTTTCCAGGGGACATCCAAGAGATTTCAGATAAGACTTTTTGACCAGGGCTAAATTTCAACAAGAAACCTAAAGCTTAATATCCAATAATTTCCTCTCATGTAAATATCGAGAAGGCAATATACATATACATTTGCACAAATTTTCAGAAATAACCTAACAATTAAGGTGAAATTCAAAATCTGCTTTGTTCAACAAAGTATATAAAAACATGAAGTATAAAAGCTCCCACGAATAGTTATATAGCTGACTGCTTATCAAAAAACCACCAAAGCAATCAAGACAAAACACTAAAGGGTTAAGAAGCAATAATTAGAAGGAATAATACTGAACTGTCAACTACTGAGCAAATATCATAATTCTGTGTTCTATTTGTTACACCAAAGCAAATCTAACCTACCAAATCCCTAGTGGAATCCAGCCAGTGGGAAACGTGATGGTAATTTAAATTAACAGTTAATCTAAAGGAAATATAAAGAGCTAACACAAAGAGTTTTGCCCAAAAAAACAGAATATTCAGAATAATACTTTTGTGAAAAGTAAAGAGTTGCATGGTGCTGTGGATGTAGGTTCATTTCACAGGAAAGTTTGGGGTTTTATATTAAGGGATTGAAACTGCAGAGGCAGTGAAAACAGCCGTACAGCAGTCGTGCTGCTCTTAAATTGCAATCAGCCATCATGCTTTTATGATGCCAAGTACATGTTGTCATTTATACCCAAATAAAATCTGATGGATTTCAAAAAAAAACCAGAAAGCTGAGAAACTGACTGTAAGAGAATCAGTTAAATATAGAATTGAGTCAAGCCAACTTGGAATCAATGGGAGCAATAGATGTGATCCAAGAGCAGCCTGCAGAACTTCATTTTCTTTTAGAGGAATATTTTATCAGTTTTTCGCACTTCTCATCAGTACAAAAATATCACTCTCTAGGAAGCACTTCTCACCATGAACTGTAAGACACACCTATTATTTTTAATATTTTACTTATCATTGGGATTCCTAAGACTGTAGGGGTACAGTGCTTGTTATATTGGGTCCCACAAAGAACAACAGAAAGAAGTCCTAAATCTATTGTGACTCTAGCAATCGATTCTAGCAGTTACAAAGAGAATCAAAGGAATTTGTTTGTTAAAGGAAAAGTAGATCTTTTAAATCCCAAAATGACTGATATTTCAAAACACCCAGAGACAATTTCCAGGTTTTTTTTAAGAAGCCGTCAGTTCCCAGCAGTGAACTAAGAGCAGGCTTGAAAGAGGAGAACTGACACAAACTTTCCTTACAGTTGAACATAACTGAATAGTTGCTGCCAACAGAGTTCATACATGATTTAATAAAGTTGGTAGCATAATTAAATCACACTCCATCTTCCTGGGACAAATACTTTTGAATACCTATCCCACCATGACTACAGTTCCCATTTTGATTTTCTTATTAGTGAGAATGGTTTTCAGAAATGTTACATACAGCTTCTGAACATCCAGCCCTTTCTATCTATAGCACTCAACTCAATAGATAGGTTGGTGGCACTTATGGATAGCTGCCTGAATGGGACACTTAACTCTCTCTCTTATAAACATCCGGCTGATTAGCTTATGAAAATCGCTCTCTCAGCTACATATATTTTCACAGCCATCTTTATCTGCACATTTCATTTAAAAATTCTGAAGTGCCTATCCTTTTTTCCACAAGCTTCTTAATTACACCAAATGCTTAACTTTAGCCTTTTCAGGAAGAGACTTCTCAATGATTATCAGAGTGAGAGCAATCACAACAAAAGTTTAGTTTCCATACACACACCCCTCTCAAAAAATGAAGCACAGCCTCATAATTCATGTGGCATGTCACCATGATGAAATCAATTCTCTTCTTACTCAATTTGACTAAGTAAACTGTGAGGAATAAACTTAAATGTGGTGTGAAAGTCCAAGAAAAAAATAGTTTTCCATAGTTGAAGTGTGGTATTAATATTATTGATATGGCATTTTGCTGTACAAGACAGACTTTAAAGATATTATACACGGAATTTAGCAAATTGACCCTATGGGCTTGCATAGAAAAGTGAATTTCAGACTCTAAATCATGGAGGTATTTTTGAAAGTTCTATCCAGTGAAATTCTGTCTATTTTTTCCAATTTCATTGGCAAAATCCAATTTAAAAACCTCACACTTTAAAGCAGACCATATGCTATTTCACTGAAGAATGGACAAGAGTCAGCAGGTTTTTAAACAATTTACCTCTGGGCTGCAAAATTGATAGTGAAGTTTAGTAAGTTACGTGTCATTTGAGAAGCAAGTTTGGTAGAAGAGAAAAAGGAAGGGTAGGTGGAAACTCACCAATTTGACCCTCTGTCCAGGAGTGGCACTGATTTCCCATGTGCACTCCTTTCTGCTGGGATACTTGTCGGGCCAATTGGGACTCGTGATGATGCCGTTGGGACTATGGATCTTCTGTTCACACTCAGCTGTGCCAACAAAGATAGCATCAGTTAGTCTGGGGTTCTGCATTCAGAGGCAGCCAGAAAAGCACTCTTTTTTATCAGGGGACCCAACTGAATGGAAAGGTTCTTTAGGAAGACAGCTAAGCACTCTCTTCAGTGTGCACAAACATGTTCTTCCCTTTTGGCAAATCATTTAGGGCAATTAATCCAGCATGCATGTTTATTGATGGTTGTGAAACATACATTGTTGTTTACAATGGATGCCTTTCTTTGGAAAAAAAAATATTATAGAGAAATACACATAAGTATAAAAATTCAACAGACTATTTTGCTATTCCCCCCATTATACTTACAAAGTATGAAAATCCGTATGAGAAATCTTACTACTTGAATTTCAAATGATATTTCTCAATTTATTTCTCTCTATTCTCATTCATCCTCATATTGTGGTTACAGAGCAACTATTTTGATTTCTAACCCACAGTTTCTAGGGACATATATACAACTAAAGAGCAGCTAAGACTAAACTGTATGTACCAAGAACAGCTTTGTCGTTCACATCATAACTGAATCACTAAAAGCGAATCTCTGTGAACAAAAAACTAAAACTTAAAGAAGGCAAGAAACAAAACCAGTTTCATTTTGTAATTGGTTTTTAACAATCTTCAATTGCTTTATAAATATCAGAGAATTATTCAACAAGATTTTTTTAGAGCAGACAAGTATCATTCCAACACAGGGAAAATGCAAGTGATTCACATAGGGCACATCTTCACTAGAAAATTAAATCCATGCTAGAATACACCCTGAAGAATTACAGTAGGTCATATGATATTTCATGCTTGAGGTTCATTTGCAGATATACTAAGTTCTAGTTAAAATCCGAAGTCTGCTGTTTTCTTGGAAGTAATCATACCTTGAGACAGCAAATAGGAAGAAAGATGCATAGAGACTTGAGTGGAATTTAGATTGTCTGAATATGTCCCCTAACATAAACCCAGGAAGGGCAGAGACAGCGTCAACCTGACTGCAAGGAAACTAACTGCCACTGATAGGAGTAAATGACAACTTTGCCAGGCTTCTTTCCAGAAACTCTATCCCTATGTTTAATACAGTATTAGATAAATACTCTATCACAGCTTTAAATGTTCTACACTTCACAGCACTATTAAAAGTAGTGATTCCTGCCAATGATCCCAAGTTTTCCAAGCTGCATTTCTGGGGACTTCAAACTCAGTCACACACAAATACTGGGGACAGAGGGGACAGGAAAGGGGGCATGGGGGAGTGTTTAAGACCAAATATGTAAACTCCCATTACCAATATCTTTTTCTTTCCTTTCTTTGGAAGGAGAGCTGCTGAGAACTTTCTGCAAGATAGTTGTATAATCAACCATTCAAATACCTTACTACTTACCCTCCTTGCAGTCATGTTTGTTTTCGTGTAGCACAAATCCATTTCGGCACTGACAAACGTAGCTTCCTACCGTGTTGATGCACTCATGCTGGCAGCCACCATTGTCCTTTGAACACTCATCCTTGTCTAAGAAATACACAACAAGGTCGGGTGAGCATCACAGCTAGCAGTAGTCCTCACCACCAAAAATAAAAAGATTTAGCACAGTGTTTGAGTCCAGAAAAGGCTAAGCTAAGGCACAGTTGCTCTTCTCAGTATGAGAGTTTCATGGTACCTTAGTTCTAGCCACTCATTGCTCAGCCTGCAACCTTGCACCATGGCACAAATAGCTTGCCTCATCTTTCTAGGATATGAAGGGGAGTTCCCAGGGGAGAGGAACACTAGTAAAACAAGCAAGCTAAATCAAAGGACATAAGACAGTTACCAGCGTTTACACTTTCAAGTGGTCTAGCTGGTAAAAAATTAATAAATATCTCATCCAAAACTTTATTTCAGTAAACAGCAGGATTGTAATTTACGGACAACACAAAGTACTCCAACTTATGCAAATTCCACAATTTAATGGTGGTGTGTTGAAAGGAACATGTAGGCCAAACAAGGTTTCAAGCTCTGCACATTAAGCATGTAAGAAAAGAAGGATCTAACATAGACGTTTTTAATAAGCTGATTTTTTTTTCCCAGCAGAATAACATTATGCTTTACTTTTAATGAATCTGGACATCACAGAATATCAAAAAAGAAAAACATTTCATTGAAGAACATACAAAAATGGCATTAGTTATTTCAAGGAGATCTACAATATAGCATGCAGTTCTATTTATTAACATATAATCCTTCAAAAGAGCTTTTAGTGTGTTAGAGGTAAAGCAGAAAGTAGGGAAGGAAATTTGACCTGCATTAAGCAGCTACAGATTTGTTGCATGGAAAAAAGCCAAACTAGATTAACAGGCTGTCATTCTAGCAAGAGGCCTCAGCTGCCACCCTTCTATGTTATTCAGCTGTTGTCATTTTAGGTGAAGCTGGTCCACTTAAGAGGCAGACTAGTCCTGACATATACTTTTATATATATATATATATATACACACACACATACATGTATATAAGTATGCACATGTATATACCTAGATATGTTTAGACACATATCTAAATCCTGAGATACAAAAATATATACCTCTATAAATATATATGTATATATAAATATAAATAAATATATATAAAATATATATAAAAATAAGTATAAATATATATGTATGTATAAACACACACGTATTAAAAAAAACTATATCTTACAAAATGTGTCATTTCAACATGCAAAAGAGAGAAGGAAAAAGAGCAAAGAAATTGTGGTCATCCCAGAGGTCCAGTTATTGCAGGGTTGAAACGCAGAGCATTCACCCCTTTCAGCCTCATGTACCTTGGAAAGCAGCAATGAGTGTTATCTCCAAACAAGGTAGCATGTGATGTTTTAGACTTTACTAGGCACAGTTATGAATTTCTATAGATTACAAGCCACTATGGATAATTTAAGTCTCCTTCCGTTGTCTTACTTACGTACTTTTTCCTTGCCTTTACTAACGCTTATATTCAGTAACACAACAAAGGAAGTCTGCATTATAATTGCATACATATCAGCTTTATCTACCAAAACGTATGCAACACTTGACTTGTTGACTTGCAGGTCTTTCTATAAAAATCAGCTTCTACTTATAATATCTGATGATAATGTACATTTATAGATACATTCTGCAGGTCAAACCTAAGCATCCACTGCATTTTGTCCTGTAAATCTCCAATCTGTTTGCACTGAAAGCTTTTGGAAGCTTTCTGCAAATGTGAACAGATCTGAAGGTTAAGAAACAGTCAGAAACATAGGTAGCTTCCAGAATCCTACATCTAAAGGCTTACAGCAGTTGTCATTTTGGTGATGAAATAAGCATAAAAGCTGCACAATACACTGTTTATGCGTCTTGCAATGCAAGTCCCAAACTGAGGTAGCAAGTCTATTTAATTTCAAACAAAAGATATAATCTTTCATCTTTGCAAAAGCAAGCACTGTTATAAATTGATTCCACATTGCAAGTGAAGAACAGTAACAAGCAATGAGAAATTAGACAAAATATGAACAAAACTCTTCAATATTTCCCCTCCTATGTATTAGTTTGCATTTTTCTAACAAAATAACAAAATAAATGGAAGGCAAGCTCAAAATGCATTCACGTTAGGCTTTCAAATCCAGAGTAGGTACACAAATTCTAAATAAAAGCCCTGTCCATTTTCATCTTCCACCAAACTGTAAATCTGAAAAGTATTTTAACATTAAATAAGCTTATATTCTGTAAAATAATTTTTTAAGAGGCAAGTGCATAAGCAAACAGTCCCATGTTGGACGTCCTCAGAGATAAAACAATGGACAGAAGGTAGAAAAGAACATTTTTGAACCACGATAATTACTTGTGCATGGTTAATCAAGGATGCAACTGTTGAACGAGCCTTCCTCACACTTCATAATTCAGGACAGAATTTCTGTCAAATTGATTATCCAGTTTCAAAATTCATGAAAAAACAATTAGTCTGTATTAGTTATAGGAACAAATGTTTTGCCATGTAAAAACAAAGCCATTTGTTATGCTGACAGATGGAAATGAGTTTCCCCGTTTTGAATGGATACTTTCTTTCTTTTCATTTCAGTAGTCAGAACAGGGAAAGATCCATTCTCAACAAAATGTTAGACTGAATCATTCAGAGGACAAATGGTCGTACCTCTGAGACTCTCAGAGGCCACCAGTCTGTGAATAATACGTACTCGGCCTGAAGGGACCTGTATCAAGTCCTTGCAAGATTCAAAAACAAAAATTTTCTCTTTGCAGGCAGCTTTCTTGTCTGTGGAAAAAAATGTACCAGGATGGCACCAGAGATGAGTTTGTGCTCCAAAACAAATTTGCTCAAGGCTGGAAACTTTCTAGTTTTCTCCTTTTAACTGCTCAATGAATCATCACCCCCCAAAAAATATGTCCAAACAAACCTCATTTCTAATATTAAATCAAACACGCTGTATGTTCTGAATATTCATGCAAAGAATTGTATTGTTTTAAAAAAAAACACTGAAATAGCTCTAAAACTTATGATAAATGGAAGCAGTTTAGTGATGTATTATCACTGGGTATTAATCATACCACTATACAAAGACTGATTTAAAGACGTAATTAGGCTATCTTCTTGGAAATATCACAGAAAAAAAAATATATATATATTACTGCTGTATTTTTCCCTCCCTAGAGTAAATTCCTGGAGTTACTTTACACTTGTATAGTCTTACGGGCCCAGCAGATTGCAATAGGTCTTCTGACAAGAGCAGAAGGTAGAGGAGGGACAAAAGAAAGAGAGGGAAAAAGAATAAAAACCTAATTGCTGGAAGCTTTTAATTTAGAAGCCTAATACTCAATTCCAAAAAGTTTAATAAAAGTTTTTAAAAATTAATGTGTTGTTACTCCCTAGTTTCTTCCTTTTATCTAAGAAACTCAATTATGAATATACAAGACTGTCTCTGGAGATTAGCTATATCCTGGCAACAGCTCCCAACTGAGCTTTCTTCAGAACTGTCCCATCAAATGTAAATTCTACAGAATGTAGAAAAAAAAAAAAAAAAGTTTTTCTCACTTTTCAGTAGCACCTGTCTGGCTGTTAACACCATTTTACAGCCAAAAATGTAATTACATGTTGTCTTATATCAACATAAATACCTTCCTAATGCAGGTCATCTGTTGCCCTATGTCACTGTTTGCTTTCACAGTTTATTACAGCAGGTTCCAACAACCCAAAAACTGGTTTCTGTCATCTGAGCTGGAGCTGGTCCACGCTTTCTCAACAGTAGCTGTGGCTTCAGAATTCACCACCATAAAGTTGCAAAAAAAGTTCTTTATCCGTGCTTTGTGGAACACATTACAGTTCCTAGTCTTGAAAATAATCTGTCTTGTCCACCTGTCTTCTCTTTTACTGAGTATTGCATATGCCCTTTGCTGGTGGATTGACTGCAAGATTCAGTGTTTTATTCATTACTGATTTTTTTCATTATATATGTCTTTATAACTAAATGCTTACAAATATTTCTATTGTGATTTAATTAGTAAAGCTGTTAAATGCCTTCCAGCAAGTTCCCTAGACATTAGCACTAAGTATTTTTTTTGCAGATGTAGTTCTAAAAGTAGTGTATTCTGAAGACAAGTATATAAATAGGCAAAAAACCTACTTCATCAGCTGAACAGTGATCAGCTATCAACTGCCAAAGGTAAAATAATTGAAATCTTAAGTTTGTTCTTTATTGACAGATCAATAGCATATTATGTTCATATTAAGGAATTCAGGGGTAAGAAAGTTAAAAAGTTTTTTGATAGCCATGAGAGTTTTTTCTGATAAATCATTCAAATATGACAACTTCTTTTTAGATATTTTAAGTTCAGAAGTTTGATTTGTCTCAAACATTACAAAGTTTCTGTTTTAATCAGAAAATATTGTCAAAAGAGAAAGCCAGAAAACACAGAAGAATAGAATCTGCTAGAAATGATGACAACTGGAAGAGAATTGAGAAAGAATAAAAATAAAATATGAAGTATCTGAACTCATATGAACTGAGGCAAAAGGTTATGGTAGAAATGCATTATGAGGTATTCAGTAAATTTATATACTACACACTCAAAGACTATTTATATCAAACTATCTTTGTTTGAAGGGGGTTAGATAGATACTATAGCCAGGACACATCACACATTTCAATTAATTAAAAAACACATTAGTTCAGATTTATCCCTGGCTAATGAATTTATTCTAGTGATCAATGGCATCATTTAAAACTTATATTTTTCAAATTACCAGGAAAAAATGTTTCACCTGGGAGAAGAAAGGGAAGAACATTTCATTCAGAACTGAAAAAGACAATGGAAATAATGGTTCTGAATGATTACGACCTGATGCTTTGAACTCCATGAATTACAGTCTGTCTTTCCCCAGCATACAGCTTTGGCCTGATTTCTTCCCTCATAATATGAAGGAAATCATAATATGATTTCTTCCCTCCCTCTTCACTCATAATATGAATAGATCATTTAAACAATCACTAAAATAAATAAATAAATATATAAATCTGTGAAAATAAACTATCACTTTAAAGATAAACAGAATTTAACTGATTATACATGTATAAATGTTCAACACGTGCACAAAACACAACTTCTGAACTACAGAATTTACAAAAATTTTGAAACTATCATTGCAAATCTTATCTGGCATAGCTATATAGATTCTGAAAATATGTAAGAAACTTAATTTGCAGGCCATTTTTGGAACTGGAACATGTCAATACTATTCTTGTAAAAAGTCAAGATATGTGACAACTCCTGCTGGCACTACTAGGCCTACATGAAATGACTAGTTATGTAACAGTTTCTAGGAAGAAGTTCTGTTGTGTTCGTGTATTTACTACAAATAATGAATATATCTTGAAAGTTTCTCACTAATGTAAAATACAAATTTAAAAGTTAAAACTACTACTATATGTAAAGATGGATCTGAAAGACTATAACCAGAGAAATATGATTACGAGAAAAAAAAATACGCTTTAACGGAGGTAAAAAGGTCATCAATTTCTTTGTACAAGATGAAAAACTTTTTTTTCATTTTTCATAATTGCTTAAGAAAGACATCAAAGTAGTCAGAATGAGAAAATTCTGCAAGTCTAAAATGTTTGACAGTTACTTTCCTCACTTTCCAAAATGCATCACTTATACAATATACTGATTATGATTACTTGCTCATAATTGTTATCAAAGCCAATCAATACTATTTTCATTTTAGCTTTGATAAAATATTTTTAGCTAACAAACACTAAAAACAGTGACTGGTAATGCATTCTCCAGATTCACGTTTTTAACTGCTATCAAAAAACTTAGGACAGAATTCAAATCCAAAATGCTTCCGGATGACTTCCAGTTTGGGGAGGTGAGTGGACAGGATTGTTTTGTTGTCTTGTTTTACACAAGGTACATATACTTATGCATACGTGTGTATGTAAACATACAAGAAAGACACTAAGAAGAATTCCATTACAAATACCAGGTGGTATCCTGCCACAGGCAGATTATTATAGTCTAGTCTTAATGGCTAATTGCAGACACCACTGTTATGCAAATATTTCCTCACATCTTCAGCTTTAGCTAACTGAAAAGACACACGTTTTTGCAAGAGCAAGGTCTTAAACTCTGTTCTTTTGCAAAACATTAAGTAGTGCAAAGTTTTGCCAGAAAGTACCCATAATGTTAAACAAATGTTGTAGCAAAAAGTGGTAATTTCATAACTAATACAATATATTAAGAGACCTGAGTGAAAAAACCACAAGTGTACACTGTATGTAACTCATATCACATTACAACTGGGATCCAAAAAAAATAGCAGCAAAATGTGGGAGAAAAGAAATCTAATAGTAAGTTAAAAACACAGTAAATTTGCTTTTTTCCTCTATCTCACAAAGTCCCTTTGCCTCTGCTGTTGTTTAAAAATATATAGGTGTACTCCATATATTTTCTACCATATACAGCCATTACAATTCAGAACAGTAGTTTAAGACAGGAGAGCGGTTTATGCTTATATAAATAAAAAGAAGTCAAAGTTACCAGGAAAATCATAAGGAAAAAGGTCACTCGCTTTCATACCAAAATACAGTATTCACTCCACCTAGGCAGTATATGCTCAGAGGCACTTACAGGTACACAGGAGTAATTTTCTATACCTGAGAAGAAGTGTGCCTTGAAGCCTTTTTTTGAGACAGTGTTGTCAGATCTGAACTCAACTCGCATGTTGTTGTACTGAGAGGTGATAACTTCAGGCACTTCTGTACCGCAGAATTTACCATGTAGCTTAGAATCAGAAGAAAGGCCACTACGAATCTCCACATAATCATATTTGCAAACCTGAGAAAAGAAAGAAAGAAAAACATTTTTTTGGCTAATCAAAAGAAAAACATGAAGTTATTTACAAATGCAAGAACTCCGATTGGTATATGCTACTTAATCGCAGGATAATAATATCATTTTTGAACTATTTTCTGACTCTAAAATCATTTGTAAATGCTTACAAACGTTCACCAATTTTGTGGAAGAATATTTTAAGGTCACTAAAGCATAGCTATACTATGCATTACATTCAAAACTATATTTTGATAGATACTAATATGCTTGGTATCTAAATTTCAAGATGTTTAGTAAGGCTTCCATTTAATCTAAAAATTAAAAATTGCAGTTATATTATAGTAAAATCTAGAAATATTCACCCTAAAAGTTATACCTATCTTTGGGTTATAAACCACATACCCAGAACTTATAAACCTTCTACTGGTTGCATCTCATAGATTTTTAAAAATATATTAATTTTCACTTAGAAACTTACAAGGTAGGTTTTTACCATAATGTATTTAAGACATTCTTTTATTTACACATACATTAATCTGCACAATTAAAACTATACATCTTTCTTTAACAGTAGCATATCCATAATTTGGAGAGTTAATACATATAATTTTCATTAAAAGTTTAAAAATAAAATGTAGTGAATTAATGTAATAAAAAAGCCTTATGCAAGGCCCTACTCATGATAATACTTTAAATTCATAATCCCTTGGTCAACCGAAAGCCTTCTACCCAAAAACTTCTAAGCTTCTTAAGCTTGACTATCAATCATTTAATCAAAAATGTCCCAGTTGTCTGCAATTAATAGCTTAAGAGAAACCAGTGGCCAGGAGGATTCATACAGAGCTTAGATTGTCCTTTAAATCCAAGTTGTATTTGATAAATCGCAATTTCTAGTCAAGAAAAATGTCAAGGGAGGTGGAGCAGAACTATAGAAAAGGACTTTTTGGTCTTTTTTTCTTTCTCCTATGAAATATTAACTGATTTTCAACATTTCCATTTTTTTGAATATGATACATTTTTGATGTAGATTAAATTTTCATTGTTTCTGGAACAATTTTCACATGTTGCAGAGTTGGAAAGTGACTAATTCACTTGAAACTGCTTTTATACAATAGAAAGAACACAAAGATTTATAAAACTTGAGTTACTGCCACATGATGATTTATATTAATTGTAACATAAATTCATGGTAATGCATGTGATTTCAAATATACCTGACATTAATAAATTTCAGAAGTTTCAGCAATACATCAGTGGTGAGTTTTGATGGTTTCATAAATTTAGATTAGAAATTAAATATAATTTTAGATAGGTCTAACTTCCTTCATAGTACACTATATTTTTAAAAAAACTTTCAAGTTAAATATCAAGTTAAAATTGTAAAATGTAAATGTAAAATATTAAAATTGTTACATTGAAAAAGAGATATTAAACCTTGTATTAAAAAAAAAAAAAAATCAGAGCATTTGCTAAATGTATACATTTTATGTCTGCACTCAATGTATTGGAATGTTCCAGGTATTATATGTGTTTCTTCTGATTCCCATAGGTACCTGTCTTAGCACTACAATTGAATAATATAAAGCTGAAGCTGATTTAGTAGCACAGGAGAGGATCAAACCAAAGTTCTAAATGTTGAAAACATTATGTATATATTTTTCATATCTGCTGAAGTTATATGTCTTCCATGACCTTAAAAACTGATTTAACTTCATTATAGCTGAGATGTCTTCCTTGCAAATCTGGCTTAAGTACCAAGAAAACGCAGGAAAAATGTTTATGATTTGTAGAAATGGTAATTCAATTTTAATTGTTTGGGATTTGTAAGATTTTATTATACTTTTTACAGTTGTAACAATGATAACAAAACGTGAATGTAACATACAATATATAATTAAAAGTAAATTGGAATTTATAGACTTTAGAGCATACCTCAAATTATTTAAAAAAAAAATATTAAAAAAATCTCACAATTCTGCCTCTGCAAATAATTTTGAGATATTTTGGAGAAGCCACAGCTGGGTTGTTTCTTAGCTGTAAATTAAACTCCAGCTTTTGCCACTTCAGATCTCATGCCCAAAAGACAGCCCAACCTCATATCAAATATATTGCTATGAATTTGTTTAGTCAGAAATAATGTCATGGGATTTGAGTTCTTAATGTCACATGAAGAATATCCAGATAAAATTGATAGTGACAGCACATTATAAATACAAGGGATCTCAATGGTGTGACAGAGTGGTGTCTAGGAAGCAGAACAGAGGCCAAAATGTTGATATTGAAACCCATATCTTACTGATTTGCACACAAAAAACCCACTGCAACCCCCATCACTTAAAGCTATAAGGACCAGTCCTTACCACATGGAGGGCTCTGCTCTGCCCCTCTCCCCCACCTGGAGATGACCTCCCCTTTGCCTCCAGGTGCTGCCCAGCTCAAACATGCTGCTTTTCTATTGTGCATTATTTCTAGTACTGTTCCTTTTAAAATATTTTTCCCTGAGATACTTGCAAATGATTTAAACGCTCCCTCTCTCTGTCTCTAACCAGAGCTTATGTGTATTCTTTGTAGTCATAGTCTGTAAAGATGATTTGGTTTCTCCAGATTTTCTTCTCTTGAATTCTTTCCAATATGCCTCAGCCATTTGCTCTGTTTTACTTTGTTGATAAAAAAAAGTCAGCTGAGACTCAGCAGAGAACATTTCTTTTAAATTTCTTGTAATACATATACATTTAGAGGATATGTAAAAGAGAGGTATTCTCTCCATATTTGTTTTGAAAGAATCCAGAAACAGTCTCAAAACGAAAACAAGAATATATATGGCTATTGTCAGTGTATGAACAGTCAGCAAGGGTTTTATAAGACAATATCTATTTTTGAATGCTCCTGAAACAGTTTAGCATGTAACAAATTGTGCAGCTCTTTGTTCATGGTTACTTACTTCATTCCCTTCTAACTCAAAAAACTCAAACTTCATTGAAATTCGGTATTGCGTCGGGGCAACCACCTGCCACACACAGTTTTTGTTTGGAGGATACTCTTTGGGCCACCCTGGTGTGGTTATAGTCCCATTTAGCTTTGTCAGGAGTCCTCCGCAAGCAGCTGTAAAATTAAAAGGGAGAGCATCGTTTCTTGACTGAGACTGTGTTTTACTATAAACAGAAGCACACTGAGAAGATTCAGTCCTCTCATTGCTTATACCCAGCTAATGCCCAGACAGACTAATCAGAATCTTGCTTTATCACGCTTGGTGCAAACAAAGAGAAAGAGACAGCCCCTATCTCGAACAGCTTGCAGGTTTGCGGGCAGAGATAAGTTTCAGGACTACACAAGGCGTTATCATATTCATTCTTTTTCCTTCCCTCCAGAGACTCTGGTTATTCTCTCACAGCCTTTCCCATGCAAGTCCTCTGACCTCACCACCCTCCCCAGGACCTTGACCACTCCTCTTCTGACAGACAGACTAGTTAAGATGCACTTCACATTTCTCCAGCTTCTCTCCTTGATTATTGATCCAGAATCAGCCCTACCTGTGTCAGCTCATATAGCTGTACATGCCTCCCATAACCTAATAGGTAGGGTCACTTCTTTAGGATAGCAGTCACGTACTCTTCTGTCACAATTGCTTTTTCTGAAATATGGATGTTTAAGTAATAAAGAAAATACCTATTATTCCCAAATATAGGCTGAATTAGTCACCATACAACAAAACAATGCTGAATGCTGTTCAGACAGCACAGGATAAACACATTAATCTTTTCCATCTGTGGAATTTTATTTTTTTTTATAAAAAGTAAAGTAATGGGATTTGCAGGGGTTCTCTATCACACTCTGCTCCATTGATAGCACTCCAGCACTGTGACAGCACTGGAAATCATCCACAAATCTCTTTATAATGAGCTAGTGGGGGGAAGTTCTACCTTCTTCCAACTGCTCTGTGCTAACGCTGAATGCTTTAAAAACTGGTTATTCCTGTCTAACTGATGGTCTCACTCACTACGTCTACTTCACCTAACGCACCTGGGACAACTCTCCAACTTCTCTGTCAAGGCACACTTGGCCAAGCCAGACACATATCAATGTTCTTCCTGGCACCTGGTTTTCTATGTAGAGGACTTCTTGGTACATACATAAATTTAATCAGACCAGGGTAGGGGGGCCTGAAGGCTCTGGGTCACGCCTCAGTGTGTCAAAAAAGCTGGGCACAGGTTTAGAAACTGTACTAAGATGGCACAAGTTGTACCCCCAAATAATCCAGCCTGGGTCAGGTTGACACCTGACCTCTAGTCTTCAGTGTCTGCTTTTCAACATCACTCTATTTTTCCTTGAGACAACAGTGGGAAACATGGAAATACTGAAAAAGAACTCCAGCTCTTAAAGCCTCGTAATATGCTGCCAGCAGGGAGACTTGGATTAGACCAGCATGAAACAATTTTCTGTGCATGTCAACACTGCAGTGAAGCATGGGGCAGAGTTGCTGAGTTAGAGGCTTCTACTCTGGCATCATGCGTGAATCAATACAGCTAGCTCACCCTTAAATTCCCAAACTATTACTAGAGCGTAATGCTCACTGTGACTACACAGTGATTTTAATTCAACAGTCCCAAGTAGCATCTACACACAGTCAGTGCTATCTTGCATGGAACAAACGCATTTACATAGCTCAAGGATTTTACTCCACACTGGGCTGCACTGCACTACTGTGAATGACTCCTCTTTTTGCCAGAGTTGCTTTTCTGTTTGAGTGCCGGGGAGATATTACTTCTCTATCTCTCAGAGGAAAACGGAAGAGTTTTCTGAAAGACTGGTGATCTTCCCTATATTCTGATTCAGATCAGCAGACAGACTAAATGAAATTCCTTACATAAATTTGGGCAATGATCAAAGGACCAGAGATCAAACTTGTCTTCACAGCCCCCATTAGGTTAACCTTACTTTCTGCATACTGCCTAATATGCAGACATCTTAATACTATAGGCTTTTTGAAATAAAATCCTTTTCCAACGTGCTCACTATTAAAGTGTGTGTGGGGGGGGAACCAGCCAAAAAAACAACTGGCCTTGAGAGCTACAGTCTAACATGACTGTAGTCTAGGACTATCACCACCTCACACACACCCACAACAAATAAGCAAAAAAACCAACCCTACAGAAGCAAAAGCAAAAGAAGAAAAAGTGAAAAGAAACTAAGCAAAATTACCCTAAATTGTGACAAGTCATGAATTAAAGCCAGGGAATGGAAAAAAAAAAAAAAGACACTAGTGAATAACATCTGAAGAAAACCATAGCACTGAACACTCCAGTTTTCAAACTCTGTTCACTAGTGAAGCAAACAGGTGAACTGAGAGAAGAAGAATTTGTTCAATCCCTGAATTTATTGGTGTTTATTAATTAAAAATGAATCAAACAATAATTGGTGTGTAATTATCAAGAACTTTTGCTTCTTTCCTTTGATATGAAATATGTATAGAATGCAAAAGCTTATCTCATTGTAATCCTAGGTCTACGCAGACTTCCATTTGTCAGTTGTTTATTTCTCCAAATTATTATTTGAACATGCTTTGCTCACCCCGAAATGTAGAATTTGTTTCCAGCAAGAAAAGTCCACAATCTGTCTGGGAGTGGGGAGGATTTCTCTGAGCTAGAATGAGGGATCCTGCTCTTCAAACCAGCCTCCTTCCCAGTCATATCCCAGTCAGAGGGATCATTAAATATTCTGATTCTCAGACAATGACACATTGCTCTACTGATAATTGTCTCCTTACACATGGCAGGGGATGTCTCCTTACACTTTGCTTTAATGAGTTTGAATAATATAATAAGTGGTTTGGGAAGGTACCAAGTCCTGCTTTGCATCATCCTCCATCCACTAACAGCAAAACCTGTGAAGCTAAATTGGTGACAGACATCAGATGAAGACGACTGCTGTGGACAGACATCACCCCAGCACCACTACTTAAAAGGGAGCACTAGTTTTCCAGGCTGGATTCCACAGATCTCATACTGCTAGGACAGAGCATACGAAAGGTGTGGCATTTCATCCCAGCAACGGCACCCTGTGAACTTTACGAGCCCATAAGACAGCAACGCACTGTACCTTCACAACTCTTTTTGTCAGGACCAAGTTCATAGCCAGGATCACAGGCGCACTGGTAACTGCCCAGGGTATTTACACAGCGCTGCTCACAGCCACCATTGTCAGGTTTGGCACATTCATCTTCCTCTGCCAAGACAGGGAAGAATGCAAAAACCTGTTAAATAATAACCTTCCTCAGCTGTAATTGTTGGATCAATATTAACTCAGAAAGCTGTATGCATGCCATTATAAGGTGCACTACGTAACACAGTGTGGTTGCTGACTAGAGCATTTTTAAATGCTAAGGAGACCTGCAAGGGAGAAAATAAAAATGTGTCCTTTGTGGGGTTTGGGTGAGTTTTTTTGCAACAATGCCTACTGACAGCTGCAGACCTAATTTACAAGCACTTTGTGGGCAGCATACAATAATTCAGGCAGCCATAATCTAAAGGTTGTATAAAGTATTGAAAGAAAGATTGAAAATCCACAGCAGGGTCACTTGAAGGGCACTTCATCTCCCACAGAATCAATTTGTGCATTATCCCCAATTCATACTCAAAACCAGATTAACAGAATCCTCAAATCCCAGGTTTTCATTCTACTGATATTAAAGGGAACAAGATGCATTAGGGATGGGGGAGGGAAAGGAATAATGTATTATCTCTACTAGCTCTGAAGTATACCCACGAGATTCATTGTTAAAATATTCCTCAGATGTTGAAATATTGTTCCCTTACACCAGGAGAAGTAATTTCATCAGAATAAAACAGAGCTCCCACTCTCACGTCTACAGCCTTCAAGGTTATAATTGTCTACAGTGAAAACTAACAGGGGGAAAAAAGCCCCAGCTTGTGGCTTTTCAAAAAAGCAAAAAGGTTCTCCTAGTGGCATGACCTGTATTTCGAGTGTCACCATGGCCACACCACTGCTGGTGGCTTTCACTGTGCCATTGGCAGCACAGGGTAGGAATTACACACGCCTCATTCACCAACTGCTGCAGGTGTAGCTGCAATTATATGACACACACCAACCCATCCCAAAACTGGAGGAAGATCAGGAGGCCATTGGTCACTGTACAATTTCTCAGGTGTATTTTTTTTTCTTGCTCACAGAAAGTAATAAATTGATAAAGCTGCCTAATGCAGCAATAAGATTAAAAGAAGCATAACATTTAGGCAAAAGTAAACAAAACTAACAGAAAAGACCAAGTTGTCTCTATTGTGATTATACTATTTAAATTTATATTTGATAAAACAATATGACCAAAGCCCCTATTTTTACAAGATAAGATATGTTTCAAAGAAGTTTCAAAAGTAAGCTGATTATTTGAATCTGAAGAGAGTAGGAAATTGCACTGAACATGTTCCTTCACTCTATGGACATAGTTTACCAGGAGACAGAACTCAACCCTTATTTCATAAAATTTCATGCCCAGGTAAAAATATAGTGGGGACAGTACAGAACTGATTTTAGAAAAAATATGTTGAAAAATATTTTTCATGTCCTATCTTATTTTTTATAGTACAAAATCAATTGATAAATAGTTCACAGCTCCCAAAAGATGCTTTAACATTTACCTTTAAAAAAGTTAGCTGCAAACCCTGCTTTGTTAACGGTTCCATCAGAAACGAACTTCATCCACAGGGTATTAGAGGTAGATCTAATGTCTTCTGGCTTGTCATAGCCACAGAAGTGACCAATTAAAGGACTGTTTTCATTTGCTCCATCACGAATTTCCAAGTAGTCATATGCACAGTTATCATGTCTTTCAATCTGTAAAAAATTATTTTTGAAGTGACCTTTTGAACTTGATCATAAATATGAAATATCAATCATCTAAGAAACAGGATAGAAATTTTTCAAAGTTAACATCAGGTTTCCCTGTTTAGGGTTCAAACACCAGGAAGATGAGGAAAAGAACAAGCTTCACTGGACTTTTTTAACTATACTTGTTTTCTACAAGAAAAAATATTTTGTAATTCTTGCACAGGACAATGTCTAACTGGAAAAAAGTAACTAAAAGGAACTGTTTGATTTTATTTCATTTTAATGGCATCAAAATATGGCACAGACTTAGATACAAAATTTGTCTGTCTTCTTTCCAACTTTCCAATTCCTCAAGCATTTACATACGTAATTTTCTCCTACTCACTTATCTGGCATGATCCATATTGCCATTTACTCTGATTTCTTAGCTGTTAGCACAGGAATTGCTAAGTTTGGAAGAGTTTGAGAGAGGAATTGAGTTTGGGAAATAAGTGAGAAAAGTCAAGACCTGGGATCCAACCACCCATTGCTGACTTCCTTTGGCAATTGTATGTTTGCAACTAATGCAGTCAGGTACGTGTCTACCTGAGCGCTGGTAAGGTTTTGACACTATAATACCAATTCCACATTTTCATTAATCTAAATAACAATTTTTAAACACACAACATCATATTCCATTTGAAACAATGTCTACCTTGCTATCTCAGTGAAAATCACATTGCACTCTGATGCAGAAAGAAGTGATCTGGTCCAAAGCCCGCTAACATCAATGAAAGAATTGTGTATTTTCCCTGTACGTGTCTGTGGTCATTTCACTACTCAAGACTTTTAATTAGTATTTGCCTTTTTCCATGTTCTATGGGGTAATACGGAAAACCTGATTTTTCACAGGTCAAGTAGAGCTGAGTTACACATACCAAATTCCCATTGAGGTGAATTTTTGGTTTCTTTTCTGAGAATCATTCTATTTTTGGCAGAAGAAAACAGATAAAAATACATTTTGTATACCAGTAAGTTGCTAAACTTCCTAAGACTATAAAAATCAACCAACTTACAAAGTGCTATTGATTTTCAGTAAAACAATTCTAAAGGTGGCCATTCTACCATATTAATATATTTTTAGTATACTACTACTGCAAGTGATGCCATTGTTATTATCCAAATTACTATATTAAGGGATTAAATCATTACACCTATATATAAACTAACAGATAAGATTGTGTTTGTGAGAAATGACAATTGATGTTAACGCACTTGATAACCAATGAAAAAGAACGAGTATAAAAATGCTTTTGGCTTATCTGTACCCTCAGGTTTTAAGATGTTGTGGTACTGTCATCTGGGAACACTGCCATACAAAGATCTATCACGCTTGCAATACTCTCTTATTCTTCCTACTACAAGGGCAAAAAAATCTCCTCAAGTTAATGAAAGGACTCCCAGTGAGTTTAGTTGTAACTGGACTGATCCTGTAAACCTTATTTACTGAAGCATTTAAATTTCACAAGATTGATATTATGGGCGGATAAGAATATACAAAATGTTAGCAAATAAACAGGTTTTACAGAAAAATGCATTGCTTCTAGGAGAATGAAAGGTACCATTGGCTCCTGCCGGTCTTAGAGGAAACCCAGAATTTGAATGACATTAGAGAACTAATCTGCGAAAATATCAGAAAAATTCCTATAACAGGAAAAAAAGCACAAGAAAGCATCAAGAAATCTCCTGGTGAAATGGAAAGGCAGATATGTTCTGAAAATTCATTCTTGAATGAAAAGAAAATTCATTGTACATAGTTTCAGTTTTGAAAAAAACAATTACTTTAGACTAAAATACATTTGGTTAAAAATTCCAGACTACCTTTGTTTTGTAGCACTCCCCCAACAGAAAAAAAAATATTTACAAAACCACAACAAAACAAAAAACTAAAAACAAAACAAAAAATATTTGAAGAACAAATCCAAGACCAATTATTTTTCAGGAGAAGTCTTCTGATTATTTTTTATCATTGTTAATTTATTTGTTGATAGAGTCAAATTCCAATACAGGTAAACGTACCTGACTCGGCCATAGACTTTAGACATAAAAGGTGGAATATGTACCTAGTGGAATCAGAAGTTCAGATATATTTTATTCCCTGACTTAGGTAAAAATAATTTAAATGAACACTATCTGCACATAGATTAACAGGGTCACTCAAATGAGGAAGATTAATATGTCTCAGCTCTACAAACCCTCTGGACTGCCTTACCTGGTGAAACAGCGTGCCAACAAAAGTTCTTTAAAAAAAATATTCAAGGCTGCCTAATTTTCAAAGAACAGTATAATAAAGGTGACTATAACAATGAAGCAAAAAGATGAAGCTACCAGTCCCAACATCTCTGCTGTCATCTAGATGCTAGGAAGTGTAGCTGTCCATCAGGCAGCCAAATAAGAAAGGGTAATCCCACACTCAGTGGAAAATGCATTGCCCACAGAAGGCAAAACAAGATGACTCATTGATACAGTTTAAAATTCTCAGCTTCCCTAGTGCTTTCATTTCAGAGTGAAGGTTATTTATACAGTTATTTTTTCTAGCATTACATATGGTTAATGAGAATTCTTCTTACTTAACTGTACCTTTCAAAGGACAGAGAAGTAATTTTCTCACAAACACTCTGCAATAACTCTTTGGCCTGACATTTACTTTTTTTGATCTCAGTTGGCACGAACAACTGTGATTTTTAAACAACTTTTTGTTTTACTGGGCAGTGCACCAAGGATTCAGTCCAGAGAGGGACTTAGTAGCAAAAAACAGAACACCTACGTTCAGGCACTTGGACCTGAAATGGAAATCAGACCCAATGGTGAATGTCTAGGCAAGGCACTTCAGAGCAGTTTCCAAAGTAACTGTCTCTCAGCAGGAAGCTCTGTGGACAAGCCAATAAGAAATGCTATGAAGACAGATATAACAGAAGTCTTGTGCCTTTCTGGTGCACCTCGTTTGGTACTCAAGGGCATCTTGCCACTCTGGAATCACAGCTCAGACTCTCCCTGGAAAAGTATGTGCCTTTCAATTCCCTACTGTTGGAAATGATATTTTTTTTCTCTTTCAAAACACACCTAGCAGAGGCACTAACTTGAGACTACCACTCAACTATACTTCTGTTCAATTTTCTCTTTCTTCTTATGAGGCGTCAGTCCACGTTTCACCTCTAGAGAGTGCCATAATACTAAATAGCCTGGGGGAAAAACTGGACATTTCTTCTTACAGCCTTAACCACTAGCCTACTAAATTGTGCTCTCATTTGCTGGTCTTTGTTTCTAATTATTTTTTATATGGTGAGGCAGGAATATGCCATATTCACACTTGCAAATAAAGCATAATTTGGTGATTAGAAAAAGATCCTGAAAGATAAGAAGAGATGGAAGTCTGATGCTCCCAGAGGTGATATTGAACTGATGTCAGTTCAGATGGTTACGTACCGTGTGTGTAGACCAATGCTGAGCATCTGCACAGAGATCACATACTGTGGCACGTCTCTTATGAAGAGGTATAGTGCCATTTCTCTTGGGATCACACTAAAAAATACTGAGCACCAATGACAGACTAGAAAAGCTCCATATCTGCTCAGCAAATTATATAAAGTTACTGAAAACACTGTGCATTTTCAGCAGTGCCTAAAAAGGGAGACTGACATACTATGTTAAGTAATCTTGAGCCAGGCCATGCCGAGTGTGACTGGCATTTGGAAAACTCTTTGGACAGAGAGAGCTGATCTCGTCTGCACTTTATTCAACATTAATTCAGGATATTAAAAAAGGGAAAACAAAGTAGAGTCTGTGAAACTATTACAATTTCCATTGTTTATATTCATAATTACTGATAAAGTTCCAAACCCTTTATTTCATGCTCAGACCTTTCATCAGTCATAGTAAAAACGTACCATACCTCTGAAGTCTGTTTGTAGGACTAAAATTACAGGTTGGAAATTATATCTACATTTACAATACGTGTGCTCGTATCTATGCACACCATAAAGCCAAAAAACTTAGACTGAAAAAAAATAGAGTTCTTCATGTCATTACTGCTGAGGCATGTTAAAATAAAATGAGTGAACTCAAAGTATGTTACTGAATTTATCCACAAACTTCAAACTAGTGTATAGTGTATGTATAAAAAAAGACCTATGAAATATTATTTTTCTTTGTTATACAATAGTTTAACATTGCTAAACAGTGATATACACAGAGAGATGTACACTAAGGACATGCAACTATGACTCACTGTGACTTTTTTCTTCCCTCTATAAATATAGGTTTGTAAACAGAATTTAAGTCGGCCTTTTTTTTTCTTCCCCTTTCTTCTCAAAACAGAAGTCAAAAACTACAGTGGTTTCTTTCCAAATAGGCATTCCTTTTTAAAAATAAGATTTAGCAAAGATAAAAAATCCCTATTATTTAACAGAATATTAAAATGGCCCTGCTGAACTGGATTATGTATTTCCTAAACTGTGACTATTGTTATTGCTTTAAATATTCCAATTCAAATAGCACAGAAAACATGAAAAACCTTTAATCTTGAAAATTTCTGCAGAAAGGAAGGTTCCATGGAGAGTAGAATTGGATTCTGGAGCTTACTTTTCATAGAGAATTCTTAAATTCACTCACTGCTTTAATGAGGATTCCCTTAAATGTCACTGTCAGTTATCCACTAGATGCTTTTCTGAGATCAGTTTAAAGGCTTTACCTCAAATGCTTGAAAGGTTAATCCCACGTTGTAGTTTTCTGACACTGTTATTTTCCACACACATTCCTTCATTGGTCTGTAGTCGTCAGGATAATTGGGAGACTGGATCTGGCCTTCATTTTTGTGGATTTCACCTCCACAAATAGCTGATAAAAGCATAAAATTCTTATTGTCAGTAATGACATTTTTTGTTCCCCATACCCAAACTGACATTTTATGCACCACTCTTTAAAACTAGCGATAATATTATTCTGGAGAAGACTGTAGAAGTCTAACAAGGACAAATTCTTAAAAACACAATCCATTTAAACCACTATACGTATTTCAGTTACAGAATATAATTCAGCACTTTTTATAGCTCTAAGCATGTCTACAGTGTTCAGGAAAACTTTGGAATCATGGATAATCTGAGTCGATATATTTTACAGGTTACATTTAAAAGGTCAAAATAATTAGATTCTACATTTTGTTCACCTTTGAAATATACTGAATAAGCACTCAATATTTAGTAACCTTTACAGAAAGACAAATGAGACAGAAATCTCTTATTTTATAATGATCTATGCATTTTAACCTACAATTTATCACTTCCAGCTTACACCAAATTTGAAGAAACAGCTAATATAGATAAAAAATATTTTCATGAAAAGTGAATGCACTTTTCGGGGTCCATACTGATAATCATGTAAAAATCTGCAAATATAAACTAAATCATACAGTTTATTACCATAGAGTCAATATTTAAGAAAACGGGTTCTGTCTTAAACAGGTGAATGTTGACTTGCTAATACACTCAGTGGGTGAGAGTGTCTCTATTAAGTAATCCCCGAGTATATGGAAAATTTAAGTTGGATTTTAATGAAGAATAAATAGAAAGTACTCAAATAAATCTTTCCACACACTAAGCACAAGAACATACACATTCAGTTAATTAAATGACTGGTTAAAAACACTTATGAATATTAGATATTAGGAAGAAATTCTTTACTGTGAGGGTGGTGAGACGCTGGAACAGGTTGCCCAGAGAAGTTGTGGATG
>JAOXNO010000033.1:38551946-38638896 GCA_028565335.1 Limnodromus scolopaceus | reverse complement strand
ATTAGATATTAGGAAGAAATTCTTTACTGTGAGGGTGGTGAGACGCTGGAACAGGTTGCCCAGAGAAGTTGTGGATGTCCCATCCCTGCAAGTGTTCAAGGTCAGGTTGGATTGGGCTTTGAGCAACCTGGTCTAGTGGGAGGTGTCCCTGTCCATGGCAGGGGGGTTGGAACCAGGTGATTTTTAAGGTCCCTTCCAACCCAAACCATTCTATAATTCTAGGATTATCAGTGGTGTTCTTAGAAAAGTGGTCATCTGAAATCTGACCACAGGAATAGTTTCAAAATATCCTGTCTAGTAAATTAACACCTACTGTCTCTTTTAGTAATAAAATACTGATTTCATATTAGGTTATTTCTGATATTTTTATTTTTTTAAAAAATATCCAAAGGTATCTGGTTAATATTTTTCCTCCATAATCAAGTAATTTTTATGCTGTAAGAGGCTTACCTTCATAAATTGCTGCAAAACCTTTCCCAACCCAGTTGCTGCTGCTGCGAAACTCGATCCACATCCTGCTGTCGGAGGATGCGAGGACTTCTGGCAGTTTGTCACCACAAAACCTGCCTAAAAACATGCAACCAGTAACTGCATTTTCTGCGACCTCTGAAGCCAAACACTGCAAACATTTATACAAGTGTTTAACATTATAAACAAGAGTAATAAGACAAACTCAGTAGAACTATTCACATGCTTATGGTTAAGCACAGGTGTTTCTGCAGATCAGGATCTAATACACAAAGATTGTATTATAAAGCTTTCAGTACTTCTTTTCATTGCAGTCAGACTCACAAGTCTAAGTACAAAACCTTAGGGGAATTAAGTAGAAAAATTATTGTTGTAGACTGTTTCTATACATACAAACCCAGGCATTTTGGAAGGGGAAAGCAAGTACTAATCTTAAGAGAGGAATGTAATCTAGGTCGCAGTAATACCTACCACTCATTGTATCTAAGGACCAAAGAGATTTAAAAACTAACATCCAAATGACCCTACACTATATTATCCTCTTAAATTCAGCTTAGGTAGGTGAAATTTCCACAACAACCCTCTGAATTAAGAAAAGGATGCCTGCCGCTTCCTGCATATTAGTTGCATCTCTAAGACTTAATTCATTATTGCTCTGCATGTCTTTTCTCTACAAGAGCAGGGAAAGACATGCAAAGAAGAAAAAGAAGTACTCTTCTACTCATAACTTAAAAAGTACAGGAAGACAACTAATAAGTACAACTCTACACTGGGTGCTCTCAACAACAGCGTATGTGCTCATTATGTGCTCTATGGATTTCTCATCACATGCTCTCCAGATTTGTCTGTATACTATTTCCCTATTTCTGTGAACAAAATTATGGCAAATTCATATTTTAATACCCACAAACAGAGCAAAAAGTTGCACATTTTGTAGTTTTCATCTTTCCACACATGAAGCTGAATATCAGTTGGCTGCAATGAAAGGAAGCCTTGAGGATTGAAGTCAAATAAATGACTTTTTTGAGGCCAGTTAGAGTTTTTTCCCATCCCCAAGTTTAGATACATTCTAGACACCTAAAACCGAAGAGGTTTGTTCTGAGTTCAACAGCACACCAGTTCACCAAACTAAATGAGTGTGGTAACTATGGACAGTGCAGCATTCAACAGTTGCATACCAAGCAGAGGTGATTTTCTCCAGTAGCCATCTCTTACTTCAATATAATCATACCAACAAAGACTGCTCTTGTAAAGGTCCATGGTGGTGAAGTTTAAAACAATCTGCAATTAGAGGAAAACATCTAGCTAAATCACATGGGATTAACACTAGAAAATGATCACAACAACATTCTGTGACAGGATTCCAACTGCTTAGACACTTAATTGACCCCTCCTCAATTATTTCTTATAGTGAGTAGAACTTTTTTGGGACTATTAAAAGTTTTTTTATTTAATCTTACATATTTGAGCAAATTCAAGACAGACTATTCACATATAATTGCTTACAGTGAGCTTTTCATTGATAAATAAAAATTTGAGAATGCTAATAAGGTAAAATAATGTTCTAATATAATTTTAAGTATGTTATTTGATGATTCTCCTGCCAATTCCTCTTCCATTACATTCTGACTATAATCACTACTGACAGTGTTAAAAAAAAAAATCTGTTTTTATTTTGGTTTGTGTTTCCTTCTTCTACTGTTTCAGCAAGCGAGTTTACTTTGAGAAAAGTTAAATATTGGCAATGGTAGACAGTAATGCTGAAAGCAAGATCGCTAAAATAAATGGTACGTAGCCCCTTAATGACTCAATGAAAATATAATAAAGGGTTTTATACAGAACTCTGAGTTCTGTACATTTCTGGAACTTCTGAACTTGGACTCCCAATTTTACATCTGTAAATAGGCATATTTTCAATACATAATATCAGGACTACCCGTAGAACATTACATTATCTCACTTTTGTTTAGAAATACTAATCCTAAACTGCCATAAACTCACTCTTTTAACACAGGAGTAGGGTTCATTCTGGATCACAGGATGACACAATAGCTGCAGTTTGGACCCTGACTGACTGGGACAGTCTTAGCATCATGTCCTGCAATCTCAGGGCCAAACAAGAAGATTAAAAATCATTCATATTTCGTATTATAAAATAATTTCCAATTCATACCCTTTCATTGGATTTAGGTGTATTTGAAAAAAGAAGAATTCATCTTCTAAATCAGTTCCTCAGTGTAGGTTAATAAATATTTCAACCTAACTAAAAATCTTCTTTATTTACATATTAGCACAGAAGTGGTTTTATTTTTAGCTTTGATCCTAGGAACTCACAATCACAACCTGCTATTACAAAGCAAACACGAATTGCTGCACAGTAGCAAATACCTCACACAAATATATCTCCATGGCAGCCTATGAAGCAGCTGTGAGTGTCAGTTGAAAGGAGAGGTGTTTACCCTTAGTTCAGCTGCAAGGAAGAAACGTAACACCATAACTGGAACAATAGGCCCATATAGTCAGACGGGATGGTTTACTTCCATCTCCTCTGAAGGCACCGTGTGTCTCTCTAACCACAACGTGGTACAATATTAAACCAGAAAGGAGGAACTTTTTCAGACTGTTTAATTTTAAAAAGACAAAACCTAATTTAAAGATAGCATAAAGCTCAGTGGTTTGGGTATGCAGGTGGTAGAGAGTCACAGTAAGGCTCTTCTCCAAATAATGCAAAATGGAGATAATCTTTCATAACAAAACACAAAGGCTAGCAGAGGTTTTGTTTTCACTCAAGTTCCACAAAAAATAACTGAGTACATCCATACAAGCAATTACATTCTCAAAAATCTCTATTTTCAGTGGAGAGTGGGAAACCTTCTGACAATCTTAAAAGCTGTATCTTCCCCATCCCCTAGGGCTGACAATACCAACTGTTTGGGTGGAAGACCAAGCTCACAGGTGATTCTATTCAGCTTTCGCTTTTACCATGCCATGGGAAACAGAAAACATCTGTAAGGCTACACATAAAACCCAACAGCCAGAAGTCCTGTACAGTGAAGCACATTATGCTGGCAGCCACAGCTTTGTGGGATGAAGGTATGGGACATGAAGCACACCAAGGACCATCAGGACAGCACTGAATAAATGAAAACCTGTTCTGATGCTTAAGTACGGCCAAACATTTATATCCACAGGCTGCGACCACATCCAAAAAGCCTGCAAAAGGGTTGCTTAAACAGCAGTCTGCCACTAACTCTGTGTTCTCCATGGGAACATCCTGTAAGCAGCTTTGGTACATTTTTAGTGCAGCAGATGCAACAAATATAGCCTGCCCTCTCTCTTTTGGCCCCTTTCGTCTGTCATTTTAGGGCCACAAAGGGAGGCAATAATTTATTCTCAGATCTGTATGCCATGAATGCCTGCTTCAATATTAGTTTGATACTTTGGAAATATATTTAGATAATATTAACTCGTGTCCAGGCTGCCACTGACACTCTGAATCATAAAGACCTGTAACAATGAATAGCCATTAAAATATAATGTAGGCTTCCTTCCTGAGCTCATAGATGAAAATGGACTAATCTGAAATCAGACACAATTGCTATGCAATCCTGTCCTGGTTTGAGGTAAAACAGAACCCATTTTCTTTCCAGTAATTTTAATTTACATGTAAGCTTCTTCTAACTAACTAAACTCTCTGAAATTAACAGCCTACTTTTCAGACACCGTCTGCTTCCAGAGATTGATAAAACCTGATTCGTTCTAATTTATGCCAAGGAATGGTATGCAGAGAGGCTCTTGCTTGTACTCATTACTATAACACCCAAGGTCAGCTGACTTTGTATTTGCCCTGTTGGAGAGCAGTTGGAAGCAGAAAACCATAAAGGGGTCGCACCTGTGGGGAGAAGCAGACAGAACAGGTGACCCCAAACTGACTAATAGGGTATTCCATCCCATCTGCCTCATGCTTTTAATCCCATGAGGGATTAAAAGGTCAGCCGTCTTTCTTCAATAGCCAGTGTCCAAGGAGGACTCTGTCTGTTTGTCTGACTTTGATCCCACCCTGTCTGTTTCTGAATCCAGGTACGGAATCTAATTCCCATCCATCACTGAGTCCAGTCTGAGACTTCCTTAGTGCCTGCTGGTGATGTGATCATCATCATTCAATCCAGCTACTGAGCTACATCTCTCTTCAGATGGCTCTCATTTTCCCCTTGCCATTTTTCCATCACGGCCTTGGTGGAGAATTATTTTTTTTTAATTTTGCAAAAAGAATGGGTTTTTTTGCAATGCTACTAAGGAAATGGACAGAAATCCTTTAATGCCATACTACTCAGTTTCCAGATTATTGCACTGTTTACCTAAAACCAGCATGCATCAAAGCATTAGCTGATCCTCTCAGCCAGCATTCACTATGTTACTGTCATGTTTCTTTAAGTCTAACTGCAGCACCTCCTGTTTCAACTTCCCTATTTTATTTCCTGGATGCAGAGTTCCCATGCCATTCCTTCCCAGAAAAGGAACCTCACAACTCACCTTTTTGCTCTGCCTATTGTTACACCTCTCAACCACCTCCTAGCTTGTATGCATGCTTTCCCAGATGCCTAATCCACAGGGCATTTTGCCTTTACTATTCAGGCACCCCTTCAGGGACATGTCCTGAAGAAATAAATGAACAAATATTATCAGAATTCCAAAACTACCTACTCTACTCTGTTATTCTCCATGAGAAATATGCAGATCTAGCTAAAAGTACAATCACTGATATGTTTTCCTCTGCTTCAGTTTTCTATTACATTTCCAAGTGTTATCTGTTTCTACCTCTGAGGGTGGCAGAGGTCTCTCATTCACACCACAATTCTATCTGTCCTTTGCTGACTGTTTCTTCTTCAACCTGTCCTTCAAATACAGAGGCCTCACCAACGATAGAATTTTTGTTCTTCCCCTCATCTCATCCACTTTGCAGTTCAGATTCCTTCTAAACTTTTACCTTCCTTTTTTTTCCCTGAGTTTCTCAGATCATAGGTAAGTACCTCTGTATCTAGCTATACTACTTGAAAACCCTACTGCCCTTAGTCTCCTTGTCCTTTTCCACCCTTGCCCATCTCACCCCAGCTGTGCAAGCAGAGGGCTGCACCAGGGGGAGCCTTTTTCTCTACCCAGATGAGATGCAGACTGCTGGGTTAGAAAAGATCAGGCTACCTTCCACAGCTGCTTAAGCTAACCCAGCTGGCTCTGTTAGAAGCAAGTTATGGAAGCCACATCCTATACCTCCTCCATTGGCTCAGCTGTGTAGAGCCTGGAGGTCTCTAACCAGTCTAGCCACAAGTTTTCAGTTTTTCATGACACAGCTGAAACACCAGATTTCTCTGTTTTCTGTTTGGAAATTTGCCTTTTTCCATCCTTAGTTGCCAGGATACAGTTAGGAAAAGAATAGTTTTACTTAGGTGTGATCATGTCATTGTCTCAAAGGGCAGATATCTAAATGGAAACCATTAAAATTCAATAAGTCTCCTCAATGGCCCCCTTCTTTGAAACTATATGAAATAACCTTCACAGCCTTTTCTCACTCTGACATGCCAAGGTATGTGATGATACAGCAATTCCTTCACATTGACCAGAATTCATAGGCAGAACCCCCAATCTGTCACAGCATGATTTCTGGTTGGGAACCAAACAAGTATAAATGTATTTAAGATTCTTATTTACAATTCTGCAAAGTATTAAATAGAGCAGAGCTTGTTCACAGGGACAGGATGGCTCAAAGTCTTCACAGGAAAAAATGTGAAGTTTTTCAGAAGAAAGAAAGTTCTTCAGAAGAAAAATTGTGCTGTATTTGTCAGCACAATTAAGGAATTATTGATTACACAGCAAAATCAATTGTGCTACTGCAGGGAGAATATATCGTACTTCCTACTGCCTGGGATAAGAAAGCACAAAATACAAAGCAAACACTAGGTAACACTAAGTTTTCTGCAGATGGCATTTTTTTCTCATATCAACCAAGGATTTATCTGTTCTGTGTTATCATTAATGTAAAACATTAACAAAAATTGGAAAGTAATGTAAATCTGCCTTATTTGAAAAGGCAGATTCAAGAAAAACAACACTTGCACTGTTGCAACTCCTTATGCCAACAAAAGTTCTACACACCAGAAGGCAGGATTTCACCCTGGCAGAGGGAATAGAGTATTACTAACACTATTTGCCCCCAGAAATTTTTCTCTGTATAGATAGATTTTGTACAACTGTTTACCATACAGTCTTAAATCTTGAGAGAAAGTAAAAGGTAAATTAACTGCTTTGTTTTAGTAATAGGGAAGCATACATTTTCGATTGGACTGGCAATTTATGATGCCTATCAATAGAAGGAATACTGCAGCTAGCACATACCACTGCAGTACTACCCTTCATTGAATTTCCTGCCATCAAAGATCAGAAGTGTCTGTACTTGCAGAAAGCAGCATGGATAGAAGTCCTCTAAGTTATGCTAAAACAGCACAATGTTAAATCTCAGTAAACAAGAGACAAGAGCTAGACAATCTGGACTGATGCTTTTTCAGTTTATTTTTAGGTGACTAAAGTGCTCCCTGACGTTCCAGAACATGATGCGATATACATACTCTAACCTCCACACAACATTCCTGAGATCTACCAGGGTCAAAGCAGCAAACAAAGAAACAAAAATATAAATATATTTTTATTTTCTCCTCATAATTTGAACGGTATCATCATTTACTGAGAAAATTTGGGATTAAGCATAATATGTGTCCAAGGTACTGTGATATATGTGTTAGTTAAGATTTAGACCTCACTTCTGCTATTCGTATCCAAGTACTTGCTGCAAATAGGGTCCTTTGTCTCAAAAGAGACAATATCCTATGGGAAAGAGCACTGACCAAACAGGCTTTTTGACGTTAGCACAAATATAAATTTCTTTGTTCTTGCTGAACTATATGGAGACTATGAGAGCTGGAGGTCAGAACAGTGCTCTACAGACATAACTTGTCATGTCAAATTTCAATTAAAAAATTCTGCTTAGTCTTTTTCCTCATCTGGGGAGGGTGAACTTCAAGACAGGGGCTTTCCCCCATTAAGCTTTTGTACAGTGTAATACAGCTTCAGTGGTCACTACAATCTCAAGACATAATGGTATTACAAATATATTACAATTACATTAACATCTGCAGATAGGTTTACACAAAGTTGGAGTATGCTATGAATACTTAAGCATGACCATTTTCTAACTCATATATTGATATTGTTTTCAAAAGGCAATAATAATTGTAGATGAACTCTACAATTTTTTTAATGTTTTAACTGAGGAACAGAAAAGAAACCTAAACCATTTTTGTTGTTATCACAACAGTGTCTAAGAAGCAACACGAATAGTGGAGACATAAAATTACCTATCTAGATTAATTTGCATCTTTTGCACAAACATTCTCTTATTCATCTGTTTTCATTTGTTTTTCCCTGCCAACCTGCAGAGCCACCCACGCCCTCCCAGCACAGAGTGTGTTTATTTTTCCTCCTGTCTCTGGCTCCTGCCCAGAGGAGGGTGAGCGCTTTCCAAATAACTTTGCTTTCATCCCCCACAGTGGCAAATGCTGTTACAACTGCTCAGGATCTATTAGCACATCAAGAACTCATACTCTTGGTGTCTACCAGAACCATGACCTGAAAGAAACGCGGAATAAAGTAATCCAATCAGGAGAAAACTAAGTCCAATATGGAGTGGGAAACCACTAACAAAACTGACTGAAATATCTGGGGGCAAATGCTGGGTTTTCCTCTTTGGACTCTCCAGTACTGAGGATGATGTTAGGTCCTATATTTCAGTCTTTAGGCTGTATTTGCTTAGTATCAGCCACTGCTTCTTGTAAAGCCACTTACATCCTTTTAGTTTCCTGCATATTTTGTCTCAGGTGAAACTTCCCATTGTTCCCTCTATCCTTATTTATTTTGAGGCTGGCTAATATTTGAGCCAATAATTTAAAACAAGATTCAGCTAGCACGTTTTGAAACCATACACAAGAAGAACAGGTTTTGCTTTCACTAGGATGGCACACTTCCCTCCCTGACCTGCTTTCACCAAGCCAACTTCCCCCGCTCCCACCTTTTTCCTCTAAAATTGATGCTCAGAAAGTAAAACTGTATGCACTAAAACCAATAGTAGGGAATGCCTACAATTTCTTTACCCCACATTAATAGTATTTCACTTTAGAAACATTTCATTCAACATACTAAGATCTTCCTTAGGCAGAGCCCAGCTATCAGCCCCACACAACTCAGTCAGCTCACGTGAGACTGTGCTGGAGAAGAGACCATGCAGGAGCCTGAACTACCTCTTCCACCTTTACACTGAACCACCAACTGGATTGGAAGCCAGTTTTAAAGGGATTTCATGATGCAAACATGTAGCAGATTGACATCATGCCTTCATTTAACACGAACAGCCACCAAATAGATGATGTAGTTCTAATGCCACAGACCAAAGTCAAGTCAAGCACATAGTTCACGGTCCCATTTTTTTATGGCATACCATTGGTTTCAATTATTATGTAAACTTTAAACTTAAATGAAAAACTAATGAAATGAAACATTCTATTTTGAAAATAGTATCTCTCTTTTGTTGAGGAAATGTTAAAATACCTTCTCCCCTGGGGTTACAGAGATTCTCCATATGCAGTGTGTGTAGGAAGGATAACCATTTGGAAATCCCGGAGAAGAAAAGTTGCCTGTAGATTCCTGCAGTGTTTCTCCACAGGCTGAAAGAAACAAAAGAGAGTAAAAATATAAAATTGAATGTGGCTAATAGAGAAAAATGCATCTTTCCAATATCTATTCAGAATATATTTAACTCACTGCAGATGCAGAATGGAAAACACACTAGTTATTTTATGATTTATTCAAAACAATGATTTTAAGCCAGGCTGACATTCATTCTATTTTACACAGGATGTTTTTATTCCATGAACTATTTCACTTGTGTGCTGTCTGCTGACATAACCAAAATTACAGCAGTCTTTAAAATGTCATTGCTGTCAATCAACTGCAAAATTATACATATAACTTTACTTTGTGAAAAAAATAGTTAGCCACACCCTTAAACACATCCTTTAAGAACTAAAACAAAAGTAAAACAAAAGCTGGCACAGCATGATTGGCACTACACTGGAATTTCGTCAATAGTTTCATTTAATTTAGTATTTTGCACACATAAGAGACCCTTCCAACCCAAACTGTTCTATGATTCTATGAGAGATTTATCTGACCTAAACTCACGCATTTATATTGCTATAGAAAGCTAAATCATATATTCAACAAAACCTCTTGCAACGGTGATTTGTAGAGATATGAGTAATAAAGCAAAGTAAACGTAAAATATTAAAATACCAAAGGCTTTTATATTCTTTATTATTGAAGCTTTTAGCACCCATATCTCACCTGTCAATCATGCTATGAGCTGCTGATGGACTGGTTAATAATTCTTCTTCACACTAAAATACAGAATTGGAAGCTCCTGCCATTCTCTGCTAATAAAAGTGATTCTGGTAGGTGTCACACCTCAGTCAGTCATCTTTTTTGACCTTATTCAGTTTTTTTCACCTACCAATTTTGTAGGTGTGATACAAAAGATGTGAATTTGAGAATATTATCCCATGACTGACAGTGTAATCAAATCTGCAGTGTTTTCAAATTACAGTGCTACCACTGCCAGCAGGTGAACTACTGTATCATCAAAATCTCAATGAATTATAAATGATCTGGAAAATCTTTAAATAAAAGGGGGCAAAGGAAGAGATTGTTTATGACAAAGACAGACAACACAGCTGTACAGGCTGTCTTGTTAAAATGCATCTAAAATATAATCTGACAACTACACTCTAATATCAGGCATGAGCTACATTCAAAGCATAAAATATGCTCTCTGACACTGAAATGGTTATTGTGATGAGGAGAGAAAAGAAAGATTGGTTCAGCCCCCTCAAAATTTAATGGCTAAAGTCACCTTCACCATGTCCTTTAGGAATTAAACAGAAAAAAAATTTTTTACTCCCCTCTTTTAAAAAATGTGGCTTTATCTTTAAAAAAATGCAGGCAGCCACAGTAAATGACACATACAAAAAGGGTATTCAGTGCTAAATAATTATTCCTGTACAAAGCCTTTTCAGTGAAAAGGCTATATCCATAATTAGCCACAATTTATTTTTAACACAGCGATGAATGCAAACTTAAATAAACTGCAGAGTACTGTACTGGGTTCCCCCAGCGCTAGTGAACTGTATTGTAGCTTACAGTGCGTACATAAGCACTTAAGAGAAGGCCAAGAGTAAAATCGTAATCTAGTACAGGAGCAGAGGAAAGCAGAGCCCAAAGAGGAGACTCCCTGCACAGCAGACACACACACGACTCAGGAGATCCATGAGAATCCAAGTACTCTGCTCACCTCTTTCAGAACCCTCTCTTGTTCTTCCTCCCATGCTGCATGGTTTCATTGAGACTACACTGCATCAGCATATGCTCGCAAAGCATAAAACCATATTTCAAACTTTATCACATTTTCTATTTGCTCTAGCTATAACTATTTCACCAGCACCACAGCTGCTATGGAACCCTTGAGCAGATTACACAATGAGAGACAGGGAATGTTGTTTGTCCAATCTTTTCTGCTTATGTTGCATTTTTATCAATTAACTGTAACTTCAACTCACAAACATCATGAAGTCATGCAATGCACACACCCACATAATGTGAAATATGTAAGCAAATAAAATGCTATCAAGTGCGTGGGACTTTTGAGATATCAGTCCCAACGCAGTCCTGCAATTACTAAGAGGGGAGGAGGAAGATCTTGGTGTAACTACCCCTTATTCTATTAAAGTCCCTAAATTACACTTATAAAAATAAACACACATAAATGATTTAAGCATAATAGTTTTACATTTTTGAAAAAATTTCAGAATTTTTCTCTCTTATATAGTGTGCAGGATTATTTTCTCCAGAATATTAATACCACTCCATGCTCCTTACACAGAAGTTGTATCTGGCCTTAAAACTATGGATTTTAAGTTGCAAAAGGCGCCATGAAATATTTTCTTTTTCTAGGAATTATAGAATAAAGCCAGTTAATACAAAAATTTTAACTTATATCCATACTAAATACCTGGGAGCTCTCTATAAAATCAAAATTTTTATAAGTAACATTGAATTTAAGGGAAATATAAGAAAAATTGTAATTGGATCACTTCTACTAAGAATTAACAAAATTAGAATTTAAGAAATATGTTTGGGATTTACATTTTTCACAATAATTACCAGTTAATTTAAAATTCCTGGTTACTCAAGGGAAGTCCAACAAGAACAGCTTATACCAACCAATAGTTGAATTAATTATCTATGGGATCCGAGTTCCAGGCTGGCTTCCAGAACCACTGCAGAGAGGGTGATATTTGGACATTTTGTGTTTAAAAGCACATTCCTCTGCAGTTGGTCAGTGGTAGTTGGAACAGTTAAAATTCTATCACTAGAGAATCTAAAGGTTTTCTCTTTAATTGGACTTTGGCAACTACAGTATTAGTGATTAGGCATATGGAACGGTATATTATAAACATTTTACTGTGTGACGATCCATTAGCAATGGAGTCCACTTTGAGAAAGAAATGTAGAAAGAAAATGAGTGGTAAGGGCCACTAATTTAAATTACTTAAGAACTAATCTTAGTATATTTCATGTCAGAAAAAATTGATTACAACTTCTTATACACCTCTGCTTTATAAAGCGTTTGTACTTTTTTATTCCATTGTTAATCATTAACATTGCTAATGTTTTCTCTGTTGGTGGGTTGTTGTTTTTTTTCCCTCCCAAATGTCATGTCTTATATCAATTTTACTAGGCTAGACCATTTGCAAAAATGACACCTCAGGTCTCCACACACACACCCCAACCAAAACAACAATCTCCCTGTTTTACAGCTCCATCTACTTCACAGCTTGAGAAGGTTAGACTTCTGATAAACCTTTCTGTGGTAAGGAAAGAGAAACTATTTTTACTTCTCCTTGTAAAGATTAGCAATGGGTGCAGGCAGTAGGTGGGTTATATACTTATACAAAGCAATTTCTACCAGTGAACTCTGCAGCATTGTTTAATTACACAGCTTGTGTATAACACTCCTCTGGGCTGGCCTATGCACATGGTCAAGTTCCATTAAGGATTATAGTGAAATCTGCAAATGATAAAGCCCAGATCTCGAAGACTTAGGGAACTGACGCTCATTCCTTTGTCCATAGCACCAGCAAATACATACTTTCACATATAGCTAATTTAGGCTTACCCTTTTCCAGAGAGAATTAAGATCTTTAATACTTCTTACTTCGACCCAAGTCTGTAGATCTGTACATATATGGCATATATAGCTGCTACAGAGTCCTAAAAATATCTGGTGCTGATAATATACTTGTTAAAGCAAAAACTTAAATCAGTTTAGTATAACTCAATGTCTTACTGTTGACTTGATTCCCCTTTATAGTTATAGGGAAACAGTCTTAATCTAAAAACCTTAATCCTCCTTATGTAGTGAATAAAGGCTGACTTTTGAACTTGAACACTCTTTTTCAATCTAATCAAGATGGGAGCAAATTAAGCCTGAGAAACAGCGAGGACAGCACAAAATAGAGCCAGGCTAGATATCCTTAATCTGTTCTCTCCCACACATACTGTCACAGACCCTGACAATTTGTAAATTTGCTGAACTTTTTCCATCCGATGTCTCTTCCTCTGACCAGCCTTCTCCTGCCAGTCTGAGCCTCCTTTCCCATTCCAACGTACCCACTTATTTCTCGTCCTCTCTTTCTGCCTAATAGTATCCTTCTCCATCATTTCCCTTTCTTAGTCTCTTGCTCCTATAAAACAATATATACGTCTTAAGTCAACTACAATTTCTATATACAACTATAAAGGTAAGTATTGAAATTTTAGTAGCTACACCAGAAAAAAAGTATCCTATTACTCTGTTAGTCTAAAAACCACTGTAATACTTCCAGCCTTGAAGTTAAAAATCTGTTCTCAAATGCCAAGACAAAGTTCAAAATAAGATTGGCAAAGAAATGACCCTCAGCTTAATTGCTTGCTTTCTCCTTATTATTCTATCTTGTAACAATGTATCTCAGTATTAAAATGTAACAGATCCCTATCAGCAATTATGTTTTTCTTTAACTTTTTCTTAAGATTTTTGTCAAAAACAAACCAAAATTACTGTTGCTAGGTTGTTGAGTCCTGGCACTTACTCAGCTGATGGAAGACTGGTTATCAAATCTCATGCCTTGGCTTCACTAAGCTCAAAACTCTTTCTCAGTCACTAAGCTTTTTTCTGAATAATGACCCTGAATATCCTGACCAGCTAAAACAACCTGGGAGGCTCAGCTGCCTCACTGTTGTGATGATCAGCTGTGTTCTCCAGCGGCCCTGAGCTCAGCTTCATGTTCATGGGCCCCAAAAAATGCAGCAAGTTTTTGAACCTGAAACTCTTTGCAGGAATAGCTAGAACTCCAAACAAAACATGGACAATACCACAAAATCCTTTGTCAAAAAAGTGTGCATTTCTGGAAAACACTGATTTAAGGTATTGTTTTCTGCATTTTTATTGTATTACATTTAAGGCAACAAAATGAACACATGAAACAACGCAGATGTTAATTATGTTTGAAATATTCACTGCTGTTTTATCATGAGCAGACATCACGATTAACATCTTTTGTCTGAAACAGGAAATACAGCACACCTTCAAAAACAACAGTGTCGGGAATTTTATTGCCATATTCTATGATGATCACATTAAACTTTGGGTTTTATAAAGAGAATAATGTTTGCATTTTCAGTCTCACTGTTTGCGGAAAAAATTATTAGATCACAACCAGATCAACTTTCAGAGTTGATTTCTTTATTGGATGCTTAAGCTTGCGTTGTGTTATTCAGTTATGCAGCTCTCCTATTAAAAATATTAACTGCAAAAAATAGCACATTAAATAGTATGCTATTTAAAATTTGTAGCAAAAGCTTCTGCCTTTTTCTCTCTCCTAAAACTTACTTTCTTTTATGGACTGGCTCAGCAAAGTAAGGCTAGAACACCAATGCCTCTTATCCTAAAGTTTGCCAAAACAAAGCACCAGAAAAGGAGCATGATCCTGCAACCAGCATTCATTTTTATTATCCCTCCAAAGAGTGTTCACCAGTGCTGAAAAAAATTCGACTGCACACACTACTACTGAAAAACCATGGGTGTACAATATTGTGAAAGTAACTTTTAACAAGACTTTTAAGACATTGAAAGAAATGATATCTCATTGCACATTTTCATGAGTTATACGAAAAGGATGTTTTCTCTGAACAACTATTTGAATGTTAGCTCAAAAAACACATTGCATCTTTTTCAGTTGACTGAAAGCGCATGGTGGACTATTTTATACACACCTAGCAGCCTAGGTTTTAAATTTTTTATTTCTTTTTTTTTCCTTTTTAGTCAATCTGATCATAAAATACTAGCTGCTTTCACAGTGGTTTTGATTCTATAGTCTATTTCTGTCTCCAAAATTTGTCTTTTATCAAAATATATATATGTTTCTCTGTGTTTATGAAATTGTTGCTCCCTGTATACTCTTATATTAGAAATAATGTTGCCAAGAAGGATGCCATTATTCAAGTACTTGCTGTACCAAAAGAACAAAAATTATTCCACAAGGAATAGTTGTTAAAGAAAATACGTTAAAGTGGTTTCTCCTCTGGTAGGCCCAGAAACACTCTGCATGCTCTAAGTATATAGAAGATTATGATTCAATGTACTTACACCACAAAGGAAAAGTATGTTTCAGCTGTACAGTGTACATCAAATGTGTATCAGATCTCCCAGATCTTTAGTAGATCCCACTGCTGCTGTTACAAATCTGAAGTAGCTCCACCCCTTCAGTCCTGATCCCTCTTTTTGGTCCTTTTGTATTGATTGGGTTGTAACAAGTACCAAATTAACTGACTGAAAGCTGTTACTGAGACTTCGTTAATTCCCATGAGGAACAGGAGTGCTGTAAAACCAATATGGCACAGAGCTGGTATGTCTAGCGTCCCACAAGGACCTTGTTGGCAAATTTTGGCTGAAAGATGTCTCTTCTGAACTGCTTCAGTTCACACCAGCAGTTAAAACTGATCTCAGCTACAACTAGAGCAAGGAAAGAAAAACCTTTTGCTTTGAGATTTCCAACACTTTGCCAGCACTTAGAGAACTAGCACAAGAGAACAACCACAGGGTTGACTCTGGCTTACTCCAGCCTTGCTACTTGTCCCCGAGACAGACAGCAACTCTACCCCAACTGCATTTTGAGATAAAACATTAATATGTATTGAAATTCTAGGATGCTAGAATTAAGCAGAAGATATTAAAATACTAAAGGTAATTGTTACAACTGTATAAAGTTTGCAATAAGATCTAACCAGTTCACCCGTAAGAGTATTGTATTCAGAGCTGATTGCAATAATTTGATTTGCTCTTTCTGCACTCTGCTTGAATTTAAATAAAAAACAGACTCCAGTCAATATGCAAACTAGAAGTGATATTAAACATCATCTTTTTTTCTGGTCATTGAACAGCTAAGGAAAATAAAGACTGAAATATCATGAAATTAAGTGTTGTTTCATACAGTTTATCTGTCCTTAAGTGTTTTGCTTTCCAGAGACCTTACCTATAAGATTTCTTTTATGATTCTATTCTTGAACTGCCTACGCCAGCTGCCAACATGCAAACAGACTACTGTGCAGCTGACTCAAAAGTTTTATCGTTCCTCTTAAACAACAAGTCAAACAGTTGCTAGCATGTGTTTTTTGTTTGTGGTGCAATACCTGGACATCTATACAGCTTTCTTGCCTGTGCAATATCTCCTTTACTTAGACGAGTACGCTGGCCAATGGCAGGTCGTATACCATTATCATCACGGGAAGGGAGAATGGTATCCAGAAACATGCCCCTAAAAAAAATAAAAATAAAAATAGACCCCAAAAAACCCTATCAGGTTTCTGTCATAAAACTGTCTGACTTTTATGAATGTATAATACCATTTTGTAAACTTATATTTGGCATAATTAAAAGGGTAAAATGCACAACTTTAAATACACAAAACATGTCATAAAAATTCCTCAGGTTGGCAAACTTTATGCAAAGTTATATTTCTGTTAAGCAACAGGAGGGAAAGCTCTTACTACTATTTAAACTACACAGGAAAAAGGCACTGCTGTTAAGCTCTTGTTATACTGAAAAAAGCTAATTACAAAATTATACAGATATATATAAAATAAACCTTATCACAAAACTCTTAATCACAAAGTTCCTATTTCTAAAAAAGTTTTCAAGGGAAGCCTGACTTACACAGGTAAGAGCAGGTAAAGTCAGGCTCACTTGCCAATCATTCTTCCATCAGGCTTTATAATATATCTAACTCTACTCTAGCCACTGCTGCTTTTGAAACATAAATGCTTACTTGCCAACCTCTGCTTGCTTTACAATGAAATATATCAACTTACCATAGGTGATTTTAATAACATTTACCCTACATGACTAGATGTAAGAGAGAAACACACTTGCTCCAAATGTGGTTTCATTCAAGATTTCCCAAATTTTCAATATTATCCAAAATATTTTGGTAGTTTCAAATTTTAAGTGTAAGGTACAAAACTAAGTTCTGTTATCATGTTACAGAATTTGAACATCACTCAAATCCCACAGAATGGAAGTTAACAGATGATTATGTTTCTGCATTCTCTTGTTCTTTAATTTTTTTATACTCTCTTCTATATTTGTAGGCTTTTATAGAAGAGTAAAACTGGCATTTTCAGGCATAATGTAGGTCCAAAAATGAACACACAGTAAGGATCTTCACAGTTAGGAATAGTGTTTAGAAATACAGATTTGTTTTTAAATTATAATAAATGAACCAATTTGAGCATTGCAGGTATGTACTGCTCTCTTTACCCAGTCAGATTTCTTGTGACATCACTAGAAATTTTGCAAAAAAATAGAATTATCTCAGTATGTTACCTTAATCTAAACAGTGAAATAGACTACTTATGGCATTATTCAGTTTCTAGAAATAAGGTACATTATTCTTTCCCCAAAAGTGTTTCTATCTATAAACTATAATTTTATTTTACACTGATTTTTAGTACAACCTGAAACTGATGTTATTCGTATTTTGAAAAATGTAAAATTTTTACATTTACAAAACTCTCTTAAATGCCTTAGCATCACCTTAATAAGGGAACGACCTGTAACAGTTTTAATACAGCATGAACAACATCATTGTGTGTGACTAGAACTTCATGCTGTTTTGTGATTTCTACTACTTATCCAGGTGAGTAAAGTCTAACAGAAACAGCTGGCAGTACGCCACACTGAACACTACTCATACTTTCAAGATAAATCAGTGCAAATCAATACATGACCTCAAGGGTTTGCTGGTTGTTTTTAAGCAGTATGAAGTAACAACTTCTTGTACCTTAGGGCAGGGCATGCCTACTCATGGCACTATCAGTTTTTGCCAGCTTGGAAAGTGGTGAGATCAGTGCCTACAAATCAAATTATCTTGATGTTGTCATTGCCCTAGGACTCTGGGGGATTCCAGCTTGTTAAATTACTCTATTTTATATAGTTTCTTATAATCTCTTCCTTAAGGTAATATATCCGTAACTGCATTTAGTGATGTGACTAATATCAACCTCATGTGACTCATTTCCATGCTCTTCCAGGTGTGAATTATGTGTATGCTGAATATACCCTTTGGTAGGATTTGTTTGTTTGTTTGTTTTTAAAATAATATAATTTATATTGAGAAGAATAAGCTTAAGAAATTTGCAAAGGTTGTTGAGATTTCTGATGGTCTTCAGTTTATTTCAGACTCTCAGATTCTCTAGTATTTTTTCCTTAAAATGCACGAATTGAACAGCAACAAGATAAGCACATAACTTTTCAAACTAGCATTTTTTTATTGAGGGTTTTTTGAGGTTTCATTTAATTTGCATTATTCTGATATTTCTAGAGAGTGATTTGCTGAACTGTGACTTGGTATGAAATACAACAAGACACCATGTGAAAGACTCCTCCTTCACTTATTCTCCAGAGTAGGATTAGCCTATGGGAACAGCTCATTGTACTACTCCCCACATCCTTGCAGAGTTTCAGAGTGAGCCCCACATGAGCTACTACAGAATTGGGAATGGAACAGCCTGCAACAGGCCAGAGGAAAAACAGCAGAGCTCTTTAAACTCTTTATTATATGGTTTTGATGACAGCAACAATCTGTACAAACAATAGTTTGCACAGCCTCTGTTATGTTTGCAGCCTCTGTTATGAATGGGTGACTGCAGTCCTCAGCAAAGGGTGTGACTTGCATGGCAGATGTCCTAATACCATACGTGTTCTACTCGCATAATCCATAGTTACTCAGACATTATGCATCAAACGAGATTTCTCTTTAAGAGAAGAGATCGTGTTACACGTAAAATCCCTAACCATTTCACTCATTTGCTTTTTCTAAATTCAAAATTTCGTGGAGACAAAAAGAAAGTGAGTATTATATGAAATGATGTTTCTAGATTATCTTGTCTTAAAATCTAAAGAACTGAAGCAAGATCAAAAGACTGCTTTGAAACTGAACAGAACCAAAATGTGTTTAAAAGTATAATTAAATTATTCTGACATAAAATAAACAAGCTGTGTTTTGATTGCTGTAAGAATATTATACGGCAAGATGGATATTAAGTGGTTTCAGAATACTTAAAAAAACCATAGTTCTTAGCATTCACAGAGAGGAATAGAATTAAAAGTCAAAAGGTATAACCTGAGACTCCAACCTTGAGAAGGTGTTCCTGGCATAGTGCATAATGCTGTCAAAGTCATATGGTTCCCCAAGGGAGTTCACCTCTCCAGGCTCCATCTTCAAGAAGTTGTATTCCTGACCTACAAATGATTGATAATTAGAGTTTCTTTAAGACCATCTTTTGTGAAGATAAAAGCCAAACAGGAAAAGAAAACCAATAACAATCTTAACTTAATCACTCACTGACATTAATAAATCTTAACCATTTGAGAGTAACTATGTGACTTTATTAGCCAAGAGGGCAAACGTCTTCTGAAACACACATCAAATTCCTATATTTGGCATTTAGAAAGACTGTTCTCATTCACCTAACCCACATAAAGCCCCACATGTTATGTTGCATTTCATGTAGAATCCATAAATTTACTGGCTTGGTTCTAAATTCCAGAAAGAAATTATTTTGACAGTAAAGAACCCAGAAGAACCCTCCTTGTTGAAGACTCATTAGACTGAATATTAAAGAGACTTTGCTTCATCAAAGGCAACTCGCTGAGCCCCCATGTAATATAAACACTACAAAGTCACTTTTTCAAGAGCCAGCGGTTGCAACTTAATGAAAACAGAAGAGGAACAAAAGAATTAATACTTCATAATTCCAGACCAGAAGTTCTTTGTCCTAATTAGTGTACTAAGAGATGCAAAGCACCTCTTACTCCAATTCATATTCCCATTGATGTCTACTAACAAAAATGCAGTGGCATTAACATTATTGACCAACATAATTTGCATAATAAAACAAAACCGAAATGTCTTGGTGGTCATGACTTCCTGATCCTGTTTAGTGATACTCAAAATCATGCCACACCACAAAACGTGGTTTCAGCCAGAAACTAAAGAGACAACTGAAAGGAGAGAGTAGGAAGCTGAGAAAGGCACTCCAGCTGATTTCCCCATCACAGAAAAAGCATAGGGGAAGAGCACTTATGGCATCTACACAAGTCAATGACACAGAGAGAACAGAAGGAAGGCTTGGATGAACGTGCCCATTCAGGACTTCAGATGCTTGTGCTGCCAGTCATCTTCCAAGTCCTAGTTGAGGTGGGAAAGATTTATTGCATCTCAAATCTATTTTGTTTTAAAGTATCTTCTACAGGAACAGACAAATACTCCAAGCTATCATTTAGCAATTTCTAATTTCAACCCTTCTTGAGCAGAGAATTCCCTTAAGCCGAAATCAGTGTTTCACATTTATGAACACTGCAAATGAAACATGCCTAGTTCCCTCCTATCCTGCCACAGAACACACGTGTAGGCACAACAGCTAGACTGACAAAGAAATGACAGTCACAGTTTAAAGTTCTCAGGTTCCTCAGGTGCTTTGTCTCGACAACTCTAAGGCCACTGGCTAAAGCTGGAAGCTCTGTAGGGAAATACTAGTTTGGAAACCTTGGGAACAGTTCTCGTCTTTGTCACAGATTCAAAGTCCCCAGCTTACTTTCCAGGTCTAAACCTCCTGGGCAGCTAAAAGGTTATTGAGATGTTTCTACTTATCATTCAGTAAATATTACAAAAGAAAAGCCCTTTCTCAAGCACAGAAACATGTCTTTTAGAGGGCTTTAGGAACAATGGCTTCCTTCAAAGTTTTTTGAGCATGATTACTGTTTCTTTCCTTCTAGCCAGAACTATTTAATGGCTTGCTATTTGGCCAGATCTTTACAAAAGATTTTATTTTAGTTGCAATATTTCATTTGTGAATCAGTTTGAGATCAGTTTGTCTAAGAGGAATAGCGGGCATAAATACTCATTTCTGCTATTCAGTGCTCAGTTTTCAGAGTTGAGAAGATGAAGGAAACACCAGAAATAAACAGATTTTTCTTTCCCAAAATACATATCAAAACATCTCACCAGGTTGGATGTTTTCTCTAATGATGGTAACATGGTCATCACGGTCTGGTCGTGTATGTTCGTGCCAAAAACCTATCACATGACCCAACTCATGGACAACTATGCCAAATTTATCACAGTTCTTGCCAATAGATATAGCCTGAGGACCGTTTCCCCTTCGACCCACATAAGAACAGCACCTGTAATTAAAACACAAACACAAATGAAAGTTTTCTTGCATATCCCTACAAACCATATAGGAAATTCAGATAAAATATGAGAAAGTATTACATAAAAAAAAAAAATCTGCAGAACAATGCATTATCCAATTTTTGAAGTCTCACAAACTCCATCTCTAGTGCAAGAACGACTTATTATTCAGAATACTTAATAAAGGATACATGTATGTTTAGGATTTTTTTTAATTCAAGGTCTTCTTAAAAGATGATAGTTGTGGTCAACTGAATTGTAACTTGTAGTCCTGTATCTCAGAATGACACAGGAACTTCTTTCACCCAAAGAATCAATAAAAATAGAGTTGATCATCTCATCCATGCGTATCACTGCTTTCTTGCCTGTGCATACTCAAGAGGCATACAGAGGGAAGCAGAAAGAGTAAGTCAAGGTTTCTTCTGTGCCATACTTCTGTTGTGTGTCTTGACATCACTCACCAGACTCTTGGTCACTTAAGTTTTGATAGGTTTGCTTTGCTTTATTTTGACCTAAAAAGTCACCCTACTTCATTAGTTCCATCTATAAAGGGTGCAGAAATTACAAAAGTTAAATAGTAGTACTTAACATGCAGTTTAAAATACAGAAGGAAAATATCCAGAATGAGATGTGGAATCCTGTGATGCCACTGCAATCTCTCCTCATTTTTTGTTTCTGTCTATGGTGATATACAATGTTATTTGCAACAACAGTGTATTCGGAGGTTGAATGCTCTGGATACGAGCAAACAGTTTTTTTCTCACACTCATGTTTTCTTGTAATAGGAATCCTAGTTCCAGAAAGTCATATTTTCACAAGAAAAAACCCAACACAACCCAAAAAAACCCCCACTTCGCAACTGCTCTCATGTTTCATTCTTGTTCTGCTGCATTTCCATTATTCCAATGTAAATCTCTGACAGAACAGACATGCCTTTTTTAGCATTCATACTCTCAACGTTTATCTGAATTGTCTGCTTTTTTAGTTAGGAAAAAAAGTCTGCTGACTACGCTAGCAAAAGGAGAGAAAGGATAGTAAAGTAAATCCTACCAAAATGGAAGACAATTTAAAGTGTCATAAGTTGATTCTCTGTCACCTCTGAAGATTTTAAATATTTCAAGCCAGCATTATATTCCCTAATAAAAGCCTGATTTCCCATCTCTGCTCTGTAAATTCTGCAGTCTGTGAGGTGGAATGGAATTGTACTGAGCAGATCACCTCCACCTTCTCCTTCCTCCCCCTCCTTTTTTAAAAACATGGTTTCTGATGCAACATTTACATAGCAGAATATATTTGGTCCTTGAGGAGGTCAGTGCTAGCATGGAGAACTATCCTATCCTCCATGAACCTCTGTGGGCAATAAAGGAAGAGCAGCTGTATGAGCAATACTGATCCTGGACTAAATTCTACAGAAAACTTTTGCTTGTTTCTCGTTTTCAGGGTTTGTAGTGGCAAAGAGACTTTTCACTTTGGTTAGCTGGCCTGTCAGTTTTTCTTGGTTGGTCTTCTTCATTGTTTGTTTTTGGGTTTTTTTATTATTGTCTAATACAACTAGAATTTTAAAATATGAATAGTAGAGAAGTACAGTCATGGTATTTTAGCTTGCAATATGTGCTCTTAGTAAGCATATACTGATTTTGCACTGATAGTTAAAACCAAAAATAAATGTACCAAAAAAATTGATAGAAATATCCTAAAATTATAAAGGCCGCACAAGTTACTTTATAGAGGAAAATATTACTACAGCAGTCTAGGAAGAATTTTGAAACTATCTTGAAAATTCTGTTGGAAAAGAATATTGTTCACATTGCAATCATTCCTTGCCCATCTCAATAGCTTCTCAAGTAAAAAGTTAACTCTTTTCTTCCTGCTTTGAGTAGTTCCAAGGATAGGAATGAATCAACTTTTTAAGGTCAAAACACGGAATTAGTCTTAGTGCTTCAGCTACAGTTGTGCAATATCATGTTTAATTAATTTCTTAAGGTGTCTTCCCTTAACTGCTCTCTTCAAGGCAGGTAAATAAAACCAACAGCATTTTAGACTCCCTGCTATAATTCTCTGTCATTGTCAATGCTGCAGGTTTATGTACTGCCGTTCCACACCACAGTAAAAGAAAATAAAGAACACCTGTGTATTGCTCTGTATATTTCCCTCACTCTATATAAGCTGTATTAACACAAAATTAATATTTAAAATTTTTACAATATAGAAATATTATTATAAACACTGATATAAATAATAGTAATGGGACGTAAATAATAGTAAGGTAGTTTACCTTAAGATGTTCCCTAAAATACAACATAGATGATAAAAGGGAGCAACAGATTGCAGAAAAAAAGATTAAAATAAAAATTTAGAGCAGTTACACACTTTTATCTCATGATTCCACAGTGGATTTCATCTTTGCACGTAACACTGACATGGTTTTGCTTAACATATTTTTCAGACTGCATGTTTGCAGACTATTATATTTACAGGTGACAATTAACACACTACAGATATTTTCAACATCATTTTTACCCACGTTTTTATCTTTCACTAATCACTCAACTATTTGAATATGTTTCTATTGTGCAATAAGGAAATTACCATAGTTCATACAATCTCTTATTTAGTCACGCTCACCCTGGGGAGAAAAGTGTTTGGATCTTCGAGAAGGTTTTGCATTTTCATTTTTTTTTAACATCCTACATGGTGCTATTTACTGTCCCAACCAATTAGAGTGGGAGTGCTGGTGGACACACTTTGTACTCTGAGCCAAAGGTCGTAGAATTTGCAGCAGCTCTTCATTCTCAGAAAAGTTCATTCATTTAAAAAGCCATTAGAGACCTTCTATCCTCAGTATAGAATTCCCAACTCACTGCCATAGGCACTAAATTTATTTTAATTTAGTAAATAAATTTATCAAACACAGTTCCCAGGTCCCAGACTTCAAATATTTTATAAAACATTGTTTCTTGTCTTTGAATTCTTTGAAGTAAGGAGTAATATTTAGCATTTGCCTTGGCAGTCTACAGGGAGCCATGGTAGAAAACACAAGAATCAATCAGATGAAGTGATCAGCATTCTGTGAAAGCATGTCACCATTTCCATATTAAGTGAATGTAATAAGCTAGGACTTCCTACCTATGTTAAGGTCACATACGTCATTCTGGTAATTATGCTATACTAACCTTAACTTGTGCAAAGAGATAAAATGCACTGACAATGCTTGATGGTTGTTTTAAAAATAGAAAAGCATAAAATGCATGCAATCTATGAAAATTCACATTACAGATTATTAAATAATAAAATTCCACTGATTCTTTCACAATTTGGTTTAGAAGGGACCTCTGGAGGCCTTGAGTTCAACTTTTTGCTCAAAGCAATGTCAGATATGAAGTCAGAAGTTCAGGTCTTTACTCAGTTGGGTCTTGAAAACCTCCAAGGATGGAGACAGTACAGCCTTTCTGAACAACCTGCTCCAATGCTTGGTTTTTCACACTTTGAAAAACTTATTCCTTATATCCAGTCTGATTCTCATTTTCTTCAGTTTATGTCTGTTGCCTTGTGTTCTCCCACCAAGGACCACCATGAAGAGCCTTGCTCCCTTTTCTTGTTGCCCTCCCCTTAGGAGCTGTGGGTTGAAGTTGGGTCCCCCAAAGATGCCTCTTCTCCAATCGAGCTAACCCTGGACCTTCAGCATCTCCTCACAGGGCAAGTGCTTCAGCTCCCAAGTGTCTTGGCGCAAGGCTCAAGTCCTTCCAGATTATTAATATAGTTCTTGTACTGGGCGTCCACAACTGGATGTAGAGTCTATATGTAACCTGGCAAGTGCCAAGCAGTGACGGATAACCCCTTCCCGTGAGCCACCAGCTGCGCTTCTGTTCACACAGCCCCGGACGCTGTTGGCTGCCTTAGTTGTCAGGGTCTACAGCCAGCTTTTGCCCAGCTCACTCTTTGATGGCCTTCTCCACAGAGCTGCTCCCCAACCGGGCAGTGCCCAGCCCATCTTGTTCTTCTTTTGCAGGTGCAGGACTTTGCATTTGCCCTTTTTGAACTTCATAAGGTTCCTGCTGGTCAGTTCCTCCTCCCTGCCTGAGTTGCTCTGGGTTCCAGCTCTACCATTGAGCCTATCATCTGGTCCCCCCAAACTTGGTGTCATCTGCAAACTTGATGAGAGTATACACTGTCTTCTCTTCGTGGGTCACTGATATAGATTTTTAAAAGGGACAGGTCCCTGTGATAATGCACTTTCAGTCATAGTCTGAGTCCAAGCCATTAGCCACAGCCCTCCAAGCCCAATCACACAATCAATTTTAACCTATCTAGTTTTCCATTCATCTATAATCCTGCAGAATACACCTTGAAGATTCAACACATTTAAACATATTTGTTTAAATCCTGCAATTTAATTCATAATTCAAAGCCAGTGTGGTCTGAATACAACACAAGATGGCAGTGCAAAAGATTGATGAGAATAAAGTTAGGATAACCACACATAATTATCAAAAGGTAGAACAAATCCTTTAATTTAAAACAGTTTAAACACTTCTGCTGAGTCTTCATTATTAACACCGTATTGAAACTCTACAGAGAAAAATTGCAACACAGAACTGAAGAACATTAATCAATATTTATAGTTGAAAGCAAATCAATGGGTTATTAAGACTGTAGGTTGTAGACTATTTAATACAATTTCAGTAGTTGCTGATGTTGTTGACTTCATGTACATTACATGCTTCAACTAACAAAGACTTTTTTGGTGGCTCAAAAATTTCCACAGATTTTCAATATAATTTTTGCACAGTGGCACTTCAGAGACAAATAGAGAAAACAGAAAAAGTGAAAAATAATAAATAATTATTCTAAATATTACTGTCTATGGTGTCTCCGTCTCTGCTTTTATTGACGCTATTCACAACAAGGGCAGAAGAATAAAGCAAGAATTTAACTACACTCTGTCTCTTCCTGTCCTTTTTACTTCAGTTGGACCAAAAGAGGGTTTAGCCTTTTAAGATTGTGCACTATAACTTGGAAAATGTCAGACAATAGCTGTGCAATAATAGCAGAAGAACAAGATGGCTAGTGTAACATACTAAGTTATGAATAGTTTGTTTCTATAAGAAAATAAGGTAAATACCTAATTAACAAATTTACTGAATACAATTAACAATACCAAAAAGTTGATTGTTTCTCAAAAACAAAGGTGCTTAAATCACATCTAAAATTTTTCAGTGGTATTTTATAAATCAGATAAATTTTTAGGTTTTTTCAAAAATCATTTGACGTTTTACTGTTGTAGTTATTAAAAAACAAGAGCGGTTGGGCAACATCAAATGTGTATAGTGATGTTAGGTACCTCTGACACATTTAAAAGATGTATTCTCTTCAAAAGAAAAAATTAACTGAATTTTTTTTACATAGAATTCCTCTATGCTGTCTAACAGTGGACACCTGAAATTCAAGACACTGAGAATTACTTTTTTAATTCTTGGTCTGCTCCTAAAACAAGCAGCTAGATGAGTATGGTAATTTCCTTACACTGGGTACTTGACAGATTTCAAGCATTTCCCAGAAAGTATAAACAAACGTATTGAGTGTTTCTTTACACGTCAAGGAGAATTAGAACTAACACCAGGTCTTAAAATAACAGCAGCAGTGGGCACTCATAGAGGGTTATTAAGATTTGCTAGGTTGAGTGTCATGTCAAGCCGACCAGATTCATCCAATAAGAGTCTGATCACTTCAACAATTGCATGAGTCAAAGGGTAAGAAAAACTAAAATAAATAAATAAATCCACAATGGAAATTAATTGGCAATGTCATGAGTTTGACCCCAGGTGTATTTGGCAAAAGGCCAAGACCTCTCTCTGTTGTATGAGCAATTGTCACGCCCAATAAACTGAGTCGGCTGGCAGCCTTTAAAGCTTCTCATCTCTTTAATCTTTATTGCACCACATAGTAGTTTTAGGCAGTAACTATTTATGAATCTCCAATTCCATTTAATCACTTAACTGATCAATGGTGGTGAGCAAAGAAAAACAAATGACAGAGAGAAAGTGAAATGACTGGAATAATACACTCATTCTTTTAAGTAATACAGCTACTGTCAAAAAAACTCTTTAATTAACATGAAGGGAAAATCAGGTGGGGTTAATGTTGCACTTTTTTTAAAAGCTGCACTCTTCAGAACTTGATAATATAAAAATCCTCAAAACTTCAACATCAACTTGCCATGGCACTGACTGTATGAAGTTGTGGATGAAAAATTAGAGAACTTCATAAGCATACTAGGACTGTTTACAGTCATCACAAAGCAAGAGAAAGAAGTTCACAAAATTCATGAACAAAATCTCACTTAAGACACAGATGGTTTTTTTTCTTGGTGAAAAAACACCTCTTTCAAACACAAATATAACTCGTTCCGTACAATGGAGTTACTGGCTATGACCTGGCTTGATGAATTTTCTTTTTGTCAGAGATCAATTTAGTTGTAGTTACAAATTGATTCTATGATTCTATGACTGGCCTAAGAGGACCTGTTGCAATGGCAGAAGGCTTCTACTGCTTCTTCACCTGCTGAATGGAGATGACCATTGCAATATTACAAAGAAGAGCCAGCTGAGTCCATTCCTCAGCAGCTGCCTATCCCATTGTATTAACATAAATCAGCCCTCATTCAGTTTATGTGTATACCCTGTTTTTCAGACTATGGCAGCTGGTCACCTGCACCTTGGTCACACCCACCCATCCTGCAGGCCATGCCACAAGCAGCAGAAAAGCTGTGTCAACTGCTGTGGGCACGAAGAGTGCCAGCTGCTAGACTTAATGATCACCTGAAAGCGTGAGTCAGCTCTAATGCCACAGGTTATTTAGTACAACTCTGAAATTCTTCTCATTCCATAAAAGTGATTGAGCATATTTTATAACATGTAACCATTCTTAAAGCTGAAGAATGCTGCAAAAGTGTACCTCGGGCAATGAATTTACCTCTTTAACCAACGTTAAGAACTTCCTTGTAATGTCTATTTAATATACTAGCAAGTTCAGAAAACATTAAACATTCAGAAGCTGTTCAATCTACAATGTTTGGAGAAGCACATGAAAAAGATCTGATTTTCCTGTACCTCAGACAGCTCTTTGTCAAATACCTATGCAAGAGGTTACAGCAGTGATTGTAATAAGTCATCTAAAGTTTGTCATAAAAAGTACTTAAGTCTTCTGGTGGAACACAAAAATTGCCACAGTCAGATCAAAGGCATGCTGAGATGCCAGAAGAATATGACTAATTGTTATTTTTTGTCTCACTACATAAAAAGAAGCTTGATCTTGTACTCAGTAATATTTATTATGAGCATGTGACCAGAGGCCACTCCAGTTTGCTGACCCCCTTTCTGGCTTTGCATACAGAGAAGTATACTGACTGTCATCAGGCACTTCCTATCTGACAGGAAGAAGCATAAGAATAGAGAAGCAGTAGTGAACAAAGAGTGTTTTGAGTTTGTTTACAGATTAGAGTTTTACTTGCCCTAATCAACTAGCTGCATAAATATTTGCTGCTATAGATATTAATGCCAATGCACACTGTTTTGGTAGAAGAATCATAAACACTAGCATCTTAATGCTATATACTTATTCTCATATCTGCAGCTCATGTTCAAATAACTATCAGCAATTACAAAATTTCAAACTACTGAGTGCTTCAGCTGTACTAAGAAACAATCTTTCAATAATTAACTGTTCTCAGAGTAAATAATAAACAAGACGTGATAACAAATAATTATAGTTTGAGACTTCAACAGATGCAATTATTCTGATGGGAAGGAGGGATCCAGCTGTAAAGCTTCTGAATTTTTTCCACACAAGCTTCCCATAAGCAAACTAGAGAACCCTGATATAAAGCAGAATATAAGGCTGGTTGGAATATTATATGAAGCAAAGATAGAGAAGATGCTCTTTAAACTTGCAGTCTGAGAAAAGACTGCTAAATGCCATGAAGACAAGCCTGGAATTGATAGCAACTTTAGCAGATTAGAGAAGACATCTGAAAAGGGAAATACAGCATTATTTGGTGTCCTGAGATGTGCAAAACATGGCACATGTTGGAACCAGTGACAGGGTATCACTGCTGTGGAAAGAACTCTGGCTCTTATTCAGCCACATCCTAACTGACCATGAGACAAATGTGGCAGCTGTTGAGAAACAAGAAGGCATCATGCTTAGGTACTTAAGTAGAAGGAGAGACTACAAGACGTATTAATACCTCTAGCATTGGCTCAGCAAAAGTAATGCTTCATCTGGACAAACATGCCCTAGTTTTTGGTCCTCAATTTCAAGAAAGATGTGGACTAGTTGAAAAGAATCTCAAAGAGAATAACAACATGATCAAAGGCCTAGAAAATACGACTTACCAGGAAAGATTAAATGAATTGGGGATTTTCTAGCCTAGAAGAAAATAGAACTGAGGGTGGACATAATAACAGTCTCGAAGTACATAATAGATTCCTTCAAAAAAGAAAGAGAAATAATTTATTTTCTATGGCCATGGTGAACAGGGAAAAAAGTTAATGTATTTTAATTGCAGCAAGAAATACCTGTTATAGCTATGACCAATAATACTGCCCCAGACTTCTTACATTTCTTATATTAAGAACACTGAAGTAATCATTTCCTAGCAGGCTGTGAAGTATTCATTTTTTTAGATTTTTAGAAGCAAGATAGCTTCAAGATATATGCAAGATATTGCATATATCAGCAATGACTTAGGTATAGCTGTTTATGTCTTAAGAATATCTTTCTGAGATCCCCCGCAGTCCTATGGGTCTAAGATAATCAAAACTTGTCTCTCATTCATTGCAGATATATAAACTCTCAACATTAGGAAGGTCATGTATCTGTGATAACCAGCTGCTGTATTTCAAATATGCTCTTTTCATCACTGCCCTTCTGGGATGAGCTTCCCATGAACTGCTGCAAGAAGTAATGCATTATGCTCTTTCAAAATATCCTTAATGTTTACAAAGGCTCAATAACACTTTGCTTGCTAGTGTGCTAATGCTGGCATCTGAGACATTTGTAGATATTGCCACCTGAATTTCCACACATATGACTGTATCTGCTTTCTGTTTCATTAAATGTTTTAATTATGTTTTGACTGTGTGCTCTTTCTCCAATAAAGTCTCCCTCACCTGTGAATGTTAGCTGTTATAGCACTGCAAACAATAATGACACAATGCGCTAACAAACCAGCACAGCAGGGTGCTATGGGAAAGAACTGATATTAATTTCAATGTGACTGGCCATGTAGCAGAAAATGTTTGCAGATGGTTTGATGTCTTTTGTCTGGGCTCTTTCCATGGAAAATCCTGCATCAGCACTCTGTGCTGGTAGTCAGTGCATGTTGGTTCCTGTTCACTCAGAGAAGGTATTTTCTTATTTTTCTGGCTCTTTCTGAAATGCCTTATGGATTCAGGACCATTCATTCAACTGCCCGTTCTGTTTAGACTGGTTTTTTCATCACTGGTGGACTGTTCATAGACACAGCCTTCCCTGTTTTTATTTTAAACTTGTTACAGCCTTTGTAAATTATTTGTAATTTGTAAACTGCCCACCAATAAAACAACATTAGCTGTAAAGGATAATTGTGACTTTGAATGTAGATACTGAGTATATTCCGATCTTCTGGTTCGAACTGGTTATAATCCAGCCTTCAAGCTAAAGTGACTTGATCCCATGAAGCATCAACCAGCCTAACAAACAGTGCTTTGGCTGGAGAGATTTTCTCTCTTTTGGCTTTGGGCAGTTTGAAATTGTAGAATTTACTTTTCACAAAACCAAGATCTCTGTAGATATCACCATGCTCCTCTTTCTAAAGTGCCTGAGACCATTCATATCTTTCACATCCTCCTGTTTCAATTCACATTGCTTTCTAGCTCTGTGAGTGCAGGGAACCATCATGATTGTTCTCTGCTTCCCATTTCTCTTTCAGCTGTATGCCAGTATCCCTGAATCCTATTTTACGGGTTGCATTGTTAACTAAAATAATAGGCATGCTGGGTCAGAACAAAAGTCCTTTCATTTGGCACTATTTCTAACAAGGGTCTCCAGTAGACCTGTGGGAGCACAAGAACACAACAGGCAAGTTCACAGGTGCTCCTGCAGAATAGGCTCCCTGCCTGTAAGGATCTGTGGCTCAGAGACTTTCCAAGGCAAAGGTGATGCCTTTCTTAAAACAGCCTAGGAATCGGTTTTATTGCATTGTCCTATGCCTTAAGAAGAATGTCAGGGGTAATTTAAACAGATAAATCTACATGTAATTTTATGGGTTATAATTAAGTACGTTCAGGTTCATTCCTACAATGCAAAGAGGTCCCAAAACTTCTTTTCACAACCCTATCCCATCAAAATTCAAAAGTAGGCATGACAGTATTCATTGATCAGGAAGTCAGCAAGACAGACCTGTTCACTGTGGAACCTATAAACCAAACAGAAGGTGATTATCAGAAGTACAGTATTTCCATAGGTAGTGAGCGCTCTTTGTAGAAAATGAACATGGTGCACTCAGAAAGTTCCCTGACCACTGTACAAAACTAAGAATTCAGAGTGGAATAAACAACAAACATAGCTGACTGAGGCATTTGTGAGCAGAAATATCTGAAGATGGAACACAACAATTAATGGAAAGTTGCACTAATGTGTAATAAAACCTGTTTTCTTCACTTTTATATGTCAGTGACCTGGAAGAAGGAATTTGTAAGATGGTCATGAATTAGATCATTAAACAAATTTGGGCAAGGACGGTCTAACAACAGAAGACTTAAATTATGATTAACAACAATTAAGCTGGAAAAGAAATATGGGATAGGTGTCCATACATAATTCAGCAGTAAGCATGTGACATGGAGAAAGCTAAGAATAAACAAATGATGATCCTGAAATACCTTTAGAACAATACATATAAATATTAAAAGCATGACAGAAAGCCAAATATAAAAGCCTCACATCTGTGTATATATAGCAAGATCATTTTATCTAGAAATAGACAAAAGAGGCATAACTTCAAAAAGTTACTATACATACTGCTTTCAATGAACCTAAAGCCAAGCAGAACACACGTATCATTTAAATGCAGTAACTATCCATTTTTCTGTGGAGTATATATTCACTTATAACTGCAAATCTTACTAATATGGCCAAACATTGAAAGCACAAGTGTCTGTTACGATACATACACACTTACCCACACGGTCTGTATGTAAAAACAATATAACTTTCTTCGTCACTTCGTTCAATAAATGTAACGCACGTGTACTTTTCCCAGTGCCGCATAGCCTGTTTGAACATGGCGCGCTGGGTGCCTGGAAGAACAGTTGTATGAGATGAAATAAGAGATTTTTCTAACTGTGTCTTGTTCCTTAAAATCAGATTTTAATACTAAGAATATAGGCCTGGAAGGAGTCACTGCATCGTGAAGTCCTGTGTCCCAGCAGACCCATGTACTTCCAGACTCCAATTAAAGGGATACTCAGACCATCAGCTCATCATATATATCTGCCTGCAAAGGGACCAATACTGACTGACCTAAACAAACATAAAACCTGTAATAAAAAGCACAACTATGTTACACTAGAGGAACACAGCAGAAGAAATACAGTGTTGCTTATGTATATGCATTAGCATAATATTTGCTAAGCAATTTCCCAGATGAAATTATCAAGTGAACCACACTGGGGAAAAAAAGAAAGAAAAAAATACTGAGAAACCCTGGATTCTAGCTATCTAGCCAGAAGGAAAAAAAAAATCCATCTTGCAGACTTTTGTAAAGATGAATGTTACAGCACAAGATAACTTTTTAAAAAATTATCTAAAAATCCTTTTTAAAAATCAAACCCAGTAAAGCCTCAAAGTTCATAAAAACAGCAAGTGTAAATCACATCAGGATGCTAAAAATTAAAGGTTATTTCATCCCATCTTGCCCTTTTCTTTTATCTTTAAGCAATATTTGTCAAGCTTTAAAATTTATCTTTCATTATGAAAAAGGTAAAGTGTTTAGCATGATATGCTTTCATTTAGTTTACTACCATTATTTCAGAAGATGGTAATCCTAAAGCAAAGGTCACATTCAGCATAGTACTATGTAAATACCCAAAGTAAAAGTTTGACTCTAGCTGTCAGTTTGAAAGGAATTACTCTGGTTTCTCCATACACATGTGTACAATGCGTGAGCATTTGTGTGTTGCTTTTGGTTCCCTGAATTACCGTGCACAATAAATAAGATGTTATTACATATCTTTTCCCATCCACCTTTGCTTTTCTCCTTGCCTTTTTGTTTTAAATTACCTTTTACATCCACATGGATATTGATCCATTTATATTTTTCAGGGATAACAAATGTTTCAAAATTTTTCTACAGTTTCCTACTAAGAGTTCTATATTTTCTGAAGTCAGTCTTTCTTCTTGTCATATATAATGTCTTTGTGTGAAAACCAAACTGAGAAATTAAAAAATACATATGAGTCAGTCTGTTGAGTGAAATCAATTTAGCAGAATACGTCACACCAGTTAAATAAGTTATGTTTTTGTGCTAAACATCCTGCACTTTTTAAAAAATAGATTTCATGACATTCTGTTACTTAGGCTCTTGAAAACAAACATGTAACAAGAAATATTAGGCAAAGAAAAAGAGCCTTTCCTTTCAAAAATATAGTTATACATTTTTATTATGTAGCTTGCCTTTGGGAACAAGTTTTTTTGAAGTATGACTAATATTTTCAGAACAGACATACTTCAGGCCTGATCCAACAGAAACCCTTCTATTGACTTCCACAGTATGACTCGAGTTAAAAAAAAAAAAAAAGAGCAATTAAAAAAATTCATATTCCTCTTCCCCATACAAACCACAAAGCTTACCAGTGAAATTTCCACCTATTACATATGGAATGACACCCCCTGGCCATATTCTTTCTGTTCGTGATGTAGCAGCTCTGGGAAATCGGTTTTTCTCGGTTTTCCCTGAGAATTTTACAGTAGTTCTTCCTTTAGATGTATTATTTTGCTCAAAGCCTGTAATGATAATTAAAACACTGAATGAGATCACACAGGAAAAAAAGAGAACAATTATTTTCCAGAAGGTCAAATTCAGATTATTTCTTTATGCCCTTTAAAAGTAGGACATAGTTGTTATGCAACAGCCTATCCTTACTTAGTTTTCCTAGAAATGCTTATAATGAAGAATCTAAATCTTCATTTTTCATACATATCTACGGTAACAAAATGGCATAATTTCAACTATATTTTCTCATTTAATTAAAAAAAAATAAATAAGTCACACTTCCTGTGTATTTATTTTTTTAAAAAATGAATTAGGATTTGTCTAGCAAAGAAGGAAAGACTTTCGACAAACCCAAAGCATTCGCTGTCCTTTTCATTGTTATTTCAAGATCTGGAAAAATCAAGTGCATGACTATCCTTAAAGTACTGGACAGAAAGAAACCCTTAAAGTACTAGATTGGCTTTTATCATGAGAAATTGCAAGGGGAAAAATAGATAAATTATTTGTAAAGTTGTATATACATGGATAAAGTCAGAGAGGGTCATTTCTCCCTCTAATCTCCATCACCTGTAGCTATTACCAGTAAATACATTTTCAGATGAAAACGTGACTGCTGTTTTGAATGTTTTCAGAGACATCACACGTATCCCATTACAGACAAATCTTTCCTACATCAGCTGAAACTTACTGTGACAACAGAAGAGGATAAGGATAGTTGGAGAAGGACTTACACACCATAACAGGTGCTTCCCCTGAAGCAGTGTGTAAGTTAGCCTGCACCATCAGGGCAGCTGATTAAAACAGATCAGTTGAAAGGCAGTCAACAAATCCTACTCAGTGGGCTTGAAGTCTGATTCCTCATTGAAGAGTACACCTTCCCTATGCGAGTATCCCCTGTGATACCAATTCCACCTAAGTGTTAATGGCCATGTCAGAATCAGGGAGGATTCCGGGGCAGGATCATAGTAGGGTATCTCGGCATAGTCCCAGGGCTGGGAGAGCAGCAGAAGGAAGAGAGGGAAGAAGCTACAGCACAAGGCAGGGAGAAAGCTCTTGATATACAGGAAGACAGACCTGCCTTTGTGAAAACTAACATGTAACTTAAATTGTATCAGAAATTATATAGAAAATTTCAGGGTTTTAAAAAAAACACTCAGACAAAGCAAATGACTGTAACTAAATAAGTGTGTAAATGAGAATTACATAACAGTCTACAACACAGATAGAAACTTTAGAGAAAAACTACTGTTACACTTAATATGTAGTTATTACTGAACATATCACATGTTAATATAGATGTTTTACCATTCAAAATTCTTTTTATCAACATTCTTTTGAACTAGAAGAAATTTACATCAAATTGCATGCAAAACATGATAGGCTTTTATGCAATACTAAAATTGTAATTCTCTTATAAAGAATGAAGAAAATATACCACAGCACATTTGCAAAGGCAATTACTGTGATCTGGTTAATCTCACAAGATATGCAGTGATGAATCTAGACAATGTGGTGTGATTTCAATGGAGTTTCACATATTCTATTTTTTGAGGTTGAGGTTTCATTATAATAAAGTGATGTCTCCTTCCACCAAACATGGTGAGTAAACTCAAGCAGTATTAATGGCGATTCCACTTACACAGCCTGCTGAATTCAACCATGTTCCTACTGACAAGAGTATGATTAGTATAAAAATGTGTTTGTTCAGTGTAACACATTGTAAATGCTTCAAACACTGTATGAATCATCATAATGTCCCAACTGGATCCAGAAAAAAAAAAAAAATTAGCAGCTATGCATCATAACCCACTTGTACTGAAAAGACATGGTATTGATATCAGTTGAACTAATAACTGAACACAGCCATACAAAAAACCCAAGGAACTTTTAATATGAGATTTAAAACTACATATTTTTAGCTTCCAGATTTGATGCTGGAAATAGACCTCTAAGAAAATGTAACAATAAGCTAATGTCTTCATGACTATTCTTGTACTGTTTATTTTATAGCTTGTTTATGCTAATAGTAACACAGAAAAGCTTTAAAGTGTTAAAGTATTATCATCATTAATGTTCATGATACATTATCACATCAGGCAACCCGCTAATTTAAACAGTGAAAATACCAGAGCCAAATCTTCTTATCCTGTCTATAAGCTGATAGAGGGCACCTCGTTTTTTTGACATCACATGCTCTCCAAAGCCACCTTTAAAAAGAAAAGGAAAAAAAAAAAAAGGAAATTTTACAAAAGTTACAAACATGGAATCTTACACCTACAGCTACTATATATAGCCTGGAGAGTCTAGAAAATACCCCATAAAAACTGCAATGTGTCTTAAAGGAAATGTAACATTCTTCAATGATTCGCATACAAATTCTTCAAGTATTCTTGACAATGAAATAAAAAACATTTTTAGCTGAAAAATTTTCTAATATGCATTCCAGAATGTAAGCCAACATGTCTTTGCTATTCAGACAAGTCATGACAATTACATCATCTAATTATTATTTGGAGCTTTTTTTTCTTCCTGGTGACCTTGACATACTCAGAGCCATATTGACTGACAGCTAAAAGCCTTACTCTCACAGAAATTTCCTGAATGCATGCCATAATCTTCTCATTTCAAGGGAGGGGAAACAGGGAAAACAAAATCTGAAGTTTCATCAGAAAAACAAAACAAAACAAAAAACCAACAAAACTGATAAAAACTTAGTAAAGCTGATTTTACCACGAAAGATTTGGTTTTCTTTGTCAACATGTAAATAGATGTCCAATGCACTCCAAAGGCTTTGAAACATCACATGCTGGTGTATATTATAGTAAGACCACTCAGGCATATATGTTCGTGTCATTTCAGTAATCAATGAGCAAGAAAAATTAAGCATGATTTTAACATTTACTGTGTCACTTACAGAAATGCAACACATTACAGAAATGTGTAAATCTGATGTATTTGCCACATACTCTTTATACCTGTAATTGTTTTGTGGCCATGAGTGCCTTTGCAAACACCAGTAAAACAGAAGAACGAACACTGATAATACTGCACTAGTCAATAAATCATTCAGAATTGTTCAGAAAGTTTTGTGATTTTCAGAAGTTTGTAGTAGATTGTATTTTACATATTTATATATATTATAACTGTTATTGGACAAGAGATTTTTCAAACTACTTTACAACAGCAAAAGTAAAGAGACAGAAATAAAAGGACCACTGAAACCTCCAACCACCACTAAAAAGACCTTTCCCAACTTCCCATAAAAACTTTCAATATGTATGTGGGAAAATATATTTATTAAACAACAACTTAAAATCATATTACAGATGAGAAAATTCCATATAAGGCAAATGAGTTTATGTGGCTGCTCAGTGAATAACAATGTGCCTAATTATTTGCATTACACTGTCACATAGTTGCTGCCTCCCTTGAGAAAAATTTTCCAAATTTTTTGAAACATTTTAGATAGATGAGGTAATAGTTCAACACATTCCTTTCCAACAAGTTACTTGGTAACTATAATATAAACTACAGAGAATATAACAATACCATTCCTTGTATTGATCATCATTAATGTAATTCTCTCTCATATTAACATTCATCTTATCTGAAGATGCCAAACAAATATTAAAAAATCCTTAAAAGCATCAACCATCAGAGACATAGCAGAAAAAAGCAAAGAATCCGTTATTTACTTAAAGAAGCTATTATACTATAATTATTTCTAGAAAAACATATTAAATAATAATTTCTGTGTTAACACAGCCTGTGTATTCCATTTCAGTGGAAAACTGAAGAAGAAAAAGTATCTCCCATAACTATTTCAATAACATACAGCCTTGCCAAGCCACAGCCTAAAAAAGTTTAGGAAAAAAAAAATATATTTGCTGCATCGTCTCATACTTCAGGCAGGAGGAGGATACTTTTGGCAGTTTATACTCATAATAATATATACACAACAATTTTATCAGCTTTACTGCTGTTTCTGTTTACAATGATTGTGTGTCTTGCTCGGACAAAATGACAAATAAAATGACAGAGCCACGCTCTGAGAAGCTCACAGATTAAGTATCTGACCCTGCAAATCCAGGCAGATAATCCTCACCAAAAGTAGTAATCACATAATATGAATCAGACCTTATGAGCCTCAGTATTTTTAATTAGGAGTTGTAAAATATGAATTTGTTTTCTATTTTACAGGCATTTTATGTCCCTTTTCCAGTTGCTACCCCATACCAACTAGTTAGTTGTAGGCAATTTACTCTTTTGGAAATTAGAGGGGGAAAAAAACACATTAGGCTGTGAAGTTTGCAAAAACAGGTTAAGTTCCTGGTTTATGCATCAAAATACTGTAAATTTAGAAAAATAATTACATATGTAAAGTGTAACATTTTCTCCAACTGTGTTTTTAGAAAAATCAAGAATGTTGAAGCTTCACTGAAAACCATTATGAAATCATTAACTTCAGCACAGCTTGTTTTCCAAAGGCCAGTCCCACTGACCATTGTAGTTGCATTGATTCCTCTTGTGCAATAAGGGTAGAAAAATTTGACCCAAGTGCGTTAGTAATCCTCAATAAAACGACTCAATGTCCTGAACAGGATACTGCCCACAGGAAAAGATAACGCACAATTCTCAGAACAGGTAAGGAAAGAAAATTAAGTACTAGAATATTAAATATTATTAAAAAACAGCTTAGAAATGTGTATTCTTTCTGTGTCAATTGACGAAAAATTAACTGTGCAGTTCAACAGGAAAAATAGAAAAGTAAAAAGAAAATGGAAAGTCAGCAGGCCAAAGAAATCACTCGACTGCATCCACTTAAAGGGGAAATGACCGACCTCGCTCTCTACATTTTGTCAGCAAAACTAGCGCCTGAAATACCTTCAAAGCCAATTAAAATTATTTGTTTGAGGAAAAGAGGGGCAGGGAAACTGCTGACTTTATTAACATTTTAAAATCCAGTCTTGATCTAGAAATGATCAAAGGCATTCACGCATTTAAAAAACAAGTGGCTTAAGAAAAAGATATAAAATAATTTTTCAAGTTGTTATAAAAATAGTCTTATCGTGACATTAACTAGGAAGAGTAAAAATATTTCAAATATATCAATATTGAATGGTTAAATTGAAACTTGCTTCCTTGGTCTGAAAAATTCCTTTCTGATCATTATTCTGAGTGATCCTTATTTCCACATGCCAGGAGCCATCAAGTTAACAGTAGCTCAGTTCAGGAACATATAGAATATATTTAACAGAAAATAAATTTCAATTATGCATTAAACATTTTCTAATAGCATTTTTGCCACACTTTTCCTAAGTAACTTGGCTTTTTTGGTACCATAAGCTGAAAGTTTACAAATTATGGTTACAAATTTACAAATCAGAGCCTGAACCACAGATATTTTTAGACATTAGAAAACATAATCCATGTCTAAATGGATGTCTATCTCTCTCACACACACATACATATTTACAAATGAATAATATCTCTTTATCTGTCTGTCTGAATATCCAACTGCCTGTGTTAATCAGATTGCAGCTTCTGGAACTAATGCACTGTATATTGACAATAGCAAGAAAAAGTATGAAAATTTGACAGATAAATAGTTGCTTTTTAGACAAGGCAAATTCTAGCAAGGATGGCATGTTATTGTGCTGCTTCTAGATCTAGGCAAAGATCTGGATGGAACTGAAAAAAGGAGCAAAAGGAGGGGTTGTAATCCAAGTCTCCCAGTCTTCCCTCCAGGATTTCACGTATATTCTCCATAGGGCATTTGGGCTCTGCTATCAAGAAATGATGAGCAAAGCTTTTACAATTTCCCTTTCCACATGATCACCTCCAGAGTGGACTAAGGATTCCTACCAGCTTCTGCTCTTCAGTTCAAGAAGATATTTTTAATCAGAAATGCCAGAATAAAATTAAAATTTTAGCTTTTTCTCTTTCCCTGAAACAAATTTATACTCATTGTTTAATAACTTTTTAAAGTGTAAGCTAACATTACCAAAACATTATAGTGGCTTCCTACATTTAAAATAGAGATTGCCTTCTATGCAGAAGTAAATAACAAGAAAAATAAGTTAAAAGCAAGCTTGAAGTATCGTACCTGTGTTATGGCCAAGTCTTTCATTGGAGTGCTGCGTAAGGTCAATCGTCCTGTCAATTTGAAAGATTTTTAAGTCTTCATCATCTAAGGCAATATCTCCCCAAAAGACAGCTTTAAATAAAAAAGAGCTCAATTTAATTAAAGAATTTATTTAGACATTAAAACCAATCTGAAGACTACAATGCCATGTTACAACCCTTGGGAAAATACATGACAAATATATATTTATATCACATGGATTTGCTTAGTGATCTATATTTTTATAGAAAGAAAGAAAGAAAAGTACCTAGAAAAAGACAAATAATTTGTTTCAGTATTGTCCTAAATTCTAAGTGTTTTTAATTGTGTTACATATTGCCTAAATGCAACCATTTAAATGTAGTGTCAATCTATTAACAAATTTTCAGCATATGTTGTTTTCTGTAAGTAAATGCAACAAAGAATAAGACACTGAGACATGTTAACTTTTAAACTATGAAGTCAAAAATATACAGTACTGAGAAAATACAATCTTTACATATCCTTACATCCTGCTGAAAATGTTACATTGTTTGCCTCAGATAATTAATATGTTTGTCTGTTGTCTGTTAGACTGAGTGAAAAAAACCTGTATTTTTCATTTCCCTCTTGATTATTTCTATACCTTTCTTTTAAAGTTAATCTTACTATTAGGCTTCTTTCAAATACTTTGCTTTATAAATCTCCAGACTTTCTTTCTTCTTTTTAACCTTTCTTTGGCTTTTTTGGTGGGTTCATTCTTCTCTCTTTTCCTGTTCTCATTCAGGCTCTCTCAGATTTTTTTTCTGTTTGACTTTTGCATAGCTAACTCATCTTCCCTAAACTGCCATCACAACTCAACGAACCAAGATATGGCCCCTCTTGCAAGACTTTGGGATCTATTAACCTCAGTCTTTCATCTCTGCCTATTTTTGTTGAGATTTTGTCCTGAAATTTCCCTGCCAACTCAAGCTTATCATTAATGCTGAACTTAACAGGCCATATCCCCAATTGCCGTGAATGAGGTCAACAGAGCATATACCAATTAACATGAGCTGAATTGGTTGTTTATTATCTTTATCCAAATTCTTCCTTTTCCCTCTCTTCACTGCCTCTGTCAATAGCTCCATTATTTGTCCCCTCTGAGTCACAAAACCCCTGGGTTCAATCTTGGTGTCATCTTCAACTCTCTCCCTTCTTTCCCTGTCCAGGAAGATATCACTAACTCTGCTTGTCTGTTCATTATACAGTTCCATAGCAAATTGCTTTCTTTGATTCCATACAACTAAAATCTTGTCCAAAGTCCACCTGCTGCCAAATCATGCTCTTTGGTCCCCTTCCATTCAAATTGATCCTAAACATTGTGGTTTACTATTCTTTTTCTGTCTGTTCTTTATACCATGTTGTAGAGACCATTCCTCAGTTGTTTCACATTGTTGCAAAGGTTACCTCTTTCCTATTTATTGATGCTACACTCATTAGTATTTAATCAATTCCATATCAAAAAAGTCTTTACTTAAGCAAAAAGATATGTATTTCTAAAGAACTCCCAGATATAACATTAGTTCCTTCTATCTCCATTATTTTTCTTTAACACAATGCAACTAGGATAGATCACATAGAAAATGCCTTTGATTTGTCTTGTAAAATACGTTTAAAAAAATAAATCAGCTCCACAGAGTTTGAAAACCAAAATGAAAATTTTCAATTAAAAACATAACCAACATCTTATGTCTTTCCTAAATACAGATATTTCCATGTATATCATTTTTGCACAAAAAGATAAGGTTTCTTAGAAACCACAAGTATTTGAGACCATTTCTGAAACTGGTCACTTCTAACACACTTCTGAACACTCTGCTTCCAAGGGTCGCTGTTTCCTTATGTTCACATGGGGACATCTTTCCTCTAGCTAGCCTGCTCTCACCAGTGATGGTTTTCACCAGCAGGTCAAGAGACAGAGCTGGTGGCAGCTCTAGATATTTTTTCCTTTAAGTTTCTAGGAAAAAGATCTCAAATTCTCAGGGTTTTGAACAGTGAGTGGGGGGAAAAGGCAGTCGTATCCATCTGACTCAAGTTAAATATTATTTATTATTACTATTATAAACACCTTCTAGAGATTTATCTTGGAAGTCATTCATAAGAGGGGCCACTGTATAAGCACAATGAAAGATTGCAACTTAATAAACAAAACAAAAAATGGTAAGAGGAAGAAACTATTAACATTTCTGTCTACAAAGATGTGATGTGTCGCAGCAGAGGTCACAGAGCTTGTCCATGCCAGACTCAAGGAAGTGCTGAAGCTTAATAGCAAGCCCATTTTTCTTTCCTGGCAATATTAAGAGTTGACAAAAGGAAGGTTCTGAATTAACAATAGACGATGCAAAAAATAACTCACTGATAGAAATGCATTAGCAGAAATCACTTTGGTTTCAGTGCGTAATACCGATGTATAAATATGAAAACCCAAGGCAAATTGATCTTCAGAAAAATAATGAAGTAGAAAAAATTTTGATGGAAAATATCCTCCCTAGTCTTGATGATGCATATTTATTACTTCATTGTGATAACATTCACTTTTCCATGAAAATACAAATAACAAAGACTGAACCCTGTGAATTTGTCTGACATAAATGCATTGACTTTGTGTGTGCTTATATAACATATACCTCAGTGTTCAGGCAAGGCAAACTTTGTCTGTTGGGTTAGAAAGGAAAACAAAGCTTTGCTATTTTTGTTAAACATCTGGACTGCAAGCTAGCTTTGATTAGCAACCAAACACAAGGGTAACTTTAACAATAATATAACCATGGTAATATAACAGTAAGTATTGATGCAAGCTTGACGTAATTGTAAACAATTAATCTGTGTGACCAATAGGAGCTAGGTCCCCTAACATACAAACTAAGTATGAGTAAACACTGAGTAAAGAAATATATATGATTGATTGTTTAAAAGTATAATTAAAAGTTTGAAGCTTTCTTCAGGCCACTGTTTTTTTGACACAAAGCAATTCTGTTTTGCAGAAAAAGACAAACATGATGAAAGGAAGAATGATAGAATATGACAGATTTAACTCATTCGACTTTAGCAATAATTTAATAATTGCCACTATACTTTGACTGAAATAAACCTGTGATTTTCTGAATTAATTTCAGTGCAACTGGGAAGATATATACTTAGCAAAAGAAACCAGTAGTAAACTGGTGTTTATTTAATTTCAATATAGTGCAAACAATCAGCAACTGAGACAAAAAAGGAGCTGCTTTTTTTTTTTAATAAAAAAACCCAAACCAACACTTTTTTTCCAATGAAAGGTCTGCACTGAATATAAATTCTGCCCTTCAAAGCCTGAAGCATTGCTCCACCTGAATTATCCAAAAAAATAAAAACAGGTATCTCCCACAACTGTTAAAAGTATCTCTTAATTTTTTTGAATGCTTGCGTAAGTGTCAAACTAATTTGTACCTAGAGAAGACAGTATTTTTACCTCCTGCCTCAAAATTTTTATGGCCTGAAACTACCTGAAGAAGTCACTCTGTATATTCATCATGTCACACACCAATCTTAACCTTACAGAAAGCAATCAGAGGATTGTTTGGGTATGCAAGGCATGATGTTAAAGACTTTGCTAAGAGCGTGTTAGGATTAAGAGCTTTGTTATCTCCCTCTAAGGAACTTCTGACAGAATTGACCTGTTCAGCTCCACACTTCCTTCATTTTTCACAGCTTTTTAATTCATATGTTTCATCCAGAAAGTTACCAAAAATCAAAAAAATAAAATTGAAACAAAAGGATGGAAGAACTCAAAATTATCCAAACAGAACTTTAATGTACCTCTACTTATTTCAGCTTGCTTCATATTCTCTCTCATCATTTCTATCTATTTAGTGAACAGGAAAAAATTGATTTTTACAGGCAGCTTTTTTCATTTAATTTGAAAATGCAAGACTGACAATAAGCTTAGGAAAAAATTGTTGAAAATCTGAAACAGCATTAGTTACTGGGGGAAAGTAATTAAAGTATCTTTTATATATATAGGTTCTTAATAAAAAGGAAAATGGATCTTTTTGTCCAGTACTTAATAAAGAGATACATACCCTGTTATATCAAGTTTCATGCAACTTTGTTTTTATTGTGGGGTTTTTTTTTATGTTTTATACGGTCACTACATTATACTTTTACACAAATTCAACAGAGAAAATACATGCATCAGTCAGAAGGATGAGCACAAACTGATTATGCATGGAATTATATTTTTCTGTAACAGTGGAGAAGGATTTATGTTAAAACATAAAATACCTTTCACCAACAGATGAAGTTTTACTTTCACACAAGTCAAAGCCCTCCGCCAAACATCACCTTCAAAAACATTTTATTTTAATAGAAGACAAAACACTGCCATGTAAAGAGCTGTTTGCTGCATGTAAACAATCAGCTCACAAGCATGAAAATAAACAGGAAAATAAGGAGGTTATAAAAGATAGCTGCCATCTAGAGAAACACACCTTAATATTACCACACAAGTAATGTGACTGGAAAGGAAAAATAAGATGATTTACCAAATACAGCTTAAGTAGAGGAACTACAGCTACATTCAGCTACTTGTAACAGGAACCATTATTTTATCATAAATAATTAAGATTCATCTGCAAAGCTCTCTTTCAATGAGACCATCACCACACCAAATATCCAATATTCTAAAGGAATAAAACATGTTACTAAGGATAGTATATACAAATAAATTAATAAATGTAATTTTTTTAAAAGAGATGAAAACTATTTTAAGTATATGGATATACACACATGGTATGAATCAATTAGCATACAGAGTTAGGACAAAAAAGGCTTTCATGACTTTCTAGAAGGTAGTTGGAAGTCCATGAAACAAGAAAGAAATCACGTGGTTAAATCCATGGAGCTGCAATCTGTAGGAAAATGGCTCAATCTGAGATTTGAAATCTAAGTCTCCAAAATATATACAGGAGTATATTCCTTATAGTTGCAATAACAAAATTATCTACGTGCAACTTCCTCCACAATTTGTCCTACAATTATTATTTTTTAAAACTCAAATAATAAACAGCCATTTTTTTAATAGAATATATTCCTGATGGTACTCATACTGATATTAGTAACAAAGGATAAAGTGCAACCACGTAAAGATTGCTAGTGTTTGCCCCTACCGCACAGCAGCGTAGCAGAAGGACCCGGCTCTGCCTTAGGCTGAGGCAGGAGCACCCAGATACCAAGGACAGCTCTAAGAGACCGACACCGCCAGAGACCATGATGATCCAGAAACCACTTTCCCAAGGTGATTTGTTCTGATGAACGTGCAGACTGGAAAAGTGTTCAACAACTTGGGTACGACTTTCCCACATTTGGAAAGCTTGTGAAAATAGACTCTCTCAAACTGGGATGTAATCTGTGGCCAGACACACAGGTATTCTCTTGTTCTTATGAGCAGATGCAGAATTGTGACAGGGAGATTACTCCTGTACTGAGAAGATACCAATGAAAGGATTAAGGCAATATCAGAAGACAATTTGAAAGTGATGCCTCGGGGTTTGTATGCTATAGGTAGTGGAAAACACAGGAAGTTCATGCTTCATCCCCTTCATAGAAGTTGCCAAGAATGGATAACAAAAATATGAGAGTTAACTACAAGGCAAAATTGAAATCTGAAGAGGTCCCTTAATGTCCTTCAATGGGAGGTGGGACACAGAGCACTTTTCAAAATCTGACCAGTAATTCACGCAGCAAGAGGTGCCAAAAAGCATGCTGGCTCAAATTCAGGATATTCATCTACACCCACATATGCAGCGGTTCCACTTAGCAGCCTCTTCTATAGCTGAGTCACTGAGTACTTTCCTGTAACAACACAGCTATGTCCATTACAGTCTATCTTAGTGAGTCATTTTATTCCATACAATCCATTCACGGCTTACATAACTGCATCTAACACTGAATAGAAAAAGGAAAATTTTAAGCTAAATAAGTAGAAACAATTGTGCCTCATTACAGGGAAGAAAACAAACACTACTATAATTAACCTGTTTTTTATTCCCACTGCCTTCAAATCTGTTCAGTCTTTCCAAGATTTTCAGGTGCAATACACTTTTCTTAGAAATTGTTAAAACAAGAATAAGACAGGGCAAATAAACAGCAAAAATTCTTATATGCAACCACTAGCATAACACTGCATGTCATACCTTGAACTCTTTCTATTATTGTCATGAGTGCTACCTTCAACCATAACTGCCTAACAAAATTCCGTGTTACCATACAGAGCTCACAGAACTTTCAAAAGAAATTTATGAATTGAAGTTAATCAAACATTTGATAATTATCCAAATCAGTTTGTCTTTTTATTGAACTAAAATACAACAACAACAAAAAAAAGTTAAATAAAACTTTAACAACATTAAATAGAAGACCAAGGCAGATGATTTTCACAGACACACCAAAACAAGGAATTTGCTATTTCATTAATTTCAGTATGTAGCATTTTCAAATCTGCACATGACTAAGTGTCAGTGAAACCTTCTGATTTACTTGAAAAAGCTAGCTCACATAGACACACCTAAAAAGGGATATAACATCTGACTGGCTCCTTCCATGTTTCTACTTACTAAAAAGTAAACGATGTAAAATTGCAAATTCATCAATACTCATACCAATTCTATTTTTCAAGACTCTTGCTTCAAACTCCCAACCAGAAAACCACCATTTTCCCTAAAGAATGTATCATTTCCTCTTCTATCTGAAAAGAAAATAATGATGGCTGAATAGTTTAAACATCACCAGACTGTATACCAGTTAGAAACACATTCCTCCATTCTTTTGAATGTGGCATCTCTTGACAACGGCTCATATAGGCATACACAAAGCTACCCTGAAATCATCTAGTTTGTGTATGGCAGTAATGTAGCTTTAGAAACACAAAGTTCAATTTACATAAATCTTCAGTGACACAGTTTCCCTGTTGACGTCATTACTACCTGCAACTCACCCCTGCCTCATATCATCCACTCTTAGAAACTTCCCCTGTGTTGTCCATGCACAGTGCTTCTAGCTAACTTCCTTTCACCATGTGTCCAGTTAGGGTGCTGGCAAGGCAACATCCCTGTTGGGGCCAAGTTACACGTGTGGAGCCACATCTGTGGTACGTAGCATTTCACTGCAGCTCCTTCATGCTCTTCTCCAAGCTGCAGGAAGTTATTACCAAACTGACCCAGCTAGGGCAGAAAAGAAACTAGGTATGACCTGACTGTGAACACAAAAAACAGTTGTAGAGCCAAAGGCAGAAGATGAAAAATTGCTGGAGAGACATCTCCATCCTACAGAGCCAGCTGGTTCCAGACATCCCTCCCAAACATACAGCAACCAGATCACAGCACAGATGGGCTACGGGTTAAGCGGTGTGCAGCACTGGGGCATGTTCCAAGTGTTTCAAAGCAGAAAACCCCTCCAATACAAAGCAATACTTTCAAGGAGAATGGAATATTTGTAACAGTCTTTATGAGAGTAAAATCTTCACTTACCAAAAGAGGCATTTGTAAGGTTTAATCTTTGTGAAAAGGGATACTAATTTGCTGGAGATGTTTCTCCATGACAAAGCATAAATCTTGATTTACAGCTGTCCATTTCATCTGAGCTAACTACAGGTTTTACTTTGTTCTTAATGTGAAAGTAGTGACTTTTTCAGTTCCATTTTTTTTCTGTTTCCTTTCTGGAGGGACATTTTTCATATTCCGTTAAAATTAGTACAAAACAAACAAAAAAATCTTCAAGAAAGCAAAGACTACTTTGACAGAAGTTGCAATTTTAGCTAAAAGAACATGCTTCACTCCTAAACTTCCCGAGTGGTATTTTGAGGACAGGCTCTTTTAACAATGCAACAGCTCCTCTGTGAAAGATTTGGTTCTTGGTTAAACTCTTCAGCCTGGTAAGCCTCTCAGTAACTATTTTCTTTTTTCGTGCAAGATCACCATCAACACCACACACACTTTGTAACCGGTAAAATCTATTCCTCATGTAGTGGGGTAACCACTGAACTGAATGCAGAGGATACTGCTCATCAAACAGTAAATGTGTCTGCACACTATGTCGGCAAACAAGCAGCTACTCTAAGAACTTTCTTCATCACTGATCACTGCCTCAGACCAGATATTGACAAAACAAACCTACAGAGAAATACTCTGAAAGACAGCCATTTACCCATCCCGATATTAACTTTTTTATTATTATTATTTTCTACTATTTCTAGTTTTCAGACTGCAGAGTCAAAAATTAATAAAAAACAAACAAACAAACAAGCCTTTCTTAAGAGCTGTTATCAACCACTTTGAAACAAAAGCCACACCAAGAAACCAGTGGCTCTCAGAAAGATCAATGATTGCCAAAAATATAGGGCAAACAAGCTAATTATTCTTACTACAATAAATGCTGACCTGCATTATATGAAACCACATGCAAGAGCATCATCATGTCCTGGGTCTGCCACTCCTTCTGCCATGGGGATAACACTGGCAGGGAGGGAAATATTTTTCCCTCTTCCTGGGAAGGGTGCATGTCACCTCCAGCAGAAGCCACTGCCCCAGTATTTGCTGACCTATGACAACAGACTGTGGTTTCTGGCATAAGAAAAGAGGGGGTTTTTGCTGCCCCCAGTCACTTGCAGATGCTGAACTCTTCTGCTATACCTAGCTTTATTAAGGAGGCTAGAAAAATACAGCAGGGGAAATTTGGGCCTGTAATATCACAACAGTCATAATTACACCAGTTATCGCTCTATGACCACTATGATGCTATAATATTCATCTTCACTTTACTTTGAAACCCCATTACCCTGTTAATAGCCTTAGGGTCAAAATCTACAAAGTTAGTTATATGACTAAGCTTTCTTACAGTCAAAAGAACAGGATCTATTAGGCAAAATTATCACTCTTAAAGTGATAACTCTTAACTTTTTAAAAATATATAAACTACATAAATGTATAAAAACAGAAAGAACAAAACTGCTTGTTTTAAAATTAAAAATAGAAATTAAGAATATGATTGAATTCTATTCCTTAAAAAATGGAAAAATTGATAGCTTTAAAACACATTGCAAATGGAAGAATGGAGAAAATCCCTTGTCGGAAAGAAAGTTGTCAGTCTGAGCATACCACTAAAATGAAACAGCTGTTAGGGCTGAGAGAGACACAACAGCTGCTACAAGGCCTCCCCAAAGATGCAAGCCTTAGACATTTTCATTTGAATACTGAGAAAACAGAAAAGTACCACCAAATCAAGTGAATTACCAAGCTAACTGGTAATGCATGGCACAAAAGATTAAATAAACTATTATATTCTTTGCCATTACATCCGTGCGAAAAACTCTACCTACCTGGTACAGAATTTTGTGTAACATGGCTGATATTTTACAGTTTTCCTCCCCTACCCCCATACAGCCTAAACTTGAGGTCAAGATAGCTTCTCCAGGTTCACAAAATAAATAACATTTTATAAGTGAAGTCCCATACCTTTCATAACTTTTTCCACATGATTAACAACATCCTTTTGCTCAGAGCAGGCTTATATATTTTTCAAATTAAAATAATACTTTCAGCATCAAGAAAAAACTGTGTGCTGCTTAAGCACAGTACTAGCTCTTTGTCCCAGAAATTGAAATGAAGTTCAGCATGCTTATTAAAGGAGGAATCATTTTCTAGTTTTACTTGGCAGTTCTGAAATATTTTCTTTCTAACCAGAAGATAAATAAGGAGCTAGGAACTTATATGTACAGATTCGCCCACGTGCACACGTTTGGGGACAGAAGTGTTATTGTGTAGTATTCCCTGTTCAAAACACAAACCACTTCCTAGTCTGATGGCTTTGATGCTTCAATCTTGAAGCCTCAGAAGAGAAGCCTCAGCACTGTCTGAAGATAGGAAACTGCAGCAGGCTTATGAAACAAATCATCAGACACTGGAAATTAGGTTAATTTTGTTTCCAGGAATTTTTCAGCTCTTGTGTTATTCAGCCCAACACAGATAAGTGTAACCTGGGAAGAGCAAACGGGACTTCAAAGTTACTAGTAAAGGTCACTTAAGCAAAAATTCCTGTGACTCAGTGAAGACAGAGGCGCTTTACAGGCTGAAAACCTTCAAGGAGCTTGGAGTTGAGCCTCTGCACCCTGATCAGCCAACAAGCATAGAAAATCTCACCACATGACTGTCATATAGAAAAGGTACTAAAGGAATAAACTAACATCAAGCAGAATTTGTGACATCCCCTTTTTTGAGCAAAGACCATCAGGACTACAAAGCCAGTCCCTGGTTTCTCACATATCTTTAAGAAAAGGCACGTAGGTTCAAGCAACAGAGGTTGAATGAAGCAAGGAAATGAAAGTAGAGAAAAGGAGATGGAAGAATGTGTCTACTAGAAAGACTGTTACCGTGCAGAAGGGAGAATGTTTAATTTTAACCATCTACAATTTATTTGATTTTCTGTTTGTTTCTTTTGTTGTTGTTGTTTTTGAGAGAAAATTCTTAGTGAGGTGGAAGAGCTGAAAAGACCAAGATAATTGGAAAGTTTTTCTAATTGTTTGTATCTCAGAAGACAGAGGTAAAATTCTCTATATGCTTTTCCATTTTCCACACCTTAAAAAAAATAAAAATAAGTTCCAACCCATTCATTGGAATTGATATATTAATGAATGGAAAGGATTTCAGAGAATAAAATCCTATGCAAGGAAGAAGAACAAAAGCAATAAAACAGTCACAATTCAGCTAAATAAACTAATGAGGGTGGGGAACAAGACAGTTTTGGTCACTATTTAATATCCCAGCCTTTCAGTGACAGCGTAAATTACAGGGTCAAAAGTTACTGTTTTTGATAAACTGAAGAAATAGATTTACATAGATTACAGGAGAAGGCGCATTTTAGATGAGTGGTTCCCGGTTCTTGAGCCTCTGCAAGCATGTTTTCTGGGAGGTTTGCTGCTTCTGAATACACTCAGGCAAGTCAGCTATGAATGGTGCCCCTGGAAGATGCCTGGTGCAGACTGGAGTTCAGCATGAGGATGGCCGGAGCCAGCAGAGCACAAGCACGGCGCAGCAGCCTTGAAGGGGAAGCAGCAGTAGCTGTCTGGCAATTTGGAGGGCAACATAAAAGGTTGCTGATTTACCAAAAAAAAAAAAAAATAAAAAAAATAAAAATTGGAAATTACTGTTTAGCTAAGATATCTTACTTTGGAAATACCAGTCTCCAAGAAATTCCACAACCATCATGTCCTTCCTTCTGGTGCTAAGCTGGACCCAGGCTGTTACTATAGAGTTGCCCCTCTCTCCGCCCCCATGGCAGGAGGTTTGGAACTAGATGATCTTTGAAGTCCCTTCCAACCCAAACCATTCTATGATTTGGAACTCAGTAATAAATGGGATATCTCCTTTAATAATTCTGTTATAGTGTACTATAAAATAAGAGGTAATATATTTGTACAGTAACACTTTTCTTAAAATTTGGTATTAGAATGTAATAAACATGTCATATTAGTGTTATAGTGTAGCAGCACTGATCTATGTGGAAATCTCCTTCTGTACCTTTTCCTCATCTTTGGGAAATGAAAAATTGTATTTCTTTTTCTCAGACATAAAATTCCAAGTAGGTTAAAGTAGTACCTCTAAAACAGAAAATCCCTGAATAATCATTAAATGCAGACGAAGATTTACACAGAAAGCCAAATGGCACAGAAAGGAAAGTGCATATCTGAGGGATTATCTGGCATTCAGGATCAAGGTTCTCATCATACCACATGAAATAACTGTTGCTCCATACGCACCATTTAATAATTCTCTGTGTTTAAATTTAAAACTGTATATAAATAAACCCTTATTCAGGCTTCAGAAGCGATTTCCCTTATCAGATGCAGCTTCCTGTTTCAGTCATTTTTGTCATGAACTTCACTTAAGTCACTTCATCTCAGATTTTAGCACATCATTCTGCGACCTGGCTCTGTGGAAGGGACAAGAAAGGGAACTAAGCAGCTCTTAATGCTGCTTTTTTTGGCAGTAATACTGTGCTCAATACAGCAAATTCTGGGTGTTGGACCAACGCAGTTCTATATTCCTGTCCACGTATTCAGCAGATGTCTTCTACTGCTTTTTTGGTTTTGTTACCAGAGTACAAACTCTAGTCCATACAGCTAAAAATTTGAAGCACGATTGTTTTATTTTGTATCATCCAACTCACGTCATGGTTTAAAATGGAAATGATGAGTCCCATTCGTCACAACTATTTTGCTTGCTTGTTACTGGATACCGATTTTTTTTTTTCAACATTTGTAATTTAAGTGGTTGTTGGTTTTTTTCCCCATGGAGACTCTGCACAGCTGCTGATTATGTTTTGGACACGGCAAGTAAAACAGAAACTGAAAAAATATCCTCAGAGTTAGTGAGGTGATGGTAAATGACCAGTGGAAAATCATTGACATTATCTAATGCCTCATATCAAATTATTAGTTAGAATTAAATGCTCCATACATTTGAATCTTACGTAGCTTAATATTCTGAGCAATTTTAGACATGATAGCACTTGAGACAGAATTTATGCAATCATTCTAGTATTTTGCCTCTTGATAGATACAATGAACACTCATCTCAGTTTTGTATTTGTCTTCTGCTGTAGAGACCCAGTGCTGGGCAGCTGCTGAAAACATTTTTTAAATCTCTGTTTTCGAATGGTAAAGAGTATTAGCCTTTTGTGAGTATCCTGCTGCAAGCCAGTGGAATCTCCACCCCATTCTGAAGAGAATTATATGTGTTGCATGCAGTCCAAACTTACTCACTTCCTAGGTTTTGGCACTGGTGGTAATTCAAGTATCATCAACAGAACTTAAGCAGGGGAGGTAGGGAAGAGAGCAATTTAATCAAAACAAAAAAAAAAAGGAAAAAAAAAACACACCACAACAAAAAAGAAAACACGACTTTTTCCTGTCCTTATAGTTTCATTGCAAGACTGCCTTTACCCCTAAACTTGTGAGGCTGCAACCATTATTGACACCCCCAAGCTGTCACAAAATTGATTAGGTTAAATGGTATATAATTTCAGTGATATTTTACATAAGGACTTAGAATTTGCTACTTCTTAGCAACTGATTATCAGACTAATGTACTAAAAGCAAATAAAGGAAAAAAAGAATCCAGTAACAAAAAACACCTATATGTCGCGTGGATTTTATTACAGACAATTTTGTGGTGTAAAATGGTAGCTATGTAAAAGTTCAAGAATTTCACAAATCTTAAAAGAAAGCAAATAGTTATACCTTGGTTAAGCTTTCCAATCCCAGAAAATCAGCCTCATGCTGATCCTCGTTTTATAAGGCATTTTAATTTGTATGTCAAACAGAAACACTAAAGGGCCAATACAAATAACAGATCCTGACTTTTTCTCCATGTCTATTATTCTTCTTTCCTTGCCTTCGTTAAGCCACTGCAGCTCCCTCTGTGCTGTTTACCAGCAGATTTCTTAAACTGCTTTATAATAGCAGCCCATATGTTAGTAGGAACAGCGTAGCATGGTCCATTTGCCATCCCACTTGCAGACATCGCTTCCCCTATTGCAACTGCAACAGTCTTAATTACAGCTGTTGTTTGCATGAATACAGAGAAAATAGATACTAAGTATTTAATGTTTTTTAACGTCTTTGATTCTTAATTAATAAAGATGTTACTGCCTAAATTAGTCTCAGAGTATTTTTAGATGTCGTTTAACATAATTCAGCAGCTGGAACAAAGGATGTGAGCCAAACATATTTCTAGCCAGCTCACCCTGGACTAGCATGGTCTGCTGACCACAACGGGTGTGTCTTTTGACAGCAACACACTGGTGGCCTCAAATAACCTCTTAATATATCTCTGGAAATAGGAATTACACAAGATACTGCAAATACTAAGGTTCCTTCAAGTTCAGAGAAAATACAAATATTTAATATAGCTAACTTTCAGAACAAATATGCCAAACTAAATATTACCCTTTTCAGAGGACTGCTATTTAGCCTATGGCATCTAGAGTCTAATATTTCAACATTCCTTGCCTATTAAGATTTTAGGAAACAGAAAATTTTAATAGGCTCCTTAACTTCTAGATGCTCTATATTCTTTCATGCTTTCAAAGCAGACTATTCATAAATAGACATGAATATGTAGAAAACCACAGGAAAAACAGTTGACAAAGTAAAACTTGAGCACTCAGACAATGTTGCTGTATCACTTACACCTTGAGTAGATCATATGTATTATTACTGTGTTTATAAAACATTGTCTCTAGCATGATATCAAAACATTTAATAAAAATCCTATATTATCAAAGGTATATTCCCCTAAATATTTGAGAGATTTCTTCTGTACAAGAGGGAGAAAAAAAAACCAACTTACAAAACATACTCTTTATTCTACCCACTATCTCATGTCATGTGAATCCTAGTCTGTAAGTCATAATCCTAAATGTCCACATTCTCATATAAAAATTGTGACATACTTGTTTTAGGTGTTTCCCTGAGTTAACACAAGAGTAATTGAAAATAGAATTCCTAGTAAAGAACAAAATAGAAGGGTTTGCTGATACAGTGCTCTCAAGGAGTGCTACTTAAGCCAGTCAACTCATTAGTCTTTATATATGAGAGTGCTCAAATAATACAGTGTATTCTGGGACGGATAAGAGTTCAAGTGAATGCCCCTGGGACACTCCCAAGTTTTGGAAAGGAATACCAGTCACCTAAACTTTGAATTTCCTGTTCACAACTAAAATATCCACAGACTGTCATTTTATAGAAATGTATCTGTTTGAAACTCTTCAAGGAAGGATTATAAAACAGTATTTCAGATTGTGGATTGGTAGCATGAATACAGCTTCAGGTATTAGAGCGCTATAATATCATGCTGCTATTGTGAAAGTCAATGCCTTTCAGTTCTAAGTTATTCCTCAAGAACATGAATCCCAAAAAGAAAATAATTTTATCATAACAATACTGTTACTGGTATAAATACATATAAGTGGAGAATTCATTCAAATTAATCCATGAAAATGTCAATTAGAAACACCTTCACAGACATTAAAATCACTGACATTTGTGGTTTATAAATTAATCTTGCACTCGTTTAGTTCTGAAAGCACATTTCTTTCTATACCAGAAGAGGAAAAAAATCCCAAAGTGATCCAGCTTTTTAATACAATCCATAGTAACAGATAAGCAGAATATTTTAGAAATGTCATACTTATTTTCAACTGCAGAACTGACATTAGTTTTAGAACTAACAAATATCTAAAGAGGTAGAAGGTAGAATAGAAATAGAAAGAAAACTGTCATATAATCTACAAGCCATAGTGTGAAAGAAAAACAAAAAGCAAATCCTATATTATAGGCCATAAGATTATTTTTTTCATAGCAGACAAAAGGAAGAAACTTAGCTCTAGACTTTGAATATATCAGAAAACTGTCTTTGTGACCTCTTAATATTTTTTTTAATTTTGATGACTGTCTTAGAAATCCATGAATGCACCAGGGACATTTCAGAGAGCAGTAAATGACCTAACCGAAAGTTTAAGAACAGAAGACATCTTCATGTGCTAAAATGACTTCATTTGTTTTCATAAAATATGGGAGGAACTTCTGGCAGGACAGAAAAGGATGTTGAAGCTTTTTAAGGCATCAGAGCTGAAGTTAGTAGGAGGGATTTGGGGGCTGGGTTTTTTCAGATTGCTTGCTTGGCTTTGGCAAAGGGGTACGTCACATTTCTGGGACTTGGAGAAAATGGGCTAGAACCTTATAGTCCAAAACTGGATGGAAAGGATTGCGAGGTTCCTACAGATCTTGAGAAAGTATAGTAAATTAAAGACCTGCAGAGTGTAGAGTTAAACAAAACTCTTCAAAACAAGCAGCAGTGTTACACCACCTGCAACAACTCTGTCTCTTTGGGAGAAAACACCAAAAGGCATCCAAGTTACTAACACTGATACTTCCATTCCCAGTGCTAAGCCTGAGTGACAGGGCTGACCCAATTTATTTGTGGTAATTTGTGGTGCCTCAAAGGTTATTTATTGGATTTATACTAAAACAAATTATCTTGATAAAATAAGACCAACATCTCAGGGACATAATGTTCTTCACAGCAATACTTTCAGTACTAACAAAAATCCTGGAAAGCAAAATGCAGCTGCCATAGCTCTCAGCCCACAGGCTGTACTGAACAAAGAGTAGTGCTAACTACTGGTTAACTAATTATGATAACTAGCCCATACATCTGTCAGAGAGCTGCCCCATATTTCTTGAATGGCGTTGCCCTACAAAGATCACGCCTAGCCCCTAGTTTCAACGAAGCTTCATGAGCGAGCATGAAAACACGAATATGCTAGACTGTTGTTGCTAGATCAACAAATGTTTTCTTCAAGTATGTAAATGAATATTATTACCTCCAGCATAGGAGTATGAAAATAACCTTTCTTCCTAATGTTTACATAGTTTTCCATTTGGTAAATGGATTTTTCCTGTTCTCCATGTTTCAAAAATAGAACTAAAACTAAAGTCATTTGGTTTGGTTAATTTATCTTATGGGGTTTTCCTTTTATTTAACTCCAAAACACAAATACTGAGTGGGTAAAAGCAGAGATTATAAAACATGATAACATAACTTAGCAACTAATATACCTGTTATTTTTTCCACATTAGCTTCCAAATTCTCTGTCAAATAGTATCTAAATTAAAAGGCCAATCATATATCCAATCAAAATTTTCATGGAATATCCAGAAGTTCATTTTTTTTAATAACACAGCACTTAGTAATACAACAAAAAGATTTTGCTCTGCAGTTTTGCTAACATAGAAATATGTAACTGGTTGAGCTACTGAATTCAGAACCCTGCTGACACCATCAACTTTATCATATGCAACTTCCAATAATTTATCAAGAACCATTTTAAAAACAGTGCATTCCCTTTACTATTCCTACTGAAAACTTTTTCTGTGATACTTTCAATTTGAAGGTGATCTTGTCTAAATGGCTTTAGATTTTCATTTTTTTAAAAAAAATCTGTTAGCACTACCACTCAATTTTCATAAACCAATACCACAAATGCAAAGGGAGAGGCTACTATAAGAGTTTAAAATATATCGTCAGAGTACCATTTTCTGACAGTATTACTGGAATTCCTACTGTGCAATAAAATTCTGTAAGAGCATTTAACTGATAACATACTTTGTGTTACCAAATAATAATAATGTTAAATCAAGATGATTGAAGCCCTACTGCTTTGGCCCTGCAGCCAGATACAGATAGCTATAGCTTAAAATTACTAGCAAAGTAATGAGGATAAGTGGGTTCTTCAAGAAAGGCATGACAGCAGGAGTTAACTTATCGGACAAACTTTACACTGAGAGATAAAAACAATTACTTTAAGACTTTTAAATCTCTAGGGTAATGTAAGATTGATAAACTGACTGGAGTCAAATATCTCCATATTACTAGCATTAGCCAAAATCATTCATATTAAATTGATTAAAATGGCCTTTTGAGAAAGGAAGGCATGATTAAGTATAAATAATTCTCATTCTGCTGCATCTATTTTCTTGCAAGAGTTACATCTTAGCCTAAAGCTATACAACTATTTTTTAACTAGAAGAATATACAGAAACATTTATGAAAATTAGTAAGTGGCACAGGGCTACTGTAAACGTATGCAATGAGAAATAGGGGTCATAAATAGAGAATGACCTGGACTTCTTGCTAAACTGAATTCACGACAGTCCAAAAAAACATCAAACTCAAGTGGTGGTTAAGAAGTTCATGTGTTTAAAACATGTGTGTGCACACATGCACATACTTATAAGAATGTAGGAGACATTACGGGAAGCCAAGACAGTATCCTAGGAAACAGGTTCACCCAAAAGGACTTTGGGTCTGCGTGATATGTAACCTCAAAACCCATGGTTTGGTCTGACAACATCTAAGAAGCGGTGCGTGACTTTTGACTTGACTGGCCAAGTGAGAGGCAGTTCTTGGCCACTTTGTCAGGCTGGGCATATCTCTGGCCATCTCATCAGAGAAGCACTGGGCACATGGATCGGTGAGAGCCTCCTTGGTTTGTTATCAAGCTGGCAAGCCATGGAAAACAATGTGGGAGGGAGCTGGGGAAAAGCTGGATACCCCCAGGGTAAACTGGGGATGCAGCTGGATAGAAACAATAGAAACTGCTAGTGACCCACTTACCAACTGGACATGGAATTATCAGGATAGTTAATAACCAGGTAAACATGATTTTCAATACAATATCATGGCACAAAAATTGTAAGCTATTTTAACGGAGGGATAGTGTATAAGCACAGTAAGTTTTTACCTGGTAAACAAACTTAAACCATTGTCAGAACAGCTAGTTCAGCTTTGAGATAAGCTCTCTCAGCAGAATGCTGACAGACTGGAACAGGTTCAGAAAGCATTCATGCAAACGATTTTTCATGAATATAGTGAGAGAGCTGAGGAACTCAGTATGCAAAACTTAAGAGAAACAATGTTAAATGATTTGATCATCAGTAAAACATTGTCATGAGAAAAGTTTATTCAGTGTGTGACTTTTCTTAGTCCAGCTGACAAAAGACAAAGGAAACAGAGAAATTGATAACAGAAAAATTCGAACTGGACATAACACATCATTATGTAATAATGCATAATGGAGCTGGGAAGACATTTACAAAACACCATTGATCATAAGTTAAATACTTATTGTCTTTTATCTTTAATTCTTTTTTTTTTTTTTAAAGGAGGCTCTCTGCCAAGTCATTCAGAAAAAAAAAAGCTACTGAGCTATCCTGAATTATTACTGGTTTTATAAATTTATATATAAACCATATGATTCTTAAAGTTCACCAAGAATGAGACTGTATTGTGCACTTCAGGAAAAAAAAAAAAAGTCGCAGGTAGACCCTGTGCCATCTTGAGACAACAGAAAGTAAAGACATGGACAGAAGTAGGGAGTTAGAAGGAGGGATAAGTGCTTGATGTGACAATCACAAAAGAGAATTACCAGTTGAAAATACTCCCTTTATGGCCTACTTAACTCCAGTCCAAAACACTGCGTTTGAAACAAACCAATCCCTAGATATAAAGGCAAGAGAAACAACTCTCATTGCTCTACAGACCCCACAGAAGAGCAAAGCCTCTCCTTAAAGGCAGTACAAAGGAGCTAGTATCTGGAAAAGAGACCATGAGCAAAGAAAGTTACACTTATAGGAGTTTATCAGAAGCAGCAACCAGCAAAAGTCAAGTAGTTTCTTGATCAAAGAATATAGTAACATTATTATGTTCTGGAAGAGTAATCATCTCAATTTCAGGAAAGCTGGAGATAAAATATGTGCCTAGCACAGGCAACTGGAATAACAGACTGCTCTAATAATCTTCATCTCTGAAGACAATGTGGAATCACTGTCATCCCTTTCAGAGGATAAATTTGACCAAATCAAGAGATTTTTTTTCCAATATTAAACTCAAATATACATCTTCCAGTGATTTCAGAAAACCTGCTCTTTACTCTCCATAGCATTTAAGGAAAACTCATTGTAAAACTTTCTATGACTTTTAACAAATGTGGAAAATAAATCCCAGCAGTCACACAAGACAGTTTCATAGGAAGATTTAATCAGTACACACAAACTGACAGAACATTTTCATTCGTACCGCTTGATGAGAGGTCAGGATAAGCACATCAAGGAGACAGCCTACATTTCACCAATTTGGCTTCTGTTGGCTGCCCTTGGTGCCTGACATTTTGCAGAAGAACTCAGCGTCACCTAAAAACTTGTTAAGGTATTTGTGGCAATCAGCTAGTCAGTAGCACACTAGAGCTGACAACAAAAGCTGTCGTCACAAGATGTGGCCCTTCCACTTCTGACCATGTTTCTTACCAGCTGGAATGACTTTTGCATGTTAAGATCAGCATACTTCCCACCTTCAAAGTACTCTCAAAAACCTGTATAAACCCTGAACTGAAAGACAGGACAAAGTCTTAGCACCTGGTTTCAGTTGGTTCATATGCCTTGATAGAAATAGGCGTTATGTTTTCTGAATGGCACAGGAAATGACAGTAAAGATTCACAGTAATCTCATGATTCTTGTGTTTAGAGTAATCACAAAAGAGACACACATAACAAGATCTGACTTGTGGTAAAGCTATCTCAAAAGCAAAAATCTCTTGGATATACATGATGGACACATAAATGAACAGTTTTGATCTGCTCACTTCTGTTTTTCCTGTCAACCTATTTGATCTGGCAAAGTCATCTGTCAGTGAAGCAAAAGCGGCTTTCAGGAATGGCATCTTTGGTATTTTCCACTGAAGCAGAACTAAACTTCTGAAGTAATTCTGTATTATGATAATCAATGAGGTGAAATTTAACATGGAGCACTGTACAAATGCTATTAATAACGCACCACTGAAGAAGGTATTTACCGAAAATGCAACTCCCAGAAGCACCCTCATCTGCAGCACAGAAATACTACAACAAAGCAAAAATCCCATGTCAGCACTCAGCAGGAAAAAAGAAAGCACATGACTGGATCTTCTGTCTGATTTGTTTGGAAGACAATATAGCTCGCATTTGGGAGGAGGAAAAAAGAAAAGGAAAGAAAACAAAACCCTTAACAGAAATTGTGTCACCGTAAAAGACACAAGAATAAAATCTTGACCAAGTTTTAAACCATAACAAATATTTAGTGATAAGTAGCCACTCAAGATAAATGATTCATTTCCTACCAGTAAGAATTAGAGTAAACTAGTGTACTCATATAGCATACAGTCACGTACATATCTTTTCCATCACTTGCATCTAACGCTCCTTGCTTCTATAACATAGTACACCATTATCAAATGTATGTACGCTATGCTACTGGATATTACAGCTTTGAAATTCTTTAGAATAATGTAAAGGCAGTGTGTTTTCCAGAGAATTATTTTTTTTCCTGAGCACATAGAATTTCTCTCCTATTATGCAAGCAGCTTAAAAACTGTCTTTCAGTTGGTTTTGAAAAAAAAAAAATAAGGCACAAACATTTTTTTCTAATCTACTAATACCTTCTGCAAGGATTTATAATAAGATTTTACTTGCAGTGAAAAGCCTTAAAAAGCAAAACTCTTTTGGCGATATATAGTATACAGAAATAGTGAGGAGGTGGTTTCATGTTGATTTCACACTATAGTTTTAATCTGTCAGCAGATCACCGTATCAGATACTTAAACGTACACTGCAATCACTTAAATGGCAAACATTTTTGGCATTTCGTATACTGACTTCTCTTCCATTTCTATTATTTCTGTCCTCTCTTTTTAATTAAAGCAGAAAGGGCAAACTACATCTGAAAAATCAACGCCTGCAGGTAAAATATGAAAGATAAATTTAGGTACGTTACGCAAATACAACTGGAAAAATCCTAGTCCACACTGAAATATGCTTTAGATATTAGAATAATTCTTTAAATCTTCTAGATTCTGACATTTATGTTGCATCTTTTCACATTGTTCCACTTACCGGACAGTGTATAAGCATCAAAAGCAGCATGTTTAGTTTTTCCCTATGAAAGTCTTTTCAACAGTACCTATTTCTAGAATAAATTAAATTCTTTTTCTCACGCACACTTGCATATTTCTGTATACAATTTCAATTAAAGTAACTCTTAGTAGGAAGCATGAATGAAGAAGAGTGTGTGACATTTACAGCAAACTGGCAGGATGCAGACTACCAGGAAAAGATAACTAAAGTCAATGGTGAACGCTTGCGAAACGTAAGCCAGTTTGGCAGAACCTGATACTGTACTGCAGTCGGGAAACTAGATAACAAAAGGTTGGCAATGTGCATTCTGCTCTTTAATAGAAAAGATGATATCAGATAAGCTAACAGCCAAATAGTCACATCGCGTCTTTCCTCACAATAACACAGACAGGAATATCTGGCAGTACTAAAATTTAATGGTATTTTGTTTGGAAGAAAAACTAATCCAAACTGTATGCAAAGATGACCTTTCATTTAGATAAAACTGAATTTAAAAACTACTCCTCCTGTAAAAAAAAAAAAAAAAAAAGAGCGTAATTCATTTAGATAATTTTCTGTAAAATCTAGCCATTGTTAGATATTTCATTGTTATAAAATGTGAGTATCCCACTAGTAAAACTTTCTGAATAAGTTCTGCCAACAGACCTTAACTAATGAATTAAAGAAACATATACAACAATAAGGTTGTTTTGCAAATACAGCAATGTTCATGGTGATGTTTAGTTTAGTTTTACCTTTTACATAAACTCTGGTTTAAGTTTGTAGAGTACACTTGCCTTTTGGAGGACCTGAAGCCCGTACACTGGTGTAAGGCTCTCCTCTTCAGTCTCTCCCATGCTATTTCACACAAGTTGATACCACAAAAGAAAGGTAAGTTTTCCCACAAAATAAAGTACTGAATCATGCTTCTTATCTAGGGCCTTGTATTATGATGTACTATGATTTAAAAAAAGATTTTTCTACATTAGTTACATGTGAACAAGCATAAAAAGAATCTAAATTCAGAAATAACATACACAGTCACTTAAAATCTTTTATGTTATAGAACTGTTTTTGAAGACAAAATAATTTGCTACATCATTGAGCATTGTGGCATAAAATATGCTTCCACTATCTATTGTTACAAAACATATAAAAGCTATTTTAAAGTAATTTCCTAGCCTTTGCTTTAAAAAATAAAAAGAAAAGTTAGTTTCTAATATGGACAGCAACAAGGACCATACATCCATCATCAGGGTTTATAGCCTGAAATTATAGCACAGACTTCTGTCAGATGAGATACAGGACATTAACTAGCAATAGAGGAAAGCTTTTATCCCAGAGAGGGAAATGGCCCCTGGAGCTAAGTGTTAACTCTAGCAGCAGTCAGGGGAACCCTGGCCCAATTTATCCCTCTCTTTTCTCCCACCCTGGAGGTGGGATCTGTGCCACATATTTGTGCCCCCAAAGGAGGGAGAAGGCTTGCTGAGACTATGGTTTTATGGAGTAAGCCTGGCCAGGCTGTCTGCCTCTCCAAGTTTCCCAGGAATTGTGAGAACTTTTTCTCCCAAGAGGTATTCTGAGAGGCTGTGGGGATGTAGTTAAGGACAGGAGGTAGGACTTCACTAACTTGCTTCCCTCCAACTCACATTGCTCCATCTGCTCTGTCAACTCCCAGAATAATGTGATCTAATGCTTTGGTGGCAGCCTGGGACTCCCTCCCTGGAACAGCAACATTCAGGAATTAATTTGGCAGGTTAACACCATTTTCCTGAGAAAAATAAGCAAGGAAAGGGAAATGATGTGTCTGAAGTATTTAAACTGAACTACATCTGAGTAAAATTGGATGGGATTAAGAAAAGGTGTTTTTCTAGCTCTAGGGCCTTTTCTCTTCCAGATTTGAAAGATTGCTAGTATAATAGCTTTTCTATATCCCACCCTCACCAAAAAGTTAAAGGAATCTTAATACCAAACACAACGTACAGGCTACATACAGGTGTAGTAATCCACTCCAATTATAAAATTATAGACAGTGCATTTGCAGGAATTTGCATTTGAGGACTGTGATCCTCATTCTTTAGCTCTACCATAAGGCACAGAAGGAATGGACAAATTCTGTAAAAAAAGAATAGGGCACTTGACAGTGCAAGGGACTCCTCTTCAGCAGTAAAGCCCAATTTTGTTCTGTCACCAGCAGCTGAAATTCAGCGTAGAACCTGTCGTTCTGTCGTAACCAGACACTACTACTTCACTATGAGATAAGGTATGCAAAGTAAGTTTGTGAAGCTCAGTCCACTATCCAGCATATAACACTATAAATAAATGACAGCTTTATTGGCAGGTTCATCAGAGCCTTCATCACAGTGTGACTGCAACAGTCTCAAATTGCCACATAAGGCACTTCATGCTGTGCGTCACTTCCTAACACCTATAATGAAAAAAAAAAAAAAGCCAAAGTACAGTCAGAATTTTTTTTGTGTGCCCATGTATTTTGTGTATGTAGCCTGGAAAGATAATGTAATTCATATTTTGTCATGAGAAATCTTGTACAAAAATGCTGAGGAAATGAGGTGGGTTGATTCTTACTTATTTGATTATATCTACTTGATAGTGGGAAAAACTTTTTAAGCAAACCCACAAATATTTGTCATTTGCTTAAACTACAAATTGCAATGTAAACACAATTCCTATCCTTGGCTTGCCATCTTCTAAATGCTAATTATGAAGTAAAGTTGGAGATTTACAGAGTGTCTGTAGATTCACGCAGAGTTTACAGACTCATCTTTGTTGCCCAAAGTGATTCTTGTGTTTCAAGTGGCGGACGAATGAACAGAGAGCCAGAGAGACATGTGGCTATGAATGCCCAGAGAAGAGTGAAAGCAAAAACGTGCTAAGCCAAATTAGGACTGCACTTGGCATGTAGTTTTTCCTTAACTGCCATTACATCCTAACACTTGTTTTGCATAAGCTCAGTTTTGTTTTTCTATACAATTTTAATTTTATGCCTCAATTATGTGCTTCCATCCATTTTTTATTCTGGACCTCTGGAAGCAAACACTAAGTTTCTCTAATGATTTGAAAATATACAAATACTCACGTATTTGATTAGCTATCAAAATAAACATATTTCTTAAATCCAAAACAAATTTTAAATAAAGGAAAACAGTACTTTCTAGCTGTTACAGAAAAACAGAATGAAGTGTGGTTCAAAAACTAACTTCCAGGAAGTATACAATGACAATATTAGAAAAGTAAAGTTCATAGGAAAAAAAATCATGTCAAAGTTATCTATTATTTTCACACATACGTTGAGGAAGCCTTAATGATATCATCTATACCTACAAAACCTGAACACTCAATAACCAAAAAAGAATAATATACAGTTTTCCCTGTTACTTTCTTTCTATGGTTTAGGTAAGACAGTTTTTGGAGGTACCATAGTGATTTATATCATCCGTCACTTCCATCGCACTGAATACAAAGAGCGCTCCCCACAGTCCCACCTCGCCAACCACAGTACCAAACACCTTACAGACTACAGAAGGTTATCAACTGTTTCAAAGAGCTCTTTCCTTCCCATCTTTTTCAGGATGAGGAGGTAAGTATTACGTTTTTTGCGAGTCTTGGGTTTTCTCTTCTTTGGCACAAAACGTTGATTGTTGTTATGAAAAGGAGTTCTTGTTTTTCAGCCATCCTTTCTCTGGACGGAAGAAGAGTTTAGTTCTTGCCATAGCATGTTTGCTTTTGCTAAGAGGATATAGTGCCAGGTCCCAGCAGAAATACATAATGTGAAGGAGAATTATTGAGGAATAAATTTGTAATGCTTTCTTTTTTAACAGCTTTGCCTGTTGCTAAAAAGGAACCTATTTAATTTTCATAAGTGAATGGGACCGCAGAGCACATGGGCCAAGCCTTCTCTCCACTGAGTTAAGAACATCTTTTAAAAGTCTTTTAAAGAGATCTGATGAGTTACTGAAAGGGAAGTAGAGAAAGAAAAGGAAACACCTTCGGGTATGCCTAAGTAGCTCTATTTGAAGATGCTTCTCTGTTTACATGGGTCTCAGTCACTGGACAAACTTCAAAGTACCTGTCCAGTTATGCAATAATTTATCTCAGCAATTGAAGGACTTGAGACTCAAAATGGACATTTTACAGACCAGGTCATCTTTGGAAAGGGTGCCTCAATGACATTTTTTTCTTCTTGGGACCCATTCTCCAATGTGAAAATATCAAGACCTACCAAACATGCAGAAGCAGGGAAAAGTGAAAACCAGAAAAAAGGTTCATAAATTAAAAGTTTGCAATGGTGAAGCAACATGCAGTGCACAGAAATTGTGCTTCAAACAGGCTGTCCTTCACAAGAAAAAGATTTTACTCAGAAAAATTGTATCTATCTGCATAGAACACTACTAAATCAAACACCAGCTATGTGAATTCACATGATAAATGGGCATTTGCACAGACAGTTTTAATGAAACAGAATACCTGATTACTTATTTGGGAAGTCCAGATATTTCCACTGAGCTCAACAGTATCCAAAATGCTTCTCATTTGTTCCAAGGCATCTATAGTCATGCTTCCAGCAAGAAGTAAGGGAAAAACAGGCATCTTGGGCCAAGGCCATGCACCCCTGTCTAACACAGGTATCTAAAATAGGCAAATCTAGTGACTGATAATGCCACCACTCTCAATCCATTATAGGGGGATGAGAGATGACCAGCTTATACTAAACACTCGTCTTTCAGAAGGCTAACCTTAAGGGAGATAAATGCTATCTTAAGTGTTTCTAATGCTTCAGCATATTTCATTCCCAGTACTTTTCAGATGCAATACAGAAAACGTATATATAACTTTGTGTCTTCTTTATTTCAATGTAATTACATTCTTCAGTGAAGGCAAAAGAGGCAGGTAGAGGCGATGTAATGTCACTGACCTTGCACGCACCAGTTAAGTGTGGCATGTGTGCAATTCAGAAAATACAAGATTATAAACATGTGAGCAGGTGATTTAAAAAAAGAAAAAAAGAAAAAATTCCCCAAAATAATGGCTTTGAGTTAAAAAAATAGCACTGTATTAAGATGCTATTAAAGAATTTGGCGCAATTGAGAGCACAACAATTACCTCTGTTTAGACAACATTTCTAGGACTTGAAATGTTAACATAACAGTGACTTAAAAATGAGGAGACAAATCAATAGCTTCACATGCTTTTCACTCTCTTGTCTTTTTTTTTTTGCATAATAAGTATGTGCCTTAATAATTACTGTTACCACTCAGCAACCTGAATAGCTAAAGCTACTTGCCAAAATTATGTCTTAATCCTTGTCAAAAATTGCACTGTTCCCTGAAATAACTTTTGTGGGTAATTAGTAATTTTGGCAACAAAGTTCCACATTGGACATGGGACAGAATCTTCCCTGTAGATTCTCAGACTAATTACCTAAGGAGTAAAAGACCAAACAATTACAAACTTAAAAAAAAAATTATCTAAAAAAAGCATAGTTACTGTCAGAATTAACTCAAATTGAGAATCAAGGTGTGGGCTTAAAATAAAATCTATATTGAACTTTGTTTAAAACCAATTACAGAAAATAGAATAAAAGTAATTGAACTGGAATCACAGAATAGTTTGGGTTGGAAGGAACCTTTAGAGGTCATCTAGCCCAACCCCCCTGCAATAAACAGGGACATCTTCAACTACATCAGGTTGCTCAGAGCCCCAACCAGCCTGACCTTCAACGTTTCCAGGGATGAGGCATCTACCACCTCTCTGAGCATTAATTAATCCATACCTGAAGCTCTGTACATGAGACAAGTTTGCCTTAAGGCCCTGCCAACAAAAGTTTTATCAGTTAACCCAGTAGGTTCAGAGACATTTAAAAAATAGCTGTCTTAAGGACTTCCTGGTCTTGATACTGCTAAACAGAGGACCAGAGCAAACAAATTTTAAGCACAGGGCATGTGATCATTTGTACTCCCTAGCTGTCAGTTCATTCCCTCATTCTGTTTTGTACCGCTCCAGCTTGCTGTTCCCAAGACAAAATGTAAGCACAGGCGTAAATGCAATTCACTCCAGGGACCATTTCCCAACAAAACTGCAAGTGTTCAGATCCCACCAGCTCAGCTCCCAAGAGGCTCACCTGTCCTCTCCTGACATGTTGCAGGGCAGGCAGCATATACCCATGTATACCCTTCACCTCATGTTATAGAAACCTTCACTTCACACAGCACAGGCCACAGCACAGCCCTTGCACTATTTAGATACTTCGAACCAACAAGAACGAATGTCATCACAATCATCAATTTGTCCTAAAAGCACAATGTCGGGACTCATTATGAAATTGGAAGATAATGAAAATTACATATTCTTCAGTTGTTAAATTTTATGAAAAGAGGTCTGAACAGCAGCATTATCTCAAAGTTTAAGCAGGGCTTAAGATTCAAAAGTATTTCTTATTAGTCTTAAAAGTATCATTTGACATCTGAGTACTAGTTTATATTTCTGAAAAATGATCTGTATGTTTCAGAGAAACACTGCATAGCCTAATTAATGTTTAGAAAATGTTTTAAGGTCCTGGAAGAAAAGCAAGATCTCATGTAAACTATGAAATCACACAAAGTCTTAATTGGCAAAACTTTGATGACTTCAATGTAGAGAGTAACTTAACTTACCCACTAAATTAATTTGCCTAAATACAAGGAAGAATCATTCACGCTGTCATTAATGAAAGACAGATTTTCGAATGACACACTCTTGTTGGTGAGAGTCATTTCATTTACCTGGAAACTATCTCCAGAATTGCAGTACTTCAAAGCAGAGCAAAAAACACTGGTATATCAGTTTTTTTGGCCCCAGAAGGGTATTCTGAAATTTAGTGTAAAGGCCAGAAGCTAAAATGCTTAATCCTCTTACAATTTAATAACCCATTTTATTAAGAACAATAAAGCTATAACTACATTTTTTTTCTTATCCATATCAAGTAGGAAAAACCCAGTGTTTGACAAATACAAACCACGTTCATTAAAGTTCATTTTCTACTACAAGAAGGAAAATAAAGCCCCTTTAACCATTGCCTCAAGGCAACAGACTTAGAAACATTTACTTAATCAGCACTCTTAAACAAACTTACTTAACAGTATTTCTCCATTACCATCTACTGTGAGAATCCTTAGCTCAACAATATTGTAAATCCCTGAAAAGAAAGAGTCAAGATGAAAGGCAAATAGACTATTGCATAATTGCCAAAGGACTAACATTTAAAGAACTGGTAACACCAAAATCAGGAAAGCTAGGTATCATCTCTAGCACCTTAAAGCAACAAAGCACCCTTACTGCTCCAGGAATGAGAGAATTAAAATAAATTAAAAAACGGCAGCCAAAAAAAAAAAAAAACATAAACCACCCAAAACAGATAAAGAACACAAGAAAAAACCCCAACAACAACAACAAACACCCCAAAATCAAACAAAACCAAACAGACCAAAAAACCACCACCCCAAGAAATTAAGGAATTTACAAAGTGACATACATCTAGATTGTAGCTAGTTGAAACTGAGAAAGCACAAGATGCAGTCACGGATCTCAGCATTAAAAGGCTCAATGCCTACAATATTAGCAAAATTGACACCAACTTCCCTTTCTGTGCAGAAAGGCAGGCATTCAGGGGCAAACTACAAAATCCCATGACAAACAGGTACACTGGCGAAGGGATGGCCTGGGCCTGGGCCCTCGGTGGTTTATTTCCCCTCGGATAGGGGTGATTAAGTCCCATTAGCGTCAATGGGAGGAAGGCATACATAGGGAGGGGTGGAAGCTCCCTCCAAGGCCACTGCTGGTGGCACTCGGGCTGCCCAGCAATTAATGCACCATATGGTGATGGGGACAGCAGCTGTGGGAGAGAAAAGAGGTGGGGAAAAAGATAATACATATCAGACAGAAATGCCAGTTTCAAGCCCAAGAAATCTCGCCATGTCCTTGGGATTTAATTGTGCATTTTAAAGGGGAACAGAAAGGAGCAGAGGGGAAAAGATGGGCTCTACCCCAAACAGTATCATGAGCGATAAACAAAAGGGACTGGAAATCAGAAACTCTTCTATAGCAGGCAACAAGCTCTGCAACTTTCCATCATTTCAAACTCAGTGTTGATAAGGGTCAAGAGGAAAATACGTACTTTTAGGAATGTTTGCTGTAATCTGTTCTTTGAAAAGACAGTTATGGAATGAATGAAGCAACTGCTGTGAAAAATCATCTGTTCTGCAAAAACTAACTGGCAACTTCTCTGCCAGCTGGTATTTAAGAGAGTATTTTATGTCAAGAAAAACAAAACATAATTTACAGAATACATTTGTCCAAATTCACCAAAAGGTAAAATACTTTCCTTTTTTTTTTACTGTAAATAATTAACAATATCTCCTCTTAGATGTGCAAAAACACCAGTATCACAGCTGATTGGCAATTTCTAAATCTGAAAAAATATTCTTAGAAATCACGTGTGCAGATTATCAGTGCCAATATCCACCACATGGATCCAAGAGAAAAAATTCATCCACTAGCCTGCTCACCAGTAATCCTTTCAAGTTTATCCCTCAGTGAATACCTAATCAGAGTAGCATACAGGATGAGAACAAAAAGGGCCAAATTCTTCTGAGATACATCCTCGGTGAAATTTGAAAGATAAGTACATACAATTTTAGGAGAATTCGTAGCTTCATATTTCAATTTAGCAGCTACATTTCAATCCATTCAAGAACAGCAATTTTGTCTACTTTGTTCTAAGTTTTGCAACCTATATTTTATATTCACTATGTAAATACATTTACCTAGGGAGTAATTTACAGCGCATAACACCCGATATTGCAAAGCACTGTTTAGTCTCAGGTTAAAAAAACCCAAAAAAATCAACCACACAAAAAAACCCTAACACAAACTAAACAAAACAGGATTACAAGGCGGAAAGTTGCACATATAAAAATAAGTTTGCTGCATTTTTATGCTCTAAATATGCAGAAATAGTGATCTCTACATACACCTACGAAGCACAAATTATACACCTACTAAGCACAAATTAAAAATCTGGTCACATAAATATTTATTTTACAGTTCCCCTAGTGGAATGAACTTATGCAGCAAGCTGTTAATCAGAGGTTCTGAAACAAAGATAACTTCAAGCTTGATCTTAGAAGCATAATGGAGAGAGGGACGTATAATCTCTATTTGAACCAAACACTGTACATCCAGCTAATATACTGAGATGAATTCTGATCCTGCAAATATTTAGTTACAAGAACACCCAATGGAACTGGCCTAGGATGTCAACAGAAGCTCTATTTATTGACTTATGCTAAGTGCCCACGAGACAAAAATCTGCTTATCTTTATTGATAACATGCTTAGAAAGTCAGGGGAACTGCACCACGCCAACCACTTCTATTCAACAGCACTTGCGAGGCCCACCTTAGCTATGCAGATGATTTGACCACAGCTGAGCAAGTGGGAGAATAGTCCAAGTCACAAGTGCAAGCTATTAAGTTTCTGTTTTAGCAAACATACAAAAATTAACTTTATTTAAAGAGGTTAGCAACAGGAATTTTTGAAACAACTTATATCACCAGGCCCTTTTTCACAGCAAAAAGACTTCTGTTTTGTCAGCTAAACTGGGTCAAATAATGTTTGACAAACAACAGTCTTCAATGTAAAAATTACATGAGAGCACCCATGAAATTTAAAGAATTACACTTGTTTCTACAGAAAAACAGATCTAACTTAAAGCACATGCTTACAGTTTTTATAATGTGAGATGTTTTCATGATTAAAAATAATACTTCGGCTGCTTCTTGCAATCTTTCGCTGAATTTGTGTAATCAATTCAGCCTCATTAACATTTCACACACTCTACCTTATTCGGGTTTCCTCTTATTCCGAACACAGAAACACCACTGATAGAAATCAGACACCTGGACAGAAGCTCAGATCAGTGTTTAGTAAGCATGCTTTCAAAATATCCCTGTTTTGAGAAGCACTCTTTATAAAGCAAACTTTAATTCCATTTAAACCCAAACTAATTTAAATTTCAGTAAAACTACTATCTGTGTTAGCCTATTCCCTACTCTGCCAAATCAGGTCACCTCAATAGTAGCATTCAGTCAGTCTTTCTCTTGGCCAACCCTCAGAAAATTCTATCTGGGCTAACTCTATCTGTATATTCACAAATATTTTAAAGGTCGCCCAAGAACTGTATCTCACAAATCACATCAATGGATATTCAATATGCATTTTATTGTTCATATGTTCTAAAATTAAAAAAAAATCATAAAACTAAATGCTTGTAGTAAATTAGATAAAGAAATGCAATTACTCACACATACTCGGTAAGAGCTACTTTTTAATTAAACTGGGTAGACAAAAATTAATATATTTCTCCACAAATGATACTTCAGAAAATCCTGCCTATCAGAAAATCTTCTACATATGATGTCACTGTGATTTCACTACGTTGACCTAGCGTGTCATATGTGTGCAGAGTAACAATTTTCCAAACCAAAGCATATTTCTTCATCTTTCAGCTGAAGCTATTAAGTGGCAACCAGTTTACTATCAACATTCCTATTAACATTTAAGATGCTTTGTCTTCCCATCATCCTACGCAGAGCCCTTCAGAACACAGAATCATAGAATGGTTTAGGTTGGAAGGGGCCTTCAAGATCACAAAGATTGATTCAGCATTTGGCACCACTGGCAGGTGAGGGGCAGATGAGCTAGCAACCTTTTTTTTAAGCCAGATCTATTCTTAGCAGTACTATCAAGTTAAAACTAACAACCCTATCTTAATCTTTAATTTTCTACTGTGTCTACAATAAAGCATTAAGGAGAAGAAACTTCATATAAGAACCTTCAATTGTATCTGAAAGGGCTGCTTTAGCAACCGCTTTGACTAATTAACACTATTTACACACCAAGTTTGCTGGAGTTTTTTGCTTTAAGAATGGTTTATGTTGATTTAACTTTGAAACATTAGCATAAGGTGCTCTTAAACTGAAGCAAGAATGTCTAAAGACAGCAATGCCTCGTTTAACTAAACTGATCTCTAAACCTACTTAATTTAATCACTACACTTTTCATGTTTACACAAGGCCTTTGTGTTACTGCAGCCTCTTGAGAAGGTGTAGGCTTCAAGGATACTGAGAGAGGAATGCTTGATGGACCGTGCACCCAGAATGAACTGCAGTTTAGGTACACAAGGCTTTGTTTGATTACTCCCCCCTAACCAGCTTGCCCTGTACTAACAGCTGTTAGGGCAGTTATATTTGCATGACAAGGAAGAAGATATTTTTAACCATTCTCTGTGTAGGATGAGAAGAAATGAATACCCATTTTGTCACCACAATGAACTAAAACATAACTTAGACAAGCCATGGCTGGATAGACTATTTTTTCCAAAATCTATGCAGGCACTGTATAAACACACACACAGAGGAAAACAATAAAGGCGGTACTTAGCCAAAAATTTACACTTAGCAAAAGGGGTTTCATTTACCGCAGTCTATGCCTAAGCAAAATGAAAAAAAGAATATCTTTGTGAAAGCAAATTTCATGTACAAACAATCTGCATAATGAGTTTTTCTCCAGTAGCACTTGCCTTTTTCCATATAATAAAAGCCTATGTGGATGACAGCACACACGCTCCTGTTATAATGCCTTGGGAGAAAACCATAATTCAGCCAGGCTGGGCCCCACCTCACTTCCTTCACTGACAGGTGCCTGACTTGTGCCGAGGGCATGCAGCTGTGGCTTCCCCTCTCCTCCGGGGAGAGTTAACACTATCCTTGCCAGCCACTGGACAACCCACATGGCTTGCAAAAAATTCTATGCACCTCCTTCCCATGTAATATGTCTCTTGGGAGGTCTCCAGTTTCTTTACCTTTTGATTCTCACAGCGTTTACTTCCAGGCTGCTCTATACCCTCCTTTCCAATCCCTTTTATAACTTCTTTAGATTTTTATATTTGTGTACAATATGAGACATGGATTTTCTAATCTATTGGTTTCTCCCTTGCCATTCTATTTCCTTGCTTTTATTTTCACATGCAGGTCAATAAACATCAAAGTGAGATTTTTCTTTCCTTTTTTCCTATTTTATACCTCCCTTCCCTGTGCCTATTCTCGCTCAGATTTTTTTTCTCCTGCCTTTGATTTTTTTTCCCTTTTTACCTCACTGTCCTCATCTAGATTCCCTAAGAGCAGACAGGAACCTCCTTTCTTCATCCAGGAAACAAGACACTGACTTAAGTGTAAGGAGACACTTAAAATACAGCTGAACACCTGCACAAGTTAGACATAGGCAACAATCCCAATTCTTTTTGCTTTACCAGATCACACCAATCATTAACAAAATGCATTCCTGTCTCATATACCTCTTCTCTTTCACTTTCCAACAGAGATTTTCCAAGTCAAGACACAACTTCTTCTGGTATATATCAGTACTTTACTTGGGTCTACATGAAAACTGAATGTTTAAAAAAAACTAGGCAAAACCCTCACATTTTTCTTCTAAAGCATTAATCTGTAAATATGTAAAGTGTTTTCTGTGTGTAATGGCTGCATCACTTGTTTTTATTTCTAAAAATTACCTACATCGGAAGGGAAGATGTAACAACTAGAAAATGAAGCTACCTGGGGTACATGGACAACATCGCTAAATTACGGATAACATACCTTCAACACATCTATAAATATGTGCAAATTACACACAGATCTGTAAATTAATGGATGGAAGAGTTCCAAAGTGATAGAGGGTATAGTAGCAAAATGTTGCAAAGTTTCTCAGGGTAAAATCAGAACATCCCAACCAGCGCTGTGCCTGAGCAGCTCCCGGTAAGGATAGGGCAGTTGAAACAACACTTAACCCATGGCCAAGAGTAGGCAGCTCAGATACCAGTCACAATTGTTGGAAAGAGCCAAGATTTACTAGCACAGACACTGGCCACTCCACAACAGCTGGCCTCAGTATTCAGGGACATTTTTAGGCATACAGATACAGCCAAAGAGATTCCCAAAGGATTTGACATAATTTTCCCCAAGTTTTCCTATTTTGCCACCTTACCCTACATGAACCCAACCCTGGAGGCTCTGCCACCGAGAGTACTCAGAGATATCATGTTATCAGTACCTTCCTGGTGCGGCTGGAAAATCTTCTCCTTGCTATCTGCAGACTATCCCTTACAGCTGAGACAATCAACAAACTTCAGCAAAAAGATGAGAATGTAGTAGAAGTTTCATTACCTCCTGTGTGATTTTATTTATAAAGCACACGTGCAAAATACAGTCCTTTTGCTAGAGGGAAAAATCCCAGTCCACTTTTGGCTCTCTCTGAGCTCCACACCCACCTCTGGTGTCAGCCGTGGTCGTGGGCGTTCAGTTTGATCCAGGATTTGGCATCAACCTTCTATAACTCTTCAGTACTAGTGTATTTGGATAAAGTATTTTCCATCGTCTTATTATTGCTCTGACATACTCATTTAGCTTTTTACATAAGCAAACTCTCATTTACTTTAATTTACTGCCAGAGTAAAGAACCCAAGAGTTTGGACTATTATTTATTTATTTGACCTGATCTCTTGCCATACATGGGCAAGGCACTCTACAGATAAGTACATCATGCCCTAAACAGGCTGAGGGTCTAGGCAGGAACAGATTTTCTTGCTTTCACACTTGATTTCACACGTGGCATGTTGTTTTCTTTTGTGACAATATTTTGTCTATGTGTAGTTAGAAGGGGTTTTTTTTGTCGTGCAAAGCTGTCTCTCAAGAAGAGTTCACGGCTGAGGTAGACTGGGAGGGGGGCAATTCTGAGAACTAGGAGAAGGGAGCTTTGAGCCACTCAGGAAGTAATTGCAGGAATATTGGATAAATATTAGACTTATGGAAGGACTGAAAGAATAAAAAAAAAAAGCAACAAAGAAATCCAAACCCTGCTCTGTAACTTGCATAACACATCTTTCTAAAGAGACAAACATATAAAAGCAGAAAACCACAGCATTTGTATATGAGCTCCATGAAAGCAACTAAAAAGCTATTATTAACATCAATTTTACAGAAATATATTATTTTCTTACAAGAAACTTGTTGGTCTTTTTCCTTTATTTTTTTCAGCCAAAAAACCTGCCCATAAGACCAACATAACTCATAACGCAGCTCTGCCCTGTATCAGAGACCTGAGTATCTGGATGAACATCAGGGTATATGCTATATTTTTGGGCAGCAACGTAAGAAAAGATTTGTGAATAAAGTATACACAACAGTAACATCTTTCATAGAAGCTTGGTTTCCCACCTAGAACCAGTGCTGGAATACTGCCACAAGAACTGCAAAAATCCTTTATGCTTATAGAGTCAGATCTCCCAAAGCAGCTCCTAACACAGTCCTTGAAATAAATATTTTGTGTGCACTAGAATTTCCATTTTTGTCAATAGCAACACATCAGCATATGCACTGAGTCATCACAGTTGATCTCCCAGGCCAGACATCCATCCATACAAATATAGAATTTTCCTGGGCAAAATTTGCAAGAGAATTTTTTTTTTACTATTTTTTTTTTTTCAGATAGAGTGCAAGATACATTTAATTTGAACCCTCAGGTACTTCAGAAACAAAACCATTTTAAAGAGATTCTATTTTTATCACTGTATTGGAGTGAATAAGGTAGAACAAATGACTAGGGTAAAATTATACACAAAGTACTTCACAGCAAAAATGGAGCCATGGGAAGGCTGGTTTTCTCCCTTTGAGCCTTCAAATCTTATCCAAGCATGCACCACCTTCTCAGTATTATTCTTTTACCTGCAATCCTGGAGGTCACGGACTCAAGGCAGATATAACTGTGAGTTCTAAATAGCTGCTGTCCAACTGCAAAGTTAGTTAAAATCAACTCCACTGATACACTTTGCCACCTCCCTAACGGTGTCTTTTAGGCAGTATTATATATGTATGCCTATAACAATTTACACTGCAATCCAATGACACCCAGTATACCACAAACATTGATGTTGACCATCATAAATTTTTTATACTGAGTCAGAACAAAAGTATTTGGGACAATGATTCATTAGTTGTAAGTAAAGCAAAAGAGTCAAAGGGCAATCTGGCCATATAGAAGCCAATAGCAAAATTTCTCCAAGCTTTTAAGCAAAGAGTAAAAGTGAAGTAATAAATGGACCTCTGACCAGTACTTCTGCTTCACCAAGCTATTTGTATAGTTTTACCACATTAAGCTGTAACACAAGCTAGTCAGTTTTTACATGACAGCCTTCCTCAAAAACCTCTTCTTTATTCAGAAACAGTTCTTGTCACCAGAAACTCCCAACAACTCTGTTGTTTCCACACTTTCTCCAAGAATAATAGAGAAAACAAATACTTTTAATTTTTTCTTCCCTGTCACCAGTGTAGGAAAGCTGTCGTCCTGTTGGCTTCCCTACCTGTTAGTGGTTCCTCATGGCAACGCAGGTAACAGACCATCCACCAACCTTTAACGGTTGTGACATTGGCAGGCAGTGGTCCTTCAGGACTCACTGGTGGCAGCAATGGTAAGCACCTGTCGGCAATATTCTGCTTATAGTACGACCAATTTAGTGGAAACTAGGTCACTTCTGAATACAGAAGATGACGCAGTAGGGGTATGCAATTGATTCTTGTGACAAAGGGTTCATCGAGTGTTGCCAAGATTAATTTAAACCCTTGAGGCTTAAATCTGTGAACAAGTTTCCCTTCTGATAAAAGATGAACCAGTTTTCCCCTTCTGTTTTTGGAAAACATGACTGAGGCAGCATGCCAGACAGCTTAGATATACCAGGTACCTTCTTACACTCTAAAATGGATAGAGGGAAGAAGCTGTATTTAAGCAGCAAGGTACAGAGAGATATTGCACTGGCTAAGATGCTCATGGCAGGAGCCAGCAGGTCTGCAAACTCTGTTGGGTGCTGATGCAGTGCCCCCACCTGCACTCCTGCTTAGTCTGCCAGGAGTTACAGGATGAGAATTTTCTTCCAGCAGTTGCCCCAGGCACACTAGGAACAGTTACCTGGGAGAGGAATAACCAGCTGCCTTCAACTCTCAGAGTCAGTGGGAAACATTAAAAGCTGACTTAGGCAGATTTGAGGGGTAAGGAATGAAAGATGAATCAGTGCAACACTTCTTCTCCCTGGATTTTGTCTGCCATGATCACATCACTATGCCTGGGTACACCCTGAATAGCTGATTTGCTAATACGTGTTAGCAATTAATTTTTTTTAAGCTTAAAAGATTTTTTTTAGGCTCCCTAGACTTTCTCTCCAGGTAGAGGCTGTGGAATATTGCATTCTAATGATTTCAGTGATCAAAGGAAAACACTTACGTGTTCATGGTTATTTTTGAAAATGAAAGGAAGATAAAATTAAGAAACATAAATCTTCCACATCCAATTCTGCTGCAAATAATTCCAGTTTAGGAGAGTGCAAAAAGTACTGGTGGAATATATGAAATGGTTGTTTGAATGGAAAACAAGAGCTTGTTTGGTTGGCATGCTTCATTAAACAGATAACCCAAAGATTTTTATTTTTCAGCATATTAAATCACTTTTTTTGTTCAATAATCTTTTTCACTGTTAAAGTTATTGAAAAGCTTTTACATGATACATTGCCAGCATTTGATATCGCAAAAAACCCGCTAACTCAGCGGGAGGCTGTCATGAATGTCAGTGCTAGGCAGACACTGGACTTTTTTTTTTTTTCTGCAATTAAGTAAATTCTCAGCATGTCACAATGTATATTATAAGAACAGGTGAAAAAAAAAAAAGCTATGAGAAAAGCAGTGAATGAATCGATTCTTTATACATCTATTCACTACCAAGTTCTTCCTTCTTCTATTACTACACCTTCCAAACTTTCCGGTTAAGCTTTATGTTTAGTCACACAAGCTGTCTCCTACAAGTAACAAATATACGCTTTTCACTATGACATAATGTCTTTCAATAAACAAGCACTACACAACAACAATTACATTTTCACTTGCTGGATGATAACAAGAACTTTGATTGTGCTTTCTGTAAAAGATCTGTGCATAAGAGGTCTACAGTGAAATACATAAGTAAGCAGACAGTCATGTATACGTGTGATTTACTTTTTTTTTCCCTATGCAATGCAGTGTGCTGGTTAGCAGCTTAATCGGCTGAGACCAAATGATTATTCAGCATCAATAACCCCTATTATGAGTTGTGAATTTTTTTTTAAATTAGGAGTGCTTAAATAACAGGACAAGTATGAAATCACTGAGGAAAAATTAACAATTTTTTTAAATAAATCTACTTTCACATGTGTTCATAGGCGCTTCTTAAGCTTTGTTCTGTAACTAAAAAGACTTTAATTTGAAAAGTTCATCAGATTAAAAAAATATTTTCCTTAGCCTTTGTGACATTTAATTATACAGATCTGTTGGTTTGGGTTTGGGGTTTTTTTTTAAATAATGTATACAGCTCTAGGTTAAATCATTGGACACCTGTGAGGGAGGAAGAACAAAGGAATACTCAAAGCCGCAGGGAATTGCCATATTCTCCATTTCAGCAGTGAGATAAACTACTGGAAGATTTTGACCAAGATGCAGAATAGCACCTGCATCCAACACCGTACCCTCAGAAAATCAGTGAGTTTTTCACTTACTTGCAATTATTGGTGCTGATTTGGGGCCTAAAGAAGAAACTACAGAATAAAAGAGCAGATGGAAACCCCCCAGAAGAGCAGACGAAGAACTGCCAAGAGTGACTGAGGTGAAACAGAGCCAAATATTTTTATCAACTCCTAAAACAAGACATTCCTGGTAGTGAGATCAGAAGCTGAGCAATCATACCAAATTATGCTTCAACCTGAGATGAAAATTTAAATTTTGTTCTTCCAGCCAGTATTAACAAGAAAATAAAAGAAAAACATAATAAGAACTTTCTAAATATAGCCAACAAAACCAGAGACAACCTTATAACTTACAAGCTTTGGAAGGGAAGTCCATTTGAAAAAAAAAAAAAAATAACGCTGGATATAAAGGGGAGATGTTACACAGTAATTTTGTTTCACGGAGATAAGTGTGGCTTGTAAGATGAAAGCTGCTTATCTGTTATTGTTTTATGGAGTGTTTGTTGTGCTGATGGAAGGCAAAGGTCAAACCTACACTAAAGCAACTTTAGATGATTATTCAGAAGTCCGGGTTCAAGTTTTTATTGCTGGGGTTTCTATTAACAAGACAGAGTCTTGGGTGAACTGAAAGGTGATGTCCTGTTCCAGGCTACTGGTGCACAACAGTCTGGGTCCAGGAGGTGCACTCCTGGGAAAGGTGTCTGTGATAGACTGAGAGGGCAATAAAAGCTTTCAGGGACTGTCCGAGACTGAGCATGCTTGATCAAAAAACCTGGTGTCTCCAAATTTCCATTCACCAAAATGCAAAAATAAGAGATTGAGTTCTGGCAATTTCCCCCTAAGAAAGGAGAGCACAGAAATCCTGGGATTCATTAAATACCTCTGCTGAGTATTTTAACAGGCAGATCGAAAAAGGGTCTGTACCCAAAGGTTTAGGTTGGTTGGTTTTTTTCATTAAAGAAAAACAAAACAAAACCAACAACGTAAAAAACACCAAAACCCCCCTACAAAAACCAAACCTACATATTGTCCTGAGTGGGAAAAAGGAGGACCAGTGTAGAAGACAAAATATGCGTCTTGGAAAGTAAAGAACTGTAACACTCACTTTTGAACCTAAAACTATCTGGAAAAGTAATCAAACGACCAGAAGAGACTTGTATGTTTTAGAATATGGTGTTTGTACCAAAACCTGTCCCTGGCATGCCAAAAGAATGACCAGTTGTGTAAGGGACCGTTTAATTGGGCTATAATGAATTTTAGTTTCTCTAGGAATTACCCAGCAACTGCACAGTAAAGGCATAATTTCTTTTTTGTCCCCTCCCGCCCAGATCCTTGCCCTCCCTACAGCTGGTCCCAATATGTTTCCCAGTCCTCACTGCTCTTCCCGCACCCAAGAGTTGAGAGGCTGAACAACAGGAATTATCTTCCCACGGTGCTAAGCATTCAGAGTCCCCCACAAGCCCCAGCTTTACGGTTCTTTCTTCTTAGTCCATCTTAACCACCGTTTATCAGAGAAACGAAGTCCCCAGAGAGCGAGTATTTGCACCGGGCGCTGGCAACAGAGAGCGCAAGCATTTTGCTTGCTGCCGATGAAAGCTAAGAACCGTGCAGCCAGCTCTGAGAGTAAGACCCTCGATGACAGATATGACACAGAAACAACCAGCTGTTTTCATTGTTTTATGTTGCACGACATCAAGCAACTGGAAATGGTTTTCAGCCTTAAACAGAAAGCCCAGTTGGTGAGGATGATTTTGGGGCAGTCCAAAGTGAGTATTCGATACTTGAGTGCACACAAGGGTTTGCTGAAAGTGACCTTGATAACCTGGTTGTCTGCTACTTTAAAGCAGAGGCAAAAAATGTATATAGTGAGGGCAATACTTCATATATCGTTAATGAGGCTTCCTTTGTAATGTGTGTATATGCAGTGTGCTTCGGAAAAATCAAAACAAAAATGAATACACACCAAGTGCCTGAAAAATCTGAACTAGTGATTACAATTTTGAGACAGACAATTTGGCACAGACACATTCCTACTGATAAATAAAAATGTGGTTTTGAAGGCAGCAGTATACTGCACTTCACTGGAGAATTCGCTTTCATTTTCCCACAAAATAGTCCATCAATGCATTAGCTCAATACTAACCATTTTTTTTTATTACTAGATGAACGTGTTTTATGTTTGGATGAGATATGGCTGACAGCTCATTTTTCCCTTGCAGTCAACTCAATCTCATCCAAACTATTAACGTTACAGAGTTCCAAGACAGATTTGCCAGTGGATGTTAAGTCAATTCCCACAGACTTAACTGAGGACAAAACTCAGCCCTTAAGCAACAGACAAAATGTTAACTGGTACAGCTACTGAGTACAGAGAATTTATTTTCTCTCTATGAGAAACAGGCATAAAACAATATATTTAGGAGACCAGGCAACTTATGTAATGTTCTTATTGCTTTTATCAACATTTTCACTATGTACTGGCATTTCACTTTGGTATGGCTTCCTTTGTTATAAAATGAGCTCCTATACCACAAACATATTTCTGCAAATACAGTAACTGGATCAAAATAAAGACATACTTTGTTTCCAGGAAAAATATGCATATGACATAGAACAGTAACCTTTTAAAGCAACTCATCTTCAAACACAAAAGTGTCCCCCAGGCAGATTTTACAATTCTTATTTTAACATTAACCTGTTTTGTAAACAAGTGAAGTGGCTGGCAAACACTTCTGCAAGATTTTTTCCCCTAGAGCAAATAATGACAACAACTTCCTATTTTTCATTTACATTACCAAATTCCATAAAATCTTCACAGTTAAAACTCAAGCTCATGCACTTATTCAGTTTACAGTTTATCTATTGAACTGTCTCTGCGTCAACATACACCACAGCTGAATGTCCAAATACCCTCAGTTTTAATTGACCTTAATGGAGCTCACTGAAAAAGAGTGAAGTCTTGCTTTGTAACCATGCATGTTCACTTCAATAGCATAAATGAAGCAGACATTTTATAATCAAAACTTGCAAAAGTTTTGGTACAATACGTATCCTAAATATACGCTGATGACCTAAAAAAAAATTCAAAATGCCACAGCTATCTCTACACATAAGAATTAAAATACAATACAATTTATACGAGAACAATTGGAATTAGAATTAATTTAGAATTACCCAGTTTTTTACTGTTCTTAACTTTTTTGTTGAACAGAAACTTGACAACTCCGGTCAGGGCAAACTTCAACAAACTCCCTAAGGCAGTCCTCCTTAGGAATATTTTTATCCCAATTACACTTCAACAAGCCTGTGATGTACTGACAAACTTTCCTCACGGACACGTCACTGGACGGATCAAAAAATATCAGTTTATCACTAGCTATATTCCAAAAAATCAAAATCAATCAATCCATAGGCCTGTCTACATGCACTACTCCCTCTCAAAAGCTTACAGTACTGTGTGTCTACTAAATACCTATTTCTTCCTACATGAATGTAACAAAACTGACACAAAGTTACTCTGTGCAAGCTTTATTTCACAGAGAATTAGCAGCTTCTCTGAAAAGAACCACATACTCAGGAAAGCAAAACCCCCTAAGGTAAACTGTAGATGTGTATAATATCATACGATAAATACGACACATTGAATACAGATATTAAACAGCTAAATAATAGGATAATGTGCAACATTAGTAAAACATAATAGGCCAGAGTTTGCTTACCTGCCTGGAAGGTAAACATCCAATAATGGAGACCCAAATCCTTGCTTCAGAAGTCAGGATGAAAATAACGAAAATAGTTGAGACAACTTTGCCCTGCTTGTTCATGCAATAGCAGAATTTGTTGGCTTGCATTTTTCTTCCAGAAAGAACATCTACATCTAACTGCAGGAATTCATTTAGATCACAAGTGGTCAGAATAGCTTCTCTTGCATACAAATAAAGCTACAAGATGGGGAACTGTACAACATGGAAGCAAAAAACCCTTTGCTACAAGAAAACATTATCAAATTTACAATTCTCTATCAGTTACCATTTAAGACAAATATGGACTACACAACAAATGATTAGAACCACTGACAATATATTATGCTTATTAACCAAACTTAGCCCTTTTGGTAAAACCAGGGGGAGATTTCTACTGAAGACAACAGAAATTGCCCAGCATTGTAATGAAACGGATTTTGACTCTTCCTGTAATGGCTAGTTTTGTTTCTGCAAGAAGCAAAACATGAATAATGTAGGGACTTTGACTTCGTACACTTGTACTGCATATAGTTCAAGGCAACATTTTGTGTGCTATCCAATCAGTTGTTTTATATTTGGCATAAATATATTTCTATGTCAATTACTAAAAACTTAACTTTATTTTCTTCTCTGAGCAGCAGTTTTAACTAAATCATATACTAGCCTTTAATATTAGTTTGTTGTGATTGATTATAATATATATGAAAATTGAACCGAACTTGAATTTGTTATGTTTAATTACTGATAAACTTTACTATCCAATGATATATGATGTATCCTTAAAATTCAGTTACTGTGTACCTTATTCTCACAGACACTTTTAAAACCGTAACAAACATTTGTGTTATATGTAAATATATATTAACACTGCCCTCTACGACATTTAGTGTTCCCTCTCCTTGGAGCCCAAAAGAAGTACATTGTATTGTTTTTAATTTTATTATGTGGAACTATATGACACATTTTTAAAATAACCAGAAATTCTGAACTGCAGACACTAGTAATACATAAAAATTAACAGTATACATCAACATTTCTCCAATATATTAGTTAAAAATCTTAGACTTTGTGCTACATGCACAAAGGACAAGGAACAGTCATCGGCATCTCATCAATGTCCCCTGGGAACAGCAGGTAGGCACGGAAGCCTCCTCTCCCTCTTCCTCTGAATCAGGAGGGAATATGAGAAAGGACAGCTGGGAGAGAATTGACCCTTAGGGGCAACAGGAAGGGCAAAGTGGCATTGCTGGATGGGGGGAAGCAATGGGTATAAATAAGATTTCCCAACTTTCAGTTTCAAAATCAGGATCTTAATATCAAAAAAACTGCCGTAAAATAAGTCAATCTCCACTTTTCTCCTGTAGCCAACTCTCAGAAAATGCCATCTACTCTGCCTCCCCTAGTGCCAAGTCTCAAAAGGCACAAGCATCAACACGGGGAGCACTGCTTGTCAGCCAAAGGAGAGCGCTTAGCTGCCTTCACAAAGGAGACTGGAGACGGAGCAAAGAACCAGTTAACAAGGTGGGCATAAAACAGCAGTCCTGCTTCCCTCAAAACAACAGTGAGCTTGACATCAGGCCTGCACAGCACAATTGCATCTACACAGGCTAAAAAGCTGACAACTCTTTCAGTGGGAGAAATGCTGGTTCACATCACCCGCTCTGATGGTACTCCATGAAATCCACACCAATTAAGTTTACATTCAAATTCCAGAAAGTCTGAACGAGGGATAGACAGTAAAAACTATGAGACAAACTAGCAGGAGAAAAAAATGTACAAGTTGTGAAGTCTTTTCTGTACTTTTTTCCATGTATCCCCAAAATTTCCAGCTGGACAGATGCTTGAGAATGAGCCCTTTGAAAGGTGACACATACACAGGGCTAACTATGGTGAGCATTTCCTGTCTCCAGTGAATCAAGAACATTTTTCCTCCTGGATGCATACAGCAAAAGAAGCCAAAAATTATTAAACACTGTCCCAGTATCTCTTCTAATATAGAGAAGTGCTACTGGGAAATGGTGTACATTTCTCCAAGTTTCCTTTGAGTCAGCTGTGAGTTTCTTACATGCCAAATGTAGTTAAAATAGGAAGTATAGAAATTGACAGTAATAACCGAACCAAAAGTTTGGTGCTGTGGCTTTAATTTAAATCAGAGGTAAGACAGGATTCTGAATATTTTGGGGCTTAATATGTGTGTTAGAGAAAATGCACCAAAGACAACAGATAAAAAAAGATAAAAATTATTAAAAAAATCTTCTTCTGTACATAGAAGATGACAGACGTCTCATACACGGAAACAACACTTAATAGGCTGTCTGCAACTCATGTTTCATGCTTTCTTAAGAGGCATAAAAAAAGCTTTATTATGCTATTTCTATACTTTACAATAAAACTATATTTAGAACTTCAGTATGTATACTAGTTCATATGGTAAAACTTCTGAAAAAAAAAAGAAAATCAGTTATTGAACTGAATGCATATGTAAAAGTATTTTTATTTTAAACATGTCTTTGGTACTTTTTGTAAGGCACACTATACTATTTTCATTGTATTAAAATCACCTACCAAATATGAAAATCCTAACATACTTCAGTTCTTTAGCATCCCTTGATTCTCATGTAAGCTTATATTAACAAACATCAACGCATCTACAGCTTCCTATCAAAAAAAAAATAAAAATCTCAAAGTCTACAAGAAGACACCTAAAGCATTATGGCATTCACGGGAAGGTTGGGTTTGTCTTGCTACCACAGGCTTTCTAAAATTTGCTCCACTGGTCCCTTGGAACTGCAGCAAGTGCCCTCCAGACTCAGGGGGGAGCTGCAGGATTTATTCCTGAGCATGGTGTGGCATGCAGCCAAAGGAGTCATTTAGTGGAGTTCTTGGCCAAGCAGGAAAGTGTTCCATTTCTTCTGCCATTCATTAAGACCCACGAGGAAACTGAGACAGGAAGTCAGGCTTCCAGATAATAGGAGTGTTCCTAATGATGTCCTTTGGCTCACAGCACAGAACAGTTCCTCTATGCTCTCCCTTGCTACAACATCTTTCCTCTATATAATTTCCCACTGTAGAGGGGGAACAACAACAAAAGCATTTTAAATGAGTTTTCCTTTGCATCCAATTCAAAGGGCCCACTTAAACTGCATAGATTATCTGCTTGTGCATGGTGTATGAACAGCAACTAATTGTTTCTTAAAAACAGCTATTTATGCTTGGAAATTAGTGTAGCATAATGCCACTTCAGAAAGATTCCTCCATTGCAATGCCTACGTTATATATATATATATATATATATATATATATATATATATCAATCATAGAATCATAGAATGGTTTGGGTTGGAAGAGACCTTAGAGATCATCCAGTTCTAAGCCCCCTGCCATAGGCAGGGACACCTCCCACTAGAACAGGTTGCTCAAAGCCCCATCCAGCCTGGCCTTGAACACTTC
>JAOXNO010000033.1:38433453-38548593 GCA_028565335.1 Limnodromus scolopaceus | reverse complement strand
ATAAAGTCAGATGCTCTTGAAAGCTGCTGGATTTTTTTTCACACCCCAGTCCAGCAAGAAAGAACCTGCAATCACAAGGTCACTGAATGTAAGATTTCTTGATACTCTTCTGTTAGTGATGACAACTACAGAAACTGGGGCAAAAATCCAATTGCCTTCATTAATGTGCCTGCAAAGCATGTGAGCACATGAATACAAGCAAGATGTGGCCCAAGTAGAGAGGAGTAAATTAGTCAACTCTGCACTTTATTACTTATTCACCTATAAATATTATCTCTAAAGTAACTGGAAACATTCCCACTGAGTTCAATAGTCTCTAGATCAGGTTTAACACACATATTAATGTGGTGTTTCCCAGTGTAGAAAAAAAAAAAAAAAGCACCCACACGGTCTGTACACACCACTTTAAGGATCCTATATAGATACTTCTACAGGCATCTATGCTTCAATGATACTTCCTTAGGTAACCAGGTGAGCATGTGCATACACGTGTTTAAAGGTAAGCATGTATACAAGTGTTCCACTGGACCCATAATGAGAATCTATAGACGTTAGGTAAATGCAGTTTTCTTCTTGTGTGTTTGCATACATTCCTTTTCATCTAATGCAGTTGGTCAATGCATTTACAGTCACACAGAGCTTTGAAATTCATTCACTTCCCGAAATAGCCAAATTGCATTTATCTTTCAGGCGTGCTACAAGGCATGAGTTTTTGAAATAGCATTTAGGGAAGGCTGAGGAACAAAGGAACTGCAACACTGGATCAGATCCAAGGTCCTGTCTCTGACAGCAGTCACCACCAGCTGCTTCACAGAAAGAAACAAGAATCTGCAGTAGGTAGACAAGGATAATCTTGCCACATGTTAGGGTTCATCCTGGTTTCCAGCTACTAAAGACTGGCTTGAACTCTGAAGCCTGAGGTATAATATCCACTTGAAAATGTTATCATTATTAATTATCAGTGCTGCAGATACCCCTGTTATCTAAGTAAATGTCATAGAGTATATCTGAATACTGCCTCAGTGGAATCCTTTAGCAGATTTCAATCTAAAAAAAGTTACATAAAAACCCCACGTATCTCCTTATCTTAGTTCTGAATTTGCCACTTCAGAATTTAACAAACCAATAGGAATAGAAACAAAAACCTTCTTTTTTATCTTGTATATATTTCTCAAATTGTACATGTTTATTACGTCCCTTCTCTTTCATTTTCTGTCTTCTAACTTGAACATCTTTTTCTCTTGTTTTCATTAGTTTTTCCGGTAATCTAACTTTTGTGTGATAAAACACTTATCTGCACGAATCTGGTTCCTTACATATTAGTATTTTTTGTCTGGGGGTTTGTTGTTGATTTCTGTTCGGGTTTTTTTTAATACTTTCTTTTCCAGGCATGAAAGATTAATCTATGTTAGTTTTCAGAATGTAACATCATTGCAATGTATCAGTAACAACAGAATAAGGATTCCAGAATTTAGTCCTGAATCAATGGTCTTGAATAGTTGCACAGTTAGAGAAAGACTGAGCAGTTTATATGATGACAAAAGGATGGACTGATGGACAGATCAAAGATCTTGCTACTGAAATGAAGAAGATCACAAGAAGGTTGGTAACATGCCTTCATTATGACACTGGCAGTTTTGCATGGACACACACTCTGTTCTTAGTCAGAAAAGGGCCAAGTGGATTTCCTGAACACAAAATACCTAATTTATCAATTTGCCCATATGCATATATACCTTTACAAAGGATGAAATAGACAATTGTTAAGTATGGAAACAGTTGTCAAGTAGTGAAGCTTAACCCACCTGCAAATAAAACTGAAGTAAGAGCACAATTGTAAGAGTAATGTTGAGTAAGGGGAAAAAAAGCGAGTATGAGTAAAAATGAAGATGTATGCAAATTTGTTATAAATATAAGGAGGTTTTACCAGATGGAGAAATTGGGCAGTTCGTCATCATGTTCTCACACCCGCAGAGTTGTTCTAAAACTACTCTTCATGAAAGAAAATATAATTGGCTGTGCAAGTAAACTGTCTAAATAAGTCTTGATATTATATAAGAACCATCTGAAATTATTTTCTTTACTTATCTGAGCACATCATCTGGAAACACAGAGAAACTCTGCCTCTTGGCCACTCTGTCTAGAATCAGTATGCCCCATTCAAAATTCTTTCTACTGTATTGGGGAAGTGGAAAACTGCTGAAGGTCTTGAGTGAAACAATACCCATGACAGCAAGAATGTACCTAACTAGCACCTATTAAAATGTCAGAGACCAATAAAATGGATTCATTTTTGTTTAATAACAATTAGAGTTATTACTAGGAATATATTTAACTGCTGCTACCACCATAAGAATAACATAACCCATCTTCACCACTCTTTAGATACAGTGATATCTTTAGATACCCTCTCAGCTGATGTCCACGGCCCCTCACTTCTTCCAAGAGCTGATATTTGAACTCCACAATACAGTTTACAATATCCAAGGAGCACAATGTGCCTGGAGAGATACTGATACCTTTCAAATGCAGCAATGTATCTCTGTCATTCAATTTTTGTAGGAAAAGGGATGAAATTTATCAGGACAGCAAGACAGATAATTTCTAAATTAAAATTTAAATGCACTGAAAATAAGTTTTAAAATAAACACTTTCATTTGCATTTTTGTGTCCTGATTTTGTTGATTGTTCACTTATGAGATAGAGTTCCAATACTTACTGTTCCTTAATATAATATTAAAAATTTGATATTTTGTCAATGACATATGAGAATACCAACCTAGAAACCTCTGAAAGTTTGAATCCTGATGCAATGTGCCATTAGACTGGCAGTGACAGTCCTGACACAGATGAATTTATTTTGCTGGGTGGCACCAACTTTTAAAGCATGATTTATGACTATTTTAAAATTAAACTCCCACATAATTTACGCAAAATTTAAGCAAAATTATAATTTTAAGTGTTTCACGTAACAGAAATTGTTGCTAAGAATGTTCGTATGCTTTAAATTACTAAAAGGATACCTCAAACCAGAGGTATTGTTCTGCAATATAATTTATAACTGTCAATATGAACAACAAATTTCAGAATCAATTCCTAGTTGATTATTGATAGACTTTATCTCAATAAAATATATGTGGTAAAGAAGCTGGTTAAATACTCATTCCGTATCCTATTAAGCATCATATTTCACACACCTCAAGAAAAAAGTTAGGAGTCATTTTAGAACAAAATTGATTTGTTGGTGTTTTGGTCTTGACAATCTCTGTTTTTAAATATTGAAGAGAAAACCCACAAACTTACATTTTGGCCCATTACTGCTCTGTAAGAGCTATCTGATTGACCTCAAATATTCTCAAACATTTGACGCTCACAGATTTATAGTCACTCAAAATTTGCACTTGCAGACCATTACTCAGGCAAAAATCCTAATAAAAGTCATCTGAGAGTATCCGTATGAGTAGAAACCGCCCCCAAAGCACCCACTCACATGGGTTGCACACCTGCTTAGGGTCATGCACAGACGCTCTGCCTATGCCCACAGCACAGCCTCCACCTTCACACTTCCCAGCTCAACCTGTTCTGGTGTATTACTATTTATACAAATTTTACACTTCAAGTACTTCTAGTACTCTTATTATTATTGTTCAGCAAGGACAGTCTTCACATCAGATCTTCGTATTTAGGTACGTGAGTCCAACAGAATCAGAAGGTTCGTGTTTGTGTTCTGTATAAATATTTATAGCTGGATATTTCAGGGTTTGATGTGCAGTGTTTAACAGATCACTGGCAGCCCACTAAGCTCTCCAGTGCGAGGCTTCTGAGAACACACTGGTCATGTACAGCCCACCCAGCCGCCTCCTCCTCCTCATTTCCAGCTGTGGGCATAGATGCCCAGTTTCTTTGCTACAGAACTATGAAAGCACTAGGGGACAATCTTGCAGAAAGCCTGATGACAATACAGGTATTATATTTGGAGGGAATAACTGCTAAGTGTAAGCAAGAAAATAACATGTCAAGAGAAAAAACAGAAAGCAGAGGACTAGGTGACTGGTCAGGCAGCACAGGAAGAAGCTGAAAAGCAAGAAGAAAGTACATTCAGTGGAGAAGGGGAATCCAGAAACAAGGAAACTTGTCATAGCAACAATGGAAAAGGTGACAGGGAAAGAAACAGAAGATGAGCAGGAGACACAAGGAGTGAATATGCATTAAAACAGATAAACAGATTAGCCATTAGCTTTTCTTAGCCAAGAAAAATATCCTAAGAGAACTAAAAATATCCAAAGATTTCTCTAGTCGCACTTTCAGCTGCTATAGCTCTGAAGGGCTGTAACAGGGAGGTAAAGAGAGGTTGGTTGTGGTCAGGAAAGGGAGAAACAGACTGTATTCAATAATGACTGGAACAAGTAGATTAGTAACGGGACTGAGTAAAGTCTGAAACACACTACAAAATGTTGCCCATCCTACTGAAAGCTTTGAAAGTTCAAAGCTTAGTTTTGCTCTGGAATAGTCTTTGAGTCATCTTTCCAATCTTTTCTTCAGATACTGAAAAAAAAAAAAAAATTAAAAGAAGAATGTTGTATAACCATAACATTTTTCACGAGTCTAAAGCTAGACCATAAAAACCTATTCAGTTTCAGGATAAACACACATTGTCTAAACAAAGAATAGAGATTTCTCTCCTTGTTTAGTTTATTCACCGTTATAAAATTTAGAGTACTCTAATGCATCTAGGAAGGAAAAAAAAAAGTGTTCTGTTTTCCTCCACAAGGTCCCCTGCGCTTGTAAAAACCAGAAGTTGACTCTTCCATTTTACAGCCCTTCTCTCAATACCACGCACCACAGACATGACCGTTTCTCTCCAAAAAGAAGTGAATGAAATTATGTCATAAGCCTATCAACCCTGCTTTCCAGAGGGGCAATAAGAATGACATAAGGCAGACATCCAGGTGTGGTGCATGTTTCCGAGCTTGCCTAGGGGACCTGATTCCAAGCTCAATTAGGTTTGTCAATTAGGCTTGTTTTGCAGTGATGTAATACTGCTCCTTGCAGGTCACTCATTTGACACACCGGAAATATATTCAGAAACAGACCCCTATGGAAAGAGGTCTGAACATGAGCCTTTCATATGGAAGGATATTCACAAAGTTAGCACGTCAAATATATTCATTTAACATAGTTTTCCCTGAGTTTCACTATTGAATTAATCTTTTCAATGAAGCCAAGGAGAAAAAGAACTTTACATTCACAAAAATTTTTTTCAAAGTTGTTGAGATACTATATTAAAGGGCATCACAGACAAAGTAATAGTGAAGAATTCCAGAAAAGAAATATGACTGAAAAACTAAGGTCTTCAGTAGTCTGGATTACCCTATAAATTGATCCACAGCAGCATGAAGGTCATTTGAGACTGACTATTCAGAAAAGCTTGTTTCTGTTTCAGCTGCCTACAATACGCGTTTGCTACATGAATAGTCACAGTTCTGTCAATCTGGGAAGTGATATTAGCAGCACAGTCTCTATGTTAGTACAAACTGCACAATATATCTTTCAGAATTTACTGCACGACTGAAACATAAAGATGAAAGATTTCAATTACCTAAATCATGCAATAGATTAAAAATGTATTATCGGAGGTTTTAAGACTTTTCATGTTACCAGACTACACAGTTAGCATGCCTACAGCTGAAAACAAATGTCCCAGAATACAAGACACAAATTAAAAAAAAAAACAAACAATCATCCTACCAGGATAAGAGGCTGCTGCTACAACATCAATAAACAAAAGTTAGATTGCAGTTACAGATGACACCATATAATAATTATACTTAACATTTACCATAAACTTTTAATGTTCAGATACTATCCCCTGTAAGAGGGGTACTATTATTTCCCACCTCACTCAGCTGTAAAACCTAGTTATGTATTTTATTTGTAAAGTATCCCTGTTACAGGGATATTAACTATTCATTAATATTTATAAAGGTGCAAAGAAACCAAATGAGTTCCTCAGATTCTCACAGGAGTGAAAATTGGACACAAGGAGGATCCTTCTTATTTCTCGCTTATTCTCAGGCACATATACGTACAGAATTTGTTCCTAATCAAACAACAGCAAGCTAACCAACTTCCAAGTTATGAAGCTGTAAATCTAATTGTTCATTTGTATTGTTATTCCTTTGACATTTATATCTAGCTGTATTGGGAAAAAAAAAAACAAAACTAAAATCTTCTGTTCCAAGGCAAGAAACTCATTAATAATTTAAATTAAAAAAAAAAAAGAAAAAACCAAACAAGTGTTTTGTCTTTTTAAAAAAAAAAAAAAAAAAAAAAAAAGAGTCATAAAAATGAAGTACTGTGAAAATTAAAAGTTTCAATGAAGTTTTCCTTGGGAGAAGTTTTCCTCGGCAAATGTTTCCCTAGTGCAACACAGAATTTCTGGTGCAAAGAAGACCAAGGCCCACAATAGGGCAAAAAAAATAGATCGAGGAATTCAACTTTGAGCCTATTCCCCAAACCTTTAACATTTCTTTTAGGAAGTTAAATACCTCACAGAGGAAATGCTAGAAGAGACTTATCTGAGGACAGTCAGCTATCTAGAGGCCGGAACAATCCTCAGTGATATGGATATGCAAGAAAACTAAGACTTGTTGCCTAATCATCCATGGTTCACAGTATTTGAACTGGAAGATCACACGATAGTATCTCTCTCTCTTAGTTTTTGTTTATTTGTTTGTTTTGTTTTAAGGCAACAAAACAAAAGCCTTCAGAAAACCTTTAATATCAACTAAGCACAGACTTTGGACAAGCATGACAGAATGGGGAATTCTTTTCCTACCTATCTCACTCTGTATGTTTCTCAACAGCTATCCTTAACACATTGCAAGGTGTGGTAAGAATGGGAAAAAAAAAAAAAAAAAAGCAAAACACCACCACTTTGGGAATCCATAGATAAATGTAGATGTATGCTGCCATGCTGCCATCTGAAAAGCTTGACAGTGCCCACTTAAATCTAACTACATATTTTATTCTTTGGAGTGATACCTTATTTATAGAAATGCTGATTCTTAGATTCTTTAAAGCCTGACATTGCAATGAGTATGGCTTTCCCAGTTTCACATCTTCCGGCAAATCAGATCTTGAAGATGAACTAAGAATGCCTTACACTTGAACTTCACAATGGTAAACACTGAAAGTAATATCCTGCAGAGAGACACGAGGAAATATCCGAGACATCAGAAGCACAGAAAATGCGTTACATCACATCCCACTGTTACAGCATGCCAGGATACGCGTTATAAGGAGAAGTAGCATGACCCAAAATTCATACATGGGTTAAAGGTCTGTAGACAAACACACAGGAAACCACACAGCTCATCAAGTTCATCTGCTCAATGTCAATAGCTTCCTTACCACCACTCATCTCCCCAACACTGTCACAACATTTCCCCATGAGCTCTTCTCTTCCCCGGAGCCCTTGCTCCAGAGCTCCCAAGGTGCTGGCTTCACTGCCAAGATTGAACTTTGGGGTTGCTGCATAAAACAGCTGCTGGTTTAGATGCAACTGGAAACATCAGTTCCAGAAACAACTCCTAACCCTACTGTGCATCTGTCAGACTCCTATTATCTGTAGATTTTTCACAAAGCTGGAAATTTCGTCAGAAAACGTACTTTTAAGCTTCTATAGCATCCTGCACTACAGTACCTCTGGGAGCTTTAAGTTCAAGCAACAGGGTGATTCCAAGCACACTCACTGAAACAACCTCTTCCTTATGAAAATGTTAAAATGCACACAGAATACCCATAAATAATCCCACAGAATACCTATAAATAACATCCCAGAGGCTGTTTCATTCTGTTTCTGGTAAATTTCTCCAGCTCTTCCACAAAAAGGAAAAACAGGGAAAAAGGGACCTACCAAAAGAAGATTGATTCAACAGTTAGGACTACAAGTATAAGGAGTTATATATATAATTATAACTATATCTAACTATAGATCTAAGGCCTAGTGTACTGTGCTTTCTGTCACAAAATCAAAAATATTTTCTCATGTGGTCTACAGAATGAAAACTAAGTAGCAAGCACAACCCACTGGAGAAAAGCAAAATGCAAACAACTTTTAAAACACAGGTGAATCCATCCTGTATCAGCCTCTTTGGGGGACATTAGTTGTGGATGGTTTTAAAGCATTTTATTTGCTTGGAAATAATGATAGGTCAAATTAGTCTAACGGGTCTGTAAAATTTGCATGGAACTCATTGAAGTTTATGAAGTATGTCAGTAGGTAAAAACCCAAACTGACTTTGGGCGTTCCTCCTTTTGGTCATGTTGCAGAAATTCTCAGTATCTGGGACCTAACTGTTACCAGCCTGAACAGTTAAAAAAAAAAAAAAAAGAAAGAAACGGATTTCTACAGCTTCAGTTGTAGGCCCTTGAGATGCAGTAAAAGCAGGTGTTAATTATATCTAAGATACAAAGTTTGCATACACCGAACACAATGTCAGCAAAGATTATCTTGTTTTATCCTGTTATCTCACGCATAGAGCGACCACACAAATTTGTGTGTGAACAACTCACACCCCTGAGCGCGAAGCTTGGATTTGTCCTTCTTTAGTGGCCTCACTGTGGAAGAAGCCATCCTAATGGCAGATACCAGTAAAATTACTCATGGGAGGCCAAAACCCCAGATGGTAAGATTGATCTAACAAGAACACACATTTTGGTTATGCTGCTAAAAGAGGCTGAGCACCCGCTATCCCACCACCTTTGATCAGGTGTCAGTACTTCACAGGCTAAGACTAACGTAGTCTTTAAGGAAAGTTTAGCAAGAAAAGTATTTGGGAAATACTGGCGGAGGATCGGTTTCATTAATACATATAAAACTTTCTAATTTTTTGTTAAAAACACTTGGAACATGGTTCAAACCTAGTGTGCAGCAGTGACATATATTTTCATTTCTGAAGAAGTACTATACACTAAAAGAAAATAATGATTGGGTTATTTACTGAGCAGAAAACCTCAAAGCGATTGCTGTTAAGGCTAACGGGAACTATACACAACTAACTCTTCATGCATCTACCTGTCTCTCATCACAGCTAAGCACCTTGTGAAGAAGCAGCAGCAAAACCTTCCATAAAATATTTAAATGGGCCAAACTTTCCAAGCTCATGTTCCTATATATAAACAAAAAACAATGGCAAAGAAGTGTCAATGCTGATCATATTGCACAGTCTCTTACTGTTGTCCTTCTCTCATGCATAACCTTAAACACTTACCGCCATGAATTATAATTTTTAATTACTCTCGCTATGAAACAAGAAGTACTAAAAAAATCCCACATCAAACTGAGTAAATACACATTTCTTATTATACATAATTATGGATATGAACCTTCCTAAACAATAATGGACCAGAAGAAAATGGGTCAAGTTAACTATGACCACTCACTTAAGTATATTTATTTGTGAGTGCTAATTGGGAAAAAATAACATTTTGTTTGCAGTTGCTTCTGCTCTTTTTGAACTTGAGTGTTCCTCAGCTGTAAGCAAGTAAGACCTAACAATTCACACTTAGGAACAAAATATTTTTGTGATTAGAAAAACACAGTGTCTGCATATTTGGCATATATGTTCACCACATTCTCCTCAATAAATTAAACAAAACCACACAGACATAGTGAACACAACCTTTGGCTGAACTAGTTTTCAGAATATAAAATAACTAATTAATGCAAAGGAGGCTGCTGGAAAATTTGTGCACTTATTTAACAATAGAGCTGTTGGGAATGGACCACCGTTGTTGTTAGTAACACATTTGGGGTGTGTGTGGGGGGAAATCATCATCGAGACACACTTGCTTACTGAAATACCAGTGAAGCTGGGACCCGAGGTCAGTGAGGTTGCTGATAACTCTAATGGATGAAGAGTTGGTATTAAGGAGGCTGAAGTCCTAAATCAGTAAGATTAGCGTTCTAGAGAAGTATTCAGCTGCTCTGCAAAGTGAGCAGAGGCCACAACTCCACTCTTCCTACAGTCAAGAAAGGGGTCGGTCAGGCACAGAGTGAGCAGGGGGCACGGCAGCGGCTGTACTGTACCACGGCGCAGGACACGCTGGAGAAGACCAACCTGCACCAGGTACTAGTGGGGGTCTAAGAAACACGCGTGGACTCGCACGGCTGAAAGCCCCGCATCTGGTTACCCCCCGCGCCTAGCCCTCCCTCGGGCTCGCCTCCACCCTCCTCTCCCACTCGGGCTGTGCACTTTACCATACACATGTTCATCGGGCACCCGGCGTCGAGGGCCCGCCCCGAGGAGCGGGGGCGACAGGTTGAGGAAGGAGAGAGGGAGCCGGTGGGAGGCGGCCCCCGCTCCCGCCGCGGGGGCGGGCAGGGACCCGGGAGGAGCCACCACCCTCCGGCGCCGCCTGCGGGGCCCGGCCCTGCTTCTCCGCGCTGCCGGCTTGTGCTGCGGGGCACGGGTCCCGCCTCGAAACCTTTGAGCCCCTGCAACTTCCGCGTCCCCGGCCGCGGGAGCCCTCGGGCACGACGCCTCCGGGAGACGCGGAGCGGAGGCGGCCGGTCCAGCCCTGCCCGCCGCCGCGCCCCTCTCCCACCTCAGCCGGAGGCGCTGGGGAGGTGGGAAGTCCCAGAAAAGCAGATCCCGGGAACCTTCCCCAGGTGAGAGGAAGCTCCAGCTCCGCTTGTGGCTGCTGCCCCGGGAGGGAGCAGGTGAGCCCGGGACTCCCCCCCCCTCACACACCCCACCGCAAATAAAGCCGAGACAAAGTCACCATCTGGGGAGGGGGTGGGGAGCTGTATTAGACGTGGAAGTCACTTACCGGCTTTGCAAGGGTCCTTATAATCTATCGCTTCAGCTTTATCCTCTTCAGTGAAGTCGTAAGTGTAGTCATAGTCAAGGCCGGCGCAGGAGGAAGGCTTCCCACAGACAGTCCACCCGGCCAGCCACAGTGCCATCCTCCAGCACAGCATTTTCATCCTCCCTCGGGCAAAGAGGTGGTGGGCAGGGTGCAGATGAATTAGGCAGCCGGTTCAGCTGTCCACGCCGGCTTAGGAAAGGAGGGTAGGGGATGGAGGAACCACAAACCACAAGGTTTGGGGAATTTGGGTTGGATTTTTCTTTTTTTCCCTCCTCCACCTGGAGGCTCTTCCGAGAGACGGTGCTCCCTAGGTAGCCCCGGTTAGACGGGTACAGCGCTGAGTGAGGAGCATGAGCGCCACTGCCCCTCCTGCCCCCAGCCCGCCACCTCGCCAGGGAGAACTCGCTGGGTGTGTGGGTGGGCGCAGGGGGTGGACTCAGGCCGGGAGATCCTGTCTGTCAGGGCGTCCCCTCGCCTCTGTCAAACCCCAGACAAACTTCCCGCGGAGGAGGAGGCGGCGGCGGCGGCCGCTGCCCGCGTCCCGCTCCTCGCCCGGTCCCGCTGCTGCTGCCAGAAGATGGATCCGGGCTGCACATCAGCAAACTACCACGGGGAGAGGGGGAAAGAGAAAGAAAGAAGGAAAGAAACGGGAGCCGGGGGGTGGGGTGCACTAGAGCAAACCGCGGAGCCCTGGTGATGGGAGGCAGCAGCTATGCCGAGGGAGCAGAGAAAAGTGTCAGAGCTTCCCCGTCTCCGCACAAACACTTACTCTAAGCTCTGTCTCTGGTCTGTCCGCCCCCCCCCCACACACACACTCCTCCGTCCCCCTTTAAGTTAAGAAAACCTTACAGGCAACTAACACACAGTCGTCAGCATCCTGCTTACTTATTCATACAGTCAGGGTCAGGATCCGGGCTGCTTCTGATCTGCTCCCTTGATAGTCTTATGGAAACACACGCGCATTCACTATATGCCTCTATCTCCATATAGATTTCTCTCTAGATAAGCAGTGCATGGCATTTAAACAACAACAACAACAAAAGAATCGAGATCAGATAAAACAACGCACAGACCGACACCCGGCAGCCAAAAAAGCTCGAGAGAACGGGTGATGAGGAGGACGATGAGAGGAATTAACTGCAATTTGGGAGACGGGAAAATAAATCAGTAGCTGTGTATTTCTCCTTCTGCTGCGGCTGCTTTGCAGTGTTAGCCCCATGAGCTGACGGGTGGGGGTTAAGGAGCGAGGGGGAGGGGGAAAGAGAAAAGTTTAAGCGTCCATAGTTTGTTTAAAACAGAGGAAGGCAATATAAAAGGTCCATTGGTCTCCAGAAGTTCAGCCGAGCAGCTGGGAACCGGTTCCAAAATGAAAGTAAGAGCAAACAAACAAACAGAAAAAAAAAAAAAAAAAATAATCAAGGCAAACAAAAAGTAAAATTGCAGCAGGCAGCAGCGCCGAGATCTTGCAGTCAGGCTTTCCTGTTCTCACGTGGATCTCCAGGAAAGTGGTGGAGGTTTATTTTCCAAGCGAAGTTTCCGCGGGAGCCGCCGCCCCGCTCCGCGGTGTCCAGCGCCGCCGCTTCAGCTCCGAGGCGCCCCGAGCCGCTGCCGCCTGCGCGGGGCCGGGTTTTGTTTTAAAGCCCGAGAAGGGATCAGCGCGCAAAGCCTCATTTCAGCCGATCAACCTGGAGAAGGATGGGGGGAGGAGGGGTGGAGATACGTGCTGCTGGAATAAAATAAGATCAAGCGGAAAATTAAAAAAAAAAAAAAATGTATATATGGGTAGCTAAAGATCTCCCTCCCTCCCTGCCTGCCTGCCTCCTCCCCTCCCCGAGACGGGCAGCTCCGTTAGAGCAGAAACGCCTGAAACTGTTTCAGACCAAGGTGAGACTTTTCCGTAGCAAACTCTACTCCTCCTCCTTTTACGAGTTTCCATGGAAAAGGGCGGTGGGGGGAGCGAGGGGTGGGTAGCAGGGAGTTTCTCTTGCTCCCATTTCGCCGGGGTGTCACATTTAACACGGACTTTTGAAAGGGCTGCCGCGAAGAAGTGGCTGAGTCTTTCTCTCACATCCGAGCCCGCACAGGCTCGCTTTTTACCGCAGCACTTCCCGGTCGCCTTCCTCCTGTAGCAAGGGTGGAAATCCGGAGATAGTCCCTTCCCCCGGCTGTGCCAGGAGCGCAGGCAGAGCCGGCGGCGCGGCGCGCCCCTCACCGCTGCCTCGGGGCGCAGCGCCTCCCGGGTACCCGCCCTCCGCGCCCCTTCTCTCCGCGGGCGAGGGCCGGCCGCGCCGCCCCAGGTGCCGCCGCGGAACGGGGAGGGGGGGTGTGCGGGGGTGGGGGTGTAGCGCAGAGCCGGCGGGGGCGCGGTGAAAGGCAGTTACGCAAACTCCGGATAGGCACAGCTTGGTATCGCCGCTATCGAGGGGACGGGGACAGGCACAGCTTGCTATCGCCGCTGTCGAGGCCGAGATGCTCCCAAAAACGGGGGAGGCTGGGGGGGGGAGGGAGAAGGCGAGACAAAAACTGTACCGCCTGCCCGAAGTTGTCCCGTCTGTCCCTGCCCTCCCGCGAACGAAGGGTTAGTGTTGCTATAGATAGGTACTCTCAGCAGTTCATACCGTTAAAACTGGAAAGGTCAGTTAAGACAGAGCTAATAACAGCTTAATAACAGAGCATATTAAGGAGTCTAGCACCGAGTAACGTCAGTGTCTTTGAGGCATCCATGCGTTTTGCTTCCTTACACTTTTGGCATCCAGGTTGTGTCCACATTACTCCCAACTCGATCTTGCTGCTCCAAAGTTGAAAGCCAAGGAATGAGTGGCTGCCACTGAAAAGCTGCAGCCTTCAGTAATAGAATAGCTATTCTCTGTCCCAGCAGTTCAGTTTGCTGTGTGTCACGAGGCCCACAAAAAGCACCACACACCAGATCACAGAAAAGCCTGAAAAACTTGGGGCCTTTTCCTTTTTCCTCTTATTCAAGGTAATTTCTGTGCCCGACCACCCCAAACATTTGGAACTGACTCCAAGGAATTGATCAGAGACCCTTCCCTGTCAAGCCATGAGAGCAGTGTTGGGGCTGGTGACTGCCTTCACCTGCACAGCATCATGGTTTGGTGGGCCCTGTTTTGCTACAGAAGCCAGTTTGATCCTATAAGAAATCTACTTTATGTTATACATGCCCACAAATCAGATCATTTATCCTACATTTAATTACATGCTCGTTTCACATATCAGACCTCCCTAACCTGGTTTTGTTATTCTGCTCGGTCTTGTTTTGTACATGCACACCTTTAAAAAGTTAATTTTCTTTCCTGCACCTCAACCCCCAAAAGAAGCAACCCCTGTCTAACAAGCACATATGTTTGTCAGTAGAGCTTTAGAAACACTGATTTTGCTGATTGCTTTACAGGCCCAGAAGAGGAATGTACAACGTGCGATCCTTAACACGCCAGTCTCCCCAGTGAGGAGATTATTAGTCTCCTTCCAGCGGGAGATTAACTCTCCCAGCAAGGTAGGCACTGACGTCACCCTCAGCCTCCAGCCAGCAATCTGCCCCCGACCTCAGCATCACCAGCACTAGCAGAGCAGCACCAACGGCTCGCAGCCTGGAGGACAGCTGGCCTTGCAGAGCCCTGACTAAGACAGGAAACAAACTCAGAAACGCTAGATGGGAATCATGCAGAAATCTGCGCACGTAAGTGCTGTAACAAATAAATGCGTGTATAGGTCAGGGTAAAAGCTGTTTTCTGCTTGTAATCCAGAGCAGCTACACATTAGAATTACTGTTTAAAATCAGGGCTGCAGCTCTGCAGAAACTATTCTATGTCGCCTAGATATTAATATTCCCATCAGTCACATTAGTAAAAACCTTTCCTCATATTAAGAGAAATTTTTTCCTAGTAACCGAACTGGTTGACATTTAAAAAAAAAAATAAATAAACTTTCTCCCCAAGTAACCTGTTAAATATTCAATCTAGCTTCTCTCATGATGCAAAATTTTGAAACATTTTAAGTACAAAATATTTTTTTCTTATCACACATTCATGTCTACCATTCCAAAAAGCTCACAACTCTGATAATCCATCTGACAACACAGTCAATCAAAAATCCATCCTACAGCCGTTTCCAAAGAAACGAACACATAGCCAGGAAGACAGAATGCTTAAGCTGGAAGGAAACCAACCAAGGGAACACATCAACAGCAACAACAAAACTCCAAGCATTTCCCCCGTTCCTTTAAATTTCCTGGTTTGGGGGTATATTGCAGAGATGCAGATAATGGTAAATGCAGTTATGTTAAAAGTGGTGGTGGTATTTTTTTATATATATATTTTTTTTAATCCAGGAAGCTAGAGGCTTTTCTGCTCTTCCTACACACGCACACAGAGGAAAAAAAAAAAAAACCACCACTTAAAAAAAGGACAAGTATGTAAGAAAGACAGACACAATCACAGAACTAAAAAAACACATCTGAAACATCGTTGCTCACACCTCCTCCTCATTCTTTGGCTATCTGTCTCCTTCTCAGGCCTCCATCTCGTGTGGAGTTTTAGGTGGGTGGACACAATGGGCTTATTCACAAACATCAAGCTCAGCACATGCCTAAGGCTTTGAAGGCTGAAGACCATGGCTGGTCAGTTCCTTGGGACTGGGACTTGTGGGATTTTTCAGGAGGCTGTGAAGTTCAGTGGGAGCTGGTTACCTTCCTGCTTTTATCTCCTGATAAACCCATTCCTTGTCTCTGAGGTACCTAGTGCTCTTCTGAAACAGCTGAAACTATGTTTAAGTTCCCAGTTCCGCAAATTGTTGTTCTGTAGGGAAATACTGAAGCTGACAGCTTGTAGAAAATAGGCTGTCTACAGTAACAAACAGGCATATACACAATCATAAATACATACCAAGTAAACTATATAAACTGAAATTAAGTTTTTGAAGCTAAAAATCAAGCACTCATGATCTTAACAGCAGCAAGTTCACCTGTGAAGCCTTATTTCTCCACTCTCTCCCACATCTACTCATGTATTATGGAAGTTATTTGTTGCATGTTCATATGCAATATTTTTTTTTTCTACACATCTCTCTGGTAATTACCAAGAAGCCCTATGTTTTTTGTTTTGTTTTTGAAAGCATACCCCATGCTTTATTCATTACGCACTTATTCAGATCCTACTCTGCATACAGAGTTATTAATTTCCTCATGGGCTTTTTATGGAGCTTGTTGCTGCAGTATTCATGTGCTTCAAAAATATTAATTAGTTTGTTTTCATAATACACTCCTCAGATGAGGGGATATTGTGATGGGATATGAATATTACACATGGGAAACAGTTATAGATTGCCTGGTTTGATATCTTGTAGACCTGTCAGGGCTTGGTACTATAGAAAACATTATTTCTTCAAGGCCTGGTTCCCACTGGTTTCAGTTGCAGTAATTTTACTCACCGAGTACCCAGAACTATTTCTAATCAAACCCTGGAGTTCTCAGGCATCTGAAAATGAGAAGCAAATAATTAGCAAGAAGTGTAATTTTAAAGCCTTGAACCAGCTTTATCAAGGAACTCTGTGGCAAAGGCATGGGCTGAGTCAAATTTCAAGTTGTTCAGTTTGCTGAAGACTTTAGACACCATTTCTCTTCCCATAATTCCTTTTCTTCAATACTTCTTTCAGTTTCTAGAATAAGCATGGCCAGACTCCTGCCAGCAACAGCTTCATCATTAGTGACACCCACATAATTCATCTACCTCTTCGAATCTTCTGCTCCTCCACACAGTACCTGCTAGCATGAGTAGGTAGTCCTGTGTTTGGCCCAGCATTTGAAAAGACGTGTCTCTCTTCACCACTGGGTTTCACAGTTATTACTGGCAGAAGAGGGACAGCAAATCTTGGGATTCCTTCCAAGCTCTGGGAGAGGGTGTTTTTTAATAGCACACTCCCATCTGCCTGCTTCCTATTCCCATGTTTTGCCTTATCTTGGCTTGTTATTTCTAACCTGTCTTCGTTCTCTCTTCAGTCTTGGCTGTTCCTCCCAATTTTGTTTTTCTTATCTAGTTAATGCTAGTGTTTGATTCTCATCCCAGTTCCAGCTGTCTTAGTTGCACTTTTCTTTAAGCTTATTCTGGGACTCCTCACTCTCAGCTTCATCTTCAGCTGTTCCAGGGTTGGTTTTTGTTGTTTTGTTTTCACTCTTGTTATCTAGTTGATCCTTTATGCCTTCTCACCTGATTCAACTTCTAGTTATGTTGACATTCACCTTCCTTATCTGTCCTTTACTCCAGGTATGCACCACAAAGTTGGTCTTGCTTCTTGACCTTATTTCCCAGTGACAGAGTTATTCTAGCTCCAGCCCTTACACATTGCTGTTCGGGCAGTTTTGCTTGTCTACAACCCTCCATCTACCTCTTTCCATTCACACTGTTACTTCTCATGCCCAGTGTCCTTATGCAAACAATTTCATTGCCCCAAAATAAATCCGCTATTCCCATTGCTGCTTTCTCCTAATCACATTCTTTCTCAGGGGCTTTGTGCTGGCATTACCATGTTGCTAGATCAGTTCTTCTTCCTCATCTATTTAAGTCAGACAGCCTTCCCCTCCTCATCCCATAGGTACAACTGGGGTGTATTGAGTATATGAAAACATCCCTTCTTCTCAATTAAGTTCCAGATTCAAGCAATGAATGCAGCTCAAAATGATCATGTAAAAAGCCACTGCAGGTGAGACACTCGAGTAAGAGAGCTGCTAAACCTGCGTGTATTCAAGGCTGACTGTGGTGATGTTTAAGCCTATAGTAATGTTAAAGGGGAAAAAAAAAAGGCCTTCACATAAGGGCTGATACTCTCCTCATTTCTATTCTACTTAAAATATAACCACATTTCCTACAGGCTGAGCATAGTGAAGCCCTTCCAAAAAATACTGCTGTGATTATTAATCAGGAGCAAACCTGTATATTTGCAAGTTTCTTTTTCAACCTGGATAATAAGATTAAGATAATATTCTAAAAGAAATGTTGAAGAACAATAAAATTAAACCTAAAAATCAGGTTGCAGCAGATACCTAGTGTGGAAAAATGTCATACCAAATCTTTACAATTAAGCAAAGATATATAAGCAACTTAAACAGTATCTATCAGCAGACAGTATCAGTCAATTTCAATATTAGGCGCCCAACCAGGCTCTGTTTATAACATCACGTGTTTCATGCCCTCTCCATTTTAATGCTCTAAAAACTGCAGAACATAAAACTACATTGAGAACACATACTGATGTTAAAACAAGTAATCAAGCAACAACAACAAAAGCAGTGGTGCACTACTTAAATTAGAAACTGTTCTGTGTTTGCTCAGCATCCTTGATCCTCATCAAGTAATAAATCAATTTGCAGTAGCTGTGGACAGCTATTTAAACACAGGGCCAGAAGAGCTTAATTGTTAAAGCAATGTTCAAAGCTAGAAGGTATAGGAGGTTAGTATAGGAGGTCATATTAAATATTCACTTGTCTGAAGCCAGCTGCATTCCAAATATTAGAAGGCATCCTACCCTCCTCTTAATTAAAAAACAAAGTCTACAAGCTCTGAGCTTAGCAGAGCTTAGCTTGCAGTTCTTCAGAAGATAGGTAGAGACTGCCAGATGAAAAACTGACATCTAAATGTTTGCCAACTTAATTTTATTTGGTTTACTTTATTGTCTAGCATGCAAAAAACAGCTAAAAGCTGTTTGTTTTGAATTTTGTAGTTTGTTTTTACAAGTTGGTAAAGCATTCAGAATTCAATTCTCAACTTTTTAAGAGGCTGCTCCTTGTCAAAGTTGACAGCAAACTTGCGTTTTACGCATAGGAGCTGAACAGGATCACTCATCAGTCATCATTCTGGACATTGGTAGCTCGTTAATATAGTTTCTTTGGCAATTATAGAATAACGTAAGTTTAATAAACTGAAGCAGTGATATTACTACTCCTAAACCTGTTCACCCTTCATCTATGAATGATTGCTGTTAGAATGAGAAGCGACATTTGTTATTAGACTGATTAGCATCCAGGGTTAATCTTACCCTCCAGTATTCAGCATACTGTCACATAGCTGGGAGTCAGTGGCTGATTTTTGACAGAAGAAAGCCTCTAATGAGCCTGATCTTGAGTGACTGCTGAGCATTTTGATCTTCCGTTCATCCCTGGAAGATGAAGCAGCTCAGCACCTTGCAGAACAAGGTTCACTGCTTTGAGCCATACACCGCTCAGATGAAAAGCCTCTGGTTTAGTTTACGTTGTAATTTATCACTTACCATAACCTTTTTGGCACTTACTGCAGAAAACATGTAACACTGAAACTGGAGGTAAGGAATCAAAGCAAATAGAGGAACCCTGCTTTAATTACATATGCTACATAGACACAATGTATTCCTCTAACTCCAGATCACGGTAAATAAATAAGGCCAACTCCCAGGAGGAAGAAAGGCAGTTGTCTAAGAGAAAGCAGCTAGAAACTATGATACAAGCACTATCAATGACAGCAACATTGTCCTGTAGTTATTAACTTGTTTTACTTGTGGTAATACTTACAGAAGTTCTCTACACCGCAGAGAAATTTTACCCCTTTCAACATTGTCTAACATATATTTCATTGATACAGGTAGTATCACACCTACTGAATTCTATGACACAGCTATCCAAAAAAACCCCTCATATACCTAAGATGGCTTAGCTAGTTCCTTTTTCTAATCTTCAGTGGCATAAGATCATAAATGTCTATAGCAAAATTAATTTAATTGCATTCACATTATCCAACTCTTTCCAAAATTATTTATACTATCCTTATCAATTCTTCTTTACTACAATTGAACATTTTCCTAGACTACACAGCATAAGATTCTTTTAAAAGAAGACACTGATGCACCATGCAGCAATAATTAATAACCTCTGTCTGGAGGATTCAGGGATTATATTGCATTTGAGGATGAATGCTCTTTCACTCACCGAGGTGGTAATTTTGTGCAAACACCAATCAATATTTGCTGTAAATAATACATATTTTACAGTAATTGCACATATATACAGAATATACATACGCATTACAATTTGAGCTCAACTTGCAGCCATTTCAGTAGAGTTTTCCTTCAGGATGGTTAGAGCACTAAGACTTGCAATTCATTTTTCTTCCCCTCCCCTCAAAGCTATACAATTTGCAATACTAGATGCATCACAGATGACTTACTAGAGAGAGTTATTGGCAATTGTGTGCACGTGTACATGTATGCACATACACTCTCATAATATAAAGGACCCAAACTGAAGTCTGAGATCAAAACACTTTCAAAATTAAACCAGAACATGGAACTACCATTTACATAAAATTTTCATCCTTCCAAGAAAAGGGTGAAAGAGGTCCCAGGCACCCCTTATACAGGCACGGTTCTGGGTTGCCTGTAACACAAAGTCCAGCCTCGCTGCAAAAGCAGTGTATTTAATTTCTTCATGTGCTGCAGGTCTGAAGAGTCGGATTTCCTATGCACGCTCCAGGCATCTAGGTTTGTGTTTCCCATGTGCTAACAGGAGTGCCCTTTTCAGATTATGCACTGAAGCCTTTACTTTATGAGCACAGGCTTAAAACATTGCACATATGAACAACTCAGAATCTTCAAGTATGGAGAATAAGAATCAATGTATATGTTCATATCTGTGTTTATTATTATGTAGAACTGCCACAACAGGTAAGACTTTTTAAAGTATGCATGCAGGTGCATTTTATTTGTTAAAAAGTTGAACTTACCATATAAAAACTGCACTTAATTCCCAACAACTAAAAAAAAAACCCGAACTCAGTCTACCATAAGTCAATTCACGTCTGCATGGATCTTCTTTTTCAGCAAGTGACATGAATAGTGGTTTGCAGGACAGGCGTTGCAGATAAATGCAACAAGACATATTATCAAAGTCCTTGTACTAGAAAAAAATGTAACATAAACCCTCAAATTTTGCACAAAATGCTAACAGTGAAAACAGTCAGAAATCTTCCTGGTTTAAGAGTTAACTTTACTGAAGTTATAGCTCCTGACTTCTGATTCAAATAATCTTCAATTTGTGAAAAGCTCTTCTACTACTACTCCTTCCTGAGCTTGTTTTCTTCTCTCTGTATGCATACAAATTTACACTGAAAGCCATTACTTTGTCACTCAACTCTCTTTAGAAATCTATACTGTCCATTTTTATTCTTATCTTTATAAGAAATTATTTCAATTGGTGTCAAATGTCAAACTATTTATTGAATACAATTGTTGATATTTGCATATTTCAGTTGATTCAGAATAAGGCTACTTGATATATGTATAATGAGTTCCCTATTCCTGTCCAAATTCCATTTACTTTAATGAACAGATCAGTTTGCCAATTGTCTCCATCGGTAAATTTGGATCTTTTGTTGTTATCGCTTGTTACAGTTCTTTCTCTAACTTCCATCCTCACTGTCACCACAGTAACAGAATATTTGTTTGGGAAACAAAGACATAGGAACATGTCTGAGGTTTGGTTCAAAAAGCAGTGACAAACTAGATGAGAAAGCTGTCTTCTGAAACCCCATGTGATTACATTTTAGTATCAGAACTTTGACAAGCAATATTGTTGAGGTAGCCTACATTTTTAATGTAGTCCTTCAGATAGTGTATACATAATTAAGTCAATCGGGTAGTTTGCTAGGGAAGTGCTGAAACACCAGTAGCAGCTCAAGGACTTCAACGTGGAAGAAGAAATTGGTACTTACAAATAAAATTTTTTACTCATTTTCAACAGTGAGCATTTAATAAGCATAATACAGAAAACACTGCCTGGTCAAACCTCCAGTTAATATCCAGATTAAGCTCTGCAACAAAAATAATCTCGCCTGTACCAGCATTAGGCCTTTCTTATGGATTACCTGACACATGTATTTAAAAATAATAAGATGCTGCCTTCTTCCCAGACGGGAGTCTCCCGTCCTGAACAAACCTGGTTTTTAGCAAGCAACCAGAGCCACCAGGAGAGAGGGCAGCACATGGCCCCACCACGGTGGCATTTGCGTCTTTTCCCAAGGATCACCTTCAGCCTGCAGGTGATGGCACCGAAGGCAACTCGCGGGGAGGAGGTCTGGCATCCTTGCCCTGGCGAGCAGGTTGTGATTTTTTGGCATCCTGCGACCCCTAGTGAGAGCCCTGGGCGGCCGGGCCGCCGCCTCCCCCGGCCGCGGTCGCGGGTCGCGGTGGGGTCCGGGCGCCCCGGGGCTGCCAGCGCCGGCAGCTCCCGCAAGGCGCGGGCTGCTTCCAACTCAGGGGCAAAACGTGCCTCTCGGGATTTCCGCTTCCCTCATTAACGGACTGAAACGCTACTAGGAGAAAACATAATAACGCGTTGCCTTTGGTTGCTTTGAAACAATGCGCCAATTGTATCGCAGCTTCACAAAAAGCTGCTGTTTGCGTAAACTCTCAGAGCAAGGGAGGGAGAAGTGGGAGACAGCATCCATCTTCTACATACGTACAAATAAATAAATAAAATGGCCAGCTACGCTTCAGTGAGCTCTTCTGCTTAACTATGCGCATGGAAGGCCTAACCCCCTGCAAATAACGATGGTCATTATGGAAACAGTATCTGTTTGCCTGGTGGTGTTAGGAAAACATTGGTGAGAAGTTAATCTCACAGCAGTCGAAGTCGCAAGCTAAGATTTTTGCTGTTGTCATCATGATCGGATCCACCAGAACAATGGAATTTAAAACAATGATTCTGTTCTAAACGTATACATGAATTAAAAGCTGAACATGTAAACATCTAATTATTGAAGAGGAAAGGGTATTTCTCAAATTGGTTTAGTTCTCTCAACTAAGATCAACTTAGTATTCATATACATACGTCAGAATGTGTTTGTATATACAATAATATTGTCTGTCAAACTGTTTTATGCACTTAGACATAGTATACACACGCTTATAGGGCCACATTTAATTGTATGAAATGGGTGTCTGCTCTTTTCATTCCTACACCTTATTAGTAAAACACAGAAACAATTCTACCTAATGCTAGAAATAAACATGCCAGAACTTTAATATTGTGATTGTCCAATACAAAAGAAAATGCACGTTAGCCTGTGCAAGTCCAAATCGTTTACTTTTTCAACAGAAAGACCTTGACAATCTGACTGGTAAAGACCTGTTATCTATCAGATGAAAAGATTCCAGGATATGAAAGGCACCTGGCTTTCAAAGACACACATTAACATCTTGCACTGCATTCATTTCCAAAGAAAGAGTAAAGGCCTAGAAAGATGGCTTTTATTCGGCCTTTTACATAAAAATAATTATGATTAGCCTTTAATAAATAGTATTGCCTTCTTATTTATAGCTCTCTATGGTTAAAAAAAACAAACCTAAACTCAAAAGCAAGCTTTCTAGTCATTCAATCTTCCTAGTTTGCATTTGCTCAAAAGCTGAGTTGGGACCAAGCCATACTTAGAACCAGAACTAAAAATTTCAAAGATCTTCAACAGTTCAGATCTGGAAACCTAGTCTGGACTTTCTCAATTTTCTTTGTGAGTTGAAATTCTCCTAGATATTTGAAATTCTCCCAAATGTTTTCATGGTGGGAGCGTAGATAACATGAATGTTGGACAAGCCCACAATTGCTATGTCCCATTTTTCCAAAGCTTCTTTTAAATAGCTGAGTGCCTCCTAACCCTTGGTCACCATTTTAAGCAAGGTACTGTCAAGCCTGTAAATTGCCTCTGAGAAAATCACTAGTGCAGAGAATTAACTGTTAGTTATACATCTTCTTTGTATTTAAAACACTTATTACAATATGCTTTGAAGGAAAGGAGTCCACCTTTATGTGGTGAATATCACAGTTTGCATAACCCCATAATAGTACACAATATAGTACATGTATTATATATTATATATAATAATAATGAACAAATACTCAATAAAGGAGCTATATTTCTTCTATGTAATCTGTCCTCAATATGTTAGGCTAATTTTTCTTTAACTTTGCTCCACATATGGGCAATCTATTACACAGAAGTTTTCATAGGCCTGTTTGGCTTAGCACAGAAGCTGCAAACCCCAGTAATGCTAATAGAATCCTGTTGTGTCACAGTGAGGGAGGGCAGGGCAAACAGCCCAGCAGAGGCAGTAAAGCTGTTTCTGTGCAGCAACGTACATCAGGTTGACGGCTTGGTTCATGGCTATTCAGTCCTCCACAGCTGTATGAATTGAATCATAAAAAAAAATATTTTTATGCAATTGGAAGTGCGTGTTTCTGAAAGTAAATTATATAATTTTTAAAGCATTTGTTTTATGTTCAAGGTTTTATCTGATTTACCAAGGATTGACCTAAGCAGAAGATAGATTTATTTTTTTTAATGGCTATAAGAGCTTGCTTTAAACCATTTGTTCTTTTACCATATGATTCTGGAAATTCTCACACAAAATGCAAATTCTAAGTTGATATTTACATACATTCTCTGTAGGTGTCAGCATTGCTTTATATTGTTGTACAGAACTGGTTTTTTTTCTTCTCAAAGAAAGAAGAAACACAGACTTGTCATTTTCCAAATGAAATACTTCTTCTGCTGTCAGTTTGCCTTTTACTACCCAGTTCAGACTAAGAGATTTAATACCATATTGTGTAGGTGCAAGAAAATTAAGCGTACAGAAAAAGCCTACATTGTTTTCCTATGCACCTGTTTTCAGTTTTGAAACCTTTTTATTCCATTCCAGTTATTTTCTGTATGAATATCATCCTTAATGATGTAAACACAAGGTCTACGTAATATCTGCAAATATTCCTCAAACGTTGCAAGGAGCAAAAATTCAGTGATGCTAAGTAAACTGTGAATCCACATCTTTACACAGACTTTAGAGGAATACTGGACCAGAAGAAGTTCTTATCATTTTATAGGTGGAGTCCTCAAAGAACCACCATAGGGCAAACATTACATAATACTTTTACTCATAAACTTATCATACAAAAATAAAAAGTGCTGCCACTGAGATCTGTTAGTAATATATTATTGAAATTAATTATCCATGCAGAAGGGAACTGTATTGTCATACTAGAAGTGAATGACCTTGGGAGCCAAAGTAATAGTAATTGGATGAAAATCAATTGTACAGAGTGCAAGGTCATAAATAAAGGGTAACAACAAGAAGTCTTTCTGGGGTCTCAGGCATAAAGTGTGATCAAAGAGAGATATGGATTAAATAGTCAAATGAAATTATTATCAACTTTCTGTACCCATGAAAGATAAATCCAATCCAAGCATCTATGAAGCAAGATATTTCCAGTAAAGAAAGAGCAACATTGATGACACTATTACAAACTCAAGTATATATGAGCATTATTTGAAAAGGTGCATATAATCCTGACCATTCTTTTGATAAAAGGAATGGATAACCTCTTTTCCAGGAAGCTATTAAGAGAGCACTTCAAAATCATGTGAAGGGATACATTAGCTTCCTATAAAGTGGTAGGAAACAAATTAACTGCACAACAAAAATAGCACCAGCACAAGGGGAAAATGGCTATGAACTGCTCAAGAATGACATTAAAACTGGGAGAGAGATTCTGACACAGCCACTCAGGAGGAATAACGAAGGAAGAAATCCCATCTAATTTTCCAAGAGGGTTCGAAAGAGAGCATATGACCTGCCTGCTTGCTTTAAGAATGTACTGGAGTCCACATCCCAGAGAGGTTCCAGTAGCTCAATCTTTCCTTTGCATTACAGATCTGAACCAAGACTTTATTGTTGGTGCTATACCGTTATCTATTGATAAAGTGCTACTTACAGTCATTGATTGTGGGCAGTTTTAGTTGGTCTGTTTGTAAGTGAAATGGAACAGATGAGAGATATTTTTGCAGTAGTAGCCTCAGAATCTATTTAGACTAGAATTATCCTTCTTCACTACAAGTGACATGCATCAATTACAGAGTCTTCTCAGTGTTGGCTGGCTCACAACCAACACTTTCAAGCTATTGCATTTTAATTTAGATGTGGATTTCACATTGGGCAGGTACTTAAGTGCAAGTTTTACCTTCATATTTGCATAACACACTCTTTAGAAAATGTTACTTCTGAAGATTTGTTTACATTTATATTTTTATCTTCTCTCACCCCCTCCCACCACGTCTCTAATAAATTTGTCTATAAAACAGAAGAGCTGCACTGGCTTATTTTTAGGTCATCTCAAAAGTACTTAGAGGCTCCTATTAACGGCACAGGACAACGCTGAGTTTTCTATAACTCTGCGGCTGCAGAATCTTGTCTCTATCACAGATTTGCCCTTGGGCTGCAGAATAAACAAAGAGATTATTTATAGCTCTTCTCATGAAAAGAGATTTGATCATTCAAAAAGAAGGCAATGAATCGCACAATACTTTCTATATCCCCGGGCTTACTAATATTAGTGTTAAGGGAAAGCTGATGTCACCTGATCTGTCACAGTCTCTGCTTTTGTACATCTCTGGGTACCACTAGGCCAAAAAGGTTAAGTATTATTTTTTATTCATTTATTTGAACACAGTTCTATTGTCATGACGGATTTAGAAATACTGTCCTCCACCTGAATTACATCACATTGCTACACAATGATACAGGAAATAAATAAAAAAAAAGAAAAATCAAAGTAGCACTTTTCACAGTCTATCCAAAGAAAGGTTTAAAGAAACAGACGGTTTTGACTATTTGAAATGACCCGTAGTTATTACTGCTACTAATGACTTAACTGGCCTTCTCAAAGTCATTCTCTAGAGCAAATATCCTTGCTTTGGAGGAGTCTGATTTAAGCTACACCTTACAGCATGGCACAGAGCACAGCTGTGCTTTTGTGAGAGCACCCCTGGCTGGAAGCCTCACTTACTCAGCTGGATTGACTTCTCTGTAGCTCAGGGTACTTGTGCTGCAGTGACAGCGACGTTCCCCTTCCCATCTGTGCTGAGTAAACACACTTCCAATCGCAGCCACATCCGGACTCTTCTCAACCATGGAAGAGTCTCATAAAGCTCAGTTTTTATTATCCTGGACTAGGGTTGACTGCTATGAGTAAACACTCAAGTTAAAACATCCAATTATGAGTTTATTTTACCTAGCTTCTATGATGTATAACTACTTAAAAAACAAGATAACATATTTTATGAGTCAAAAAAAATACATTGAAATCCAGCAGAACTACCAGTGATCTCCTTTTTTGTTACCTCGCCCTTTACTGTTTTCTGTAAGAAACACCAAATCCAAAATCCAAACTCTCACTGAAAAAAAAGATTTTAATGTTCATATCCTTGAAACAAACTGCTAAAATGCAGAATAATGACAGATTGAATAAGTGCTCACACGCAAAGAAATATTTTTAGACCACTAATGTATTGCCACTACATTTTGTTATGTAACAGGTGAAGAGAAAATGGGAGTATTTGTTAAGTGATCGACCTCTTATAAAATAAGAGTAAAGTTTTGGAAATCTCAGGTTGTTTTATTGACTGTAAAATAGCACAGTGATTTTCAGTTCAGTTACTTCAAAGCATGAGGACTAGAAACCAATAATATCTTGGAAAGTTGAGAATCCCCGTCTGAGCTATGGCATAAAGACCCCGTTTGTATTACTGACAGTGATAGAGTTTGAAGACATCAGAGATAAGGAAAAATGTTTTTGGTCTTATCATGCTATGATTTAGAGAAAAAATATTCACATTTTAGCAATAATTCATCTGAGCAGACTGGCACTTGCAGTTCTGCTACTGAGTACACTCTGACAATCCTACTCTTCATTGATTAGGCCCTTCTAGAGAAAGACCTAGTTACACAGGAACAGAGGCCAACTGGATTACTTCTACTTTGTTCTAGAATAAGGAAAAATTAATTCTGGCCACATCACTGTAGCATTGGCTAAATTGATGCTTAAAAATAGGTGTTAAAAGGGAAATTAAAAGGACAACCACAGTGAGTTATATGGAGAACAGACTAGATGCCAATTCAATCTGTGGAAGCTGATAAACCAGGGCCCAAATAAAAGTGCTGTTAAAAGAATCCCTTACAACTGAAAATAAACTAGATTATTTCAAAAGATTGCAAAAGAAAATAAGCCCTTCACAATTTGCAGCTTCTATATTAGGATATACAGCTGAGTGTCAAAAACTCAAACTGCCATCATAAATTAGGAAACCTGTAATTTAGGTATTAGCTGGCTTGCACTAGTATTTCATATCCATATATATCAAAGACTAACTTACTATTAGTCTCTTTCTCCAGTTTTCTATTCAACAGTTAACTAAACGGTAGATATATGTATACAGATAACTTTGTTATTAATACATCAAATAGCTGTAATACAAGTGCAGAATTTGAAGTATTGAAAGTGCAAAACACGTTTATACAACTCCCTTGCTAAACAGCTCTTAATTATGATCGCACACTACATCTTTCCCAAAGTGCAGGAATGAACAGTGCTCACTGGATTCAACACTTTTTTTGATATTGGTAGTATAGAATGTGAACCCATGCCCTCAGATTTCTAGGAAAATTAGGTGTTCATAGTTAGTGGATACCTGAGAAAGTTTTCTGCTTTTTCTCCCCCAAAACAGTACCTCATAGGATCTTTTTGGCAAAGATAGTGACAGAAACTCATTCTCCAGGGCAACATACAGTTTCCTCAGCTACAAGACCATCCTTTCTTTTCTTGACATCCCAACTCATTCAAAACGCATACCCCAACTTCCTCAACAATTGAGATGAGTCTTGCAAACAACAGACTCTTTCACTGTATTGTGCTGATTCATTCCAAGCACTGTTCATCCTGAACACTGAATGAGGCAGGGTCCTGTGGGAAAACAAAGAATGAGATCATGTAATTAAAGACCATCTCATAACGTACACGGGGATTGAACTATAATGGCCTCAACAGTCTTAATTCTATTTCTTAACTCTTGAGTGATTAAGGATGTGAGTTACTTTAATATTGTTTTCTGAAGATAAACATCAACAGTTCTGAGCAAAGACATTTAAAAAAACCAAAAGCCCTAAGCCAAAAAAACAGCCACATGGAACTATACCAACTACTATTATACGGTATGCAAGGAGAGTTACCAGTAGAGCCAACTGGAGGGGAAAACAACACTGCTATTTTTATTTAACATTTTTCTATTCTCAATTTGCCTATCCATTAACGTTTAAATGTTTCCCAGAGATGTTTCAATTTTAATGAAATTCTGCCAGGTTAAACTATTTTCAAATCTTGCCTTCTGATTCCCATCAGCTCACATACTTCCTCACTCCAGAAGGATGTTGATGAGTCTATCCATATTGCCCAGGCAAACAGCCTACCTGACAAACACAGAGATCCTACAGAACCTGCTCCCGGCCTTGTCATTTCTCTGCTGAATGCTCTGTCAAGTCTGACACAGAATGGTAATTTCATTCTGAAGGAAATTTAACTTTTTGTGTGAGTTCCAATTTAAATGTAATAAGCTTCTAAATTTCTCAAAGCGGATGCCATTCCCCTCTCTCTCAGCACAAGTGTCTGGTACGTGAACAACTTGTTTTCAAGCTGAAAGCCTGAACCACACAATGAGTGCTCATTGTTCTTTGACTCTTCAGGAGTTGGATCTTCTGCAAGTCCTGACAGCCATACCATAGTAAGAGAGATCATTTTGAAAAAACACCCCTCCTCCCTGAAATTTTAGACCCTGAAAGCAACTTGTTTTAAAGCTCTAGAGAAACAATTTTATTGCTATCATACCTCATGTTTTCTGTCTCGGCATGTCAGGCCTCTTATGCTTAATGCTTCAGGGAACAGCACAGGCAGGGCGGCTCTGCAAGAGAGGGCCAAGCCAGGAACCCAGGGTAGCCCCAGCAAAGGTTATGCCCACACTGGCTAGGATACAGTCCCACAGCACATGAACACCATGGGCAGAACAGGGCACTGGAAACAGGGTCCATCTAGCCACTCCAATGCAGCATCTGGAGACAAGGCTGAAGATAAGGCAACAGTAGAAATGAGAAAGGTCCACCCAAAAGGTAGGGTTAACAACAGGCTACCTGCATGCAATGCAAATCCAAGGTCCAGCAAGGGAGGCAGGGATAGATAGACAGACAAACAGATCCAGCATAGAATCAGGAAGGGACCGAAGACTCAGGTCTGAGCTTAAATGGAGCCCCAGGGCTCCAGTGTGGGTTGGAATCCCAGGTGAGGCTACTCAGGGCCGTTAGTGCCTATTAGTGCACTCAAGGCAGGACAAAATGTTACGGTTAGTGTTGGGGATACAGTTAAGAAAAGCAGGGACTGTAGAGCCTCAGCCCACTTAGTAGTTTGCAGAGAGAGTAGTTTCCAGAGGAGGGTGTGTGCTTCTATGAATAATTACTGTTTGTTCTTTTTTTCCCATATTCATTTTGCGCTTTGTGGCTAATATTGCTTATTTAAAGGATTTACTCTTCCTCTCTTTCTTTAGCTGTATTTTGACTTATATTGGCTTCATTTGTTTGAAGCCATATCCTTCCTTTCTCTGTTCTTTTTGTTTGTCTCCTTTGTTCGTATTTTATGTTTGCTGAAATGTAAACTTCTGGGGACTGCAATATTGAACAAGTTCCTCAACTCTAGTTGAACTCATTAATGTTGGGAACAAGAGTCAACGGAGCATAAAGGATGTAAAAAATTTTGTTTCTCACTCTTGCAGGTTTTTCCAACATATGTGCTTGGAACTTCGCTTCCAAGAACCATTTCTAAGTCTGAGAATGCCTTCAGTCCTTTGAGATCCTCTGAATAGGGAGGGCCTAGAGATCATACAAGACCCTTCTTTTCCTTAGACAGTGAGCTCTGTGTTGCACCTTACAGGCATGTCACAGGGGTTCAACAAATGTATCTGAGACTATCAGTGTGAAGATCATACGCAATTACAGTAATTTATTAAATTAATAATAATATCCAGCAATATTGAAAATAACACCTTGTTTAAATGTCCACATACAAATCATATAAATGCAAGCTGCTACTGTAACTTGAGGCACTCACCACTGAAGGTTTCAGTGAAGAAAGGTATATTACTCTTCTGAATTTCTAAAGGATCTTTTTTTTATCCAAAGCCATAGAATACTTTGCAAACATTGTCTAGTTAAAGCTCGTCACATCCTTGTGAAGCAAAGCAGGAAGACTTTCATCAGCTTCTACACAGCTTATCTAGGGTGAAGCACAGGTGGTGACTAACACAACACCACAACAAAGCAATCTGGCAGAGGTGGTGAAAAAAGGTGCCATGATCACTTAAACCTTGGGGCATACTAGGGTGCTGTTCCATGAGTTTTGCCAGGACGTCTTTTCTTATAGTGCCATACAAGCTTCCACATCAGAAAGTGTGATCATGTCTTGGATCACTTTTGACACAAAAGGTAGCAGGTCGTATTCTCAGTTGTGTTTTTCCCTACTTAGGAACCAAAAATGTCTATAAAGCAGTCAGAAAACCCTCAGTGTGAAAGAATATCACTGGGCTTATGGATGCCATGGGCCACTGGATTTTAGATGGACTGAGCATTCAGAGCTGTACAGATGTATTGTGAGACTCAAAAAAATTATGCCAAAAATCTTCAGTGTTTCCCTGTTACAGCAAGTGATTACATTCAGCAAAACTGTTGATACACATCGTCTTGGGGTAGTAATAGTACAGCACTGGGGTACTCTTCTGACTGACTGCACCCCCAGTGTTACTTGCTGTTCTCTCCCAGGTATGTGCAGTCAGATACGGGCAGTCATGAACTAGCTCCACTCACACTCTGTCCTAATTTTGCACAAGATTTTATTTTCCCAAAGTCTGTCGGAGGATCAGAAGCTGAACCTCTCAACCTCTCTATGAAGCACATCCAAGCAGAATTTGCAAGCTTAGAACATGGTCCCTTGCTAACATGGTCTAAATACCTTTTCAGACCACAGAGTGAAGAAAGTGGTGTCATGACTTATGTGACTGTACTTGGACAGCTATCCAAATATAGGAAAATCCAACCTTAACTAAGTTGTTAAAAACAAGCTGTTAAAGATGCAAGATTTGACCGCTTACATAAAATAAATTATGCTGGTTGGATAAGTATGCTTATCATAGCATTTTTACATCTCTTCATTATTCAGTGGACTTTTTCCAAAAATAGTAACATATTTTTATAATTTCCACTAAAACCCAAGAAAGCACTGAGCACTTTCTAAGGGAGGAGTAAAATTCATAAACTTGCATTTAGTAATGTATTCAGACAGTGCTAAATGGAACCCTTTATATGAACTTTTCAAAAACATTCAGCATGTGAAGTGAGTTCATTAATGTGGTTTAGCAGATTGGGAACAATATCTCTTCTTATGGAAAGATTTGGCCTAGAGCAAGAAGAATCATCAGCTTCATCAACACTGGTTTTCCTTAAAGATGTTTCTGATGTTGCAAGGTAGAACTAAAATCTCTAAAGAACAGGTGTTCTCCTGGTCCTCTTTCTGGTACAGAGGCTGCTCTTGGGAGAATTTTCAAGTAATTGGACTGTAATCCTAATTAGAAAGCACTCACACAAACTCAAATGAAATACAATACTGAAACAGATCAAAAATTTGGTTATGCATGAAGCACAGAAGATATTTTAATGATGAATGTGTCTTCCAACCCAAACCATTCTGTGATTCTATGATTCTACTCACTTGACCTATTCTGAAACATAACAGATTTTATATTTTCATCATGCTTGTTTATATGTATTTTGACAATTATAAAAACATTTAATTCATTGCTTCAAGTAATCTTATGCATACAAATTAATGAAACAATTTTCTTTAAAGATATAATTATTGCAATATTATACACATCTGTTAAATGTGCCCAATTTGTAAGCTCCTCCCCTCTCCCTGAAGTAATTTAATACTATAAAATGATTGTATGAATTTTGAAACGCTTGTCTGGGACTTATACAGTGCACATTTGAGTTATAGAAGGTACTAGAAAGTATAAACCGAATAAATCAAATTATTTTTCATATATAAAAATGTAATCTTCTAAACATAAATAGCAACAAACAATTGACTTTTGGCTAAAATATTGCCATTGGTTTATGTTCGGGTACTGAGTTTTAACTGCTAAGAGAGCTTCAACAAAACAATACAAAAGCAGGATTTAAAGAAATCTTCACCAGATTTCTTGACAGTAAGTGTTTTGATGCAAAATCCATGATAGAATCAAAAATAAACTGTATTATATTCTATTTTCCTTGATAAAAGACTTGGGGAAAAAAGCGGTATCCTAGCAATGAGACATCAGAAGTTTTCAGGCAAACTCCTCGTCCTCTTCACTACCTCAAGTAATAAAAAGAGAATAATAAAATTCCAAACTTGCAACAAAATCCTAGCATAAAACCTGAAAATACAACAGCTCAACAACACATAGTAGATTTGAGTTCATTTTTTTCCTGGCAGAAGTATATGTTCAGACAACTTCATAATACGGCTCTGTGACTGAAAGGGCAAGACAGTGTGTTTTGTGCTCTTGTCCATTTAGGTCTCTAACTGTGAATATGTAAAACCTTACTGTATCAGGTTTCTTTTGATGACTTTCATTTCATATCCAGCAAACATCTTTTTCTGGACTCTTTCCTTCTATATAACATAGCCTGTCACAAACCCTGGTTGCGGTCCTCTCCTCAATCAGCTCCCCCCTAAAACAATATAGACTGTCATTAATACTTGAGCATACTTGAGAACGCAGCTCTCCGGAGCATCTAAAGAAAGTGCCAGAAATGGGCCACATGGCACAAACCAATAAACTACAAAGCCATTTCATAAAGCCAGTTGTACAATAAAAATCCATTCATTTAATATCTACTCTCTTCAATGCTAAATATTCTCACTTTCAAAGCACTTCCTGATCCCACTAAATGAAACACTATCGCTGGCTTTATCATATACTATCAATGTCTGTTTCTAGAAAACCACCAAAATCACTGTTAGTACTGCATGTGCAACAAAGACTTTTTTGGGGGTCTAGTATGAAATGCACGTATACCGCTATTATTTTCATACTTCCTGCTGTGGTTTTATTTTGTTGCCATAAACCAGAGAGCAATAAAGTGATTTGCATAAAGAGGCTGACAACAGGACATATTTCATCCGCACAGTATTTGATAGTAGCCAGAGCTCACAAAGAAAGTATGGAATGCAGATTGTTTCTTCTCTTTGGTTTGAGCATGGATGCTGACCGTTCTTTCCCACAAACAGCATGCTGAAGTGTGTGTTCTATTTCCAGTAAATTCAAAAACTCTGCATTGATCCATTGTATAAAACAAAACAGTGCAAAGAAATTTAATAAATGTCCTGTCCTGGTGCCATTGCAGGAAAGGGCACATGGATTGAGGAGCAGAGCAGACTGAGGGAGAGAATTCAGGAGGGTAAAGGCCCAACTCTGCAAAATGAAACAGGCGAGTATTGGTGTCAGGCAACATCTTGCAAGAGCCCATCAGCAGGAAGGAATATTCAGCTTCTAGGTAGGTTTCCAGTTCAAATATCACAGTGATTTGCCAGCCAAAGCCCTTCTGTTTGGCCTTCTGCTCTACCTGCTGGGACATGGGCAGAGGTTAGTTGGGGAGACAGCTAACCAGTACATCCGGAGGTTACTTGCAGCTCATATGCTCGGTCAGTCCGATTTGGAAAAGGGCCCCACTCTCCCAGGAGGATATTCCAACCATCAGGTTTTCAGGCAGTTCCCGTACCTCTGCACAAAACTGCTCCACTGTGATTTAGAAAAGTACTACATTTACTACAGGAGAAAGAAATAAACTACATAAATTAAAATTAACAACATAGGCAAAACTGACAAAGAAAACTGAGAATATCAAGAAAATATGTGTATTTGGCAGTGACTAAAGCAAAAATAAAATGTTTAATAGTACAGATGGATGAAAAGGCTTATTCCGTGCACTGCTGTTTTCTATCTGGAAAGAAGGATGAGATATTCCATCTTACGGGGAGAATGAACTTCTTCAGAGCAGACAAGTAACTACAGAGTATGTTAAAAAAAACATGCTAACTAGAGTTGAATATTTTTAAATTCCACACAGGACTCCCAGAAGAGTTTCTGAGAGGATTTCGACTGATTGTTTTTATTTTCTGACTGAGACTTTTTAATAACTTGAGTCAACGTCAGAAAACTGGAGCAGTACCAATATTCTTTTGCTGTTAGTCAAAAGGTCATGCAAGACGAGTTCAGGAACAGAAGGACAAATGGTCTGACGTCAGTTCAGAGACACAGAACTGAAACAGATAAGATATTTCATCTTTATAAGGTATTCTTCATACTATGACACAGCTATCGAATCATTTCTTTCATCGGTCTGATGGGTCTCTTCCCAGGAGATCTCCATTCTGAAATGCCTGACAGCCCGAGGCTTAAAGCATTTTCCTGAAAGATGGGAAAACTTTCTTCTTACGAGGCTAAGATGGGAATGTGGACCCTCTTCGCACACCCCAAGTAAGCATACTAGCATTCAGAGTTACACGAGGACCACCTCTTTCCTGAGCATCTCAAGCTCGCTTTTTACACCTGCAGGCAAAACAATTTGGATGTTTCAGAAATGTTCATTGTAACTGAAAATATTTGCCATACTGGATCCCATTTATGAATTTGTTTGGATTTATGAGTATTAACTGACAACAGCTATTTCAGGAAACCCAACCCCAAAACTGATCACCAAAGATTCTTGCCATCACTATCTGCTTTCTTATTTAAACTAACTTATAAATTTTAATATGAAAATTATCAAGTCCTTCCACATCCAAACCATGCAGTCAGTCTGCCCATCTCATCTTCAGGCAGCTGTATTACTGTTTAGTTACAACATGTCCTGCTTCTGCACTTATCAGCCACAAAAGAAAAAATAAATAAATCTGTCTATGAGTGTAGCTGCAAACACGTGCACACACACATCCAGCATCCTCACCACCACAGCTTCCCACTGCTACCTTATCCTTTGCCTTCCTTAACTGTAAAAATTCAAGCAATGTAAGTAGAGGTGCTTGGCAATCTGATTTAAATTATCGGGTTTTTTCTTGAGTTATACAAATTAGTTCACAGCTTTTCAATCTCATGTTACAGCAGCACTATACTGAAATATATTGAAAATTAAATTATTACTATTTATTTAATTTGTAAAGTTCCATACTGGCAGAGCACGTAACAGAAATTATACAGGCCGAAAACCTATTTATTGAAAATTAATATTTAAGTAAGTCCATCATGTTACTTATCCTGCTGACTTAAACAAATCGTTATCCTGAAATAAAGTAAAAAGCATGATTTTAGAAAAAACCAACCCAGTAACACTAATATCTGTGTCATCTCAAAATAAACTATATTCAGCATTGACAAGTAGTTAATGTTATAGATGTGAAAGTATCCAAAGGTCCAGGTCCATAATGTTTGCATTAATTCTTTATATACAACTCACAAATTTCCAACTTGGGCTTCAGCTTTTGAGCTGAACTAGGTGTTTAAATGAATTTTCAAAAGCCTCTAGGCCCTCAATTTGCTTTGAAATCAAAGAGACTTAGGGACATATCTAAACTTTGAGTATATTTGGCCCTTGATCACATTTTTTTAATACACAAGGGCAAAATTTTTATAAGCGCTCAAATAAATGAGAATCATAAATCCCATGACTTTAAACTCAGATGGGAACCAAAACATTTAAGTTTTTTTGGCTTCTGGAAGCTCTTTCTATCCAAAGTTATTCCTGATTACAAGAACAGATCTTGCTGTTGGACTACAAAGTCATTGGTCCTTTATTTCAATTTATGCCTTTTAGCAGTAAGGATCTGGACTTTTTTTTTTACTATAAACAAGAACTTTGCGTAAATTTGTAAACCTGAATACTATTACAATCACCAAACTATTATTCTTTATTTAAGATTGAACCCGACAGAAATACTATTTAAGTTACTTAATTGAAAACACACCTTAAAAAGTCGTTCCAAGAGCTTTTTTAATATCTTGTTGAACTAATAAATTTTCAGCCACTCTGTATGCATGAACCCTAGAAAATAGACAGATTTTCTTAATTGAAAATGTAGTATAAGAAAACCAGATTAATACATATATATATATATATATATAATGTGAGATTTCAGGTTTCCTGCTATAGGTCTCTTTCGTCTGGGATATTTTCTCACTGCCTCCTGAAAGAAAAACTTTTTAGTGCTACTAGGAAACAATGAACTTCACTTTCACTACAACTTACCTCATAACTGAAGCTGTCCCTTTTCTTGGGGTGCAATTGCGCAGTCCATCCACCCAAAAATGAAGCTGTACCTGCAGACCACTTCTTCCAGTGACAACTACCCCAGTGGCAGTGGCTTAAGGTTAGCTCCTGGTCCCTGTAGGAGCTTTACCACTGGCACCTGGCAGCCTCTTTGGATCAAAGCATTGCCCAATTAGAAGTATCTACAGGAAAAGAGAACTTTAAACCAGCTCAACCTCTATTCACTGTCTGTCATTCCCCGTGGTTTACTATTCCCCAGAAGCTGGGAAAACACTCCAATTGCTTCATACTACACCCCCTGGGATCTATGTCCATGTCTCATATCTGTCCCTGTCAGCAAGAACAGCAGACGCATAATTCCTACTAGCATCCTGCTATCCTCAATCTCCTTCCCTCTCCCCAGAGAGCCCATTTAACAGTGCAGAGCTCCTTTGATCTCTGTATTCCCATCTTGAATGAAACAGCTGTGTGACTCTGGACTTGGACGGCTTTGCAACTGCATCTCCCACTCCTCCAAAAACTCATCCACATTGCTTTCCTACCTCTCCTCTGAAGGTGTCTGGTCAGAGAAGACCAATACGCAAGATAGAATCACTTACCAGCTCATATACCATTATCACGTCCTCTCATAATCAATCCCATAGGCAAAAGTCATGAAACTCAGAGGCTGGTGAGTAGGGAGAGCCAGTTGTTGCAAATTCAGCTTCATTTTATATTAATGAGGCTTTCTGGCAATGTTAACTTTGGCTGAAAAAGAAGAACGTTGCTGTAAAAAAGCCTCTAAAATATTCAGGCATTGCCAAGCCGGTGAACCTGTGTGCAAAACCTCTGTCACATACATGTATTTCATAAAGATGCGTCTGTGTACACAATGATAAAGGTAGAAATACAAAACCAAAACAGGGTCTTTAGCATAGCTTTAAGTGAACCCTCACATGACCCACTTGAAGAACTCAGCAGGTGGTAGACCTAAATGACTGAGATCTATGATCATCTGTTTAAAATGTCTTTGGTAGGGAAAGGTAAGAAAGAAAAAGTTTGATGAGTATAGTTTCCTACATTTGTTTGTTATTTGGAAGAAATGTACCAGGAGTAAAGAGGTCTTTTTCTGACCAACAGCTTGAAAATTTTTTTGCTACTTGGGAAAAAATAAAACAAGCCAAAAAAAAAAAAAAAAAAAGAGATCCAACCAAATGTGGATTTTAAAGAATATCCCAGTTGTTGTATATCACCAATTTGCTCTTTCTCTTTTAGACACTAGAATATTATTATTTTTGTCTGACTGGAGCTTAATCATCATGACATCATTAAGTTTCAGAAAGTAGTATATAAGTAAAATTTGTGAACATGAATAGAATATAATCAGGATATTTATACATTGCTTTTAAGCCCAAATAAAATAGAAGTGCACTTTCAAAAATATCATTGTCTCCTATAATAATTTATCTCTTACAAGAATCATTAGTTTACAATTCACCGGGAAACCTCAGGAAAGCAGAGAATTGAGCTTATACCTTTTTTGATTAAAATAATATTATGCAAAAATGGTTTTTTTCCAAAGGAAAGATAATCAGTTTCCCAAATGAATTCATCCCCTCCTACCAGCACCATGTACTAACTCCCATGGAGAATTAAACTCAGGACCTTTAGAACAGATGGCAAAGACCTTATCTGCTTTCCTATCACAGCATGGGGCAATATAGGTTTGCCTGATAATGCACTCACATTGAGAAAAAGGTTTCTTGACCCCCCTCGGTGTATCTAGATCCACCAAACAAATGTTCTTTAAATTTAGTCTGCAAGTTTAACTTTGACTCTTACAAACTAATTTGTAGAATAACCTATGCCATATATTAAACCTCAGGTGTTAAAGAAACTGCTTTTATTTTAGTGCTCTTCTGGCTGTACATTTTGTCAAATCTCAGGAATATTTTATTCTCTGTCTTTAGTTAAAAGACAGTTAATTTTCAGCATTTATTTTATATTATTTCAGTGTTCATTTTCTATCTATTTCACATCTTCTTTCCATATTTGGTCTTAAATTATACCATAGCATTGGCATTGCTTTGGCCTGTGCTATAAAATGAGCTCATTGTGGATTAGCAGATGAGTACAGCTCCGTTCTGACACTGCACCAGTCCAATAGCCCCTTTGCTCTATTAAATTTTCAGCTGCCCACCTACAAAATTTTTACAGCAAAATGCAATAAAATTTTCTCCACAAGCTATGAAAAATATGTAGGCATCAAAGCAAAAGCAGCTGAGTAGAGTCTTTTTTCTTTTCAACTTAGTGGTCTTAAGCTGGTTAATACTTCAGTTCCTGAATATTTCAGCTTTTATTTGAATGCAACAATCTTAAATGTTGACACTGTTTGGATATTATTTGGTGTTTCAAGGCCTTATTAAAATTGGTTTTTTAATTTTTAAAGGTTTTGGAAGGCAAAAGATCAATTTTAGGGTGATTTTTAAACAAAAGGGGAAAAAAAGTTGAAAACGTTTTGAAGTACTAGGGAGTGAGAATCACTACCTGATGGTAGTAGCAGTTTGATGGCTGTTGGGGTGGTGGGTGATACATGTTGCTGGGCTCCCTACAGTTCCTTCTAAATGGATATTTATTTAACACAATCTTTTTTCCTTATGATCCATGTTAGAACTCACAGGGAACCTCAAAGACATATACTTTCTTTACGGGAAAAAGAAAGAGAAAGACAAAGTATATATATATATATTAAAAAATAATAGGATCTCATTAAATTCAATTGAAATATTGACTCACTAGTACTTTTAAAACCAGTATTTTTGCTATTTGGATGACAGCAGCAACAGAAGCTGAGGCTTACAAAGCCTGTTCTAATTAACTCACACATGTTCTTTCCCATAGTGGCAATTACAATGGGACCATTCAGCTGTTTACAAATGGATGAACAAAACTGGTAGGAGAGTACATGAGTAGGTAAGAAGGATTGCAATGTATAATTTCCCCATATAATCATTGCCTGTACACAAAAGTAATTCTGTCGTTAGCTGGGAAGAGATTAAGGTCTTGTTTACCTACAGCAAAATTCCTGTTCTTCCCATGACCTAAATATGAGTCCCCTGCAGCTACCCTGACTCCATACCAAATCACATCTGTGTCTTCTTCCTATATTGCTGTCGTACTGATATATTCTTGCAGCCAGGAGCCCTGTCTTTATTACATACGATGGATTCCTCATGATTTCCTTATACAGTCAGTGAGATTTCACACTTCTTTAGAGGCTGACACACACACTTGTATAAGGAAAAAGTCTGAGCAAGTCATCTTAGTACCAAAATCCAAAGCTTGTCTCAGGAGCGGTTTGTGGAAGACACCTTTATCAAAGTGTTCAAAGTTGCATGCCTTAGAATCAGCAAAATTTTTCTAGAGATGATTAATATGATTTTGTCCATGGTGTTTTCTGCTTTGCAGCACAGAAATACTCAAAATAATTTTAAATTAAATACCTTGAAAATAGTAAGTTGTTTAGCAAAATATCTTGCCCAGCTGGTGCAGTCATCTACCTCTAGGCAACTGTAGCGCTTCCACATAGCCTAAAGGCCTTGTTCAGATTGAGTAAAGGCATTTGAAAAACAGTTCACGAAGCTGCGGAGGAAATGAGGCTTTCAGCCTGTGTCTTCCATTGTTGCTTCTGGACAAACATTTTCTACTGTTTGGCGTCTGGGTGCAACCTGTGATTAAAGTTAAAAAAAACAAGGAGAGAACGGTAAAACATGCAATGGTATCATAAACAGCAGCCAGCTACATTGTTACTTTTTAAACTATTTTTTTAGAATACCCCTGATCATTTATAATGAATAGTCTAACTTGGGAAAAAGAATTCGCATAGACTATTGCTACATGCTACATCTAGGACAAGCAAAGATATTTTTAGTTAAGAGCATAATTTTTATATCTTTCTATTTGTATAAATGTCCTCTTTGGTCTTGAATTAGTGTTTGGTCCACCCTAAATGCTACAAGTTCTTTCCTCTTTGTGAAGCTTCTATTGTATTCTTCCACAATAGAAAGGAAACAGGAGAAGAAAGAGAAAGAAGGCTGGCCACGAGGCTGACCACAATGAGACCGGTCGTGATTTCAGCTGGGGCGCTAACACTTAGGGATGGAAAACATATTGGCAAGATTATTTCCCCCTGTGTAATTTCAAAATGTCAATGCATGGAGGTTTATCTTGTAGACCTATTAGGTGGAGTGATATTGAACAAAAAAGAAAATATTTCCAGTAGCAAATATTTCAAGTAGCAAATCCCTGTTTTCAAAGCATGCATGCATGTTCAGTTTGAGAACAGCAAGCCAGCCCTTTAAAATTCCGAACCAATATTTTACCATGTTTCTTCATTTCTATCCCTGTATGCACAGATCTTGTTTGACATTTCCAAATCCAAATTCTGTCTTTTCCTCTTTCCAGCAGAGAAGAGCCTTAAAACATACTTGCTTCTTCCTCTAAATATTATTTTCCTGATTACCTTAAACATTAAGAAATTGTCTCTATAAAGATTCTGTAATACAGAGGAAAAGGTCACATTAGAAAGTGGTGCAGAACTGAAGGCAAGAATGACTCTTCAGCTCTCTCACAACTACATATTGGTCCTCATTGATGTTTTCCTTACCATTGGTACCTTCTTTGGTACGCAGCCAAGGAAATCGTCTGCAGATAATATATGCTTGTTGTAGGTAGATGAACCTTGCCTATCCTTTCTTTCCTTTCTAAATGCAGCAAAAATTTTACCAGAAAACCTGTTCAGTAAATACAACTATTAGCATTCTTACAGCTCTGTAACATAAAGACCTCCACTGCCTTGCCTAGCGAGGGGGTGCGCTGGGAGCTGTGGTGGTAGGGCCTAGCATTAGAGACCAGAGTCAGTAAGACAACAGCAGGAAATTGGCTTTTTACAACCCATTGTTATTCCCACCAGCTTCTTAAAGGCGGAATAAGCAAATGAACAACTTCAGGGTTAGATCTGGTCCTGTGGTGGAAGTAAAATGATTTCGTTGATAACTGAAAGGTTTTTCTCAGAAATATGTTCAAGGGAGAAAAAGGAAGTGCATTCAGCTCAAGCAACCAGTTTTAAACAGTTGCACAGCTGACACCATGCTATGCTCAAGGGAAGAACAGATTAGACAGAAGGGTGTCCAGCAACCAGTGATTGGCCGACTCTATCTGCTAAAGAGGCTTTGGAGCATCAACATTGCTGTAAGAAATGGAGAATATTATAACACAAAATACACGTTCCCTTTTACATATGGGTATAATAAAGAACAGCAACAAATAAAAATAAGGCTTATTTTTATTTTAGAGTTAAAAAAGTCATTATAGAAGTACACAGAATTGGGAGACAGCAGTACCCTGTGTGCAAAAACATCTAGAATATAATTAAGCCTAATGTTACATTGCTGTACAAATTATGATCCCATGCTTGTGACTGTATGAGTAAAGGCCTTATAGTAATTTTAAAAGGTACTCTGTATCAGAAATATTTCACTTTCTTATCTGCAGATTTTACAGATATATCACCACTTGCATATTCAATTTGAGAACTTGAAAACAAGAGGAAACTGCATTAAATCAGTAATATGCCAAACATCCCTACATAATTTTGACTATTTTAAGTTCAATAAGTACAATATTTCCAGACTTTCCAGTGTTTATTAAGAGTATTTTTGCTACAGATGGGATTCTTTTCCTTCTCTTTATCAACTTACACTCCTCAAGTGTCATTAATTTAAAAAAAATCAGCCTTTATTAGATACATATTATTAATCTAAGAGCCTCAGAATCTGCTCATCTCTGAGGTATTTTTGGAAAATTAGAAGCTTCATCACAGCCTGGGATAACTGTCATCCAGGAAGCTACTCCTTTTGTATGTCTGGTTTAGTTCCATTCATTTAATAGGGAATAAATAAAATGTATCAAGATAGTAGTGGCTGAATGGAACAAATGAAACTGACTGCCTTTGTGATCAAATTGTATTTTTAGAAATTGTGTCTTCAGCATTGTTTCCTGTAACCACAACAGACCTGACTGAAAAAAGGAGAAGGATATTATTTTGTCACCTGTGAGCGCCACCAGTAGATAACCTAGCCTAGTGAGGAAGCTTATTTTAAAGACTCAGTTCCACAGAAATCAAAGATGAAGCAAATAGTTGATTTCTTCTCTCTGACATATTTTGTTTGCATGTGTAACAGTGTGCTTATTCCCTAAGTATCTGAAAATGTCTTGGGGATTTAAGGTGTAGTCTTTTTTTTTCTCATCCTAGTATCTTTTCCTGTCAAGTGAGGGTGAAATCTCAGCCCCATTCAAATTTTAATAGAAAACAGAACATCACGTGTCCACAACAGAGATCATATTTTGCAAAGTTATTCTTGTGAGCATCTCCAGCTCTGGGCATTAGAGGACTCCTATTAGATCAGTTCCCCTAATCAAGTGTATGCCTCTGTCAGTTTTTCTCACTGGTGACATTTTTCCCCAGAAGTAAGATTTTATTCTTTTTCTTTCAGTAAAAAAAGATCACTTTTCCATAGATGCTGCCGTCTCAAAACATATGTGGCTTATGGGCTGCATTGTCACATTGGAAAACATATTGAGTATCTGATCGCCATCTGCCTGCATTATCTGTAATCAAAAATTTCTTGAAATGCTCGGATCTTAGGTCAAATCTAAGAATTTATCAAAAACTAAGTGAAATTTACCTATATTTTTGTGGTCATCTATGATATAAGCTTTAGCTTTTACTAGACAAGAGAAGATTGAAATTTAGTGAATATTTTCTCCCCAAATCTGAACTACACTATATCTTTCTTCACAAAGACTCCAAAATATAACTTCATTTGCTTTGGTCTAGAATAGGACTGCGGGCTATCTTATGCCGGGGCTTCATTCTGTAGTACAGGCAACAGGAATGAATGTATGACTGTTTTTGGCTTACTAGTGAAGTTTCCAAGCTGAACATGTTAAAAATTAATGTATTACCTTCTTCAGCTCTTGTCCAGCTGAAAGGTATATGTGACTGTCACACTATAGCTGGTGACCCATAGCAGGGTTTTTCCTCTCCTCTTGAAAAAGGGCAATTTAACAGCCTTAAACAATAGCTTCATTTCCAAGGTCAGATTAAGAAGCAGCAGCCTGCGAGAGGGAGATTTTCTATCCCTATTACCTGTCAGTCTGTCTGGATACCTGTGAAAGTTGTACACAAGTAAGAGGGCTTCTCTGAACTTTGCAACAGGTTTACAGAGGTTAAAAATAAAAAATAAATTTAAACTGAGAGGTATGTCATGTTAACAGCTCCTGGTTCAGGAAGCTGCCTCTTCAGATGATAAACTGAACAGACAGAATCCCTTCAAAATATATTATTCCCTTAAAGTGCTGTTTTCTGTGCCTGCAGCATACAGTAATCAAATAAAACTATGTTAGTGTTTATTGGATTAGCTATAATGATATGACTAGCAAAATGCAACTTATCATTATACATTAGCAGTTCTCACCCAGTATTAGTTATCTCAAAAAGAGAAAGATGTGTCTGGGGCCTGCATGAAGGAAAACAAACATCTCTAATACAAGTTTTGGCAACAAATTTAATATGAAAATGCATTTTAAATTGCTTTTAAAATGATGGAAATTCCTGCTGACAAAGACAAATATTGTGCAGAGAAGTACATATTCCATCTGCCTGGACAACATTGGGACCCTTTATGCTGAGTAAAGTGGAACGTTTGGTTCCAGCTCCTTACTGTGGTCAGGCTGTGCACCAACTTTGATGAAAAAAAGAACAGAGCAATTTTTTTTGTTGTTTTATTTAAGAAAAATAAATGCAAAGTTGGTCTGTGTGGGTCCCATCATGCATTAATTTCTTGTGTAAAAGCTTCTTGCATTGTGAGAGTGAGCCACTGAGGAGTGAGGTCAAGACCGGTTTTGGCATTTACTGAGAGGACAGGGTTTTTACAGCAGCACATAGGCAGGTAGACTTAGCAGCTCAGCACGGACTGGATTTCAGGTAACTCGAGAGTCAGGTACTATACTCACAGAAAACTAAGGTGAAAAACTGGAGAAGGCAAAACAAGGGTAATGTCAGGGGTTAAGGGAGGAAGTTGATGCGCCACAGGAGAGCAAGTCAAGAGCACAACCCCAAGGCAGGCAAGGAGTGAAATCAGCACCAGGAGAAGGTGTATGCTAGCCTAAAGCAAAGCCAGCCTAGGTTGTCCACAGTAGGAGCTGGATAGAAATAATGCACCCTAAGAGTGGGGCTATGGATGAAGGATTGGGAGCCAGAACAAGGGGCTGAGCCCAAGATATTTGCAAGTCAACCACTGATGCCTGCCTGTTAATATTGTGGCTTGGGGCAGGAGCCTTAATTAATTGGTTCATTGGCAGGCTCAGTAACTACTAGCTTTTGCCCAGTTTTTTTCTTCCTCACCTGCATATAGACTTGTCATGAATTGACCCTGTTACAAGAGTGTTGCAGAAAGCATTCAGAAGTACTGATTGCAACTCACTGAAATTTTATATGCCATAATATATAATGTTTATGCCCTCAATCACTAAGCCTCATACTTAAGGGCTGATAATATCTGCTGGAAATGTCATTATAAACAACAACAAAAAGCCTCCTATAAGCAAAAAAAGGAATCATATAACATTGCCTTTTGAATTGCATAGACACATGACATAGGAATTCAGCTAGAATAGACATATTTTCCTATATTTATATGTTACAGTTCTTTGTATCATGCTTCTATGTTTAAAATTTCTTTTATAGCAATACTGTTTCCAGCTATCTTGTGGTCTACTAATCTAAAATTGATGCTATTTTTAAGCTAATTTTCAGTAAACTATAACATTTCCAAAGGCTAGAACTTGAATATTTTATAACCATTACACGGTAGTGTCATACACAGTTTACTGAAGAGATTTCATAGACATCACAGCTATAAAATTCATACCCCTCACTTATTAGTAGGTCAACATATTCTTTGACACCCTGCTGAGCTTGTCAGGTTATATGTTTATTTATAGGTCTTCCTTTTGTATCAAACTCATTCTCCTGTAGAGTTGCAAAGCATACAGAAAAAGCTATTATATCTTGCAGAATAACACTGAAAATAACACTGAATAGAAACATTTTCTTGTGTTCATCCAGGAAAGCTCAAATCAAAATATTTCATTTTTACTAATTCCATTGGATTCCCACACAACCTGTGCAGCTGCATGAAATCTATGCAAATTGCCTAAAACAGCGAAAGCCATTTAACCTCTATTTCTAATTCTGATTCTTCTAACCCTGAATTTATGAACTGTCGTGCTATCTCCATTTCAACAAGTATCATATCTTATCACCTTACAGTCCCATGGCCTGTAACAACACAGTTCCATTTCCAGATTAATTGGAAAAAAAATAAAGTAATAGGTCATAATAGAATTCCTCTCAAACTTTGTGGAAGTACATTACAAACCTTCATCACAGTCAGCTTCCATAAACTAAGCTCATCCCTAAACGGAACTTTACTGTACATTATCATAGCAAATGTAATCATTAATCATGTAAACATTTTTCTCTGAATGTAGATGTAAAGACAGACATGTTGTGTAACTACAGGCTTTCCCCCGGTAAAAAACAGTCTTGTCTTCCACTGAGAATAGATTTTCCATGAACATATTTTTATCTATTTTTATTAGCAGTGTAACATTTCACAATTAATTACTAACTCATTTCTATAATGAAGTTAAGAAAAAGACAATGTTAATATGAGAATTTGAAACTAGCATAATTTTGGGGAGTTATCTTTTAGTTACTTAAACACACTGCAAACTGAGAAACATAATTTTCTTAATTTTGAGATCTGAATTTTAAAATACAGAAAAAATGTTTACTGCTTTTTATCTTTGAAACACATTTGTAATTTCTGCTGAAATGTTCAATATATAATTGCTGTATTGTAGAGCAACACTGTGAGGGCAACTGTAGATACACAAAGGATTTTTTTCCTTCTGTGAAGATGGGAAGGGGAATCCAAAATACAAAGGAGAAAAGAGTTGGGAAAAAAATCTGACTCTAAAGAAGAAAAACTTCTGTTTTTCAAAGGATATCCCTTATGCTGACAGTCTGCTGTAGTTTGATCTTGCTAGTGTCAAGTGAAGTGAACCAAGCTGGCCAAAGAAAACTCAGCTGATACCGTATTTTAGCAGGTCATTGAGCTTTTGGGGGTGAAAAGGAGAGAGGCTGTGAAGCTAATCCAGATGAGATACCTAATCTCTTGTTTATGTTCCACTGTGATAAAGTAATTTCAGAGTAACAGTAATAATGAAAAGCAAGGAAGTTGAAAAAAAGTGGAAGGACAGAAAAAAAGGGGGGAGAGAATTATTTGATTGTCATTTTGTTTTAGCAGATAACAATACAAAGTTCAAAGGCTATGAATCTTAATAAAATGTTTCTAAAACAATGAACTCTTGATATCAATAGTGCATGTGTTGAAGGACGTACTAAGTAGTGTTAAAAAGGGTGTTCAAATAAGAATGTCCCAGGCCACAAGGAGAGTAACAAAAAATGGTAAGAATGTCAAAGGGAAATGGTTATTTTGCTCTTATCTGAATACAAGGCGTAAATCTTTTTCTCCATGTCACCCTGATACTTTTCATTTTCACTTTTTTCAACTCAGTGTAAATTTTAAGGAGAGATTCAGAAAAGTTATCCATGGCCAGTATATGACTGCAGCTGAAAGAATGCCATATTATGTCAGCTTCTGAAATATTCAACAACTGACTTTTTCTAAGAATAATAATTTCCATGCATAACATATTTTCTACAAATTTTAACTTGCTCTGCTCTCATAAAAAGGGTTTAGGAAGAATCTTATGAACTTTTCCTTTACTAAGGGTACGAGAGCTACAAACATTCTGTACCTCTGTAAACCAAGTTCTTTTGGATAATTACTACATTTTAATTTCTTTTGTAAAAAGAGAAAAAAAGAAGACTTTTTATAGACAAAAGTGCTTATATTATGATACATAAATGTATTAATGTAAGTTGATTATGAAAACTAAAGGGTTTCTAAAATTCCTGTTTAATTTCTAGAAGCAGCTCAGCAGTTTGTACAAAGCATCTGGCAGATAGATTGAAGAAAAACTGGGTGTTCAGTCAATGAGGCCCCGGAAGTCCCCAGAGCTCCTATTTGCCTGTTCTGCTTGCAGCACTCTGATGAATCATTTAAAATATATGTAGGAACTTGTCAACAGCAATAATTCCCTTAAAATTAACATTTCTGAAGATAATTTTCCAAGATCACATACATTAGCACAGTTAGGTGAAGAATCCCTCTCTCATGACTTTCCTTGCAGAGTTGAGGCTTCTACTTTATACAAATGATACCTGTAGTATATCATAGTTTTTAAAATTAGTTATATTTCAGTTCTATAGTGTATTTGTCCCTAGAAGAGCATTTGCATGGCCTAGTATCACAAATCAACAGCTGCAGCTGTAACACATCCAGTCCCTCAGTAGCATTTAGCAGTTTATACAGTGTTTTTTGCACAGTCTAAATGTGATTTATTTTTAAAGTTGTTTTACTTCAGCCTTTCCCAGGCACAGTGAAATTTTACTTCAATGGTTTTACTGTTTTCTGTGTTTTTGCATATGTGGCAGATTCAGATCTAGAGGCATGAACCCTTCTACAATAGATATATTTTGTTGCTAGCTTTCCTGATGGTAAAGAGCATTTGCGTTCCAAGAGCTCCCTTGTTACTCTTCAGACATGGGTGAATACTGCAAAGTAAGTACTCAGAGATATGTATTACACTAAGAACCATGAATTCACCTCAGTGGTATTTATGACCTTTTGTATTTATTTTCAGAAAACATGTGAGTGTTTTTTTAGCCAAAATGCTTGTGGAAAACAAGAAGTCTCATGAGTACTTGTACAAAGGCTCACGCCTAGGAATGTTCATTAGGGCTTTCTCAAACCTCCGATTTTCCTTCTTCAGTCATCTGGTCACCGACCACAAATATTAGGCAGTGAACAGTTAGCTGAAACCGTTTTTGGTAGAATCCTAAATCTTAGCTGAAATGAACAGCTCAAACACATCCTTTGTTCAGTAGTTCACATCTATAATCCATAACTGGTCCAGAAATTACTTTTTGTCTCCACAGAGAGTCAGGTAGTCACTCGGTACACTCTTATTTCATCTGCTACATCACACTCAGACAAAATAGGAATACAGAAGTCCCTGTCCTACTATTTTGCATTTAAACAACTGTTGCGCACATGTGTTCCTGGGAGGAAACAGGATGACCCTTAAGTGGCGCTACACAGTGAAATGGAAAACTTGCCACTATAGCAAGTAGTATGTTTTATTCTCTGTTGAAAGCTCTGAAATATGTCTTACTTTACAGATAATTCATAAGGCAAAAGCAGCTGCTATTATTGACAGTTTGAGCAAAATTTGCCCAGTGCATTTCTTAATGAAAACCTTTTAATCTTAGCAAAGATTTTAAAAATTACAAAATGACTGGAACTGTTTCAAGGGACTTGAATTAAACAGACAATTTCAATCGTTCTTTTTACACTTTAAACTCACAATTCACACTTTTCAAAAGACAAATTTGACATTAGTTTTCCAATTCACTAACAAGTCCAGACAGCCAGTGTATTTTCCCCAATATATCTGCATATGTCAAGATGGAATTACTAACAATTTCAATGACATTAGATACTTGGGGAGAAGACTGGAGTATGCAATTAAACTACAAAAGGAGAATAAAAGACCTTGTGTCTGAATATGGAGAATGTTCCAGCTCAAATTCATTAAAAGAAAGACATCGACAACTGAAACTCCTTCCCCATTGTGTAAAAGTAGCACAACACACACAGCTTTGAAAAATGTATACTGATTTGAGGTGGTACCAAAGTTTAAGTGCTTAATTGCCATATGCAATGGTTCTTAAATATAAGAACTCAAAGTACAAGGGTGTAAAAGCAAAATACAGTGTAAGATGTCTTTGGATGAATATAATTTTGGGTAATGAGGTTCAATTAATAAAATGCACTTGTGAATAATTTGTGCAGCTCAAGATATGTTTTTGCATACAGATAGACCTATTCGTATGTAAATATCCTAGTAAGTGTTGTCACCACATGGAGACATTTATAATACTTTACTTTCTTTGCGCATTGATTTATTTTATTACACTATGGTCAATCGATATTTAGAGTCCAAATTATTGGCAGATGTTAATAAAATTTGAAACCTTCAATACGGATATTATTTGAAAGAGAGAATGCAATTACAAAATGTGAACTTTTACTCTTTACTTTTTACAACTGTAAATTTAATGGTTAAAAATTATAAGAGAACAAATAAATTCGTGGCAGAGATTTCATATTCATGCCGTGTTTTGTATTCTTTCAGCCCAACCTGACAGACATAGGCAAGTTACAATAAAAGTTAGGCCAATTAACATTGGTGACATCATTTGACCCTGTAATTTCTTTGTTTTTCATTGGTTTCTGGCATGCTGAATTTGATTGACAGAAGAAATCTTTATTGCTTTTAATAATGAAACTTAGGTCTTTCCCAGAAAAATTCTTCACACTTAGATTTGAAACCGGATGACCAAGATTCAAAAGAAAATTTGTTTTACTGGCTAAAACCTCTAACAGCAGAATAAAAGCCTTAAAATTTGATATTTATATTTATGGAGTCCTAGCAGCTATGCATTTGGCACATAAAAAGAACAAGTAATAACAGGTACTTAACTGGCTATGTTTGGATATCATCCAAGCATAACCAGTGACCAGTAGCATCCAATGAGTATCCATCTACTTGCGATACTGGATCACAGCAGAAACTGGAAACCCGCTATGACTAAAATGAAAACCAACATGAACATTTATGCAGCATTTGGAGGGTAAATCCTCAGTAATTCCAACCTGAATACCTTCAGTTTCCTTGTGCTCACAGTTTCTCAAACTGCAGTTATTTCAGTGGTGGTTATGGTACACCACTGTTCCCTGAGCTGTGTGATCCTCCCTTCCAAATAATCCATGAAAAACAGAAGAAAAAGGAAACAGCATTGTGACAATCCAGTACTGGCAGGGTTTTCTTCAAAGTAGGCCTTGTAAAGACTCATTCTGTGGTCCAGACATTCCGCTATTACTAGGAAATATAAATCTCCTCCTTTTGAGAGGAGAGTGTATTACAATTTAGCTATCCTTCAACAGTCAAAAGAAGACTTTGGACACTCCTTGCTCCAATTAAGTCAGAATTTTTTATTAAACAGATCTTTAAAACCAGAGAAACTTCTACTTGCTACATAAAATCTTTTTTGTTTTTTTAATTTTTATTTTTAATTAAAAGACACTGGGTTTAACATGCATACAAACACATGAGATGAACTTACCTCTCCCATGTCCATCCGTATATATTAATTTTCTTTCCTCTGGACTCTTTTCCAACCCCTTAGGATACTTCACAGTATAATATATTCATTAGTATATGAATGGCTCTAAGAAAAGAGCAGAAAAAGTGACTTTGTATTACTTATTTAGAAATCAAGAACAAAACCATACAATTGCAGTTCTGATCAGTCATACTGATTTTAAATGAGTGCACTTCTGTGGATTCCTGTGAATTAACATGTACGTATACCATTATACCCACTGAGGCAAGAAGACAGTTACTTATTATATGTGATGTACTCCTTTTTGTCTGTTTTCCATTGAAATAAGCTTTCCAAAAATTTAAGAAAATTTTGTAAAGTATTTGAGAGTCACATAGATCATGTAGACTGAAAGATTCAATCTCAGCTTCTTAGCAAGCATCATACAAATGACAATTCATTTACTATTTCTTATCTGATACATACCTATTATAAACTTCTTCCCTCCTTGGCTTCCCCAGGAAAGTCTAAGATATTAAAATAGTGTTATGTAGGCATCTGAATACTATATGCTTTATATACTTCTCTTTGTTTAGAAGAAGCTGAGACCACCTAGAGAGAACAAAAGGTTAGAGATGGAATCTGTCATTCACCTCATACACTAGTAAAAAGCTGTAGAATACATTAGTACAAAACTATAGAATTTTGTTGGGAACCTTGTCATAGAATCGTAACATCACAGAATGGTTTGGGTTGGAAGGGACCTTAGAGATCACCTAGTTCCAACCCCACCTGCCATGGGCAGGGACACCTCCCACTACACCACGTTGCTCAAAGCCCCATCCAGCCTGGCCTTGAACACTTCCAGGGATGGAGCATCCACAATTTCTCTGAGTAATCTGGTTCAGTGTCTCACCACCCTCAGAGTAAAGAATTTCTACCTACAATACAGTGCGGTTGCAAGGGCAGTCCTTTCCCTCCTTCCTCCATTGGCTGCCAAATTTATCCTTATCCACCACTGACCAAAGTGCAGACTTATCTCTCCTCCCCTTGGGCAACAGCTCTCCATCCCAGTGTAAAGCAATAGGTTCTGGGTGCTGGGCTGAGAAAGGCAGTCAGCCATTGCATTTGCTCCTCAAACCACTGCCTTACCTTCCAGGGAAAGCCTGGCTGGCTTGATATGTGATAGCATAGCGGTCACTCTCTGCTACCACAGCATTAATAGTGCAGGCAAACAGAAATTTCCCAACACCTGTTTCTGTGGATGCTAAAGAAGCTGAAAATGAGTTGCACAGGAAGAGGTGGGAAACAAGAGTAAGATCAGTGAGGAAAAAAATGCCACTTCAAAGAAACCTGTGCCTTTCAACCCCTAAACTAAAGGTCACAAAATCTTGCACGTAGTTTCACAAAAACAAGAATTGCACCAAGGGGTAGGTAGGATGTGTCCAGAGCCATACATGTATATGAAATATAGGTCTAATCCATTCACTGTCAAAGTGAAAACTGGATAGCTTTAGCTAAGGGACTTGAATTCTATCTAAAATTGTTTAAACTCTGCAATGTGCTCAAGATTCATATCATGATCTTAGCAGAAACAGTCAATGGAATTATACTCTCTGAGGTCAGAATTGCCCATGTTATATTCTGGTAAACATCATATATAAAATATAGAAACTGTTATTTTATTGATTTTTAAAACTCTTATGACTCTAATCTCCAGAGGTGCATTATAGTACCAGTAGAAGTAGAACGAGCGATCCAGGCTCATTCTAGAAATACGTCTTATACAACATTCCTGAACAGAAGAGCTTTCTGTTGCCTGATCTTCCATCCAAAATTATGGTGAACATGTACATTCATATTGTATTAGTTTACCATGACAGAGTTCTGAAGACTATAATCACAAACGGAGGTGGTGATACTAAAGAATCATTTCAGCTCACCATAGCTGTAGTGATGGCCAGTTTTGGGAAAGAGGTGTGAGAGTGAGCTTGAATCCCATTCCAAGGTACGTACGTGTTCCTGTCCATTTTATTATTTAATAGAGAAAGATATTATAAGCAACAGGAGAAAGTAAAATTTATCAGATCATCTTCATTGCCTACACTTCTTCCCAAGAAGAAAACCAATAGCACAAAAAGTGATAATTAAAGGTACTGAATTTTACTTTTTTTCTTTTCTAGGATAATAAAATATTAATTACATGATTTTTCAGGATTTTTAAGTGTGCCATTAATTTCTTAAAAGACACATTAGTACACTAAGAAATGTTTAAAAATATAAGCGGAATTACTAACATCCTCCCATACTAATAAATATCAGAAAATATTTTAGACAGCTAAAAAATGCATGATACAATCAGATAATTTATTTTTGTTAAACCTTATCCTTACCTCATCAGAACTTCCCTTGGCATGCAGAGTAACTCCAGTTAGCTACAGACTGTTTTCAAATGTGTTTCAGAGAAAAAAGACAAAGCCTGCAGTTCTTTCTATCCTATTTTCAAGTACTTATTTGGCCTTGGAAATGTTAGGGACATGATGAAAATTTAATATTCTGCTAGAGGAATGGGACACAACCAGTATCCTACTCTTTCTTAGTCACTGATCTTGCAAATTTCTGAGGACTGAGTGACTTCTCTGGGAACTGTTATGGGAACAAAGATGAGCGCTTGTGAGCACTAGGAGCTGAGGAGGGACTTTGATCCCATGTTTGATTACATCGAAACATTATGTCTATAAGGAGGACATAGAGCAAACACAAAGAGGCAAACAGTAGTTTCTCCTACACAGCTGAAAGTCCTGACGTTTACGGAAGGTGAAGGTAACCAGAGCAGCGCACAGACTCCCACTCTGTGCCTGGGGAAGTCTCCGGCAGCAGAATCCTAAGTCATATACCACAATTTCCACAAAATCCAAGAAACAAGTCTGCCCTGCGTTGTGTGACGTTTCTTCCTTTTATAAACAATAAATAAAATCAGCTCTAAATTGCCTGGAATTGTAAATTCTCTAATTAAGGGGTGGCTTTGGTCAAGTCCAGGCAGCTGACCCACCCAGAGCTGCGAACAGATGGCTAATAACAGCCTAGGACACCCAACCAATTCTGACGATTTGTCACATTTCCAAGCTGTGGTGACAAGTGGCCCCCTGACACCTGCTGCAGCTCCAACTTCAAATCGTGAATGTTATTGACAATCACAACTAAGGTAATTTTTCTTCCCCCATGGATTTATGGCAAAGGACTTTTCAGGTGGCTATTTAAAGCAATTTTTTTTTGTCTAAATTAAGTATGTGTATGCATGTGCTGGATGTAAAAGGGGAAAAAACACTGTGAATTATGAAGTTATATAACAATTTGGAAAATACTTCGTATTCCAGACACTTTACAATGGGATCCAAGAGAGACATGTTGGAGTTACAAATTAAAATGCTTTGGCATTTTTCCAGGCAATAATTTATCTTCCCTGGGTGAATCATTATATTTGCTTGGCTTACAGTACAGCGTAGGGTCATTAAAAAACATTCTGGTTCCTCCACCAGATTGCAATAGCTTGCATTTATCACAGCTGGAACCACACACCACATTTAAAAAAATCAGTTCAATATTGGCTGAAAATTGATGATGAACAAAATTTTTATGATCAGTTCTTTGACTGTATTAGAAAAAAAGAAGTGTAGGCAACTTTTATGTTTGTTCAAACCTTATTAAAACAACAGCTTTATCTTCCCAAACCATAAGTGAAGCGTTTGCAACATCGGGGCTGACCCTGATCTTCTGCATATTCTCTGCTTAAAGGACATGAGCAGGAAATGGTCAGCTTAAGGACACAATGAAAGGAAACACAGCAGCAAAGGTTTCACTGATAACATGTGATTTGAAGTCAGTGAGCAGATTCAGTCAGCCATCCAGCTGTTCGGGCCAAAGTCTATACAGCACTCTGCTGACTCCTACAAGACTGTGTCACGAAAACATGTGGAAGACTGACGCTTGACATGGGCAAGGCAGGGAAAGTAGAGTGCTTTCACACCATCAGATGCTGTGGCTCAGTTATTTTATGCCAGAATAAAGGAAAATTATGCTGGTTTAGAAATATTTGTTTTTCTAAGAGTTAACAGGGCCAAATAGAAATAGGATGCTGATGTGAGGGTGTATTCATATGTCAGTGCTTGAGTATCACTAGGTGTAATGAAGTTCAGGTCAGAGCAAGAACTGCAAACTATTCCACACCCAAAATTAAGGACCAATATTATATTATTTTAGGAGACAATTTTTCAGAAGACATCAGCGCTTTGGATACTGAATGCTTACAGTGTGTTTAAAAGGATTTATGAAATATAAAGCTAATGCAGGTTATAATTTCTAAGTAGTTGAATTTTTTCCTCACACTCTCAGCAATAAACTTATACCAGTCAACAATCAGAAAGACTGTAGCAAGGAAGGGAAAGACATCATAAGTCTTGGATGATGTACTTTCATACTGACTTTACAAGCATAGTTTAATCAATTTCTGGTCTTGGATTGCAGTAATTACACATCTTGTGCCGGGACAAGAACTGTGTGTTCTATATTTTTTAGGGTATCTTAAACTAGAAGGAAAACAGACTGACTTTTTTAAAAAGTCCTTAAAACCTAGCAATTTCTTAAACCTAGCTTAACTATGATTACGAAGACAATCACTGCCAGGTTGATCAAGAGCTTTAAAAATTCTGTAGGCATTGACCATTTATCAAATAACATAGAGGTTTCAATATCAGCAGTATTGCTAGATTTATTCAGTCCAGAATGGACTTGCTGGGCAAAATCAGAGAGCCTTATCCAAAATAATTAAACAGCCTGACTACCAGAAGAGATTATGGTTGACCCAGGCTTCAGATTCCATCTACTCCCTGGCTCATTTTTTTCTGTTCTGTAAGAGCTGTACCATTTTGTCCATTTTATATATATAGAAAATGCCAATACTGAGAAAAACAAAAGAAAACCTTTACTTACCAGAGGAAAAAGACTTTGAGTATGGAATCCCCCATACTCCAAGAAAAGTTTTCTACCCAACAAGTTATTAGTTATGCCAGAATGAATCAATACTTATAAGAAATTCTAAAAGGTCATCTGAATGTTCCATTGCGAAATCATTCTATATTTTAAACCTCAAATAGTTTTGCAAATAGAATTCTTGTTTTCTGGCCAATCTTCCTCTCAAAACAAGCAGACTTGTAACAAGAACTGAAAGCACAGAGTTTTACATTCAGCTAGTCATTTAAAGGTTCTAACGTGTGTTCAGAGTTGCCATAGCCTTTCCTGGCCCTGGGGGTCTTCATGAAAAATGATACCAATGCAATACCTGTTACGTGGGGTTTTTGCAAGTATCAAAGGTGATAAATAAATGTGCTATTTACTCACACAAATTTGCCACCTACCTATCTGGGCAAGAAGCTTTAATATGCTGGCCAAACAGAGATCGCTACCTGAAATAAACTTTTTTATTTTCGTACCTAGACTGTTTATGCATTGTCAAGAGAGAGGAGACTGAGCAACAAGAAATTAGGTGCATAAAATTGAAAGCTATCTTAATAACATATGCTATGTTATCACTACATTAGATAAACCCAATTCCAGTCAAGACACTGTTTTCTGTTTAATTTTTTAAAAAAGAAAGGGATAAGTTTTCAAAGCTCAGGGAGAAGCACTTGCTGCAGGCAACTGCATTTGCATTTGACATATCCTCCCTCAATTGAGCCAAGCACTGACCAAGAGTTTAGACAGAATCCAGACTAGTATTTACTAACAAGGACAAGAAAACACATGGTGTATTTCTCTTGTACATCTTAAGACAGTTCTTTATCTCTGATTAATAACCTATTATCAGAATACCACATGTATTATTGCAAATGTTCTGTCTTGACAACAGCAGGAACACTCAGAGCTACCAGCATATAAGGAAGTTGGACCAATATCATGAAGAGTAACCTCTGCTCCATGAAAACTCTGATCTTGAATTACACCCCTTTAATCACTCTGTCAAAACAATAAGGTGAATATTTTATGTAGCTCAACTGTAGTCCTGTTAGCGATTTATCCAAAGTTTAATTTTAGCTGGTATTGGTATTGTAGAACTAGAAGATCTTGAAGTAATTAGGAAGAACAGAATATGCATTATCAGTGATTTGAATGTTTTTTAATTACCGTGTAAGAACAGTAAGGGACACTGGTGGACCTAATCTGTGTGTAGGTTCCCAGTGAAGGTGAGGTTGACAAATGGACAGCTTCCCCCAAAGGAAGACCACAGGAAGTCTGAGGAAGACTGACTTATGATATTTAGAAAGAGAAATACTGGACAGATTCCATATTATGAGTGCTGTTCAACACATGCAAGACAAGGAGAACAAGTTTGGCACCATTCATTAAAGATCTTTTGCTCCTGGAGATGGAAGATTAGGTGGATAACATGAGACAGCTGCATCCTTTACTGTAGGAGATTTTCACAATTCATTTAGGCTTTGCCTCAAGTGCCAAATTCTCAGCTCTGCTCTTGAATCCATCTGTCATCATTTCCTCCCATGAGCTTTCCACTCCTTTCACTTTGTATCATCTGCCAGTATGCATCGTCATTTCTCCTAGTACAGCTTTTACAGTTCACCAAGCTCCCTTGTTATCAGGAGACTTACAGCTGAACACTCCTACAAAACAGTGAAGTTCAAATGGAATAAAGACTGGCATTCTCAGTTTCTGGGTTTTGTTTCTCCTTTTAGATTGCAAATGCTTGAAGGAGCTTCTTTTTGCTGCACACAATTTTCAAGGGAAGAGCCTTGAAAGCCATGTTGTAATTACCAACATGAGTAAGAGTCTTTACCTCATGAGCAGCATTATTGTGGAGGCTTTGATTACTGCCTTTGTGCATGAAAACATGAGTAAGACTTTCATGCATAGATCTAGGTAGGTAACTTTTACAAATGGTCCATTTACCAAGAATATGTAATTTTGTTCATCCCAAATGACTAATCAGTTCAGATCTAATCCATTGAAAATTTTCAGCTAGAAAAGCTTGGTTTTTATAGAAACTAGATTTCTGGAAGAGAAAGAAAGAGAGGCTAATCATCCAAATATTGGGTAAGAGAAGCTAAAGTAGAGCTCTGAATGTGGGTGAGGATCAGGATTCAGTGTTCACCTCTGGGGTGGTGGGGGATTTGCTTTGACCTGTGCTACTGACTGCAGCGGTTACTGTTGTTCTCAGTCTCTACAGAAAACAGAACTCTCATTTGTCCAAGTAACTAGCCACCTAGTGAAGCACTTAAACAGGTGTCCTACCCACCATGGACATGTGTATATTTGAGTATTTATAGCTTTAAAGCAGATTTAAAGAGCTCATGCAGGAAGGACTGAGAAAAGTTCACATCAGAGAGCCTGGCAGCATGATAGGTGAAAGCAGGTAACAGTTACCCTGAGTTCAGGATAAAGTGATAAAGGCACTGAGCTGTCAGGAGTGAGTTTCTATTATTTTAATGAACATTTGTTCAATGGACACATTTCATGCTGTTAATGTAGCATTCGTATATAAGGTATACAGCTCTGTAAACACAGGAAATGACATCGCTTCCTTGACTTTTTTAACTAGTCACCCACCTATAGCTCAGCATGTTATTGCTGTTGTGTTTCTCTTATGCCTGGAACTCTAGAAACAACTATGCCACCCCCACCCACCCACCCAGAACGCTGAAAAAGCAGAAGCAGATGCTTCAGGTAGGATGTGCCTTTCTAGCAGGAATCCTGTTCCCCAGAGGACAGTTTGCCCATGGACCAGGCTTACAAATCTGGCCCTCCTGCTTCTGGGTCTGTGTAAGAGAATTCTGGCATATTTCTGCTACGGCACCAGAAAGCTGGAGGAAAAATACAGCCCAACTTGTAATGTGTAGGATCTTGGTAAAACACTGTATTGAAAAGCAAAGTAATTGTCTCAGGGTTCCAAAGTTTCAGTCTTCAGCCCCCATTCACTCCGGCTATGCTCTGCCTCCTAAAAAGGAGTTCAAGCCCCCTAAGCCAAGTGTTCAAGATACATTTTAAAAGGAGCACAGTTCAAATAAATATTTGGCCTAACCAATGGTTTTCTTCACAGGCAAGCCCACAGCTGCAATAGACTATCCTGACACTTGTATACAAACTCCCAGACCTATTGATTCAGGCAAGCAGTAGTTTGAGACAAGCTTCTTGTTTCCTAAAGCTGTCCAGTACCGCTCACTTTAAGCCTTTTTCCTGGACCTAGCTGCCAGCAAAAGCGTAATAGGGTAAGGTTAATTATGCCATATTCCACATCCTTCCTGGTTGCAGCTTAATTAACTCTCATTTCTCAAACTCTAATGAGTTTTTTCTCATGTACTCTGGGTATCTGTTCCAAATAGCACACTCATTTTACTTTTTTGAGCGAGTATAGTACATGCTTTTTTTTTTTTTTTCATAGTTTACCACTGAACCCTTTCAGATAGCCACAGAATCCATGTCTTTTGCCAGCTTTAACTATATAACTTGCAGTTTAAATTTTTCGTAGAAGTGCACCCTGTATTTGTTGTTTATGCAGCAGCTCAAACTCTTTCCAAAATAGTCCTTCTTTATACCACTTTACTTGGTTCTCCCTGTCTCTGAGAAAATGGTTTCTCAGCACATTGATTTTTTTTTCCTTGTGCTGCTCAAGCAACAGGGTAGAAACTAAAAGATTTAAGAAGGGATGCATGAACAAACATGGATCCCATTTTTCCAAGTAGAACTCGCCAAAAATCTGGTGATTTATTAAGGGTACAAAAATATGTGGCCTTTGCCTTACCCTCATTTCCCTTCCTTCTCTTATACATACATATTTCTTTTCTTCACAGAAGTATTACTTTTTTAATTCATGTTTTTACAACTCTTTTTTTCCCCAGTAATTCAATTTATGGAAGCTTGAAGTCTTCTGTTCTCGATTATTACTCTCTTCCCAAGAAGACACCATCAAAGGCTTTTCACCCACTGCACTTGTCTGCCGCTCCAACACATACACCTTTCCTGTGAGATCAAAGGTCTTATGGATTTCTAACCCAACCCCAGATGGACTTACCTTTAGCACTTTTCTATGTGTCTTCTGAGCTAATAAATAGTCATCACATAGTCTTCTAGTGGGAGTTTTCCTCCTTGTGTTCCAAATTTTAGTTTACCTGTGTCTTTTTGGAGGTTTTTCCAGCATTTTGATGCCATGTTATATGCTCTGTTTTAAAGAAAAGACTGACATGCTTTTGGTTGGTAGTCAACTAATCTGTCACTGAAACTGCATCCACTTGCAGCTACAAAGCATTCGTTTTAGTTAGTGGTATTATTGTCCTTTTTGTTCATGATAAATATTACCCAGTTTACAAAACTCATTCGGTGTATTTCTTTTTGCAGATGTCTGACTTGCATAACTTGTATTGGTTGCCATGCTGAACACCAGCTAGTCCCATATTGTCAGAGTAAGCTTAGTTCAGCTTTATGTTGTGAATCCTTTGCCAGCTGTACCTCTCTTCACATTAAGCACAGACCTCAAATAGAATTTTTCTTTTTAATACTTTCAAAATTTCTTTTACATTCTACACAGAATTTTTCCTTACCCAGAGCACAGTATTGTATCTTCACAGTTCATTTTATCTGCCTGATTTAACAGAAAAGTATTAAATAGGCTAAAACTGTACAAAATATTACCTTAAATATTTTTCTTCTGCCTAGCATTCATTGCTTGAGCAAATGGAAAAACACATTCTTTGAACTTGCCTCACTTATCTCATACTTTGCCAAAGAGCTTCAGCTACAACAGGACTTTTAATTTCTCTATTCTCCCACATGAGATATTTTCTTAATTTCTATGCTATTGGCAATATCCGGTCTTCTGTGATCATGTCCTCAGAACTTAAAGTACTTGCAAGAGAGGTTTTTCCATACCTTGCAACATGACCAGGATTGTGATGTTTTGTTGAATTCCATACAATAGGATGCAGGAGATTATACAAATACTTTCTCCCTCATTGAAGAAACACATCAAACCTGAAATTCTTTTTGGTTTTGAAAAAACACTTTAAAACATGAATGCTCCTTGCACAAAACATGAAGAGAAATTCAAAGAACTGAAACCATTTTTTTTTGTTTAAATACCATTCTTTTTAGACAAGTGTCTTGGTTTCTCAATGCATAGAATAAGCATGCTGCATTTTGCTGCCTCTCCAGCTAGCTATCACTACATGGAAAACTGAGATACCCATGACTTTTTCATCTCTGCTGTGAAAGAGCGAGAAGGACATGGCTCTGAGTGCAATTGTCACAGGCAGCTTTAGGCTTTGCAAAGGGGCTACATGTAGAGATGATACAGAAGCTTAATCTCCAGCAGCTGCATTCTACCTTCTAATTAAGTAGTGTATCACACAGGGAGACTATTAAACTGTTGCTGCAGAAACCTGTAGCAACTGCTGGCAAATCTATGGGTTGGACTGAAAATGTTGTTTTTAATATAGAGTGAGCCTCAAAGGTTTTGAATGTGATTGCATGAGAGACCACCTATCTTGACAGTTGATTTTGTTGTATTAGTGGTCAGCAGAGGAATTCAAGTTAATAGCCTAGTCATATAGGCAGGACAGACTTGGCAGAAGGAGATCTGGTGGACAGCCTTGAACTCTGGAACTTATTCTTCAATTGTAAAATGGGGATAATAATGCTCCTCTACCTCCCAGTAGGGTGCTTAGGCTAAATTCATTATTAGACATTTTCAGTAATGCTTCTGTTTATGTTTCCAAGGTAATGAATAGGGATGGGCTGGAAATCCCTTAACAATAAAACTTATAGAGCTTAAAGGGTAATAGGAGTTAAGGGGTCACAACACTTGTGGCAGGAACTATAGTTATTGCAAAATCTGGTAGATAACTCCCAGCCCAATCAGTTCTTGTCAAGGCAGTAATAATGTTTCTCTGGTGCAGGCTCAGACACCTACGAAGACCGCCCAGAGATATTTCGTCTCGGCTTGTAGAGAACTGATTATAATATTGAGACTAAGGAAAAAAAAACATTCTCTAAGCTGTGTGGTACACTGCAAAACCAGGTGATTATCATCAACCCCATCCTTGCAGCCAAGAGTACTGCTGTGTCCATGTCCAGGATGGTAGCAATGGGATTCCTTGCAAATCCCATCAATCATTAAAAGGCAGCTCTCACACATGGATTTCAAAGTTAAAGAAAGAGCTCAATAAAGACCTCTCCTCTAACAGTACTTTGCACAGGAGCCCCAAGCTTCACCCTGCAGATAGATTCCTTTGCTGTCTAACAAGCTAACCAGAAACCTCTACTACAACTGCGCAGGGTCAGCTCTAGGTCAGGCTGCATGTGAGACTTCATGTAGCTCGGAAGGCACTAATAGGGAATGTTCATCTTTTCATGCTACCACTAAACATAAGACCTAAATATTGAATTTATGCTTCATCATGCTGAAGTGCCAATCAAGCTGTCTTCTACAAATGTATAGCCTAGTGCTCATGAAAGGACGGCAGGCTTGGGCAATCAGCCTCAGCAAAGGGCTGAATCCTTCTTGGCTGTTTGCCTTGGAAGTCCTGCTGTTTGAACAAGAGGAGAAAGCAGGAGGAGTAAACACTGTATGCTACAAAGTGTACTCAGCCTCCCTCTAGGACAAAACTTCTCAGTCTATATCGTTGCATTTGTTTAATACATATTTCATTCCTTCAGCTTCAGCAGCTGCTCAAAAACCTGTTAAGAACAGCAGCTACAATATGCTATGTTCTGATGCATATGCCTGGTAATATTCAATGTTAGCTGAACAGTTCAAAGCTTGAAGAAAGAATAAAAATGTTTTCACATTTGAATGTCAGTAGAAAGCTACAGTAGGCAATGGTTGTTACATCTTCTCTATTTTGCATGACTCTCACTGAATGAAGAAGCAGCTATTGGTCTTCATCACACCAACTATGGCTATTGGTCTTCATACATAACTGGTATATATGCACCAGTGCCTGCAGCATATTTTTCCCTTTTATCCAGTATACTCAAAACACAGAAATGGTTAACAAGCTAGAGAAGGTATGTATCTTCCACTGAAAACCATGTTAGCAAAACTGTTAAATGAGCCTCCTGACACTGGGTGGGCCAGGGGATCCTTTAGTAGCAAGTAATGCCGTTTGCACTGGCACACCATGTCAGGAAATCCCGTTTCCTCAATTCAGAGGACTGAAGCACGGATTGCCAGCGTACAAGATTAAATGGTTTTGACTAAGGTCCCTCATTTTTTTGAACAAAGAAAGGGTTATCTAAGGTACTACATGGAAAGGTCTTAAACTAGGACTGTCATCACCACTTACCCCCACAGTTTTTTACATTAAAACCCTTTGCTGCTGGGTTTAAACAGAAGCAGTTCAGTTGAATTCAGTTATTAGAGGTGTTATGGACAGAAATAAATAGTGATTTTGTTCATGTTTTTGTGTAGACTAAGTGTGGTCCCTAGGTTTCTGGCAAGCTGTCAATGTAGCCATCTGTTTTACAAAGTTTATGCATCTCTCTGGAAATAGACAGCCCAAAGCTAAAATGTACTAGAGGAGCATTTTTCTTTGAACCACCTGCTGTACATGAAGAACAGTCAGATTTCAACAGGGTACAGGCTTTAAACTCCGTGTAAGCCAAAGTCAACCCATTGAATTATGCAAAATAAATTCATTTCAGTTACCTTTCCTTACAATTCAGCGTCTGTAACTTACTTATAAACTTATTATATATACAAATACACACGTATACAAACATAGATAACCACAGAGAGAGACTGTGGTCCTGAAGTTCAGAGCCAGGTGACACCAAGATTATGTGATCTTATACAAACTTCTGCTTCAAAGAGCTTGTATATTCAAAAACAAATATATCACCTTAACTATATAAACAAGCAAGCCAGGATGAAGGCAGAAGGTACCGATATGAAATTCTGATAACCTGCAAACTGCACGTCTGCTATCTGTAAGAACAGATGTCATTCTTATGAAGCATGGAGGGAGATAAAGAAAACCACACTGTTACCAAGAATTTGAAGATAAGTGAAACAAAAGTGTCTTTGAAAATTCCTTTCTCTAGCTTTTTCTGCTATTCTATCTTAATAGCATGATCCATTTCAAATATCTCCCTGATTTCAATGCAGTTTACTCAATTTTAAAGCGACTTTATGCCACATCAGTTTGAATTCTGTTACATGTTCCTGCCATAAGTACACTAGTATGTGAATTGAACTGTGTGCTACCATAGAAATATTAAAAAAATATCTAGTACTGATGGGTTGGGCCCTGGCATCTTGAAACAATTGGCCAGGGCATGGTTAGATGCAGATTTTGTGGATTTGCAGGATCTTATTGACCAACATAGCTGAAGCAATAGGAGCTTGTCTTCTGCTTTTCCAAAATGTTTTTGAGTGGATTTGTATCTGTTCTTATGACATCAGCTGCCCCTAATGTGGTTTGAATGTCAAGTAGCTCCTGTCAGGATGGAAGTAGGTGGGCTCAAGATCTCTAAAAGCAAAAGGGAAGCCCCACCTAATTTGTAATTGCTTCTTTGTATTGCCAAAGTCTAAAAGACCAGCATCGCAGTGCTGATGTTCCTAAACATGTAGAGATAGAAGCCATTTCATGGAATTTTGTTTTAAAGGAAAGTATTTCTGACAATGCCCGAGGATTGGAGATTGCCTTGCACTAGACTAGAAACCAAGCTGATGCTAGCCAAAATGGCAGTTTCATTGGCTAAGGTGTTAAAATTGAGAACTACAAGGTTGTACAACTGGTTATACAAATCTACCTCATTTTAATGAGATTTTTTTTTCAATGCAATCAGCCTATAGGCACATACTATTGTACTGTTACCTTATTCTCTGCAACACTCTTCATAACAATGTCTTTTTTTCTCCCAGTGTCTTTTGAACCACACTTTGCACTCCCATTCAGAAAGCATTATTATGCTTTCTAATTTATATTTTTCAACTTCTGCATAAGGTAGAGAGGAAAAATAGCCCCCCCAGTGGATTTTGCTGGCCTGAGCATGAGTCTGCTGTGAAATACCAAGCAGTAGAACATACAAAAGGAAGCAGCATCTCATCTTTACTCATGAAGTGCTGTTAAAGAAGAGTTGCAGTTTGGGGTCTTCCACCTGACCCATAAGTATTATACCCTTCAGTACCTTCTGTAGAGAAAAACTGAAACACCACAAAGGGCATAAAACATTAAAAGGAAAACACAATAGTACGTAACAGAGCAGCACCGTGATGGGAGGTTGCATGCACAGACCAACATGCTCAGCCAGACTGGCAACAGTTCGCAGGATTAAGCCATTGCAAAAACAACTGAGCAAAGTTGCGGAGGCACTGCTCTTGCAACTAGGCAACATCCCATCACAAAGAGAGGAACCCACACCCTGTAACTCATGGTGCTCGTATCTTTGGCAGCTACTTTTCTCCAACAGTATCCGCACCTTGTCCATTTTAATTAAGGCTAAAAGGTCATATGAATATAGGTCTTTTTTTTTTTTTTAATATCATAAAATCAGCTCATGTTTCTTACTATATTCAAACAGTTTTTAGTGTCTCAAGAGAGAAAATTTTATGGAAGATCACTCCTTTGATTAAAGTTATACCTGTCTGAAGCAATTTTGTTGCAGTTTTGCTTTGGCCATCAGCTAGAGGATGTAGGAAGGGTGCTATGCCTCTTGGTCTCTGAAATCTGCAGCTAACTTCTTGATCCTCTGTTTCAAATCCAATTAGAATCAGGGGAAGACTTTCCAGTGGTTTTGATTTGGATTTTTCTAGATCAAGTCCTATGTGAGCCTGGGCTTCTGCCACAATAGAGAATTGGGATTCAAACTCCTTTTTCATGCCCTTTTGCAAAATTTCTCCTTAAATGCTGTACATGTTGGGTTTCTAAATCCATAAGGTAGAGGAAAAATCTTCAGTTTCATTGTACAGATTTACAGATGGAAACTGCAAAGTATTAATAGCACCATATAATTCTTTTCTTATGGAATTCATACTCCGCAACCTCCAGACTCTCTCAGTTGCCCATCTGAAGACATAGGAAACAAGTCTCTGCCACAGAGATTTTCATTTGATTGTTTATTTTCAGATACGATCTTCTCTCCTTCCCAGTTTGAATTTCAGAATCTCTGGCATAATGACAGCAATCAGGCATGCTGGTGCAATAAAATTGCGAGCTGTCAACAGTAATTCAGGCTGAGTGGCGATACCAGGCTGTACAGAGCCAGATCTCTTATTATTTTCAAAGTTGGGTTTCAAATTATCACATCAGCATTAATTCAGTCTTGATTAGAGTTCTGCTTCTTCCTTGTTCATTGCCTGTTTCATAGTTCGCCTGCTGATCTCAAATACTGGACTCCCACAATCCTGGAATTTGGGTCCCCTTTGCATTTGTAGACTTTGCAGGCCCTCGCTGCAGCCCTGTAGTAAAACAGTAGGCAGTGGCTATTCATAACTTATTGAGTCAAGCTCCTGCCAAATACCACTTCTGAATATATGGTCAGCCTGCTAGTGGGTGGAAAATTATATTTCCCCTTGCTCTTGTTTGAAATATGCATTTATTTGACATTACTCTGCAGGCTACTATTAGTCAAATATATTAGAACTGAAGAATTGTGCAAAACCTTTGGCAAGTGCTGTGAGTTAATCAGAAAATCATCTGTTAAAATTGTTTTGCTCAAAAGGCAAAGCATTTCAAACCTTTTGCACTGATGTCACTTTGAAACCCACGTATGGAGAAGAAAACTTTTTTGCTAACAAATAGTTTCTGCTGAGTAACAATCTCTGAAATGCTAAGACCAAGAAATTCAAATGCTATTTCCTGCTTCATTGAAAAATCTACATATTTCTGATATGCTACTAACCCCTAACAGCTTACTATGTGGTTTTAAATGATGTATCTAAGGGAGACTGAGAAATGGTTCAGAATCCCAGATTTCTTAGCTAAGCATACACAACAGGGATTTTTTCCAATCCTTTTATAAGAGATTACAAAAGCAGACGGACAAATGAGGAAATGGCTAGCCATCATTTAGAAAAGAAAATATAATATGTTGTTTACTAACAGATGGATAATAACCCAAGCACTCCTATATAATTTTGGGGTCCTCTGCTCATAGAAGTACCCTAAAATTAATATGAATTGCTTGCCACTATCCTGGAAGCTAGATGGTCTAAGCTTGAACAAACTTCGGTCCACTCAACTAGGCAAATGGTGATAAATCCAAAGGCTTTATTTCCTTCAATTATTATTAAGATAAAGGGGGTTTTACAGATTAAAGTATGCATGCACTCACTTATTTCATTATAGGCTGTGTACTCTTAATATCACATTTTTGGTATCCTTTGAAGCAACCAAACACTAGCTGTCTGGATGAGAAGCTATACCTTTAGAACACTTTCACTATAGCAAGCTGGTTGTCATATTGTGAAGTTTGTTTTACACGAAAAAGAAAAGTTAGAAATGAGTTACTGAATGCAGTGGACTCCTTTAGTTGTCCAGGCGCTACCTGAACAGTCTGAAAGGACACATTTGGTGCATTGGAAATATTCTTGTGCTTTCATTCTTCTGCCTTCACAAGAGTGATCATAACTTATTTCAATATTAAAATTATTTTGAATACTTCACATGCCATTTAGGCTACCAAGTTAGTTGTGTGGAATCTATACACTTTCTAACAAAAATAAGTGTGTAAATAGGAAACAAAGGGCACATACCCCAGTATGAAGAATTTGACTGAAATGTAGCAGACTCCATCCAAAACAGTTGTGTCCATTAAAGCAAATGCTTGGAGTACAAGTACGAAACCATCGGTTCTTTCACTGTACAAGTTTATGGTGGTTCTGTTTACGTCAGCTGTTTTGTGTTTCTGTCTCTTTCTTTCAGCCACTGTACTATAACTCTCCAGGACTGTTCAGTACAGCTAATGAGAGAAGGGAAGAAACGGAAAGTTGATTTCCCATTTTTATTTCGGAATCACAGAATTGTCAGAGTTGGAAGGGACCTTTTAATATTAGCACTGTTCCAAGTGTGCCTTTCACAGTCTATTGCTGTATCTCCTCATTCGTTGAAGCTTGCTAAACAAAAGGGAGAGAAGAGTGGAATAGCTCCATCTCCAGTTGTGAACTATAATTCCTCTTTTTTGTGGTTAGTGTGTGACCAGAGAGATGAGCAGAAGAACTGCAGCACTGCAGTTGAAAAACATCATTTCCAGCTCTCCCAAGAAGTAACTTTGTATGAGCAGATGTGCAACCTTGCTAAAGCAAGTTAAACCATAAGCATAGCTTGAATACATAAGTAGTCTTCAAAGACCCATGTTAGTCACTCCAATTGCTTTATAGACGTAACAAGCAATCAAGACGGCACAGATCACAGCACATTTTCTACTGTAGGTCAACAGAATAGGCTAATAATGTAGGCTAAAAATTGGGATTCAAGGGATGATTGAACACTGTAAGTGTTGAGTTACTCAAACACAGTGAGCTAAATTATACATGAGATAAAAGAACCCTCAAGATTCAACTACAAAAAAAAAATTGTGACTTATTCCACCAACCAAGCATAATCTCAAGAGGAAGTATCTGGTCTACTAAGCCACTTAGACAAATTTACAACTCCTTTTCCTGTAGTAAATCACCTTTGCTTCAAAAAGGAGGGAAGATGAGACTGGCAGATACAACAATGAGGGTCTTGAAGTTATACCATCTTTTCTCGTAGATGGTGTAAGCTTATAAACCAAAACAAAGGTCAAAATAATTGAGTTATTGCTTGTCACTAACCCTACACTAATTTATTTGCCAACATAAATTTTCTGCAAGTTTTACAGATAGCACAAACCCCAGTTTTAATGGTGTTTCTTCCATGCAGTTTTCTACTGTAGCCTTTTAAGCAGCATCAACTGCTAATGCTACGTGTATAACAGTTACTGAACTGCATTGCAAGGGGAGTTCACTTTTGGCAGGGTTGCTGGAAGCATGTTAACCAAGCACATTTGGCATGGGCGTTTCCGTTTTTCTCATTACTCAGAGTACAAGGGAGATCTGAACTGCAAGTTGGGGTGAAATCCTGAATTCAATGGTAAAATTCACATCGACTAGAGCGGTGTTAGTTCCTCTTTCCTAACACCTTTCTCCACCTCAGCACCAAGAGTATCCCCTTTTTGTGGACAAATTTGGCACAGATCCTTTTAGGAATTATCAACTAGAGGTATCAAAGGAGGTGTCGGATTCTTATCATTAAAGACATGACCACATAAGTTACCATGCAAAATGCTGAGCTGCGATACCAGAGAGCATCTGCTACATGATATTATCATCACGTATGCACCCTTTTCACCATTAGTAAATGCAATGAAATAATTTACTCCTTGCTGAAAAACTGTTTTATTATTGCCTAAGAGAGTGAAGACAGACTGTTACCATGAGCTGGCTGATTTTCTTTATAAAGTGTAATAGTTAGAAATCCATGCAGGTAATTACTATAGGGCATTTGATGTGTTGTAAATTTGTATTCTTACTAAATTCTGACTTTTTCATTTGCTCAGAACTCCAGAATTCATACTGCACTGTAAGCAATTCCTTCTAGCCCTGGTTTTTAATATATCCATAGACATGTGTTTATAAGCCTTTCTTTTTTAAAAAAAATATTTAACTTTGAATTATAAATCCAATACTAACTGTATCCAATCATATTCAAGTAGAGGTCTGGTTCACAAAATTAATTCCAATCACATGTTCAGTGGTACTTTTCTGGTGAAAATGAAATACACTTACAAGACAAAGAAAACCCATTCCTACCAGACAGCTAGTGGGATATGTCGAAAGGAATAACCTTAAAGAAGACGGAAACTGAGAAACAAGACAAAGGAAACAGGTACTAGAGTATTTCATTTAGTGACTATATGACAAGTCCATCATAGATCATTATTTATAGGTCACTTTCCTGTCAGCTGTAGGATTTCTGGCCCTAATCATGAGAGTCAACACAGACTTCCGAATAAAAACTTCCAACATGATAAAGATAATTCCAAGCCAGACAAAAGATACATATGACCATGATTTGCTTCCTTTCTTACATTAAAAATGCCAAGATATTTCCCTAATAATTCCTTGTCATTTATACCACTGTTTTCTCCTGTCACAAACAACAAGGAAAAGACCTTTTTTTAACAAGATCTCGAGCCTCAGTGAAGCTGAAATTCAAGTCAGCAAGAAGTTAAAAAGAATTGTATTTTTAAATATATCATTTGCTATAATACCTTGTTTCTACTCTTTGTAAACTTGGAAGAATATTTACATCTCCTATCAGTTTTGCTCTTCAGCACACACAGGTTTCATTTTCCCTTCTTCTATCTTAATTTGGAATTAAAATGGAAAAGATGTCTTTCTTTAGTTACTGGTTTTGTTTGATGTGAAGATACTTGGAAAATATCAGACTGTCCTTGGGAATACGACCCAGACAAACTGGCTCATAGTTCAGTTCTAGTGTAAAGTTACACAAAGAGGACTAGGGGTGTGAGCCAGGTTTGGAGAGGACTTTTGTTCCCGTGTTTGGACTGAAAACTGTAAACAACCTAGTCATCCTGAAACAAACAAATAAACAAACACAGAAACCTTTTTATCTTTTCCCAGACAAAGAAAAAAATGGTGTAAGATCCTAACAAAAACAATCTGGAACCTTCCCCCTAGACATAACAAAAGAGGCATTTTAAAATGTATTTTTAAAAATAAAAGGATAAGAAATTTGAAGACCAGAATACCCATAAACCAAACCAAGGGGTTGGCCCACCTCTCCTTACTGTAAATAAAAGTGAAGTTTTGCCACCTTTGCTGGTCAGTTATACTAAAATCTCATTTTCAGCTTTAGATTGCTTTTAAGTTTCCAATTCCCTGTGTCCACAAGCAATATTGTAGGGTGCTAAAGACTGCCTCTGAAATATGGACTCTCCAAATACTATGTCGCTCACCGAGAACAGTAAAAATTCTTGTTTCATTCTCTTCTCTGAGCTAGAGAAATTTGAAGAGAGTTTGAGCAACCTTTCCTACATCCAGAGAGGGCCCTGATCCCATGACACTATCTAAGGGGTAATAGACCTTCTTTAGTACTTCTTTTTTGTATGAAGGTGCATGTTGTAGTGGGACAGCAGAGAAAGACTATAAGGAGAGAAAGTAGAAAAGTGACACCAAGTTCTGACAATTCAGACAAAGGAATCTGCCAGAAAACTTGCACCAGTTAATTTTAAAAACAAATTAAAAATCAGTGAAGTAAATTTTCTTTGCTCACTTGCTCCTTCTAGTCTGGCCACCTGTTTGGACTCGAGCAACGCACCTTATGTTGCAATATATGTTCCCTCCTACTGACAGCATCTTAAGGTACTGAGGAAACTCATCTTCTGCCTGGGTTCTGATGACTATTTTGCATGACTCCTGAGAACAGTCACTCCCAAGACCCTTTAATCACAAGCGAAAGAATTCAGTGGACAATTTACAGCTTTTATAAGCAGTCAATACTTTTTTAAAAAACATCTAATTAATGCACCAATTCAGAGGTTCATATCTTTGTTGTTTTAAAAGCACCCGAGAATGAACAAAAAAATAAATTTAAACAGTGAAATAAACCATACAGAAGTTTTTACACTAAGCTGTAAAGATGTTTTATGTTTATTATCTTCTATAAATACGGTAATCAGAATTCTGCAAAAAAAAGCCAAATGGCAGCTTAAGAAAATGTACTGCTTCCATATGACACTGTTATGTTGGTGCTAAACCTGGATTTTCTGACACAACATCAAACAACCCAAACAACCCTGCTAACTTCTCTGCTAACTGCCCTGTACAGTTTCTTTTGTAAGTTGGATAATTTCTGAAAAGATTTGCAGTATCAGAAACCTTGCATAAAAGTGCTAACTGTTAAATCAATATTAATTTACATCCATAGGTTTAAAAAAAAAAAAAATCCATATCAAGGCTTAAAAGTTACGGAAGTGTAAGAAATACTAAAAAAATTAGAAAAATATTAGCCAGCTATTTATGTTTTAACCAAATCATTAAATATCATTAGAACAAAAGAAATTAACCAAATTCTTGAAACGATACAGTTTGCTAAGCTTAGTGCTCACCATCAACATTGTTATAAAGCAACTACTACGTATATCTTGAAAATTGCTGATAGACCTCTACCTTCTGGCTAGTAAACGTGGTCAGACTTACTGAAGAAAAATTTTAGTTATTACAGAATAGCTAACTTTTGACAGTAGCAAAATGGTCCAGAGTGAACTAATATTAGGCGATGGTTATGCTACCAATTTTTGCCAGCAGGTCTGGGTTGCTCAGGGATAGGGAGAGCAGTGGACCTTAATTTAGCAGGTACCTTTTAAAAGCTTTTATTCAGCATCATCCATGCTGACTAATTTTTGCACTTTTACTGGGGCAGTTTCTTTCACTGACAGAATGTGGTTTAACTCTACCAAAGCATAACTTTTCAAAATACATTTAGATTCACAAGACAATTTCTTATAACATGTATTCTTAGTAAATATTTGTTCAGAAAAAGAGATTCATCTTATATTTGAGGAGGATTCATGTTAAAAAATAAGACCCAAGAGTTGTTTCTAATTTTTCTGCAAAGCCACCACTGCTGCGAGACATTGTTAATTTTGTTGTTTTGCCTCAGTATTAGAAATGGTGATGAGAAACCTGAACTGATGTATATTTATCTGGTCTCTGCACACATCAGATTGATTTATAAGTTACAATTCTAAGTGCTTATACTGTAATTTTTGTACTGTTGAAACTTGACAGACCAGGAAGAAACGTCAGATTCAAATATTCAAACAGAATAAAATTCCATATAAATAAGTGACAGAAATTTAAGCAAAGTTTATTCAGGATAAGGGTTTGACCGCACAAGCACTTGAACATAACAATAGATACTTGTTTGAAAAGATTTATTTAAAGCTTTGGCTTTAGTAATCACCAAAAGAAAATCCTGATAGCCATCAAAGACCATAATGAAAAAAAATCATGTGGGACATGGATGTTGTATAATTGTATTCAGTTTCCTCTGGAAAATCACATTAGATATAGAAGGTTTTTAAGTTAAAGGTAGGATTTAGAAATGTTGACTCGAGCTTTATTAATTCATTAAGTGGTAGTTTCAAATAAGACTTTTCCTCACAAACTCTTATTAAAATGTAGTAACAGGTGATTCAACATGAACAAGAGAGATTTAATTCCTCTGTCTGAGAAACACCACATATTATGTGTATTCTGTAAAATGTCTTCCCCACTTAATAGACCAAGCACTTACAAAGATACCCTATGGAAATTTTCAATGCAACATGGAAATATCCCTGGAAATGTGTCATCCTCTAAAATAATTATCGACTATGACCGAATTATTTTCCAGTGGAGTTATATAATAAACATTCATTCCAAGTTCTAAGCATCTTGAAAAACAATGTACATTATTTACCAGTCTTTATAATAATAAACTGTCTCTTGAAACTGTGAGAAGGTACCAGCTCATAAAGTAGGACTTCACTGCGATTCCTAACTACATCAATCTCCACAGCAAGGAGGCAAGAATAACTGAGTGCTCCCTGAGGTTGGAGAAAGATCCTTCTGTTCTGGTCATCCCTCCACAGTGAGGCATCAGAATGGAAAAGCACAGTATTTATCAGCCTGCATTCTAACGCCCTCATACATGTATTACTTAAAAAATCCCTTAAAAGCATGGGTTTATGTTCAGGAATATGCTCTAAAACTTCCTGCACCTTACAGGAACTAATTGTGTATATGATACTACATTAAACCAGAGCTAAACATCTAAAACACCTGGGCTCTATAGATACAATCTCTCCACAGCCAGCATTAAAATTTTTCTTTCTTCTATATAACTGCTCTCTGGTGACAGCAGCCTGTTTCTGTGCTGGAACTTGAAAAGGCTACGTTCACCACTAATAGTTTCACAATGGACATCTAATTGAACATTACTCACCATACTTGCCGTGACACCCATTGAACATATATCTGATCAATGTTGGGACTCCAGTGCAGAGTAAATTTTGAGAAAAAGATGGAGAAGGGAGAAAAATAGTACTATCTTCCATAGTCTAGACTGGACATTTGATCGATGGTATTCTAGCAACAAAATAATATCCCACTTTATCTGTCTGTCCTTCTAGTTAAGCTTATCATTCTAACAACCTGAAAGAAATTTCCAAGTCTGAGGAAAAAAAATTACTATAAGGGAACATGTATCCAGAGTCTTCAAGATTAGCAGAAAAATGGCAGGAGGACACAATTGGGAGAAACTGCCCAGGGAAGCAAACAGGCTCTAAAATCACATTTTCTTAAAATAGCAGTTTGATAAGTCTACAGAGACAGAGGCAAAAACTGAGATGTTGTAGACAGATAATGGAGAAAAGGATAACAGATAAAATCTGCAGGCAAAAAGCCAGTAATTAGTATTGAGAATATTCACAATTATCTAAATTTGGATTTTGGGTTTTTTTTTGTTTGTTTGTTTGTTTTGTTTTGTTTTTTTAATCTAGTGAACTTTATTAGCCTGTTTTAGGTTTTTTTGGCAATTGGCTCAGCAAGAACAAAAATCCCTACTTTCTGCCTTTTGTTTCCAGAGAATTTCTATTTCTGGTTCTTTCCAGAGGTCAATTTCTCAGAAGCACAATGTTGAATTCCTAATGTTAAATAGAAAGCTAATGATTTTATTAAATTATTAGCAATGGCTTAATCCTCTTTTAAAGTTAGAAATCTGTTTTTAAATACAGAAAGTACTGATTGGTAGGACTGGTAGAAAATAAAACACGTCCCTGTTGCAACAGGTATTTTGCGAGAGAACTGCTTCTGATTTTATTTTATGTCCTAAATGCAAAAGACTTTGGAGACAAGAGCAAACCATTTCTCATAAGAATAATTTATAGGGAAAAGCTCTATTCAGTAGGACATGAAGAATATCTAAATAAAACGTCAGTTCAACAAGTGGTTTTTTTCAGACATATCTTATTCAAATTTAAATTTTAGACAGATTTAAAATAACAGCTTGAGTGGAAAGAAAATGTTTTCATCTAGGCACCGGTGAAAATTTTATGGTCCCCTTGGGTTTGCTAATAATGACAGAAGCTTTTTTTTTTTTTTAACTGGATCGAGGCCAAGTTGGTTTTCTTGGTTTTCTTTAAGAAATTGATTTTTTTTCCTTTGTTCTGCAACACAGACTTTCCTCATCTGGGAAAAAAACCCCAACAACAAATGTTGTATATATTAGTGTCAAATTCAAGGGTGAATATAGAAGATTAAATTGTTAGAGAGAAAGTAATAACACATGTAAAACCAAAGCTAAACAGTAGTGAAGATAGCACACAAGGTCATTCATCATGTTTTCCTTTGCAATTGTATCCCTGTACCATGGTACCATATTCACAGCAAGCTCCAAATACAATTTCTGGTTATAAAGCAAACAAAGGTTCAAGATATAATGTGTTCTCAGCTGCAATGTATGGGGAACTTTTTGGTCCTATTATAGTTCAGGAGTAAAACCCATCTCTCAGCTTCAGTGGATATGTCATAGAGGGAATTGTACCTGCTGGTGCCAAAGCTTCCTATGGCCAGGGACATTATGCACGTCAGAGAAGCGGTTGTACTTATGAATCAAAAATCCCAAGGGAGCTTCAGCTGGATGTGTTGGGCAGGAAGGGACTCTGTTGGAAAGTTCTTAAAGTGAAACATTAAGCCAACTAAATCATAATGCTTACCACATTATCCAGTGGTAGCTAAGATAATAAAATAACTTCTTTTTTAAATAATAACCAAACTTTTCCTTGTGTCAATGTCCTTTCAGCCTTTTTTTTTTTTTTTAAAGAAAAATAGATTTGCTTGTTTGAACACAATTTGGTTTTATGGAAGCAAATTAGATATTATGTCATATCTAAGTATTTGATAAGATTCCCGTCTGCAGCAAAACGGCTCTCTACTTTACAGTAGCTTTTTGTAGAACAACACATTTCTTCTACAGTTGGAAAAGACATTGCTACCTTTGGTTTTCCCATCATCCTAGTCACATCCATGCTAGTAGTGCTTCTGGTTACAGGTCAACTCCTGTCATACTAGTCTGGCAGTGTTCAGGCAAATCTCCCACAGCTACATTAAATTCCACATTCAGACTATAATTCCACAATATGATTTCTCCAGCAACACACCTCCTATAAGCATTTGCCAAGTTACACCCTTCAATTCTCCATCTTCAAAATGCTTGTTTCCTTCTCCTGCACTACAACTTTCTACTCCTCATCTGTGATGAAGCGACACACATAACACCATACTGTAAAAAGTATGACTGAACTGATGTGAAAATTACAACTATTTGTGAATGCAGCTGTGAGGTGCCTCAGAAGCATTCAGAAACCATAACCTATCAGAAACCCTGTTTACACAAGCAGCAGTTTTCGAGTTGTCCACAAAACACCACTACAGGTACAAGGCAGGTGGCTGTGGATCACACTCACACACTCCACACAGAGCCGACTAGAACTGCAGATGGCACACAGTATCCTACACTAGGTGACTATCCCCGGTGAGAGTGTACAAGCAAGGAAGCATATACTCTTTGGGTTGCTTCTCTTCCATGCCTGTCACTTTGAGACCATCTGCCTACTGGCTTATGACACTGCCACCATCCAATTTAATTTTTATTCTTTCTTATGAAAGGAACTCTTCACAATCTTTTAATGACTGAATATAAATGGCTTTACCAGCTTAGGCTTCTCATTATAGAATCTTCACCTAAAACTTGCAACCTCTTTACCTCCAAGAAATACAGCCAAATTTATCAGGCAAAATTAGGTGGAGAACTATTATTTCAGTTTTATTTTTGGTGATGAAGTGGGAGCTGTGAGAGGTTACAGAATATATCACAGTGGCTCAAAAGGACATGGCAGGCATGAAAAGAAGCCTTTTACAGTAGAAATAAGGTTTAACAGTAGTTCTTCATGCTGAATAGGAAGTTCAATGGCAAGAATACCCTTTTGTTATAAAATACAAGAAGGTCAAGACCTAAGCACAACATAGCAGGGATATTTCTAGTTGAAATGACTGGAAAATGGAGAGGAGACTCCTGTGGCATTGATATTCCTAAAGTTATTTATTTTAATCAGTAATGCAATAAACATATTTTTTGTTTTTGTCCTGACTGAATGTAATAAATAAAAACTGTGATGTTAGATCATATTTATTTCTCCTACAGGAGACTTCACTTCTAACCTAACAGCTCATGGAAGAAATTAATATAATTTGTGTAAAATCTACCCCTCGGAAGGGTATTTGCATGAGTTGAATCCAATAAAAACATACTGCTGTCTCAGCAGTGTTATATTTGAGCAGCTGCATAATGCGTTTCGATATGTTTGATCATGAACTTTAAAGATATTATGGCAAAGCATCAGTTAAATACAGTGACTTCATCTCAATCTCTGCCAATTTAGCACTTCCACAGCTTTTATAAGAGAGGTTTGTGATTTGGCATCTGCTAAGTGGTCACAGTCCGCTGGCCAATGTAACTCAATGTCTCACCTCTGAAATGATGCAGGAAATGCTCCAGCTTCAGACCAAAGAAATCAGTATAATCTCATACCCCTCCAAAAAAATTCATGAAAGACGATAAAGTAAAGAAAAGCTCATGAAGCTGACCTACAGAACTCATCAGCCCCTCAACATGTGGACCAATATCCCTCAATGGGTTGGATAGACATATCCATAAAATAAGTATGTTTTGTAGTTCTTAATAAAGTTTCTTTAGAGTCACTTCTAAAAAAGAAATGTCAGCATAATCAGGCGCTAAACTAAAGGATAAACCATATAGTAGTATAATAACATAGAAAGTTTGCAAAAAAACCCAACCGAACACTACCAGTTTGTCATATGGCTCTGTTAGTTCTCCTAATGTTTTTGAGAATTAGCTATGTAGGTCTATTGATCTGGGGAGTGGTGGGGGACACAGATGTTGTTTCATTACCCCCTCTACTGCAGGAGGTAAATTTTCTAATTATTTTACAATGTAATTCTATTCTATAAATTTTTGATAGCTGCTATTTGGTTTCAAATTCAGAATAGAAATATCTATTGACTATATCTAGCTTTTTTGCATTGATGATCCATGATTTTACCATCTGCATCTAGAAATGGAATTCCTGTTTTGGTTCTTTGTGTTTCAGACACCTTCTGATTGACATTAATCAGTCTTCACATTTCTTGTTAGCTAGACACATTAAACTTTTAAGTTATATTCATTGCAATTAATTGTTTAAATTCATCAGAAAACTTGTTTTATTTTGTATTCTACTTTGTAGCACAGTTCTAACATTTTCTTACAACCAGGCTATTTTCTGCCCAGCATAACTTCTTTACATCTATGAAATCATGTCTTTCTGAGCTTCCAGTGGTTTGCTAATCAGTTGCCAGTTTCCATTAAATTTTCCTCTTGTGAATTTATGGTCACTTACAGCAGCAAGGCATTAAATTTTGGGAAACTGGTCCTTTTAAAGTTCCAAATATATAGATTGACTTGTATTAAATGCAGTCACTAGTACCCGTAGAACTGTTACTTTTAAGTCAGTGATTAACTCTTCTCCATCTTCCTGAGGTCAAGCATTTGGTAACACCCTGGTGGACATTGATTTTCTGTACAGAGAAATTATTTCCAAGCATTTACAGAATATCTAAGGAAAACTGGCTTCTCAACAATAACAGGACCAGTATCCATCGCCTAAATTTAATTCACTCCACAGAGGGGCTAGCTAAAAATTTTCAAAGAGAAAAAAAAAAAGAAATACCTTTTAAAATAACCAATAGAAAACACCCCACAACTTTTCAGGACTAAAGTATTTTACTCTGAAGACTTAAGGTATACTGAATTCAGGATTCAGGACAAGGCTCAAATAAATCTACCCAGCCTACTCCTAGGCTCTGGTTCTTGGGCAGCCCACTGCTTCATCAGTGCTTTCCGTCTTTGATTTTTTACAGGTTATTACACATGAGGCTACGTGTTGCAGAACTAAGATTCAGAGTCTAGAAAATCCAGGATTGGCCTTAAGCTCTGTAGCTAAGGTGAGTGAGAATTGTTGCTTGACAGTGGTCATTCTGCAAATTCTCTTTGAATGAAGTCACCCAGGACCTGAGGTGAAAGACTTTAAGGCGTTTCCTACTGCCCATTGAGAATGACATTCACCGAAACAAACCAGACAAGCCTGCCGTTTTACTAGTGCAGTTACAGCATACAGCTGGAGAGCCAGCATGTATAACAACTTTCCTTTAGGGAAGACCATGCATGCTCTGATGTTTCCAAAACAAAGTTTTCTTGGAACTTGTGGCTAATTTCTACCAGAAATTTGAAAATTCCTGGCACCCATCCAGTCCAGATTGAAAGCATATGAGCAAAATTTTAATGAACTAGAAAACCTGCTTTACATTTCTAGACATGACAGCAAGATCTTAGATGCTTGTTTGTTCTCCTTTTTTTTTCCCCCTAGGCATTGATGATAGATACCTCAGAATCAATTTTTCCTATTTTCTAGTAGCATGTTTTGGGTGCCTGTTCTTAAGTAGCAAAACTTGGGACATGTGCTTTAAATCGCAATAGCTGATGGATCTCAGTTTTCCTACAAAGCAAAACTTAGAGTTCTCAGATTGACTTGCAACCTCAAAGTCTAAAAGCTCTTCTGTTTGTTGTTCAGTCAGAGGCAGATTTTAAGGCTAGGTAAAATGTAATCCATGGAAAAGCTTTTATGATAACATGGATATAGATACCTTGTGATCACTTTTTGGGTCTCAATTTTCTACTTCATAAGCTGATCACATACCAGACAGACAACATTGGCATCATCAATAAAACAGAATGGAAAATTTCAGGGGTTTAAAGCTCTGTTTCTGTACAGAGTAGGCATAAACTAGACATTTCTGATGAGGAAAGATGATGCTAGGTCCTGGTACGATGTAAAGAACACCTGAGTTGTATTAAACACGAACACTTAATTTAGAAATACTATCAAATGACTGCTGAAATAACCATATACAAGCCTACCATTTATAGAAAGTTAGTGCAAAAATAGTTATGTATAATTTCAAGATGGTAGGCACATTTTTCCTGAGTCATCTGCATTAAAAAATGAATTTTTATATTTGTATATCCATATCTGGATAGTGAAAAGAGATTTAAGTGTTTGCTGAGATAAGTTGACATGTGAATCTGAGTCTTTACATATGCAATTCATTTATGTTGCTTCAAATTTTCAAGGGAGAATTATTCAGGGAAAAAAACCCTGACCTCACTGAAGACTGACTGAAAAATATACTTTAGGCAATCATTTTAGTTCCTTGGGAATACATAAATGATACCATAATATTCAGATATTATTGTTCAGATGGCCTGGAATTACTGATCCAGCATGTAAGGCTTTACAATAAAGAGTAGAGTTATTGTCTGTTTGACCTAGAAGCAGAAGCTCCTTTAAACTGAATAGACTTTAAAAGTTCTCTTTTACCAAGTTACACAAACATAGATGACTTGGCTTCTGGTTAGTGAATGACAGCCAAAGAATACTGTACTAAGGGACTTCAGGGTGAGGTGGAGTTAAAATATACAGAATACAGATTTTGCACCACAATGGAGCTAGCTCTACATGGGAAGATGGCCCTGGTGGATTCCGCAGGAAGAGATAAGGTTTACTGGTATTGAAATTCTTTGAAAGATGTTACCATTTTGCATAAGTGTTATGGCCGCTTTCGCCTTTTGATTCATACTTAAAAATATGATGGAAACATTTCAACAATTTCAGTAACATTTTCATATCTGAACGTCTTAAGAGAAATCTTTTTTATTCAAAACAAGACACTGCAGAAGTGGTCAATGTTGACCACTGCACATTAATTTTCCATTTAAGTTCATAATAATATGATAATTGATAATAAATAAATAAAATGATAATAATATGTCACAAATCTAGTTCTCTGCATTGCAATACCTAACTGTAGATAGAATTTTTTAACACTAGTTATGAGGTAGCTTTAGAAACTGAACTAAAAAAAAACAGCCAAACAAAAAAATTGACAGGCTAAATGAGCAAACGTATCTCTGTGAAAAACAAAGCAGAAAAGTCTCTGGCTCCTCAGTGAAAATAATTTGCATTTTGTAAAACAAAATAAGAGACTGAAAAAGCTTTTCTCCTCCCAAGTATGCAGCTAACACCACTTCAAAAGCTGTATCAAGTGTCAGTACACCACATTAATAGGCTGCTTAAAAAGAGACATGGACAAGTTACACAGTTCCTTGTGGTCTTCTCATGTTAAAAAAAAAAAAGTGTGTCTTCAAAATTCTTGAGACTGTCTGGCAGAAATATATTTGAATTATTTATCTCTTTGTTCTGTCCTTTTATGAAGCCAAATATAATTAATTTAATGTTTCAGAAGCCATTATTTGGCTAAGTTTTCAGTCGTGGAACTCATTTAATTTCTTGGGTGTTCTATGTTACAACAAATTTAATTTAACTGTGAGGTTTTTCAGTGATAACAAGAATAAAACCTTTTCATAGCTGTTCGTGGCAGGCACTAAATGTAGGTCAGATCAGCAGCTGGTGTAGATTCCTATAGCTTAATTGATATAAATGGACCTACATTACTGAGCGGTCACTGCTGAGTACTTTCTGGTCCTTGAAGAATTGGACCTGACAGCACCAGGTGACCAAGTTAAGCTCATACCTAATGATCTTAAAATGGTTCCTGTTCTTCTACAGCTCATTAGGTTGTTGCAAATCCATTTAGCAAATACTTGCAAATTTTAAAAGTATGTATCATTTTTCAAAGAAGAGTTAGGAAAAAAAATTACAAAACACTTAAAACACAAATGTTTAAATATAAAACCTTTAAACTTGTGTTCTTCCCCTTTTTTTCTTTGATAGTAGCTACAATAAAATTAATAATGTTCATATTTCCCCTCTTTCCTTTGTCTTTTCAAAATGTCTCCATACTTTAAGTACACGATGGCAAAGTTTCAAAACCTTTTTTTTGTTCTTTTTTCCATAATTATTTTTCTAAGCTGGACAAAGTTTTGAAAAGTTAGAATAAAAGGCAATGGATACACAAAAGTCCCAGATGATATACATTTATATTTTTTTTATTCCATAGCCAAATGAGGGAGAAAAGGGAAAATAAAATTCAAAACTGGAGATGTAGGGCTTTTAAAAACAAACAAAAAACCCCAAACCCAACCCACTCCCCTCCCCAGGAAAAAAAAAAAAAAAAAAAAAAAAACACCAAAAAAACCCCAAGCCCCTTTCTGTACATTAGTTTCCCATTAAAAGAAAAAGAACTGAAAGCAGTATTTACCAAGGGAGAAGACATTTCTGAAAAAAAGCCTGTACTATTCCATGAGAAAAATGCAGCTACTTTTTAATCTAGATCTAATTTAGCCTGGAGTATTCCTTATCTATTCCTATTGGGAAAAGGCTCCTGAGATGCTATGAAAACCAACTTCATCCACCAGCAGAATTAGAAGTGATGACTATGTCTTTGTCAAAATGCAATGTTAATGGAAAAAAGACTATGTTAAGAAGGTGCTGATCAGCCAGGCTGTTGATCAAACTGAGCAGTTGGTCTCCTCACCATTTGAATTTCAGTTCTCACTAAAATCCATGATAAGACCAAAGAAAATCAATTAGTGTTTCCTTAATTGCAACAGAAAGCAATTATTTCTTTCTAGTTGTATATCTAGTTGTACATAAAGTATTTCCTATTTTAATTCTAAGGGCAGCATCTTTATGACTGTGGGCATGTGACCAAATGTACACTTCCTGAATTTCAGGCACCAGCCTCAGTTGCACTACTGCAATTAAGAAAATACTCATCATTTTGCTTGTAAACTGAACATAGTCCATCTGCCAGGCATTTTAGTTTCCAATGTCGAAAACCATTACGGCTTTTTACTGGTATTAAGTATAGAACTTTATTTTGTGACCAGTACACTCCGCAATGAAGTATGTATGCTGAGTTTTTCCAAGAGAGCACAGAATTTTGCCTCCTAATCTGCTATGACGCTGCATACAGATGTATCACTTGTATACCATTACAGACGAAGTATTTTCTACTTGAACATCACAATTATCATCAAGCATGTAGACACAAAAATGATATAGGTCCTACCCTAAAAACCTTGTAACTTAGATAATTTTTGGTGTAAATAATTTCAAATTTGTCAAGATATTATTAAAGCTGTGTTGAGGCGAAAAAGCAATGTCTGTAACTGGACTGATCACAGAATCACCAAGAAAAGAAAGAAGCCATCCTAACTTTCCAGCCCAAGCCCACACTGAAGCAATACTAAACTTTTTTTTTCTGTTCAGAATTCTGTTGTTAAAAATGAGAACTGTATTAAAAGGGGATAGCACTTGCCCCCATTTGTACAGCAGATTTAAAATCAAAACCAGTCGTTTCTATAGGGCATAGAGCCATCAGCATCTCTGGAACTATTTATACAAATAGATAGAGGAAGAATAAGCTGTTATCCACCCCTTTTGGTCAAAAAAAAACCCCACTGGTGCTGTTACTTGAAATGATGAGACAAATGCCTAACAACATGCTCGTCTTCTCTGCAACAACTGTGGGGAAAATTATATTTTCTAAGCACGTGAGTATGAGCTGTAGAGGAGACCTGGCTGTTCAAGCAGACTGTTTAAAGGAGACTGAAGTTTTTGTCTGTCACAGCACTTAACTCATATCTACGAGGAAAAACAGTAACTTTCTCTACACAGAAATGTTGAGATCTTGTGCAACCATTCCTAAGGATAGCAGCCAAACCCAGTGATAGAGATAGCCTATATTTTCTGACAAAATGCTTTTCTAAACAAAAATGCCAGGTCTTTGAAAATTAACTGCTTTCCAGGAATATGGCAATTCCAACAAAATTCCTATGAAAACCAGACAGGTCTGATCATAAATTTACCTGGTTGTAAAATGAAATTGGAGGAAATGAATTCCTTCACAGTTCCTCTGGCAAATTGCTCAAGACTTGAAAGCCTGAAAACCAGCTCTTGGGTCTGCTCAACAAATGGACTCCCTAACACCACAGATGCTCAGGATGACCAGTGTTCCAACTCTTCCTATGCTGCTGCTGTTTTCCCAACATTGTAGGGAGTTTGCAAAAGCAGATGAAAAAAATGCTACTGTTTCTTCAAAAGAAAATTTTGGACCTTCTGCTCCACCTGGAATTTCACCACTTCATTCCACAGTTCTGCTTTAGAAGCATCTTATGTGCACATGTGTACAATTTTTAGTTCCCCAGGAAAATGGGATTCTGGGTTTGAACCAATCTGGAAACCTAGGCAATTCTCAAAATGACTGGGAGTGTCTAAAATATGTCTCCATACAGTGAAAAAATCCCTAATTTATATGTAAAAAATCTGAATTCTAACTATTGTAGAAATCCTTGGGCCTGGAAGACTTCAACTGCATCGTCTCAACATACTAAAGACCTCAGAGAGGTATAAAAGTTGCCTCCAAAATTTGTTCATGCTTCAATGCATTATAAATGCCTCTTGTTACTCAAAATAACAATATAATAGAGTTTTTTTGGCATAAATCCAGATTGAAGCTGCAATAAAAAGTCATTGTTTGCATAATACTCTGTCAATTCTTGATAAGCACATTACTCAGGGATTCTTGACAATGTGTAGGAACACAGACATATGAGATTAATTCAATGCACATTTTATTTTTAATCACTGTCCAACTATAAAGTTATTTTATATATGCAATATATCATAGCTGTTTTCTGTATAGATGATCCTGTCCCTTTTGCTTCAGGAAAAGTTACATAGTGCACTCTGTGGGATACAAATTGAATGTGCAGCAAGACAAAAATAAAAGGATCAATATTATCATTTCCCACAGATTTATGAGGATTTAAAAGTAATAGTTCTTTCAAAACTGGAGGAGACTTTAATAGCTTAGAGCTAAATGCCTACATGTTATTTGAAACCTTGCTGTTTTGTGAATATTGATCCAATATAATTTTTGATGTGTTTTTATGAATAATGTATTAATACCTCGAGCAGCAGCTAGGTGCTTCTGATCAAGAAAAATAAGGCTGTGAAATACATTTAAAATGGATTGGATGCTGAAGCATAAGGTTAGCTCTGAGTGTGGTCTAAGCTTGGGAATAAGCAAATATAGAAAATTGCCACAAAGACTATTTTTTTTATATGTGGTGTCATTAAAAATGCGGTAGCAAAGAGTCTAATGATATTAAGATGAGAATGAGGGGGTTTGATTCTCATAACGTCTCTGCTTAGAGAGGTAAGGACAAAGCATTCAGATACCAGTCCTGAGAGAAATATTCAGTGACGTAGTGATGAGAACTGCGTCTGGAGTGATGGCAGCAATACCTGCCTTCAATAAGCACGCTTTATAAGATTAAATATTTCAATAAACCCCAAAAGACTCATAACATTTTAAGCACTCCTGCACTTGGTCAAAACATAGAGGGACTGGTTTACTAAACATTGGAAGTGGGACTGCCTGCCCTGGCCTAGATACTTTGAGTGTATCTGCACTGCACAATACACTATTAAGGGAGACTACCTGAGCTGGTTTGGTATCCTGGTGTTCCTGCCTGGCACATATGTTTTCCATGCAGCCTAGTTATGACTGCCCCACTGACACGGCTAGAGTGTTGTGTTATGCTGTGGGGCCAAATGTTTAGCTTCAAACTGACTGCTGTGGTATTTGTTCAAGTTTAAGACCAAATGGCTGGCAAAATTTAGCTCTCTAATTTAATAACTATGAAATTTTCCTAAACATCAGGAAAAAAAAGAACCAGGCAACCAGGCAGGATCCTGCAAGTGCTGACCTGGAAACCACAGTTTAGCTGCCACCTCTGCCTACAGTTATGGAAATGCTGTAGTGGCTTTCAGCTGTCTCTACACTGTCATAGCGAAGTATCACATGCCCTTCTCCCACAGCCACCCAATACATATCCAGTACTTTTCATCAGGACTCAACTCTAAAGGAAAATAAGGAGGTATCACATTAACAAAATGCAGATGTTAACCAGAAGACATTATGTGCTAGTGACCTAAATATATAGAAACTGTCAACATGACCTGCTGCAATTTTTTAATATGCCAGTGTGTCTTATAATGTGCTATGTCCTTTCATGACCTGACTTCATGTACCAGTGCAGTAGCAAGCAACCAAAAGACACATCCATCAGGCTCCCTCCCCCTACATGCACCTGGGTTACAGCAATCCCAAGCACAAATACAGGTCAGGCAGAAAATGGATTAAGAGCAGCCCTGAGGAGGAGGACTTGGGGTGTTGGTGGACGAGAAGCTCAACGTGAGCCAGCAACGTGTGCTTGCAGCCCAGAAAGCCAACTGCATCCTGGGCTGTATCAAAAGAAGCGTGGCCATCAGGTCAAGGGAGGTGATTCTGCCCCTCTACTTCATGCTGGTGATACCCCACCTGGAGTACTATGTCCAGCTTTGGAGTCCCCAATATAAGAAGGTCATCGACCTGTTGGAACGGGTCCAGAGGAGGGCTACGAAGATGACCAGAGGGCTGGAGCACTTCCCCTATGAAGACAGGCTGAGAGAGTTGGGGTTGTTCAGCCTGGAGAAGAGAAGGCTCCAGGGAGACCTTATGACAGTCTTTCAGTACTTGAAGGGGGCCTATAGGAGAGATGAGTAGAGACTCTTTATCTAGGAGTGTAGCGATAGGATGAGGGGTAATGGTTTTAAACTGAAAGAGGGGAGATTTAGATTAGATCTTGGGAAGAAATTCTTTAGTGTGAGGGTGGTGAGGCACCGGAACAGGTTACCCAGAGAAGTTGTCAGTGCTCCATTCCTGGAAGTGTTCAAAGCCAGGCTGGGTGGGGTTTTGAGCAACGTGGTCTAGTGGGTGGTGTCCATGCCCGTGACAGGGGGGTTGAACTACATGATCTTTAAGGTGTCTTCCAACCCAAACCATCCTATGATACTGTGTACTGCATACGATGACTGCCAGAGTCCAGGACCCTGCCCAACAGGCTCCCAGGGCCATGCCTGCATCTATAGGTTTCCTTCTAGGAGAATTTCCAACTGCCAAAATGAGAAGACATCAGCAGAGCTGGCACACAGAAGCTACTTGAACAACACTGGTGCAAGCTTAAAACTGAAAGCCACGTACAGGGCACACAGGGCAAGGGTTTTAAGCCATCAGTGGGGTACAGCTCAAAATTTCCAAGGGATCCTGTAATAGAGATGCAGCTTCTCATCATCCATGATCTTTTTTGAGGATCATGGATGTGTTGGGGCTAGAGGTCTGCATGCCAGAATTACAGCCTGAAAGCAAGGACTTTCTAGGTATTTCACCACTGAACCAGAAGATACATTTTTCCATGGGTAGAAAGCCACCTTTCTGCCACCCCTCTCCTCAGAAACAAGTCCCAAGAAAGCTTATGGCCAAAAACATCACAGCCACAGAATCTGGATCCTGTGCTTGGGGCTTTCAGGGATTCCCTGGGCTCTCCCACACCCTTGCCAGTCTTTGCAGTCTCAGCAGGTGATGAAGATATACACTCCAAACTCATCCTTAAGGTCTTACTGTTCCAGTCAGCCAACCGAACGCTTGCCCTGCTCAGTTCAGGCCCAGCTGAGGTGCATGCAAGGATCTCCTTTGCTGCTGCAGGACTATAAGATAAACAGAAGGAAAGGATATATTCCTTACCTGTCATACAGAAGGATACTGATTTTCATTGATTACTCTTGTCCCTTATAAGGGAAGATATCTAAACAAGAAAACACTTCTTCACATTACTCTTCCAATTGACTAATATCTTTCTATGAATGGCTTCCTCATACACTAATCACTTGGAAACTGCATTTACTCAGATTTCAAATTTGATCTTACGATTACTTTGGGTTTTTTGGGGTGAGTCTTCAAGAAAAAAAAAAAAGAATGGGAAAGTCATTATTACTCCCTTTGCCAGTTGTAGTGGGTTTTAGACAATCCAATTTCAAATCAAAATCAAAATCAAAACTTGTACCTATAAAAAAAGAATTCAGACTGTATAAGTACACAGGCAGTTTGAATCACAGAACATGGTATTTCAGATCCCAAATTACTGGAGTGTAATTGCAATTAACACACGACTCATGTATGACAGTTTCAGCCCACAAAGAGCTATTAAAGACCTATATTTAAAACCCGATCAGCAAAATAAGTTGTAATGGAAATTCTGACAGGATTTTAGCTAGCCAATGAACTTTTTCTACATGCTCTTTGAGTTACACCCATTAGCCAGAACCACTATTGGCCCCACTCTGATTGATAAATGATTGTGTACTGGTGCAAGAATATGCCAATAATAACAGTTTGAGTTGGGCTAGAAAACATTAGTATGGCCTATCTGATGCTGAATGCACAAATGCCATTAAAAGACTAATCAAGTTATGAAACAGTAAATATTCATCTTTTAAAGGGGCAATATCACACACATCCAACTGAACTTAAAATTTAGCTTTCATTTCAACAAGTTTTCCACTAAGGAGACTGAGGTTCAACAAGGTTAAGTTCTGTGAATGTGTATAGATAGATACATATGCCTACCACATTTGTTTGTTTCTCCTCATGAGCTTTATCTTTTTCTACTCCAGAGACATCCTTTGCTGTGATTTATTGCTTGTATTCTATTCCAGAAAAATGTATGTGTCTCAGGACACTTGGTTTCTAGACTGTAAACCTCAGAACATCATATTTTATTGAATATAGATATAGAGCAAAGAGTTCTAACAGCAAGGAAGCTTATCAGGTATTTCTCATTAGCAGCTTTAGCAAGACAGAGAAGGGAAATACGGTTACTGTTCAATATTTACTCTTAAGTGAGAGTAAATTAAGTGAGTTCCTTCTAATAAGACTTCCCTCTACCATGTATTTGCCTCAATATTCTTGGTAGAGAAAGAAGGGCATTTAGGCTGGTTTGATATCTATGTACTATTACATGTTTTGCTGCATATTTTCAACTGAGAGAGCAATACAAAGGGAAGGGTCTTTCTACTTAAGATATAAAATTAGATGGTTTGTGATTTTCTTTTTTTTACTTATAAGGAAATAATTGAAGTGAAACAGTCTGGCAGCTCACTGACCAGCTCATATATTGACTGCATGTTCCACAACACAGAAAATTGAAAAGGGGTTATTTTTATACTCTCAGACAGAAGGTATAGTAATGAAGAGGTCATATTTCAACACTGCTCTTGTGTCTCATGAGAGATGTTCAGCTATCACCTGTAATCCTTGCTCAACCTGCATGAACACAGCAGTGTCTTATCAACAACAGCTGCTGCAGAGAAAGCCCAGAGGCAGAGAAGGGGTATCTAGTTCTACCTTTTGCAAACCTTGCTGTGAACTATTTACCGGCACTGGTTTCAGGTGGGACTCCCCCTCCCCGACTGTGCTGATTTCACAGCTGCACAGAGACTGCTGAGGAAAGTGGGGCAGGACACACTGAATGTTGATCTCTGCTTAGCGGTTGAAGTAATTTTTTGATGCCTTTGCTTTTCTGTACTGGCAATGTAGTGTACCACTTCAACATGGGCTGAGGTGAGTGTTTTTATTAGCCTATTTATTGTCCAGGATTAGAAAATTTTAAAAGCCATTTGCTGTCGAACCTGCCAAGGATGGTCTGCAATGACAGGCTGACTAGTGCCACTTAGATTTAGGGGCTTTAATGACACTGTGTTTCAGGCTTCGTATTATGAACTATAACTATTTGCACAAGTGCTCCTAATAAAACTCTACCTCCAAACTCACAATAGCAGCTAATAAATTAGTAACATAACATTTATGTTATTTTTGGGTCTTTTCTACAGAGCATTGTTTCTATAAACATAGTTGCAAGCCATTCTCAGAGAGGCAAACACAAGAAAGAAAACAGGCATAAGTAATTATGGAGAAACATCTGAAAAAACTGCCCAATGCTGTCACAGCCCAGCGTGCCTCTGTGTGGGTGAAGGTAACAGAAAGCGAGGAGCTGCTGAAGCCATTTTGTTTTGGTTAGAAAAGAACACATAGTTACTGGCTGAAAAGCTGTACAGATGGGCTTGCATAATGGGAAAACCTGCACTGACATTATATTCAGGAACAAGAGTGCAATGGACTTCTTATGGACGGGGGAGAGGGGGAGGGGGGAGTTCTGAAAAGGAGGTTTAGTGCAGCATTATTTAGATCTTTTAAACCAGAAGACAGAAAATAGTTGGACATCCTCCTATTCTTCTAATCATGTAATATGTCATTAAAGAAATAAGATTCACAGATAAATTAAGGATTTTGTTACTTTTTGTTCCTTTTCTTTCTCATTGTGTCTTCAGTAAAACATGATATCAATCATACAGTAAGCTTTTCTCTCAGAAATGCTATTAAAAGTGTTAGGGGTAGGAAAAACACATCAGACACACTGGTATTTCTACAGAAATAAATGCATACTGAAGTAGTACCACAGAGCATTAGAAGGGATAAACTAATAGTTTAAGCAAGCTTCTGAATGTTTTTTGAGTTTGGGTTTCTTTTCCTCACCTAATCTGTGTCAATAATATTAACTAAAAACAGATCCACAAATATTTACCATGTAAAGCAGAAACACATGCAAGACACTTCAGAAAGCTCCATTCAGCAATCCAATATTTGTTTTATTCAGTTCAACACCGATACACTGGGATCAGTGCCAAGGTTATGAATGTTGTTAAATGAATCCCAAAGTGTCCTTTTCCGCTCTGTTTTGAATCCCCATTAGTATAGTTCACTGCAACAATAAACCTCACCCCCTTCTCACCCATCTTTCTCCCTGTGGAGCAATACACACTTTACTTAAGAACTTACATCTACACAGAAACAAACTGATAAACCATTCCCGGCAGAAGGCTGATGTATCATATCAGGGACCAAATAATTAACACAAGCCATGTCAGATGGAAACAAGATTGCAAACATGCATAGCAGACAGCACGGTATGTTTCAAACCACCAGCAAACCCATCACACCAGTAGGACTGCTACCAAGAGGAGAATTTGATGCAATGACTATAATGCTGGAAAACCCAAGGCTGATGTGGTTTCCCAAGTCTCAGAAAATATAGGTGAAACCAATTTCATTAGTAGAACTGAATAGTTCTAGTAAGAATGACTTTACAAGCACAGAGGCAAATCCTGCCTCTTTCATATAGAAATAAAGGTAGTAGAACTAATAGAGCCCATCTTTGCAAGATGAAGCTACGTATATCACATTGTCTATTCCCTGCTCTGCGGGTCAAGGTAGGATCTGTTTTAGCTACTGCGTACACGAGAACCGATGAGCTGTCAAGTAGCCTGCGGGCAAGGATTGCCCTCTCCCAGGTCTAGCCATCCAGAAGTCTTAATGCTCCTTGAATGTTACAAGTCCTGCAATCACAGAATGAATTCCTGCTTATTCTGCTCAAAATTTCTGCTCAAATAGGTTTATTTGCATGCTACAAATAAGAACGTTTTATCTGCCTTAGTATGTTTCTGTGTAATCATCACTTATATTACTACTTGGTATGTAAAAATACTTGACCTGTTGATATAAAAACTGCCATAAAACAAACACACCGCAAAAATCTGTTTTCTTTATAATAAAGAGAAACTCCACCCTCACCCATTTCCAAATTGCATTTAAAATTTTTTGGTTTCTTTCCTTTGAGAACATAGGAGCTCCCGTACTCTCATGCCCCTTGTGAGTTCACCATCCAATTACCTATCATCACCCAGCAGTGATTCACACCCTGAAGTTAGATTTAGTAGTTTGAAAATTCACTTCCAGCAAAGTTCAAATGAAACAGGTCAAAGGGACACATCGCTGGTAACTCTGAGAGCACAGATGTTTAACAGAGACAAGTTTAAATTTCATTCTGGCAACAGTTTAGCCTTTGAACTCACAAAGAGCTTAGCCTGTTTAGCAGCAGAGTATCCACGGCAAATTCATTTTCATCAGTTTGTTTGAGTCAGTAATATTTAAACCACGAGCATTGTTATTTTAAAACAGCAAGAAATTACTTCAGAAGAGTAATGTAGACAATTAGTATTTTAGTCTCTGTGGAATATTCCACTGAGTAAATCAGGTAGGGACAGAAGAATGCACTTGCAGTGATTTTTACCTTCAAAACTTTTAATATTCAAACCCTTCCATACCTCTGTGTTAGTACAAGAATTAAGTACCTGCTTAGGAAGAAGTCAGGCAAAAACATGCCTTTGTCAAGAGACTGATATGAAGTTGAAAATTAGAACACAGAACAAAATATAAATATTAATCACACTGAATATTTCCATTATGACAGTATAATGTTGAAGTGTTGAAGGCATCCCTATAAAACTACAGAAGTTACACTACTCTAACATACAGCCTTCTATGTCCTACTGGATCCTAACACTGTAAGCACATTATAATACCTAGCGTCTTCTTATCCATTTCTTAATCTGTGGTTAAGGAACAGGGCTGGAGTTTGAGACCTACATCTTACACCAGAGGATCACACACAGTTCTTCAGTGATTGTGTCAGGTCTTCTTGAACATGATTCCCACCCATCACTTGCATTCCTCATTGAAATATTGCAAGGCTAAATCAAATATTGTTTGTGAAGCATATTGAGTTCCCATGTAGAAGTGCTGTTATGACTTAAAGATGCAGTTTCAAGGCCTGAGACCAGTTAATGAAACAAGAGAGGCCAAAAACAAGGGAAAAAATTCTTCTTTCCAGAGGAACATTTAGTCCACTATAACAGGCTTTACAAATGTTGACCTCTTCAAATAAAAAGCAAAGGATCCTTTTACGCTTCTAAAAGTTCAAGTTACTGTAAATTATTCTGCGTGTTTAAAAGGTCTGGTTTGCATAGCACAATGAGTCTGCCATTACCTTTCTATCTCCAATTAAAAACATATTATAATGTAATTTACATGACATCAGAAACAATACAGCTTTGTTTGAAAGGATTTATATCATACAAAATTACAAAGAATTTTCTTATACATTGTGGGAAAGTAGAGGACTTACAGTTTGCTATAGAGAAATTACTTTTGAATGGTTTAAATTTTTTTTTTAAACTCCATTACATGAAAAATTATTATGGTTTCCAATGGAGATTGCACGTGTGTAAGAATGTAAAATCAGCCTCTCAGCCTACCCTCTCTTTTTTTTTTTTTTTTTTTTTTTTTTAATATAGATCTTTCTGAAAGCACAGAACGCATCCAGGTTTGGTTGATCATTCTTTCTATTTTGTTATGAACATACAGGAAAACATGTTAGCATGATTCACTTTCCAAAGAGAGCATGAAGGGCAGGATAAACCTTTAACTAGCAACATCACCTATGTAAAGGGTGCAGTGTTTATCATTAATTCAAGTTTTAATTAAAGCAGTTAGAACAGTAATTTGGAAGGTAAGACAAATTTTTAGAAAATAAAAAATTCTAAATCACTGAATAGTGGAGGAATACTAATAGAAGAAACAGTAGTGTTGTATTACTTTAAAATCTAGAAAATGGAATGCCTTCCTCACATACCTGTATTCAGATATCCACTCTAGCCTATATACTGCCTAACAAATTACAGGAGATAAATACATCTTACATCTTACCTTATGATTAACATCTATGTTACTTTGTGATTTCAGGCAAAAAAATGAAACATCTTTTGATAAAACCGAAATATTTTCCATATTTCCTATTTGGCTTGATTGTACTCCAAAATTCTCCTCCAAAAACTCGAAAAGTATTTTCTAACTTCCTGGAAGAGCATTATTTATTTTAGTGGATGGGAGGAAGTGGAGGGGAAGAAGGAAGGTATGGTAGTTGCCGCATAGGATATGCTGTGCATAAAAATATATAGCCAGTAGCAAATAAGCTAATAGATGACTTATCTGGCCTCAGAATAAAGTGACCGGGCACAAAACTAGAGCCTGATTCTTCATACGACATCTCAGTCTTCAGGTTGATGTGATAAGATGTGATGAGACTCCAGGAAGAAATCCCACAGGGTGGACAAAACGGTATTAGATTCAGTACTTTTGAAGATGCAGGCTTTTTGCTTTCACATGCAGCTTTTCAACAGGATATTATTTCATTCTGCTATTAATCACAGTAAACACAATATTCCTTTCCAGTTTTTGCGTGGAAATGGCATGAGGTTTGCTGCAAGTATTACAAATTCTGTGTTGGTAAGAAGAGGAGGGAGTTGGATATTTTCCTGAGTTTCACCCTTTTTGCAGGTTAACTATGCAGGATGAAACACAGAGGCCTCATGGAAGTAGTTAATTTCTGATCAGTACTAATTTAACATGTATCTTATTTCACAGGATGTTAATGTAAACCTGAGGGTGCAATTATACCCTTTAAAATATTTTTCTTAAAACTAGATACTATTTAAACAAAGGAATATTAAACATCAAAATTAGATTAAACTGAACTGTTAAAGAGTATTAAGAAAAAATAGCAGAAAGCCAACAAAGTTCTGATCCAGGCAAAACGAAGTTCCATGGCCGCCAACCAATAAAAACTCTTTGGACTGTATATTTTTTATGAGTATTCTGTATTTAGAAGAATAACTGCTGCTTCTCTGCAGCCCAGATGCTAATTGAAGCACATTACCACTTTTCTCAACAGGAATACTATGATGCCTTCAATATGGAAATCAAAGTCTTGGAAATTTCACATTTCATTGTCTCTTTGTAGTGTGGTTTCAAATCCCATCACATGAAAAGCAAAACTATAAATATTAAAAGGGAGCAATAAAATATTTTCATATCTTCCATTACAGTCCTGGAAGGCAAGGAAAGTTCTGACCCTTACAGGTGTCAAGGAAAATTTACACCATACAGCACCTTGCAAGATGTACACATGTTAGTTAACTATACAGTATCTACTAGGCAATGGAAAATAGCCAAACATCATCATTAAATACATCTGCTGATAAACAAGAAGAAAAACAGTGAAATCAACAACTCTAAAAAATACTTGTAGTCATGTGAATAAATTATCTACTCATTGACCTAGTTGCAATCTAGTTGAGAAATTCACTCATATCCAAAGGGAAAAGAAAATAATCAGGACTTTGGAATATACTCAGAACATTTTTCAGTTCCATGGCATCTTTCATCTTGTGATTTTTATTAACATTTATCCTACAAGTGAATGCCATCATTCCCTTTTATACGGAGAAGAAAGATAGAGGCACATTAAGAATAGTAAATACAGACACAAGTATCCAGGCTATAATTGAGCAATTGAACTCTTTCAAGCAGGAATAAAGTATTGTTTTCTCAGTTAAAATGTACTACGGAGTTAGTCTTTGAAGTTACTACCGCTACCTCAGTGGATTGTTTCCTCCTTTTCTGAGGAATTAGAAGCCAGGATATACAGATTCCTACAGAAGAGTCACAGAAAACTGGATAGAAAGAATGCAGCCCTTACCTTTTTCAAAGCAGAAAAAAGATCTAGTTCTCCCCCCAGAAAAACCCAGATTTGACTAAGAATGAGTCAAGAACATATTACAGAGGCTGGGTGAATTACAGTGATGAATGATACTGTATCATAATCAGAGAACTGTTCTTTCTTCATGAAGACGTTTTACTTCCTCAGAAAAATAAAAACAGAATAAACCCCACAGATTCAGAAAACGTTTTAATCTAATAGGATTATAGCAGTTTAGAGGGATTAAACTGTGATTACTTGTGTGAGTAACTTGTAGGCGGGCAATCCCTCTAACATGGTGAACAGCAAAGAAGGCAGAAAGAAGGAATCCAACATGTCTAACGTAACACATCAAAATAAAACACACAATAAGAAACAAACAATAAGAATGATTCTATCTATTGGGCAATAACTCTAGGTCACTTTGGTTAACACATATTAGCAAAAAGTTTGACAAAGTGTAAATAATGTGTGGTAAAACTACAGTGAAAAAACTGAACTTTTGTACTGTACACTGCATTTCTTTCTGTTTTGTTGTTTTATAACTTTGCCTCTCCCCAAAAGATTTGAGTGCTCTATTTCTGAGTTTTGCAAATAAAACCAACAAGGTAAGACAAATGATGTTAAATATAAACCTCTGGATATAATATTTAATAATGCTGTCACTTCTACAAAGTAGCATTGCTAGTTGAAAGTATTGATCAAAATGTAACTTGATTTTTCACAGAAATATTTACTAAAGAGAAAATTTGCTTAAAAAGGGCCACAGGTTGGAAACCTGTAGCTTGTATCAAAAAATAATATAAGCCAGTCTGGGGTCATTTAAAATTCCACTGTTGAAACATCTTCTCTAGGCAAGAAACAGGAAAGTTTAAACAGAATACCAAAGTGTTAGAGGACAGTTTATTTAAGTTTAGTCTATCATATAACAGACTCGAATTCAGATGTCAATGTAATAGATTAGAAAGAAAGTGGGCTGATTAGATAAACAGATTGGTAGATCATTTAGACTCAGAATGAGATGAAATCTTTTAAATTTATGTTACTAAGAGAATTATTTGTTTTGGCAGAAGGCTGAAAGAAATTTCGATAGCAGCAATATAGATAAGTCATCATAGTTCCAGTTTCAAGAGGAAAAATAAGAGCAAACCTTGAATCTGTTCAAAGGCAAAATTATTACTAAATGGCATCAGAACTTCACACTAAGACCATAAAATGAGAAGAAATCTCATTATCCAGAGCAGACCTATTCTCACATGCCATTCACTTTCTGACAACAGGACTCATTCCTCCTAGTTAAAGCCCAAGCACTCAGAGATGAGTAGGAACTAAAGACCTTTGAGATGAGAGCTTCAGTATTGCTGGAGGATTTGTTTTTAATTTTCAGCTACCTAGCAGCCCCTGGAACTCACAGCCCTTTGCCAGAAAGCCCAGGTTACTAACACAACACTGGGAAGGAGTCAGAGGTCTGTCAATGCCACAGGCAATGCTCTAGTTCAAACTACTGTCTTCAAACTTGTCAAGACACAAAGGAAAACAGCATGTTTGAAACCCCATCACTCGTTCAGATCAGAAGATGGAAAAGAATTACCCCAAAAGAAATGTCTTTGTGATAGTATTTCCCACTATTCCTGTGGGAAAATAGTAATAGTGGATTTATATTTATTCAGGCCCTGAACTAAAGAACACTATGTGGGAAATGTGGTCGGGCTGAAACCAAGTAAATATTTTTTTTAATTTATTTTTAAAAAATTAAAACCCAAAATTTGTCTTCCATTAATTCAATATTATGTATAGACTTTAAATACTATTTTTTTGCTATTATTTCTCTTCATTTTAAAAGAAAAATGTACTTTCAAAACAAGTATTTGAAAGACAACTAAAAAAGGCAGAATTAAACACAAAGGCTTTACTGAAATTGCATATTTTTGTGGGATAGTGTTCTAATATCTTTGTGCATTAGTCACACCCCTTAACTGACAGGTCACTGAACTAAATTCACATATATTCTTGCATCTTCCCAGACCTTCCATTGGAGTGGTCCAAACGGCACTAAACATGGAAGTTTATGCAAACAAACTGAGCCCACAGAGTCCTGCAGGCATAAAATACGCATTTCAGCATCCAGTCAGCTTAAAAGCTTCCTGGATACTGCAGCTGACACAAGACTAGAAATAAGTAAGTCACATAAAGAAGGAATTTAGCTAGAAATTGAGATTTTACTGGAAACCGCAGCCTAATCTGTCAGTTTAAGACTGGCAGCTTTCCAGTAGAGATGGGGTGGGTGGAAATTTCACTGAGGTCAACCAATAAAAAATGAGGCCAGAATGATACCTACATCCTTTAGCGCAGACTTCATTACTCGTGTTTTCCTGTGACACTATCATTTCAATGTAACAGCACTTCAGAAACATTTTTCACTACAATGTATGGCAGAATACAAAATATAAATTCATGTAATCCAAGCCTTCACTGCCTACAGTAAATGGCTCAAGTTTTTCCCAAAGTAGAGTTTTTATCCTGAAAACAAACACTAACTTCTGACATTTATAATTAATCAGCCTTTAAAACTCTGGTAGTACAAGGCGTCCTTAAGAAAATACATTTCTTTCATCTCTGTGTGGTGGTGTTACATAGCTTTTCCTGAACAAATTGGCAACTTCTGACTCACTCATATTTATGAGAAAGATTCTGAGTAGGCAACTTCTAGCACTGGTTCTCAGCATTATATTTCCTTCTCTACTGAAAATAAGGAAGTATATTACGTAAGAAAACAACAAAAGATGAATAACTTACTGCCCTTTTGGGTAGTCTGGGATATTTACAAATCTACATCCTTGCTGACGCAGTAAAAATACAAACTACTAATCTTAAGAGACTTACTGTCCCCAGGGCAGCACTGCTTTTAATTTTTTTATTGTTATTTATCTAGCCATGGGAGAACTGCAAACTGGAAAAGCCCATTTCAGTTAATCCATCTTCCATCCATACAGGAGCAGATAACATTTACAGTGAGACTTCTGAAACATTTGATTCACTTTTTGGAGGCCTGTCAGCTGCTGTGGGTGCAACAGTGCTACCAAAAAGATTCAGACATCATTGTGTTTCCTGCAACTCCTTCTGCTTATTAGGAGCAATATTCCCTCTGTTCCTGTGCTGGAGGAGCACTTTCATTCCCAGCCAGAGAAGAGCCCTTGGTAGCGCTCAGCAACTCCTCTGGCTGCAGGGTCCTCACAGCAGGGGGTTTCCTCCTTCTGCCAGAGTTGCTATGTCGCAATAGCGGTTATTATTTTGCAAACAGACAGCTTCAGGAAGTACATAATCCTGGCAGAACCTAAGGGGGTTTTAAAAACAAACAAACAAACAAAAAAAAAAAAACCAAAAAGCCGAAGCAAAAATAACCACACCTCCAACCCTGGCCAATCCTAGAACCCATAGTTAAAGAGAAAAACCTAGAAGCCATGAAACCGAAAAAAAAAACCCAAAAAAAAAAAACCAAAAACAAAAAAAGTCAGGAGACAATAAAGAGACTAAAATATTTAAATATTTCTATAGCAATTCTCTTCTGATTTTTAAGCAAGTCAGATCATTCTAGAAGGACTGTGACACATTCGGTTTAGCTGCTTGGGTTAACAATGCAGCCTTCTTCATTATTAAGTAGAACATTGTCACCAACTCCTCTGCATGAAAATCTGCAAAATCAAAATCCATCCTCCTTGTAAAGTGACAGAAAGACACAAGTGCCACTGATAGTTCAAACCCCCACCTTTCTCACCACTTCCACTACTATTCTCAAACCACCTCTCTATATCTGAGTTTCCTCATCTAAATCATGGTTATAATATGCGTGTGAGATGAAAAGGTCAGTGTGAGCCATGCATATGTTTTAAAGTGTTGTTAGTTTTATACAAAAAAATGTTGTACAAGTGTTGGCCTTATTGTACTTATTTTAGAAATCCTGCAAAAGGCAAAAAGCTGTCATCCCACTAGTGACAGTAATTTCAGTTTTCCTCATTTCAGTGATAACAGTTTTCATCTGAAGGATTGAAGCTCCAGTGCGTGTTTGCTTTTATAGAGTTTAGATTGGAGTTTCATTTTAACTTCACATCTGTGGATTGCATAGAACACTCATTAACTTACTCCTTTGCTAAAATAAAATTATAGAGAATCCTAAATAAAAGAACACAGGTTCTTTCCCTTCAGAATTGACAGTTCACAATTATTTTTGCGCAAAACCAAATGCAGAGCAAAATGCTTTCCCAAACCACTGAATTTCACTGACTGGCTCCATATCAATGAAATTGCAATGACCTTTTCTATTTGGTAGTCACTAATAACCTAGAACTACCTGAAATAAGGAGAATTGGTGATTATTCTTACCACATCACAGAGATGATGTTAATGTTTTGTTGCCTGTGTTCAAAATGTACACAAAGCAAATGCACAGCTTTTGCAACCCACAGCACAGCTTATTCCTATCCTAATGCTTCAGATGTGACAAAGACATTTTTCATGCTATTATTAACCAAAATGATTTCGCTAAATCTGAATTTGCTGTTATGAAGAAGTAGTGATAAGCCAAAACTTCAAATTCTGATAATGTCTTTAATTTCCTTCCAAGTTTAAAGTATTCAGACCTCTAGGGATACAATGGCTATTCACAAATTTGGCTTTAGGGGAAATATTTCTACCTTTAATATTAGAAATTTATTCATATCTGCATAGGAAGATCATCTGATGTTTCGGGGGCAGCTCTGACAACACGTGTATTTTTACAGAGTCACTGTGCATACTTCAAATGAGAGCTGATCCAGTCAGTGAAGAAAAAGAAAAAAATCCAACCCCAAAAAATCAAAACTGCTATTTATACCACAGGTACATGAACATGTCCCATTTGACTGTGCTATATAAGATCTTCACTCAGTAAATTTCTCATTAATGAAGGTACAATCTAAAAATAACAGATGGTACACTTGAGAAATTTTGTGCTCTCAAATTAAGCCATACTCCCATCAATATGCATTTAGATATCCTGTAACACACTTTGTATTGAAACATTTTAAAGTAAATTCAAATATTTTCTTTAAATTTCTCGTGTTTATGCAGCTACAGTATTTTTGATGTCCAACTTACTGGAAAAAGCGAACACTGCCAGGAAAAAATATCAATAAAACTTTTATATGATTTTGAAATGCCAGGGTAGAAATATCACTTTGAGATTTTCTTGTCCAAATAGATTGAATATTAATATCTAACAATGCTAACATGTAGAATACACTGCTTGATATGTAATTTAGTAAAGTTTTTTCACCACCAAGAGAGCAAAGATACATTAATAGAAAAAATACTATCATCTTTGGCTTTCAATTTCCTTTCATTTCCTTTAATCCTTCTTTCTAAAATTGTTTCTATTCACCCTTTATACTAATAAGATTTGGATCTCATAGTTATTGTTCTGGAATAAACAGTGAACCTGCACAGTTCCTTATTTATACCTCAGGCACAATCAGAATATGATCAAGGTGTCTGGCCCTGTAAAATGGTTTCTATATAGTACTTTTTTTTTTTTTTCATAAGAATAAATCCAAGTTATCCATAAGTTTTCTTATCTTCAGAATGAACGAATTAACGTGAAAGAAGTCTTGAAAAGAATCAGGTGATAAAATATTAGGAATTAATGAAATAAATGTAGAACTAGTTTCATAGAAAGGGTTAGAAACAGCCATTATGACATATCTGACAACTTCTGTTATATTTCATAATGCCTCACTTTAGTATGCCTACAAAATAAAATTGGTAGAAGATTTTGGGGTCAGACTTTGTTATATAGTTTATCAAGTCAAAAATATGTTGAGCAACCTTACCACAAAACTGTAAAGCAGAGAAGATTGACTTGTGAAATGATCACAATGAATCAATTGCCAAGATTTGCAATTACGTATATAACAGATAATTTTAGCTAATGCACAGGGAGTAGTTCCAAAGATGCTTGCAATTATTTAATTTATCCATTTACTATAGCTTTTGAAAATATTACGTTTCTCCCTACCATTTATTTTCACTGCTTAAAATTATGCCACTTTATTATCACTAAGAAATAACACAACTCACTCATTCTCAGAGGATTAGGACAACTTGATGATGAAAAGTTTTATATTTTAGAACTTATATTACAGAATATATTATCTCTTCTGCTGTATCATTCTTCATGCAGCTGTACTGATCTTTCCTTGTCTGCCAACTAGCTATAGCTACAAATAGCCTTACGTTTGACCATTCTCTTTGCTTCTTAAGGTATTTCCTCAGCATTCTTCTGCTTTTCTAGTGTTCAGAATCAAAGGTATTCACATGGATACTATCACATCTAATTATACAGGAATGAATATCACCTCATTGATGCAGCCAAATAAATACTTTCTCTTCTTATTATAGTCAAAGTTCAGGTCTTATATGGACTTTAAGCTTTATGTTGTATCATGTATTTTTCTTTCATTATAAATATTTTTGTAGAATTGCATTTTCCCAGATTACCTTCATCTCTTCTATGTTACCAACAAACTGTTAAATTTCCTAGATCTCATTGTACAACTCCCTAGTGTTCCAGGTTGCTTGCCAGTGAAAGCTTCTAATTTTTTTCCTGCCTCAGTAAGAAAACTACAGCCCCGAACATTACTAATTTCACTGACTACACAGTAATAAATAAACTTTCATCAACATTGTAGATTTATAGGTTGTGTCAGCTTGTAGATAGAGCCAATAAACATCAACCACATGAGACTTCTAGCTTGTAAATCATTTCTCTCTCTCTTGTTTCTGCTTTTTGTAATACTTGGAGAAGTGTGTGATGGTGTCCTGTACTGTTAACATATTGACAATCAGCAATGCAATTATAAGTCTTACGTTCAAATTAGCACAATAAAAACATCTAGATTGTAAAATATGTGGTCTTTCTGTCCAGCTCACTGGCTCCCACTGCAACTAATTTTCTCCCCAGAAATGGGGGTTAGTGTGTAGGGCTGGGAGAAGGCATTGGAAAAATCAGTGCTAAATGAACAAATGACTTCAAATTATACCAAAAAACTAACTTTAAAAAAAACCCAACCAAACAAAAAAAGAATTTAAAAAAACCCACACAGACTCCAAATCTATTTTTCTGCTACCTGTCTGAATCCATTTTGAATAAGCTGGAAGGAGCTAACTAGCTGACCCCCTGTAAGGCCTATTCCCACCAATACAGGTTTCTAAGGAAAGGTTTGTTCCACTTTGATAGAGTAATTTTATTTAAACAGAAACTCCTAGTAACCTCAAAAAGTTGTATTTAATCTGGATGAAGGAATATTTTAATGTGGGGGTATTTTCTTTTTAGCTGACACCCATATAATTGTGTCTTGCTGTGGAGATTTTTGTACAGTAAAGTTATTTCAATCACTTAAGAAACTTCAAGATTTATTTATTAAAGGGTATCTCTCTTTCATCTTCATTGGATTTCACTTTGCTTCAGTGGGCTAATTGGGTGCCAACTTTCCTGTTGTATTTTTTGGTTGAAATGCAGCTTGCCTCCTGGATTAGATAGCAGCTCCTGATACCAGGGCACCATCTCCAGCTTCGTTTGCTGCCCTTCAGTACTGAGGCACACTGATGTGAGAGATAAAGTGCTGCACTGAGCCCAAGCAAACTCTGCAGTGACTACAACCTTGGGCCCCCAGGAAATGGCAAATAAGGGGGCTCAGAAAGGCTGTGGCACCTCTGTCACGGAGAGGGATTCTCTCCACCGAGGGGGCACTGCTATGCACCCCTGGGGTTTGGGGTGCATGGTGGGACAAGAGGACTGATTGCTCATAAAAGGTCTGTCCAACCCCTGAATCTTCTGCTACCTTTTCTTGTGTTTTCTGCATTGGTGTTTCCATATCCGAGCAGGTAAAACAATCTTAAAACTATTTTCCCAGGGTTAGACTTTGATTGCCTAAAGAATAAAACTGGCCCTCTCTTTCTGTGTAGGTTAAATTTCTACAAACCACTAATACTAGTTCAGCAAGCAGTAGAAGTAACTCAAATCCAAATCTTGATCTTTTCCTTTACCTCTCCTCCCCTCCTCATTTCCCCCGCTGCAAAAAAAAAAAAAAAAAAAAAAAAAAATCAGACAGTTCTGTTTCTACTTTCCAGATGTGAACAACTGGATTAAATTCTATGGAGAGCTTTTAAAAAATCATAACAAGCCAATGGGTCACGGTCTTCACAGCACAAAGGAAAAAAATGCTAAAGCCTTATTTCTGAGACCAAGCAACATGGCTGCAGCAGCTGCAAGGTCACAGAGATTGAAACAGAACCATGAAAAAGAAACCACAGTCACAGGAACAACAGCAGAAATGACTTGTAATTTTTTTCCATCATAGCAACTGGAGAACTGCATTCCTTTCTGTAAGCAAAGCTGGCTCGATTGCTATACCACCAAAATTGCTTCCCCTGTTTGGAAACGAAAAGGCTTTCCGAACTCTGCAAAAAGTTTTTGATATTTGAATCAAGATCATTGAAGAGATTCAACAGAGCAAATAATGCTCTCTGAAACTTGTGAAGATTATTTATTGTGACAGTTACTCATTTTGAAAATAAAAGTGCCTTGGATGAAATAACAACATAGACAACACTGGAGCTGTTACCCAGAAATATCAAACCCTGTTTTCCCTCACCAGCTTGGATTCTTTCTGCCAGTTCTGCAAAAGGTAGCAAGATTAAAAGAGACGAGTGAAGCCTATACACTCAGCAGGAAAAGTCTGATCTTTCTCCTTCCACCTCTTTTCAAGAGGCTAAATAAAACTAGGGCATGAGCACTAGTCTTAAGGTCCAGGGTAAAACTGCATGAACACGACGAAAAGCTTTGTGAAAAGGTATCCGAAATAGAAGCATTACCTCGCTTAGCATTTATGTCTTCTGCTTTCTGTGAACAGTCTTACTAAAATCGACGATTTGGACAATACGCACACCTTTGAAAAACACTAGAACTCTTTACCTGACTAAGTAAAAATAATGTAATGTGTTTTAGGTAAACTATCACATATGATCAACTCTAAATACAACTTTTTTTTCAAGTAAAGATTATTTAATTTACTAAAATTTTATACAGGCTCTGGGACTTAAAAACAAGAAAGAAATTTCCTAAACTCTTTTATTGCACTGTACTGAATAAAGGTAAGAAATGCAGAAAGCATCATAAAGCAACTGGTTCTTTTTAAAATTATTTTGTTCCTTTAGGAACCATTTTAAAATCCTTTTAAATCATTTTTCAATTTTCAATTATAGGAAAATATAAAAGTAAACAAAGCTACCAAAATTGGTATTTTCTAATAAGATACTAAATTTAATTGCAAGAACAAGTCACACTGGCTTAGAGTAACATTTTGCAGTGTATAAACTTGCATTCAATCCACAAAGAAACAAACATGTCTTGAATGTACAAGACTATTTGTTGTTTCTGCGTGAAATTGTGTAATTATGTATACCTAATATGTTTATTGTTACTAGCATTAAGAATATAGTGTAAAAAATTCACCCTTCCCAACAAAAACCAATCCTTTTGAGAAGATATATACAATAGCAACACTATGTCATGCTAAGCACCTTTTAAGAAGGTTGCAAAAAAAATAGCTAAAGCTATCTTCACTTGAATTTATTCTTTCGATTAAGCTTCTCCTTTAGAGGTTTGCTGCTTGGAGTGCCTTAGCGCTTTGCCACCGCTGCCACGTCCACCACACAAGTGCAGGGGTGCTGTAATGGCTCCGCACAAACTCAGCACCGGTGAGCGGGGTGAGGGAGGGGTGCAGGTCATATGTGAGCAGGTAGAGCCTGACAGCAACACAACCACGCTGGGAAAAGGGCAAGGGAAAAGCCCGTCCCATCCCACTGAGGGATGGACTAGGCCACCACGGTGCAACTGAGGGGAATTTGTGCTGAATCTAGATGGTTTGGGTGTCTAAACCGAGTCCACACCTTACTAAGCTTTTTATCACTGCAAGAAACTTTCCTTTTAGATACCAGTACAGGGGTGGTGAGCAGGCACAACTCTCTGGCTTTACTAGCACGGAGAGTGGTCACTGGGCATCAGAACCCATTTGAGGAAACAGTTCTCTGTTAACAGTAGCAAATAGCAACCTTACTGCCTAAATTTTGTCTTTGGTAATTGATTCTGCTTTTTAAATGCTGAAGGCTTTCTTATTCTTTCTCTAGGAGACAGAAGTCATCTACTGAGCTTTTAAATTCCTAAATTGTAATTCATGTTTTAAGCTAGTTACCCAAATCTTAGGCCAGATCTGATGGTTACAATTCACTGTCAGCAGCCAGACTCACTAGTATTTTATGCCTCTGTCATGATCTAAGGACTCTTTATCACATTCTTAAAATTGCATTTCTAAAATACAGTATATCTAGTCATTCTGCCATGTTTAACCCCACTAGCATACTCATTGCTCAGAAATCTTTGATCATATAAAACTGGCAACAGCTGGTTTACAGAAAATACCAACACTACTAAACAAAGATGATTCATTGTCCACAACAGTTATATTTTCAGAAGTGTTTGATTCTTGATTGACCAACTTGTTCACACTATACATCATGCACGCTTAAATACTAAGATGTTCAAAGTTCCCCAGGATACAAGGTCAGGAAAAGTGGCACGTGGCACTGTGATATGCTTGCTGAGCCTCGAGCAAGTGATGGAAATTAAGCAATGCCTAAGATTTATTCACATTTTCATGGTAACAAATGAGGACTGCATGTATTCACTGGCAGGTAATTTAAGTGGAGGCAGATAGCTATGGGGCAAAATGGAGCATCCTATTGCAAAGGGTTGCACACAGCTCTTCTGGCATAAGAGTTCAGTCTTTAATCTTCTCTAGCTAAATCTGGCTTATTTTTTAAAAACTCAGCCAAGCAATATGATAATGAGATACAAAAGGAACCCTGTTTTAATTGTAGGAGTTGTACAGTATTATATTTTTTGGATTTACTACTCAAAATAAGAGGGAAATCTGAGTATGATCCAACAGCATCACTGTAAAAGCAAGAATTTTAGTGCTTAACCCATTGTTCACTGAAACTGGAGGAAAATGAAACAAAATAATTCTTTGATTCTTAATGGAAATTGAACTGAGATTTGGGGAAATATATCCCCCATGCAGAGGCAGTTCCAAATAATATCAAGAACATGAGAAAAAAATAACACTTTACTGGCCAAAAGCTTGCTTGGAACACAAATGATCACTACTCACAGAACATTGCTTTGATTTAAAACTATGCTTAAATTTGAATTATGTGTGAGATACATAGGTTAGTGCTTTACCCTCCAGCAAGAGGGTAAACCAGACTAGAATTCAGTCTGTAAAAGTAACACCTGTAGTTATGTGTAAAGGTAACAGCTGGTCTCCATCATCACCTTTGTCATCCTTCAGCTTTAGCAAGATACATTCCGAAAGGGATACAACAACACAGAAAAGGATACTGGTCTGCCATTGTGATTTACTTTCTGAATTTGTGAATTTTCTTCTAAATATTATATTTTCAGGAGTGCTTTTCCAACTAATACGTCACTTGGGATTGAATTCAGGTGTAGAGTTAGCAAGCAAATACCACAGACATCAATTCAAGTGTAAATTTAGGATCAAATTTCAATTTGATGTACATGCTAATCTTTAAATCAACCTCATGCAAAGCCACTGGGAGAGCAGGAAAAGGTTCACTTCAAAATTAGTTCACTGCAAGAAATCAGTATTTGTCTGGCCTTGTTTCCATATCAATACCTCTTTTCCACTATCTGGCATGTTTTTGAATTACATGTTAAAAAGCTTTTTTTTTTTTACATTTATGATTTTCACCTGCTTTCTGCATATGACAGTAGTAGAGTTAAGCAAAAAAATGTTTTTTCATTTTAGTATTTTTATTAAGAGAATGGAAAAATGTCATATGATATTGTAAATATTTGTGGTTAGGCTCTAGCAGATGTTTTAAGGTCTCAGACCAAAGAACATATAGAAAGGCAATTGAAAGAACTCATGATTTTAAAGCAACTTGCTTCAATAGATTTGATGCGGGAAACATTGTGACAATGTGAAAAAATTAACCTTTCTTTGCTGTCTTCATATTTACCAGAAGTTCTGCCTACAAATCAATGAAGATCAAACATATTAAGCTGACCAACAGCAAGGTATAGTTTAAACCAGCAGCACAAAGAGAGGGTGCCCTTGTCTGCAGCTTTATGAGTCAACTGGAATCTCTCCTTTGACTCTTGATTGCTCTGACATTTAAAGCCTATTTATCACCTTCTTGTCAAAACTCTTCAAGACTATCGAGACATTAAACTTTTAGCAAGTGCTTAGCATCCAAAAATTCACCAGCTGAAAAAATATCGAGGCAGTATTTGGTGGCCCTTTAATTTTCTTTCCTATATAAATAATAATTTTTACAGAGTTTCTTAGAACTCAAAACATACATATCAATGTCTCAAGGTACTGCAGTTTGAATTAGAGTTCCGTAACTAAAAGTGTTTCTATTCAGTGCTTAAACTGAAGATGGGGTTAATCAAAGTCTGACTTCTAACGACAAGACCCTCAAGTTGAGTACAGACTAGATGATAAGAACCAAACTTCAGATTTCTTTCAAGAGCATTGATCTCAGATTTGTCTGTCTTCATAAGGTGACACACCAGTTTCTTATAGAGGAGAAGAGACTTGATTGTACCCATCCTAAAAACCTTCTTTCCTGAAACAAAATGGTGCCTTACAGCTACTGTTAAAGGCAAGAACATGCCTTAAAGCAATGTCAAAAACATCAGAAAAATTTTGAGTTTCCTCTAGAGTTAATTCGCTTTAAAAAAAGTTCCCATCATGGTTGACTTAGATTTAGAGTTATACACTAACAACATAACTACCACCAGTAGATGCATGAATATCAAATGGAACAAAAAGATCCTTTAATAAGAGTATTTGGATAACTCTTTTTCTTCAGGCAGTGTTATTCTGCTCTCTGTTAGCTTTCCAGCAACAGCAAAATGCCCTTCTTGTTTTAACCTTTAACCCAGAAAATATCTGGGCAGTCAGATATTTTCCCTGTATTCAGTTGACAGCTGGATTGTTGCGCTGGAGAAAAAGAAGTAAAGGATCCATTGACAACAACTATAATTTATCAAAACAGTGAGTAGAACTCCCCTAGGCTGAAATGAAAGGTAGCCATCAGCACCACGCTAAACAATGAACTCTCAGCTAGACCTGCAGCTTCACTTTAGCACCGCATATAGAGGAGATTGGTTGTACTTCCTATCAATAGTTAAGCAGAATAAAAGAAGGAGGAAAAATGCAAGCATATGTCTTAGCAAACAATATGATCGCAGTCCTACAAAGTACTGGGGTGGAAAGCTGAAACTGAGACAATTTCACATAAGGAAGAAAATTCAGAGACTGCTCCTGTTCCAGTTTTTCCAGCCCTTCTCTTCATCTCTTCAGTTATATTTCTTTTCCTTACTTTTCATTCTTTGCCAACTTTTTTGTTGCTAATCAAAAGTAGTTGGGGTTTTTTTAAAAAAATAATAAAATAATATGTCCAGCAGAAATTTTCCCAACTATATCCCAACTATATATAGACATCTAGTCATTTACAGGCTGATGGTCAAGTATAGCTAGTCTTCCCTCAGATGTCTATCCTTTCATTTTCATGCATCATTGCTATAAACTACCAACCCAAGGACATAATAAATGAATGCACTTGCCATTAGGAGGAATAAATGGAATTATCTTGAACTATGGAAACTGCAGAATGGATAAGTAAAAAGCAACACTATGTAAACAATTTGTGTCCTTAATTATATCATCTATATAAGATGCTAAGCTTTGGAAACTTTCAAAGAAAATGGAAGGAATGAGAAGTGCTATGGGAAATACATTTTGCTATTGAGCAGCAGCTAGCTTACTGAAGTAAATTTATGTTCTTCAGAAGAAAGTATACAGATACACTTGATAGAAACAAAATTCTTCATAAATCCAAAGACTGGCAAAATTTAGATCCAAACTTGAAAAGCTCAAACAGGGTAATTTTAAACTTGATTCATTACAGAGTTAGACTGCTCTGTCCTTTGAACCTCTATGCATCTCAGTTAGCAATCTTCTGCCCCTAACACTTGGATAATTACAACTTTTTCATTAGAGGAACCACCCTTTTTGCATGTGAAGAGGACCAGACACCTTGGGAAACCTGTTTCGTGTTTGCAGATTTTAGGGTCACTGCTCTAAAAAAGTAAACTCCAACACAGACACAGAACCAGAGCCCTAGACTAATGCCTTGATATTATTTTCCATGTCTCTCTTCTTCTTCTAGCTTCAATATCAACCAGCCCAGTCATTCGTTCCTCATTCAGTATTATGAGTCGGGTTCCATAGGCATGAAGGGCTTTTTTTTTTTTTTTAAGCTAGTTGTGTGCCAAATCAATCAAAAACTCGCAAGACTGTAGAGAGCTCCTTTTACTAAAACACCAAATAGTCAAGGCTTTCATATTTGACATTAAGAAAGTCACTAAACTTTCTCTTGGTCTGAGGCCTTAGGTGTTCCAGTTACTTGCAGAGTGGAATGATGGCATATACAAGTGTGTAACACCATATAGGATAATAACTTTTAAATAAAATCAGCTGATATAAGGTATTCAACATTTCTGTGGAGGTTTGTGCAACAAACCAGAATTTCCTAAAATGAAGACAAATGCATCTGGGACTTGCTACAGCTGGACAATCTGATAGGGCTTCTTTTACAATAAGCATATGTGAAACTTCTTTAATGTGGCAAGAAATTCAGGAATTAGTGGAGAACATTACCACCATGACATCAGGAAATGTCGTATCACAGCCATCAATAATATACCCACAAGCTGGAGTGGATGAATTTGCTATTGCAGTTCAGACTTCTTTTACAAAAACAAAAAACAAAACGGAACAAAAACAAACAATGGAAAAAAACCCCAGAAGGATATTAAATGTCTATAAATACTTAAAGGATGAATGTCAGGAGGATGGGGCCAGTCTATTTTCAGTGCTGCCCAGTGACAGGACAAGAGATAATGGGCACAAGCTTGAATGTAAGAAGTTCCATCTAAACGTGAGGAGGAACTTCTTTACTTTGAGAGTGTCAGAGCACTGGAACAGGCTGCCCAGAGAGTTGGTGGAGTCTCCGTCTTTGGAGACATTCAAAACCCATCTGGACACAATCCTATGCAACCTGCTGTAGGTGAACCTGCTCTGCTGGCAGGGGGGTTGGACTAGATGATCTCCAGGGGTCCCTTCCAGCCCATCATTCTGTGATTCTGTGATATTCATCCCAGACAAGGGAAAAGGGAAGGAATAATGTCTTCATCTCCCTGGCTGTATCCCAATTTCACTCTGAAGTTCACACAGTTTCCCATCCATTCTTGGTACTAAAACACCACCAACGCTTTTTATTTCTCCCACTCTCTGTTTTTCTCATTGCCCTTTTAACCATGCCAATAGGGTGTAATTACCCAGGTGAATTCTAATTTTGTAAAACATAGCCATGGTCTGGTCGCAAACCAAAAGCAATGCTAGATAAGTGGGAATGAAACATTTGGCAGCCACTAACTGATAAAGAATAATAGCTCTTTGCTATAGTAGTCAATCATCTGATTTACAATCCCCACAAACAATCTTGTTAGAGGATTTTTGTTGTTTCTATTTAGTTTTTATTTATTTATTCCATGCTATTCTTTCACTCTCCCAATCTGTATACCTAGCTCTTAAGAACAAATGGTAAAATCTGAAAGCAAAGCACTTCATGTAGAATGTCTTTTCTATGCCTATCCTGTCAAGAGCATTTTAAAACACAAAACAGAACATCTACAAAAAAATTTTTCTTATTTAAAAAAAAATATATGGAATGGTGCTAGCTGAAAATTGGCCAGAATAAATACTTGATCCTGTGACTATGTTTTCTTTTCATAGCGTGCAAACTAAATAAAAATTTGAAAATAATCCTTCTGTTGATAACATACAAATAATAAAACTCAGCTCCTATTAAAAAATTACTATTCATTTTGGTGGGAAAAGTTTCTGATTCTTAACAAGAAACAACCCATTTTTATTTTTTTTATATAACTATCTGGTGAGTTTCACTCTAAAAGATGTTCTGAAATTCTTAAGGACCTTCCTTCATCCTCCAGTGCAGATAGTATTATTATCAAAATCTTCAGGCGAATACTATTATGCACATTCAGATGGACCCACTATACAATCACAAAAAACACAAAAAGAGTAAGAAAAAATCTGCATATTTAAAGATTCACACACACAAAATCAGTTATGACTAGTGTTGTTTTTCAGCTATTTTCTGACTTGAGGATGCTGAGTTTGGGGCAAACAGTCATTTTGGGAATAGGATAGCAGCAGCCTCATATGAGATCTATAGTACCTCTGCCAACCCCCCTGACTTTTCAATGTGATTCTGAAGCTTGGCATCAGAATATCAAGGCTTGACTTCACACGGGGTCTCAAGAAGTGTTTAGTAAGTACAGCATGTATCTCAACTTTTTAAAGCAAAATTTTAAAGATCTTATAAACAAGCAAACTCCAATTGTTTATAGTCTGCAGTCTTATGAATTTAGTAATTTTTTTAAAACCATTTATGATCATCATTAGACACAATCTCTTGATTTTTGACTGCTGTAAAGATAGTTTTCCCCTAAACGGGAGAGGTCAGGCTGTCCTCAACTACAACCACTACAGTTACCCCACAGGCTTTTCCACTTCTCATCTGGAAATCAGGCTGCCTTCATTTCCAGTAGACCTTAAAGGAGTGTCACCCTCAGGCCTTATTCTGATGTAGGAAACACTGTCAGAAATACCATTTTAAGTACTACCCCAAGACAGCTCTGACCCTTTCCATGACTGCCCATTTATTTACATTGCTGAATAGTGGTTAACTGCAGTTAATTGTAACTCAGTCATGCCAACCAGCCAGGTCTGAGACAGCACTAGAACCAGATGAGTAACCTGAAAACAGAATTTATGAAATAATGCCTATTAAATCCATTTTATGGTTTTTTTTTCACCTTGAGATGTTTCAGCACACGACTCTACAAACAATTTTGTTGCCTCTGCTGAAGAGACAGCAATGCAGGGAGGGTTGGGAATAGTGATGAGGTAACAGACATTGCCCAAACAAGGACTGTATCTAGTACTTCAACAAAATGGGTACAATGACCTCTCTGGAGAAGTAAGTGGATAGATAAGTGTTGGAAGGGCAGAAGACAAAGTCAAATCTGTGAGGAGGATATAAAGGCAGGAACATTCTCCAAGAAAAAACAGGGGAGGAGGGAAGAAGAAATGAGACACAAGATGATTAAATCCTTTCTCCTTTTGTGGAGAGCACATCCCTTAGTACACATATGTGTCATTCTAATACATAAGAAGTCATGATAGCATCAGCAGATTTACAGAATTAAAGTGAGACATATGCTTAAAAACACTCTTGAAATAAAGTCATAGTTAGTACCTATGTTTAGAAAATCTAACATAATGCTACACTCCTTTTTCCCCCTAAACTACTTTCTAAGGAAATTACACAGGCATTTTACATTAGAATTGCTTACTTAAAGAACTAACACATGAAGCCACAATATAAAAATCACAGTTTCTGCTTTGAGGAGTACTTTTCTTAGAAAAAGCAGGAGACGCAAAGTATACACCAGTTTTTCTGTAATAAAGGTAGATTCCTCCATTAGCCTTTTCTTTGTGCTGTAATGTATTATTAAACACTTAAAGGTAGTGCTGATGGAATGTACTACAAAAATAGCAGAGCTGGAAAAGAGTCCTACTTCTTTTTCAGGATAATTTATTCCATATTGGGCCAACTGGAAAGCTTTTCAAAGACTGTCAGCACCATTAGCTCTTTTCTGTTGAGGCAAAAACAAGAGTATTGGATGTGTATTGATTTGATGTTATTCTGAGACTGTACAAGATTTAAAAGCTGGAGAGAATTAGATATGTGGGTGTACCAGGAAAAAAAAAAGAAAAAGAAAAAGAAAAAAACCACCAAATAATACAGACAACTTATGCAGGCTCTGAAAGCAATTTGATCTGGGATTTCTTATCAACACTTTTAATTCATTCTTTATAGTATTTATATATCTGAATGAAAAGTCCTTTGATGCTCAAAAAAAAAAGACAAACCCACCCAAAAATGAATGAGAACCTAATATAATTTACATTTTATTCATATTTATTTCATATGTGGTCTCTTGTATATTTAGAGGTCTTAAGTTTACATCACAGAGGTAATCAGTGTTAAAATTTACTTGCAAAGGATATTCTTGAAGGCTTTCCCCAATATAGATTTTGGCTGTGGTTGCCTCATACACATTATGATCTTGAAATGTCTAATTACTAATATGTCTAGGCTCAGTCAACAGCCTGTTTTGGGCCACGTGCGTCAATCTCATCTCGATGTGTATAGGAAGTAGCTTTGACAGTCTATAGATGACCGATTACAAGTCTCAGAGAAGGGAGGCACTTTGCACTGAAACATACACACTTTATAGAGAAACGATACTGTTGAATAATAACACCTTGAGGAGTTTACTTTTAATTTGAATTATTTTGTGGGTCTACTTTAGAACACATTCACACAAACAGCTGTAACTGTAACTGAGAAGATAGCAAAGTGAAAGCCCTGTCTGAATGGACCTTTCCTTGAAAGAGAAGATACCCCCGGTCGCTGACAGGAAGATGAAGCTTTCCTTTGAGTCACAGAGTCATCTGCAAGTTAGTCAAATACATACAATGAACACTGGTCTGCAGTCATGACTTTTACATCCCAAGGAAGGGGAGGCTCTTTGTAATGTAATGGGAAATATATCAAAACTTTCCACTGGAAATTCAGAGATAAATAGGAAGGAAAATCTGGATCTGAGGGCTGTGCTGCCATCCAGCGAGACCTAGACAGGCTGGAGAGCTGGGCGAGGAAGAACCTCATGAGGTTCAACAGGGAAAAGTGTAGGGTCCTGCACCTGGGGAA
>JAOXNO010000033.1:38380431-38419038 GCA_028565335.1 Limnodromus scolopaceus | reverse complement strand
ATGCTGGGGTGGGGGGGGGAAGAGGGGAAGGGAACGACTAAGCTAAAAAATATGTTCACAGCTTGTTTTCTCCATGCTGAATCCTTCTCCCTCTGAAGCCACTTGGAGTTTTGCCACTGATTTAAATAGGAGACTGATAGGGCTCTAAATCAACTTTTTCTGAGATGTGGCGTGGTTTTTTTTAAACATCACCCTGATTATTTTCCAACATTTTCTTCTACCATTCTAGAATACGATATAAATCAGAGAACTTTCTCTTTGTTGTTTGTCACATGTTTTCCTGGAAAATTCATAGAGGGGATTTAAAGGAAGAACATCAGCGATACATGAAAGATGTGTATACACATTTTTCTTTTGAACTCCCATCTAAGGTGGTCTTCAGTACTCTATGATTTTTCCTATTGTACGCGAAGTGACTCATTCGGACTTTGGCACTGTTCAGTATTTTCCTGCTGTTTGAAAAAAGGAAAAAAGTGAGTGTGAAGAGGCCGATGCAGACTGGCTCCATCTGCGCTTCCTCACCGGCTCCTGGGCTGTCGGAAAGTCAAGGACAGCCAACGCTTGCAGGGTTCCAACATCACTCGCTCTTAACAGGCCATTGTTTCCCTAAACACTATTATTGTTTCAGGTTGTCACTTAAAGGAGATGTTACATTTACGGTCACTTCAGAAAGGCCAGGTCGCTCTGCCCTCAGAAGTGGTGTTATAAACACTTCACCTTTCGCAGAGGATGGCTGGCTGACGCTGCTGCCAGCTGCAGTTAAAGGAGAGCTGTAAAAAGCTCTTCTTTTACATAGTGACTGTTAGGTTTTTTATTTCCCCTCATGCTCCGTCCTAAGCTGTGAGGTTTGCATAGCCGCTGCAAAGAGGAATGTTAAGTTCCTTTATAAATTAAAAGATGTTTCATAGCTGAGGTTTGGAGGAGCCAGGAGCGGAAATTTCTGTGAAGCTACAGAAAGGCTTCTGCGGGGAGTAGGCAATCAGAGCAAAAGAATTTGTTGAATCGCTGTATAGATCATTAGTTAATTATAGGTCTTAATCATCTGCATATTGCAGAAAAAAGCTGTGCTGCAAATCAGATCCACTCAGCCAATTTACAGACTGACATAAAACCGAGAAGTAAATGTATGGGTAGTTCATAATCATAATCATCTCTTTAGTCTGGTGGCACTGCTGCACATAATGATATTCTGAAAGCGAATCTGATGCATGTGACACAACTTTAATAACGCTGGGGAAAACAAAACGCAGATGTTCCCAAAGTTAAGGAATTTCTAAACAAACGTATAGAACATTAAAAGAAGGATTAAAAAGAATTTACCATCTGCAGTAACCTAAAAGAATAATAAACCTGACAACCTGAGCTGAACACTTAAAATGCATTTGTATACTTTCAGAATTGCTTTGCTGTTATGAAGAGAAAAAAAAATAATAATCTTTCTCCAACAATTCCACATTCATCAACCTCTCTTATTAGCAAAGGTTCTCGCCACACTTGGCTCACAGGTGCCAGACAACAGCACAAGCCAGCAGTTGGAGTCCTTCACCTAAGGACTTTCAGCTGCTGTGGAGCACCCATTATGCCCAATTTAGTTCTTCTGACACTTATTCTCAGAGGAAAAAAAAAATACATAAATTCATATGACATGAAATATAATCAAAAAGAATAAGATTAAACTCCTGTTCTGGGAGACTTATACAGTATTCAAGTTACGACTTTCTAAACAAGTTTTGGGAGTTGTACATGAATGCCCTCATCCAACACTTAGTGGTATCACAAGGAATTCTTCCACTCATCTGAGATTATTTTATTTTTTTTAAATAGGGACAGTCTATATCAAATATCAAATTAAATCACTTTTGTGGAAATCTCATGTAGGTCATTATGAACGGTCTTCTTATGATGCTATTTCTTTCCCTTTATTTTTGTTAAGCAAGTTATTTCTGCTCAGTAGAGTTGTGTAGCTTATTAAATGATGCAGAGACATGAGACAACTATTAAATGAGGCTAAAAATCACTTGCTCCCTACCACAGGGGTCTCTGTTACAGATATTTGTTATTCATACTTGGTAGTATCATCTATAAATCATACTCAGTTGAGAAAATCCATTGAATATTCAACTTGAATTAACTCGTGTCCACAAATTACTAAAAAGCATGCAGTCTACAAGCCTAACCATGCAACTGAGCAATGGAAAACTACCAGCAAGACAAGCAAAGGCAATGAAACCGAACAAAACTTGTTTTTGAAGTCACCACAAAAGAAGATACCGGATTTGTATTATTCACAAAAAGTTATAAAACTACAGCTGCCTGCCCAGGTAGCCGCTGGAAAGACACATGTGACAGCAGGTCTGTATGACAGAAGCTGCCTTCATCATTACTAAGATGACACCAATTGTCCTTACGGCAGCTAAATTCTGCAGTGGACCTCCTCACGCTCTCTCTGCAAAGCATTTGTTTTCCAAAATAAAGTGTGCTGCAGAGCTAAGAGAAAAGAAATGCATGAACACATCCACTAGTGTGTCTTTCCTTGGATTGGGATTCACAAACTCAAAAAGGGATGGATTTATGGTTCTGGAATAGTTCCGGCCCCTCTGTTGGACTCAAATTCAATAAACAGAGGAAAACGTTCAATAATATAGAGAAGACAGACCACCGGCTTTCCAGAAGCAAGAAATCTTTTCACTTGCAGCAATTTCCAGGACCTGGTCACACTGGAAATGTAGAAGGCCTGTGCCTGAAAGGCCTCCGCTCTTAGCTGCGAGTGTTAAGCTGAGCCACATGATGCTTTGGTCTATACAGCAGCTGTCAGTTTGCTTTACTGAACTCTCCCTTTCCACCTTCACCCACTTTTACTGCAACTGAAGGGGTAACCAAGGCATGTGTTGGTTTGTGCATAAAGGCCACCTAGGCTGTGCGCTCAGTGCTTCTTGTGTAGCGTTTCTTTGCATGTTCTGACTGCCATATCTGCTAATTTTTCATCATGTATTTAGATGCTTGGTGTTTTGTGGCAGGAACCATCTGTTTGCTGTGAAGAACAGCTAATGAAACAGGTATCCCATCACTGAGACATCTGGTTGTTACTTCACTGTTAACTACAAAGAAGAAATCTTTATTTTCATTTTATAATAGAAAATGTGTTATTGCTTTTTATTTTGTTTTGTGTGGGTTGTTTTTCTGGTGGTTTTGTTTGGGTTTTTGGGGTTTTTTTTTTGGTTTGGTTTTTTTTTTTTAAGATCTCTAATGAGACAAATATCACACCTTTGCAGAATGGCAAAAGAAAAGTCACTGTAAAAGAAGCTTGCTTTCCTGCGTCAAAAGCACATTTATATTGTTACACTACTGGACATTAAGTAAATAATATCCAGCAGGTGACAGGGAGGTAAGCTGAAACACATCAAAAATTAAACTGTTTTCTGACCCCTTCCTCTTGCATAAACGTCTTTGCATTTTGTCTTACAATGGAAAAGGGTGTGAAGAACAATTTTCAATAATAAAGAGGCAATATAGTCACAAGGAAGCCAGGGTTTCTGAGCAAAGTAACTAGTGGTCTGCAACAGGCCAGATATCTGAATATAAAGTAATTAGAAGATTAGTGGCAAGGGGGAAAAATATGTACTTAATGGAAAGGAAATATGTATTCTGGTCCAAATAATGTGTCCCTACAAATTTACACTGTCTAGCTGATGCACCAGAATTAGATTAACACAACATTGCTCATTTCCAAGTGCAAAGGCTGCGTGCAGAAAATGCTTAATGACAATACTAAGAGGAAACTTGCTGAAACAGTAAGACACAGATGGCCAGAATTCCGTACTGCAACACCACAGGAGTCAAGTTGTGCTAAGGCTGAGATGAGATTTCCCTGTGCACTGATCTGCTCTGTAGAGGACAAAGAGTGATTGTGCCTACTCTGGAGAAAAAAGGAAACACTAGAACAGCTATGTGTAGCAGATTTAGGGATGGAGAAGTGCCAGAAGAAGGTTCAAAATTTGTTTCTCTTGCCAATAATGAGCAAGCAGATTGGACATTTTAACATATAGATATCATTCTACATGTAATTAAAAGAAGAAACAAAAAAACCCCACTCTAAATTCTCTGTTAAAAGACACTGGTGACAAGAAACATAACAAATTATTTGGTGCTGCTGGATTTATTGTGCAGATGCTTTGTGCCTTTTTTTCCAAAGTAATAGTATGACATTGTCAAGATGCATAAATTTATTTTGCTTTCACTTGATATGAACAGGATTTAGGGATTGTTTTAAAATTAAGGACATTATGAAGGAAGGGTGGGGTTAAACACTAGGGAAATCAAAATCATCTCATTGGCTTTACTGCAAAGAAATTTGGATGACATTGGGGCAAGTCATTCAGTTTTGGTGGATTTGTTATCTACTTAATACTGAGATTAGAAAAACAGTATTTCCTCCCTTTTGCTTTTGTGTGACTTGGGTATTTCACTTGGGTATTTGAAGCCAGTTTTTTCAGCAATCCTGGCTTCTCCTAGCATAATAGCTCACAAACCTAAGCCAAAGACTTTAGGAATCATAATTCTAACAAGAGGCATGTTTGTAAACCTATCATTTGCTAGTAGATTAATTGGACAGCAGAAGAAAAATAGCTCAGAGATGAGCATAATAAGAACACACAGGGACTCATTTTTAACTTGTCTGTATGAACACTGTTATTTCCATACAGAACTGTCTGTGATATCTTTAACTACTGCGCTGAATGCAGATGTATCATGTTTATCCTCACAGCAGGGTGGATTTGCTCAGCTGGCATGAGGCATTGCAGGTAATATAAAGCAAAAATTTTTCTGGATCACAGACAGTCGTACTAAAGATTTAAATGGTCCCATGAAATCAAAGTTGATAAGCAAGTTTGCCCTGCCATAAACTGTGAATACCAAGTACAATTACAGCCACTTCAGAGCAACAGGTATTGCCCTTTAATGTCATTTTAGATTATTGAACTTTGTTTTTCAACTATGATCAGCGAAATAAAGTCTGAGGCAGGCGGAGGAGAAACAGTGCATATACTTCGAAATGGAGAAGCAGAGACAACACAAAGTGTTTGAGCAGCACTTCCTGAGTAGTCATCTGTTACACCTGCCATCAGCACATTTTCAGATGTGCTCCTGAACAAGGGAAAATGGTCCCAAGTTATTTACACACAATGTTAGAAGCACCTTAATAGAGTCATTTTTAAATGAGTGACATGCCAGTGTTTAACCTCTTTATTTACTACAGAGACAAAAGCACTTTGGTTCCATAGACGTAGATATCTATATCCCATAGACTTTTTAGAATACAAACTTTCTGTAGGGTTCCTATCAGTTTTGTCAAGAAGTTATTCAGAAAGCTATGAAATACTTTATTTAAAGTGTCACTCAAAATCACATGAAAGTCACTGCTCTACTACAATCGAGAGACTTCTCCTCCTATCATAAATTGAAGCCTATATTCCCATACCCATTCTGAGTGCTGCAGATTATTAATAATTCATCACAGAAACTTTTATAAAGTAAGTTCTTCAACCTTACAGAATTAAATTGAAGACAGTTAGAATGAAACATGGAATTAAACCTATAATCCATATTTGATTGTAGAATTTTGCAGTTGTCTTAGCCTGCTGATCTTTCCAGTGCTAGACCAGAGAATATGCTGGGGACAGTCAGCAGAGTAATCACACATCCAGACACACAGTCCCAGACCCCAAGAATACATATGTGCCTTTATGATCTGCAATTTTGAACTCATTCAGATCCCAGCAAAGGTCATAATCAGTGTCTTATCAATACTGGCATGCACTCAGCTAGCTGAAGTTTCTATCAGCATTAATGAGGTCAAGTGCTTAACAAATGTAACAGACAGAAAAGTAACATTTAAGGAGATTTAAATACAGATGTATCTACCTACCTAAATTATGGGCATAGATAGTTCATGTTTAGTTGTAAACAGAAAAATTCTGAGAAAGGAAAAGGATAAGTAAACACCAGGCTTTTTTGTTAGTGTAAAAAGTTAACAGGTTTGTGCTGTAAGATACTGCTCTGGTCTGATGCTCGCTTTCTCACAAACTCAGTGCTGTGCTTGGCTACGAGCAGATTCTCCTGCCCCCAGGGCTCTTCATCGCCTTAGCAAATACAGCTTCAGCAAACTCTATGCTGATGTGTGCACTGCCTCTGTCCTTTGCTTTTTATTGCTTTTATGTTACACAAATAGTGTGATGTCCCTCTAAGAAAACAGCCTTTAAAATCTATAACATTAAGCACTTTTCACACAACAAAGAATATATGTGGATGGGCATGTAAAAACTAGACACAGAACAAGACAGAAGTATATGCAATTAATACATTGTAAAGATGATGACGACTGGGTACTTGGGTTTTCAAGTAATATATCAGCCAAAAAGTACCAGTTTTTCAGATGGGGAGAAATAACTGGATTGGAATTATGATAATTTGACAAATTTATATAATGATTGATCCTGAATACATATTAATGCAAAATACATGTATTTTTGCTATGGTTAATTGTGCACTGCCCTTGATCCTCAAGTTGAGTCAAGTCAATACAACACTGCAAGTTCTAAGACAGCGAAGAATTAAACTGTAATTAACACTAAATAATCTGATACTACTCAAAAGCCAGGGATGCCAAAACTGCAACCTTCAAATTCTTTTTACAGTGCTTATATATGGCCATTTTAGTTGTGCCAGTTCTCAGCAGAATCAACTGCTTGCCACAGCTGTGGCAGCCACCAAGTCCCTCCCAGAGATGCCAGGAATGAGGATCTGCACTAGGGTCAGTCTCAGGGGTACCACATCCCAGCCATCATTAGGGGTAGTGACAACCTACTTGTTACCAGACAGAGAGGAGATGCCAGCTGGTAACAGAGATAACAGGTATCCCAGCCTCACACATGACTTGCAAACCAAAGACAGGCGGTCAAAAAAGCCCACTTGTTGGCTCTCTGACACATAAGAGGGAGGCCAGGGTTGCCGGTAACATCCTGGCCAGCAGCGTTTGGCTGTACCACCAACAGAGCTGTGCTTGGACTGGAAAGGGCTTCCCACATGTATGCCAAAACCAGGATTCATTGAGCAGGCTTGGCATCCACAAGCTGCTCTCATGACGAGCAAAGCCAGATGCCAGAGACAGAAAGTTATGTTGCCTGAAATAATTGTCAGAAAAGTCAGCTGCATTAGTGCTTCCCAACAATTTGTTCAGTAATGGTGCTGAATTCTTCCTGGTTGTAAGCTTACAAACACCAAATGCATCCTGTAACTGATATTGAACAAAAAGGTACCATGGCACAGATTACTTTTGTTATAAGGCCCTTAGCCTAAGTCCAAAATATTAGGTACAGTCCATGAAAATCACTCTGGGAAATGCTGTTCACAATTAAAAATCCAGCCAGTAAAAAAATGTCTTGTTTTCTATTCCCAAGAACCTCTCAGAAATAATTATAAACAGTTTAGAGTGTTGTGACTACAGACAATTGAATTCTAGAAGTAAACTAATCCAAGACTTTTTCTGATCATAGATCACTGCTTCCAGAATCATGCAATCTAATAAAGAAAAGGATATATACCACTGAATGTGGCTGTACCACATAATAAGTTGTAACAGTAAAGACAGTACTACTTTCTCCACTATTTGTAAAGCCTTCCTTTAAGCAGTCCCAGCTCTGAGGATACCATATCTTGTTTCATAACCCCTTAGAATATTTTTTATTTCCACCTTTTTCTGTGATTCAGATTTTTCTACTGAAAACGACAGTGATAGTTTAAGTACAAATAAGGTTGGTTTCTTTTTAATCTGTTTTTGAGGTTTCTTCACTGCTGCATAATGATGTGTATAGATTATTTACAGTCTATAACTTTCAACTACTCTCAGACACAGCTCAGAGGCTAAAAATATCTTGAAAGCACATTCACCAATACATGGTAAAACCAACAGTTTAAGACCTGCTGCCTGGTGGCTTTGAACAGGCTGAGAGAACTGCAGTTTCAGCAGGAAAACTGAAGACATTCTCATACTGAAGTGATAGTATTAAAAATAGATCTCTTGCAGTGCACCCCACCAGTCCTGTTCAGATGTCCTTCAGTCACCTTTTTAAAGGTGACCATTTAGATAGGGAAGAGAATTGACCAAATTTAAGGACACACAAATAGGCTGAACGAGCAAAATTAAGTGTATGTCTGCCTGACAAGCTATTCTCCTGTAAGGAAGAATGAGTGACTACTGTCTGAAGCTAGAAGCATCAATGTGGAATAATCGAGAGTCTTTCTGAATCATCACAGTCAATCAACAAATAATCAACATACTGCTCTGAGCCATGGTAATTCACAGAAATTGACATTTGGGCATTTATTTAGATAGATGCAGATGACAGAACAGGAATTCTTTAAACCAGTTCTACCTTTGTTTGAAGGTGTATTTACTTGGTCAATAAGATAGAATAAGACTATTACTAATAAATCACCATATTCTGTTGGCTGGCTCCTAACAAGCTAGTATGTTTCAGTGTTGCTGTTCTCCAAGTTCCCATCTTTTCATGATTATTTTGCTCCCCTGTAATCTTTCTTACTTTCTTCTGGATACCCTGGGAAATGTCTGGATTCTGCATGATTAAAGTTAATGGGAGCTTTGCCATCAGCTCCAGTGAACATGGGATCATGCTCTGTGCCAAATTCCATAAACCTTCCAGTAAGCCACAACACCTGTTTTCCTTCTCCTTCCATGCCCCATTTCTCTTCATTGCACATTTTTTTCTCTGCTCTGACACCTATTAATCCACGCACTCTATCCAATCCATCATATTCATCTTTCTTCAGCATTTATGTTATTGTAGCTCTATGGCTGGAACTAGTGGGAGAGTGTGAACTCACTTATAAAAGTGCTATTTTTCATATTGCCAAAATAATGTCAGTGCATCACAGAACACAAGTCCAAAATGGTATGCAATATCTTTTCATGCATCTTGATCTGATTTTAATTTTGCTTCCAGTCCCACTTGGAAAATCACCACCCTATACATTTATTTCTAAAATGTTCTTATACCCAAGTGTTAAATCTTTGCCATTGTTCAGTTTGTTGAATTCCAGCCTCCTCCTTCCTAGCAAATGTAATGAATGTACTTTATTATTTCTGCCAAAATGTTTCAATATTTAAACTTCAGCAGTTATTCATTTCTTGTGCTAAAACCCTCTCTGGAATTTTTAGTTTAAGTCCTCCCAAGTTTAATTAAATACATGTCTTCTAAAAACACCTATTGAGACAAGCAGAACAAGTGAAACTATCTTAGGAAAGCATAGACCTTCAGCTTTAGATTAATAGTGACTAAGCAGAGCAAAAGCAAAGACGATCATTTGGGAACGATCACTCGGGTCAACAGTCTCAAATACAGATTAATCACGGGGGGGAAGGGGGGAAAAAAAAAAAAGAAAGTACTTTGGGAACAGTTGGTTCCTTATTGAAGCAAGACCTACTGCTCTGTCTCTTTAGCATATCCTCTCATTTGTTAAGACCTTTCATTAGTTGTGTGAATGTAATCCACTACTTCATTTCCAAAATGCGTGACAGGCCAAGCAGCAGGTGAAGGACATCCTTTATTCAGCTCTTTCTGATTTTGACTTTATTAGAGTGATACATCATTCAGGATTCAAATTAATGTCTATCCCAAGAGACATATTGTATAGCTCGATATTTACTCTAAAGTGTTCTTTGAATTTGCTGTCTATAGAAACAAAGTATACTGCCATTATCAGAAAATTTATCTTCCCTTACTGGAGACTGTTCTGTGAAACCCAGGCTTCTACTCCTAGTAGTTTATAAGATGTAACTTTTTTCCCCTTCCATATTTTTCTTGGGGAAAAATAAAGTCTAAGCAGCTAAAGTACTAAGTAAAGAGCAAAATATTTTATGTCCATTCAAAATCTAGCTAAACAGACAGAGTCCAGCATACAACTGCTAAATGCTTGTTGCTCACTTGCTGCTTTTATAACAAGTTGGGACACTGCTGCCTAAGAGAGGCAATGACACCAAATATTTTATAAGAGTACCACTAGAGCTGATTTTCATCTCTTTGTCACTAATTCCCAAATACAAAATCAAGCAGTATAATCCAATCCAACATCAGCACCAGATTGCTGGGGTCTCTGGTAAAGTAAACTAAACCGATGCATCAAAGAAATTGCACTGCAATCTTGTTGCCTCCACTGTACCGTACTTCATTTTTAATCAACTAACAAATTACTTATTATCATTGTTTCTTCTTCTGAAGATTGGACTCAAGACTAAGAGAAGTAAAGTAGCTCTGAAGCACTTGAACCAGAGCTAAGAGTTTAAACCACAACATCCACTCAGAAGACCAGGTAGGTAGATACTTATCAATTTCCACCAGGTAGATGTAAAAGCAAAGTACTGAAGCACCACCCTCAAATGCAGAAAAGAGAATTTTCTCCTGAGCGGCCCAAGGAGACCCGAGACCCAAAATACCAGGATATTAGCTAGCACTACACAGCAATACTAGTACTTTCACAGCAAACCCCATTACCATTCACTGGCTTTCAGAGCTGCTGTTCCTTCCCCATCATCCAGATCGGGGTACCATTCACTGCAGATGCCGTGATGTGGCTACATGTGTTGCTCTGTGTTGGTTTTATTTCCATATCTTAACATCTATTAACAATTCTTCTTTTCAGCCCTCTGTTAAGCACCTGATTCTTTTCAGTAATCAATATGTTTAAAATTAAGTAGTGGTTTAAGCTCTTGAGACATTTAAAAGTATGTTGGGTAGTACTCAAGTTATTTTATGGGCACAGAGATTGGGAAACATGTTTTTACTATGGTATTTTATCCAAATAAATCCTTTATACTTAAAGGTTATATTTTGGGGGATTATTTTTCCCCTGTTTATAAGTTGGAAAAAAAAGAAGACAGTACTACAAATGTTAGCTTTCTTGGCTTTTTTTTTTTTTTTAAATTGATTGCAAGATTCCATTTTAGATATTATTAAACCATGGAGAGCAAGATCTGCTTCAGGGTAAGTTTTATTCTGTGTCACCATGTTGTAACATCGTAACTCTTGAAATACTTCTCATCTAAGTTTCTTTCTATTTTGAGGGTTTGTTCTGTGGAGTGATCAACATCAATCAGTTTAATTGATATTCCACCAAGCCATTAATCTACATTCATGCACACACACATACTATAAACCTGTGAGTTTATGGCAGTGCAATTTACTTCAGCATCAACTGAACTGTACAAAACCCACTTGCACATCAATGAAATCACCCATTGTGCATTGGTTTTATGTAGACAGGGAGTAAATCACCTGATAATCTAATGAGGATGGATTGTATAAATAGTTCCACAAAGAGCAAATGTGCATAGATAGGGCAATAAATTGGAATGATCGATGGGACAAGCACCACGTAAGATCAAAGATGTGAGGCTGCAGCAAGCTTTTTAATCACCAGACCTTGCACTGCCATTAACCACTTCCCATAAATGCTCTCTCAGCACTCTGGATTGGAGAGCTTCCACTGCTTTCTGCCTTACATCATTCAAGTTCAGTAGGATACAGCCTCCAGCAGTGCCAGAAACCAGGTGAAGTGCAAACACGACTTCTCTGAAGGTGTGCCTGCTTGAGTTAGGCAGCTCGGCATGCTGCTACATGAGGGTTTTGCCACCCTAGCTTCCTCCCAGACTTGTCTGCTGCTCACAGTCTTGTCTTTCACAGGAAGAATTATTAGCTAAAATTGTGACTGCACTTTTCGGAAATGAGGGCTGATACCTCCCCATCTCCAAACTTTCAGTGCTGCACTATGCTTTGTTTCAAAAATCACCATGGCTCTTTTGCCAGAAGAGCTCAGCACATGGAATGAGCAGAGGATGCTGCCTGTCTCCCCTTGTGATCTTATCATTACTGCATTTACAGTGCCTGCTGCTAGTCTTGGTTTTGTTGTTAGCTTAAGTTTCCCAATTCTCCCTCTGTCTTAAAAAGCTGCTCATTCTCTATTTGGTGGTTTGTTTTTTTTTAATTTGTTCTGTTTCTTTTTTCTCCTCTCCAGTGTTTAGAGCATGAAGATTAAAGATTCTTAATGAGATTTTTTAAAGCAAACCTGAATGCCTGACTCACTGTGAGAACATAACCGTTACAATCAGCTCAGAAAAGTTTTTTAAAAAAATCATTTCGGAAGAAATGTCAAAAAATCCCTTAGTTTTTCACTGCCCACATAGTGTCCTCAGGCACATTTAATGGCAGTCTGATGTTCAGATACCATAGCCCTTAATGAGCTCATTCACAAGGCAGGCTACCTGAGTAAACTGAGACGTCAAGGCAAATGCAAATGCTTGAAGAAACAATTGCTCAACAAAGGGTTGCAGGATTTTCTCTGAAATATGCAGGTCAAATTACTGGAAACATGCAGGCAGAATTATTACTACTTAGATTTTTTTAGTTTGTCTTATTTTCAAGGTAATAGCCCTGTCTCTTTTCTCTCTGGGTATTTCAGTCAGCTGCTGCATGCTTCTAGACTTAAGACCTTTGTACATCACCATAAACACCATGGGCATTTCTTAATAAATTGGTTAAGATTTTCTTTTTGCTCCATGGGTAATCCATTTTATCCTGGAAAACAGAAAGTCAGATAGCAAAGCCATGCAGTTTGAACATTGTCACTAGGCAGATGCAAAAGATTTGCAGTGGGAATTATTTGTACAACTGGTTTCCTTTTTGGAAACAGAATCCCATAATTAAAGAAAAAGCTTTATGGGGAAGGCTTTGAACTTAAAGGAAGGGAACTACATCATTAACCAACCCAAAAACTTGATGAGCCAGTGTAAATCCAACTTAAACAGAAAACAAATACATGGTACTGCAATCATCACCACAGTCTGACTATATGTCTAACTTACAACAAAGCAAAGAAAGAAAATTCACATCAGGTTTGTTAAGTTTCTCATAACAAACTGTAAATGGCAACAAAATGAAAACAAAATTTCAGCTGGAAATTGCAAAGCAGTAACAAGCTGAGATTCTGTAACTGCCACACAAACTGAGCTGACACTCCACTGCAAAACAGTCATTTTAGTGTTTCAGTCATCCATGACTTAATAGATGCTTCTTAATTTTGATTTCTGTTGAGGAAATTGTGATCAAAGAGGGACACGTGCAAGTTTTCATTTTTTTATCTCAGTAAGTCAGTCATTCTGGAATCAAATCAGTTTACCAGTGAAGAAAATTTTAATTTTTTATTTTCCTTTTGCTTATGAAAGCCACTGCAGCATTTGCTAGCAAGAACTGTGAAAATTACTTATATGGAAGACTTATGTCTTGAGGCTAAACCAATTATACTGACCTTTCACTCTTTACCTAATATACATTCTTTATATGTTAAAATAAAAAAAACCATATGGAATGGCTCCTGCTTTTTTCCAACACCTGGAACTGTGCAGTACCTTATAAAGCCTGGAAATGATCTGATACACAATATTGCAATGACATAAGACTGTAGCCCCAAAATTATAGAGTGAAACAATAGGTCTGCACAGGTTGTTTTGCTTTTCTACACTCAAGTGAAGACCAATCCTCACTTGCAAAAAAAAAAAAAAGTTAATTGTATAAAATTAATCTCTTTAATATATTTATCTCTTGCTTTATATGGAGGTGTGAACACATCTTTCACCCAAGGCTGCTAACCTTATGCCTCAAAAGAGTCTCTCACTCAGAAACCAAAAAGACAAACATCTTTGTGTTGAAGTGTCAAGTCAAACAACAGATCTTAAAATGCATTTTCTAACCAGCTGTGGTTAAAGTACAGATATTTTAGTATGTATTTAATAGGCTTTAAAAATGCATATTTTTAACTTGCTGACAATATCACATAATGAAAGGTCTCAAATGCAAGACGCCGCATGGTATGTGTGGCATTAGGAATAGAGGAATCTATCCTGTGACCCCCTTCAGCAATCAAAAGCACCAAAAGGATTTATTTCATGGGGAATTTTCAACTGACTTTTATCTAAGGCCTTACTGCCCGAGTAGGGGAGGCATTTTCCATAAATTAATGAGTTAATTCAGTTTTCACTTTTGCTTTCTGTTTCACTTTAAAAGAAAACCCTGAGGCTGGCAATACTGCAGTACATTGCAAACCCATGCTGGTTTGTAATAGAGGGCTGCGTTCAGGGATAGCTCCACTGTTGACCTCAACTGCAGGAGCAGGTTCCTTGCTTGAAAAGAGGCTCAGGAAGGAAGCACAATGCAGGAGCTTTCATCACATTAGAAGACAAGAAGGAAGAGGTACGGTCAGGTTAAATACATGACAGCAATTAGTCCCTTAAATGCAGTGTTAAGTATTCCTATAGTTTTAATGTGTATGATAGTTTTAATGTGTATGCTTACGTGCAGATACTCTATTGAGAAAACAATTAATTGATCCTATGACAGAGTCAAAGCAAAGAAAGAATAATACCAAGCCAAGCCCTCGCAGGATAAAACAAATTCACCGAGTTCTGTTAATTCTCTGCAAGCAAATATATAAGTTCCTGATCCCTGAGAGTATGTTCTATACAGAAGCAAGGCAGGAGGAAGGAAAAGGTAGCTAAAAAAAGCAGATGGGTGGATAGGACGGAAACAATAAACAGAGAGAGACAAAGAGACTGTTCTAGTGGGGGAAATACTAGAAGAATTAATTGGGAGATTGAAAATTAAGACCTTAGAAACAAAGTTGAACAGCTATATGAGATGCAAAAAGATGTTTGACAGGACGGTTTCTTGAGGGCCATATGGGATTATTGGTTGTTGCCTCGGGTTACAGCAGCTCCTCATACCTAGACACCAGAAATACTGAAGAACACCATCTGGAGTGTCCCACTAATCCTTCATTGACTAAAAACAAAAAACAGAATTTCACTAACTAAGGAGCATTTCATTCTGATTACACAATAAAAAAAAAAAAAGCTGCAATGGGTATGAATTGAATCAAGACATAGTCTAAAAGTTCAACACAGTATAACTGCAATATTAACTTTTTGGCTTATAATTCAAAAGCTGCAACACAGCAATTTCCCTGTTTGAATCTCAATGACAGCAGCTCTACAAAAGAATGTATTAGAACTTCTGCAATGAGCTCAGGACAGCAGATCTCTCTTAAATTTTATTTAAATAGTATGTGAAACAAATACATAATAACAATTTAAAAAAAGAAAAAACAGTAGAGGAAAAGTTTCTCAGTATATTATACAACCTCACTGAACATTCAGATGTATTAAATCTTTTTGTACTGGCCATGTTTGAATGAGGCAATCATCTAAACACACAAATAAACAAAGTACAGTACAGTATATGTTAAATCAAATATTATCACAGGTTTGTCTATGCCTGGGCTAAATCCAGAAAACCACAACAAAGCCTGAGAAAAAGGTGGACCTGGAATACTCATGCAACAGAGCTTCCTTGTGTCCCAGAAACATTACTGAGCTATTACACAGACTCTTGGTCATCAGAAAAAGAGGAAATGAAAAGGGAACATCTGCAATGTCTAAAGTATTCTAAAGGGAATATACAGGAAGGATGTTTCAAAGCTATTTGAGCTAGTGTCAAACAGGGATAGGAGATGCAAAACCTAATGAAGGATGTTAAACCAGATGATAACAGAGCTTACCTTGCATAATCATTATTAAGCTGTGTGATAAATATATACAGTTCTGAAAATTATTAAAGAAAGGGGAATAAGCAAGAATTGAACTCAGTAGACCTCTACTGATCTAAACTGGCCCTATGTTTTTCTCTTGTGATAAAATATGTGCTCACAATAAGAGTAAAACAGTTAAGGTAAAGTTATTACTTTGAAAGAGCTTGTACTACCTACCTCAAAGTATTTTTTGTTGGATTCAGTGGTAACCTTTTTATGCAAGTATTACATTGCCATCTAGTGTATGCAGTATATATTGTAAACCCCAGGAAACACATCGTATATAGCAGCTAAATTTTCCCCTTAGCTGGCTTTCCTCAATGCTTTTTATCTTGCAGAAGGACGCATTTCTTCCAGACTATTCAATCAGAAGAAACATATGACTCATGTTGCAAAGAAATTCAGCACCATAAAAAAAGCACTACTCGAAAAGCAGCCACCCTATTGAATCCCATTCTGTTGTATTTAGTGGGTACAACCACCAAAAGTTTTAGGAATTTCAACTCTCCTCGTGCAGGAAAGGGTCCTTGGGATTCAGTGGTCCTCCCCTGGAGGGGGCACGAGCCCTCAACCCTGACAGCAGCACAACCACCCCGCTCTGGAGCGACACTGGGTTGAGGAGAAAGGAACGATACTAATCTTTCTCATTCCACTTTTTATAAATAATTAAACTGTTAGCAAGAAAAGTATGGCACCTAAGCTGCACTGACAACTCCCTGCATAGCAAGAAGGCACAGTCCATGTTGCAGGAGCAAAAGACGTATTGCTTTAGGCCCCAGGTGGCCACATGGGATTCTTCCAATCCTCCTTCAGCAGGAACTGAGGTTTCCCACTGGCATGCCACCCTGTGCAGACTGTTAGCAGTTACACATCCCGCTCTTGAAGACTATCCTTCCCTGAATTACTTGGTAAGAGTACCTGAATCCATGAGCTGTGAACATTGCTAGAGGCACATCCCACCCAGGCTAACAACTGGAGACATTTGGGCAGTTGTAAGAGTGGAGCTTGGCCATTTTGAAGGACTAAGAAACACCCCACCACACTTTTGAATACAGAGGCCTCATTCCATTTAAAGAATTTGGGCTTTTAAACCAAGACGTTTGAAGCACACATTTCTCCGACCTTTATGGTAAGATTTTGCTTTTTTGGAAGAGCTCTTTCAAAACACAAACAAACCCAGATCTAGAATGCAAAGGTTAACTTATAACACAGTCAAGGCTACAAAGGAACAAGTAAATGCACCAGCACTGTATTTGAGAGCACGTGGCCACCAGGTTCACAGGAAGGCCAGTCTGGCACTGAGCACTCACACCTTCCTGCACAGTCCCTCCTTGGACACTGGGATGCTGAAGTGAATGCCAAGTGAAAAAGAAAAAAATAGTTTCATGCTCACCTCATCTGCCAGTTCACCTGAGACAGAAACAGCATCTCCACTGGAAAGAGAGAACAGGAAAGAACCCTTACTGTGGTTCAAAAAGGGAAGTGATATCTCAAAACCATGCCTCTGCTTTCAAAATCAGGCTTCCAAATTATGGAACTGAAGCAGCTCCTTTAAAACCCCAACATCAGTTACAACAATCGTGTTTTACAAGAACTGGCTACAGCTGTTCTTTCCAGTGCCTCACCATTTAGACAAGATATCAAAGGCCTGATGTTACGTATAACCAGCACATTTTACCTTCTTTTTGCTAGATGTTGAGGCTTGAATTAGTGATTCTCCTGGTTAACACATTAGCTTGACTTACTGGTCTTATCCCATTATGTATTGCACAGGGTGTAGTAACAATAAATTTATTTAATAGCCTGTAGCCTTTTGTTTAGCCACTACGTTACACACTTGTATTTTTTTATTACCACAATTCTTATTCAAAATACATCCTTTATCAAATTCAGTCTTGGTTTGTGACTGACCCAGATTCTTTACTTATAGAATGTTACTTACACTGTGATTCAGGATGCAAACAGGCATGCAACCCATAAACAGCCGACCTAGAGGAGAAAACTAACTAGCCCCCTACTTCATTTCAGTCTAAAAGAGCCAAGTTAGCAAAACCCAACTGTTTAAGCTAACTAATGTCATTTTAAACGAAACACTATGCTGCCTCTGTCAGCAGATCAGACAGGTCAGTCTTCTCCAGCAGGGAGGGAGGTGAAGGACAATTAGGGCTGATAACTTCTCCTGTTAGCGCAGCTGTTGGGCATTATGAGATGAGGAAAGGTAGCAAGTGTAAATAGAGTTCCAGGGTGATTATAATTCCTTTTTTTCTAAGTGTGTTGAACACACTTAAGCAAGATACAGATACCTGTACCTGCCACCAATTGTGTAAATATTCCCATTCTCTTTAATAGGGCAGCAACCCACATACAAAAGTGAAGCAAGTACTTAAGTCTTTAATGTAATAATCTACAGATACAGAACTAGGGAGAGATTTGAGTACACCTCTTCCATGCCTTCCTGTGGACTGTGTCCCTCATTGTATCACTATCCTTAAACTTCTTCCAGCCTTAAATTCACAACTTTTCATAGGCCAGCACAGCATCATCTGAGTTCATTCAGAAAAAGCTGCCATTGCTGTAAGTAGAGCTTGGTACTTTCCCCATTTACTAAAACAAAAGAACTTAAACATAACTAGCTGAGCACCATCTTTCTACATGATTAGCTAATAGAATAAAAAATATGTTTTTTTCAGAGAGTAAGATATGAAAAGAGGGTAATTCTTTTTATAAAAAGTGGTGGTATGTGCCTTATTTTAACTAAAAGAAAACTGAATTTTCATAACTAAAGAAAAAACAGAAGAGATTTTTGTTTAATTCAAAGTGGAAATAGCAAGATACTTACATTAAAATCCAGAGAAATAACTCCTCTGGATAAATGCTTAATAACAGAGAGATTTCAACAACATCCTATTAATGACCCCCAATTTGTTTGCCAGCTCTAGCAAGCCTATTCAGCATTTAAGTTAGCAGCCAGGCTTTCATTTGAACTCAATTAGCACAGGAAAGATGTTATTCTAAAGAAGTAGAGAAGGATAAAGAAACTTCTGAAGATACTGTCCTACTAACTCCTAAGCTAGAGCATAAGATGAAGCTTGTACCAAGATCACATCTGTGGGCCAGTTTGATGTCAAGGATCAGCAGGCTAAATCAAACAAGAGGTTTCTCAAGCTTTTCAGACTACAACTTTACAAGAAAGTGTTTGCTGATCGTATGGTTATCCACAATTTTTCACAGTAAAAATATACAGAAAATTATGATTTCTAGCCATTCAACTACATAACTGTTTCCCAAAGGCCATGTCACTCGCTGAGCATTTACCACAGTGGATGGCAAAAACTGCCACTGAGTTTAGCTGTGGGGGACGTATGTCCTCACCCAGAAGAAGAGGGTTTTACCTTCTTGTCCTAAAGCATGACATCTTCCATTTAATCTTCTGCAGTGTTTTGCATAGTTGCTATATTTCTCTGTTAATAAAGGAAGCAGTAAAATATTGGAGGCAAAATTAAAATATAGAGGGGAAAACCTTAGTGGAATTTCCCATGGCAGTGTGAGGCTTTTATTCACAAAAGGGGCAGCCATCTAGAATCTAATAACCAGATGTGTCCAGAACTTGCTGGTTCCAAATATTTCAGGTATGTGAAGTTTCAGAACATGACACGTTATGCCAAAAATGCACACAGGAGCGGAAACAGGTAATTGGGAGGGAAATGCGCAGCAGCAGCACATGCCAAACTGCCCTTGCTCAATGTGTGAAAGCTGAAAGAAGATCTTTGTGGTGGGAATAAAAGGGACACAAGGTCATTTTCTGCTCTGAAGGATGGCATTTGTAACCCAGAGTGATTCCACTGAAGTCAATGGTTTTAAATATAGAGTGGAAAATAGACTCTGGCTGTTATCCCTTTTTAAACACAATGGCAGCACACCTTTAAGTCTCTCCTCCTCTTGAGGGACAGCGAGGATCAGGGCCAGACAGGTGCCTAAACACCTGGATTTGCTGACTCACAAAAATTGTTGGATTGAGGGGCGATACAGAGGATGGTCACCTCATTCGCCAAAATCTGTTTGTCCCGTCTCTCTAACAGAGACTGCTAGCCAGCTGCAAGGGTCTTTTGAGTTACAATGCATTTCCCACTTCACAGAATTTCAAGGTAGAAACATACTAATGTAGCCCTGGCAGTAATGGGCAGCATAGATGTCCAGATCTTGTTTTAAGTTTTGGTCATCAAGTAATAATTAAAGGGTAATTACGACATTTACATAGTTCTTAATTTTATGCTTAGATTTTTTTCACATACTTATAATCAAGATTTTTGTAGCATTTTTTTAAGCTTTTCAAAGCAACTTTTCCAAATATTAAAGACTTTGTGGGGGAAAAAAAAAAAAAAGCTGTAACAGGAAGTGTTTGCATGAAGTGTTTGCACAACTTGATTTTTATCTTTTGATTATCTTGATCTGCAAGTTTCTAAGGGAAAAACATTCTTTGGAAAAGCATGACATGGGATTTTTTTCCCCCCATTTTAGGCTTCTGAGTGCATTGCAGGCACAATTGTGTGATGTCCTGGAGAAGAACTGGTTAAAAATTAAAAGTGTAGTGTGACTTCTTGTTGTTTTCCTTCACTGTACATTCAGTGTCCTCATAAACAAGCAGCTTTCAAGTTCTTAGCTTTGGCTGTAGTCAAGAAAGAGTTGCACTGGGTGTGCTCCTGGATGTGCTCCTGGATGTTTGTGCTCTTAGCTTCTTGCCTACAGTTAATGAAGCTTATCCTGATATTTCCTCTCATTATTAAACATGGTTTTCATTCTAGGATTAAGACTATCCAGATCCTAATCCACAATTATGAAACAATAAAGCAGCAGCTCAGGCTATTTGAATGAAGAAATTTTTCAAGTTTTAAAATTGCTGTGGTAGGGATTAGGGTAGGTCAAATGAAGCCATTTCATGGGCCATCTTCTCTTGCAAGAAAAATATACCTTTCAAGGCAAAATGAAAAATAGAATATGAATAAAACCATGAGACAATCCTGAAGTCTGAATTACCTACAGCTGACCATAATATGCTAAGAAAAGTGCCGAGCCTTGCTCCTCTCACTAGCTTAGTGAGAGAAAAGTCTGTTAATTTATTGTTGCCCTACAAATACAGAGGTCTGAGATAATGCCTATTGGTGCTGTTTGATGAAAGACTAGGTGAAGAAAACACTTTAAGTGCAGCATTGAAGTTCAAGGAAGACTAAATATGTGTATATATTTACTGAACTGCAGTTTATGGTTGCACCTTTCTAGTCCCATCTTCACCCCATCTTCAAGGAGAATAATTCCTGAGTGAAGATCGCACAGGATGAAATATAAAGAGTACTCATTATCTTCAACAGTTTCTATCCAAAGGCCCAGAATAACAAGGTTGTTCATTAGAAATGATAAAACAGTGCATGTTCCATGACTGTATGACCTCCTATTAGCAGCAGCAGCTTAGTTTCACCTTGTGAATAATAGATTTTGGTTTATTGCAATCTCTTTCATATTTATTGACCTGGAAACCATCATCTTCTGCTGTATACAGGCCATATCAGAATTTTAGCATGCATCTCAGGGATGCTGAAATGAAAAAAGGAAGTTGTGGAGAAAGAACAATTACAAACTGCTGAAGGTGGTTAGGGGGGAATGTGTGGCTTTGACATCCCATCCCTCTCCATGGAAGTAGATGGATTTGAGAGGAATGGAGAGTTGCAATACAAATAATTCTCTTGAATATTATGGAAGCTGAAGTTGCTAACAATATAAATATCATGCAAGCAAGCCAGTCTTTATTTAGTAAATATTTGGAATTGTGGAATTCCAAGAAAATTGAGAAACATGTAAGACTGAATGAGGAGAGAAAGCCCTTTTAAGCATTTTGTCTGATCTTAATATCAAACACACTCCTACAACATTTCAGCAGGTTCTGTTATATTTAAAAATTCAGTTCAGAATCAAAGCTAAAAATCTCCCTTGGCTTCCTTCAGAGCACAGATAGTAAGGGAATAAACCCAGAAGCAAATATGGAAAATCAATATCCAGATATTTTTAATGGCATAGAGATACTGCCCATGGAATCCAAGCCTGAATTCTCAGAATCCTGTAATTAATGCATCCAAAAATGCTCTTAGATTGATGAAGCAGAAGGGATGTGTGATTGTCCAAAGCCTAGGAGAAACAATTAAACCAGATGGGACAATCAACTGAAAGGGCGTACCCATGAAGACTAAAGGATCGGTTCAGCCAAGGAACACAAACAGCATTTAAACAGTTTTTCAGAAGGACAACAGTCATATTTAAAAAAAAAAAAAATCATGTGATGAAAAACCTACTGAACAGCTACATGAACTATTGCAAAGGTGAGTTAGTCACACTAAGAAAATACTGAACATTAGTTCTGCTTCTGAATTTGCCCAGTTTCAGCTGCCAACTACTTGATCTTGTTCAGTCTTTCTTTAGCTAGACTGTGGGTTCAATTATGTGGCTATGTTAATAAAAACTATGAAACTAGTAAAAATGCTTTTAAGTATAAGCATTATACCATAAAATATCAAAAATCTGATGTTTTTACAAATGAAAGATTCAAGTGAAAGCAGAATAGTAGGCTTTTCAAAATTTTATTGTTTACCTTTCAATAACCCTTTTCAAAAATTATTTTTCAACTCAGTTTTCAAAGGCACCTAAGTCTTCTAGGAAGTTTTATCATAAGTGAATTGTTTCGGTACACGAGTATTCACTGCAATCTTTTTACAATCTTTTAAATTAGTATTTATTGTGTTTTATTTTGGAATTCATAGTGTTTTCTATTTTTTTCTTGGCTTCAGTTTTCTCAACTTTAAAACCAAGTTTTTGAGATCAGTTAATTTTGAAACAGTCTGTGCACACTCCTGAAGCAAAATTCCTCTGAGTAAAATGTTCATTATTCTGTGACACTTGTTCAAGTGCATTATATGCAATTATTTTTTTTCTCATTTGGGTTTTGTTTTCCTGGCAACTATTTATCTGAGAATTCTTAACGTAATGTGCCAGCAACTTATATAAACCCGCAACTAAGAGTACTGAATATTTTTTGTGTTAATTTGAATTTATCTTGGCATCTTGCAATACCATCCAGTGCATTGGCAAACAAATATTGAATGACTTAACTTAGAATATCCTCCAAATTTTGTTTCTTTTCAGTGGAAATCCCCTGCAAGCTATGTCTAACTTTTGAGACATTACAAAACTGATCAGAAGATTTTTGCAGATGTTTAACATCTTGCATATTACCGCATATGTTAACAGGCATCTGATGTTGAGGCTTGTAAGATGGATGTGGAAATAGAGAGCTGAAGAGAGAATGTGTATTTATTTGGAAAGGCATGTATCATGCCCTGGTATAACAAAGTTCAGAACCAGTTTCTTTACACTCAGTCTTTCAGTTGCTTGAAGAAAGCACAAGAAAGCATTCCTTTCAGAAGCTTCTTTTGCAAAAGCCCTACTAAAACAGCTAATAAATAGGATTTCTAGGTCAAAATGCTGTGAAAGATTCAGCTCTACAGGCTTCAGCACAGTGCACGAAGGGCATCTGGTGCACCAGACATGATGCAGGGCAGCCTGCATGCTGAGCCAGCAGCCACCATTGGTGACAACCATGTTGTCACAAGCTACATTAGAGTTGTATATTACACGTTTAAAAATATTTCTGTAAGCAGTAACTGGACTCCTGACTTCCCTGGCATCTTCAGTAAGGTGGCTGCCTGACCCTCCCTGCTGAGGGGCAACTGCTTTGCCCCCTGGGACACCCAGCTCCATAACGCAACGGTCTGCCCAGGATTCACTTGTCTAACACAAGCATATAATTTAGACATGATTCTTAAAACCAGGAGTCTGTGTTCCCTTTATGGTGAACAGAATAGGTGCTTTCAAGGATTTCTGAGAAATTAAGTGCCTAAAATAGCCCAGAGAAGACAATGTACGTACCTGTCCTGCTTCTTTGCTCCCATACGTATTTATGTATGTTTGCACACAGGGGATCCAAAAGATAAATTTTGCAGCATCTAAGTCTTTTCTTTGCAGTAAGAACTTTCTGGGCCCTAAGTTTTTACACGCTGAATATCTACAAGAGTTTCCTCCCAACAGTTTTCATTACACCTGTTAAACACTTGTAACACCAGGACTGGAGTGAATGCCCCTCGTTTGCCATACAGTAATATTAAATGCTGTACAGCACAAGCCAGTTAGTTGTGTTTCAGTGTGTTCCTGCTCTCAAAGCTGCTTCTATATTTTATCCAAAACTTCTTTAAACTAGAAAGCATTCCAGCCTCCATAGGAAACACAAAGCAGATAAACTGATATATGCATATACAGGGATAAATATCCCTATCATGATAAACCTTCAAATAAATTACATGAATCTGAAGGAGAAAGAAGGCGGCATTTGGTTTACTGCTATTCCTTTTCAGATTGAGTTTCTAAGACCATGTCTCAGAAACCACGTCTCAGATCATGTCTAACCTGTGGGATCCAGGAACACTTCCCAGCTTCCAAGTCTTAATGTGTGTCTGCCATGCTCTGATGTGGAGTCAGGAGCATAGGCCAGATCCTTCCTCCTATACCACTAGCAAGGTGTACTTGCTGTCTTCTACTACCACTGGAAAAAGCCTAAGCATGCAGGCCATAATCAAGGTACTGGTGGAGTTCCCATTCAGGAAACTAGAAGATTCAGGATGCCAGGCCATGCCATAGAGGACCTGCCTCACAGTGCAAGTGCAAACTTAGGACCTTTAGACACAAGAAAGCCCTGTAATCCACTCCTGATGGGTCTTGGCACAAATGATCCTGGATCTGCTCAGGCTGGGCTAGTTTTTGACACACCCAGAGGGAGAACGGGAAGCAGCCAAGGAAAGCCACATGAGCGGATATTTAGTGAGCTGAAGGGAGGGAAGTCAGACTGTAATTTTGTACTGCTCTTGGCAGCCAAGCTCCCTCTTGAATCTTGTCCATAGTTTCTGAAATGTGTTTAATTTACCTTTTGTGTGAGAGGTGCTGGAATGTGGAGGAAGGATGTTGGTTCTGCAGCACTGGACACTAGCACAGACGCCACCGCAGATCACAGAACATATGCTCCTCTGAGTTCATGAACTGGAATCTTACATTACCGTGCATTGTTGCTACACCGTGATCCCCTCTACTGCTGCCATGCTGCAGTCAGGTGAGAAGTTCATCTAGCTCAATAGTTTGCATCCAAATTCTGGCCCTGACCACATCCTGAATGGGTAGATGTTACAAAAATGGCACCCTGGTTTACCCTCATTTCTTCCACTGAGCAGCAGTTCAGAGGCTTTGTGATTTGTAGGTTGCTACTGGTCCAACTAATCACCATAATTTCTACTTTAGGTCTTGCAATGACTCTTAACAAGTTCCATGACCAATTCTGCACTTTGTGAAAGTGGTCTTCATTTCTTGGTTATTATTTATCATCTTTCTCCTGGAAAAGATGAAGAACAATTACCGCTAATGCAACAAGAGCCTTGGCACCAGACACTCAGATTCCAGACTTGAGGGTCTGATGAAAACCTCAGTGAAACTACCAGGAATCTTTCCAGGGTAGTTTTACCTAAAGTCTAAATGCACAGACATATTGCACTCCTAGAATCCCATAGGCACATAATCCTATTCAGCCCTTTACTAATGATTAGCGAAAAGGTCTACAAAGTCTACTTATTTCACAATACTAAACTGCTTCCATTGCATTCCCAGATGTCAAATTCCCTCTACATTCCCAATGCAGGAGCCAAACTCTTCGGCTTCTCTCTTTGACAATTTCCGCTGTGCACAGAGGGAAGCGTGATTATAAAAATCTGTGGTGGCTTAACTGAATATGAAAGCAGGACAAAGATAAAATAACATGAAATATTAACCATTAATTCAGGGAAAATCTAGCACAGTGATAAATGGTGCCTAATTATGGATGTGTTAAGTCATTGCTGAAATATAATGCCTGGGGCAGCACAATAAGGAGGGCTGAAGAAAGATCAGCACTACAAGGTCATTTAACTCAATTAATATACTCCCATTATCATAGTTAGCAAAAGTAAACAGTAGTTGTTTCTAAATATCTCATTTTTATACTGTCTATGTCAATACTTGGTATACTGCTCAAAACCTAAGACCCTGGAGGCATAGGATTACATCAACTTCTCAGTTGTTATTTTCTTCTCCCCCTAAAGCAGGCTTTAAAAAAGGAAACTTGAAGAAAGCTCACTCTAAACCCTCACAAGCCAGGAGACAAACAAACCCACTGGGTTTTTTTATGCCATGACTTTCAGAAAACCTCCTGAGTGTTTTTGTTTTCTGCATTTAATTATAGAAGTCAGAAATACTGGAACAGAGGCTGTGTCAATGACCAAACTTATGAGTCAAACTAACAAACAGTAAATTCTTCACAACAGATGTAGCTCTACATAAACAGAAATATATGGGGGAATAAAAGATAATACCTGCAAGGAGATGATCAGTATGAGCTCTTTGCAAGGTTCAGGAAGGCAGAAGGCTTACAGGAAGGCAGAAGGCTTACAGGAAGGCTGGGGAGAGTCTGTTTACAAAGGCCTGCAGTGACAGAATGAGGGGCAATGGATTTAAGTTGGGAAAGGGCAGATTTACATTGGATATTAGGAAAAAATTCTTTACTATGAGGGTGGTGGAACACTGGAACAGGTTGCCCAGGGAGGTGGTTGAGGCCCGTTCCCTGGAGATATTCAAGGTGAGGCTCGACAAGGCCCTGGGCAACCTGGTCTAGTTTGGGGTGTCCCTACTGACTGTGGGGAGGCTGGACTAGATGACCTTTGGAGGTCCCTTCCGCCCTGGACCACTCTATGATTCTATGATTCTATGAAAAGTGCTCAGAAAGATGTAGGCTCGAAAAGAAGGATGTTCTGGCACAAAGTTAAGGGGCTATGGATAGCTTTCAATGCAATACCAGCACTAATCCCAGTCTCATCTCTGTGTTCAAACAGCAAATTAATTGGCACATGCACCTCACTGAGGATGTTTATGGCATACTCTGCAGACACACACAGCCAAAGAGGTCGTGTTTTGAACCTGTAAATTATTCACGCATTTTACATTTTAAATAAACCTGCAGATTTATTGTACAATAGTACAGCATGTGCCTTTTAACCAAAAGCTCAGCATCACACAACACTTTAATCTTCCATTTAAACACACACAGTCCCACAACACAGCTCAGTTCAGCTAGGAAAGCTACATAATGAATTCATTTACTGAGGGCCTTGGCTACGCTGTTCTTAAGGATGTTTACCTACAGCAAGAACAGTGGCAGTGGTTCTGGTGTTGTAACATTTAATCACTTTAACCCGTTCTCAGCACAGTAATAGCAAACAGTTATCTAGAGCAAAACGAAGTGACCATTTAAGAGACACTACATTTAATCGCAAATGCATGAAACAGTAGACCAGAGGATCTCACACATTTAATACAAGTAAGGATTAGAAACTTGTTATGAGATCACTTTGATGTAATGTCTGCACTAACTATGCCACACAATCCACCACGCAGCAAGACTGGATGCATGAAAGGCATAGCACCATGTACTAACATAGCTTGGGTTGAAATTGTTAGGTTTGGAAGTAGGAGAGCAGGGTGTTCTACACAAATATACACTTGCATTATTACATTAGTTTACAGGTCAGAAACACTCCCGTAGCCATTTGCCCACATGCCAGCAGGCTCTTGTTTTAATTCGTTTTTATACCGGTTGATTTGATTTTACCTGGGTCAGTTGAAAACAGTACCATTACTTCCAGACACAAGGTGGGTTTTGTGCTACATGTCTTAGCCTTTCAAATTGTCATAAACTCCCGAGCTGGTGTAACTGAGTACCCTTTATGAATGCCACAAGTTGCTACCAAGACACGTTCAGATACAATTCTTTTTTTGCCACAGGGATTCCTCATCTTGATGGAGATTTGAAGTTCAACACAGTTTGATGACTTACAGCAAGTGAAGTTCCCCTGCAATTTGAAATTAAATACCTACGACCCAAATGAGCTACAGATTACATAACAACTTCTTGATCACAGAAAGTTTATGCCATTTTATTGCTGTTCCATTTATCAATGTGTGTCAAACCTTAGGCCTGTTACTTTAAAGGATCAAGTGCTATTTTTATTAAAGAATTTCAAATTCTCAACAAAACCCATGTTCAGTAGATTTTTAAATACCCAAAGGAGGTGAATTTGGATCCTACTCCTGAACATGTGATTTTTCACTTACAGAGGGAACATGATAGTGCACTGTTGGTTACTTCTGAATGATACTGAAACTCCTACAGCATCAACTGAAATAATATGCTAATCAAAACACAGACAGTGATACTAAAGAAACAGAGGAAGGAAATCTGTATTGAACATCTGATCTTGAATTAATATAGACCAGCAATAGTGTGTAAGTTTTCAAAGAGATGAGACATTTAGCTGCTATCAGGTAGCATACTGGCAGTGGTTTCAGAAGAATTATGCCAAACTTGCACCCACTACACTTCATGTGTATTCTCTGACTCTGCAAATTTCACTCATCTTAGACAAAATACTAAAGCAAGTCAATTCAAGTATACTAAAAAGGAATGAGAGAAAGAAGGATCTTTTTAAACCAAAGTTGCTTTTTTCATCATCTTCAAGTATTTTGGGAAAATTTCACCACACTGAAAAATTTCTCACTTATATATCTTGCCTCTAGCTTTAGAGAAAACTAACCAGAAGAAGAAACAAAGTTGGAAACAAACCATTGTTAGCTTGTGAGACTAAATGCATGTTCTCATTGGACTTCCAGTTCATTTTCTACACTGCGATGTTTTGGTAGCTTTTGGTGAACATATGAACTTTTGGTTGATTATCTAGACACCACTGACACATGTAAAGATTGTTGAAAAGGTAACAGACATCACCTGAAACGATATTTTCTTTCTTGCTGTAAAACACAAGCAGCATATTAACAAGATGCACAAGCTCCTCTTCTGTGCCCATTCAGAATTTTTCATTTGGTTAGTAAGTAATGAGAAATAATTAAAAACTGATCTTGAAATATCATTAACAGTTTAAGGAATATTTCCTGAATTGATTCCATGCCATCTTTAATAAAGGAGCTTATGCAGATCCCTTCTGCTTATTGAAATGAAGTCAGCTCATGTTTCCTACATAGTTAAATAGCCCCAACACCAGAGACATACAAAATGTTATACTGAATTTTAATTTTTTAAAACATTATTACACCACACACTGTTATTATAAATCTTTTCAATAACATCCATTATAGAACTCAGTAAAGAGCACTGTCTACTACTAGGTACTGTCAAATATTTCTGGCAGTATTGGGAATTGACTACAGCATATTTCTTTTTTAAAATTGAGAGTTAACCTACATATTCTGAACTTGCAAATAATACACAACAGATTGTACTTCCATATAGGCTGCAGAGACATTCACTCATTTTTTTCTGATTTGTATATAAGAGTAAATTTTCCATACCATTATGAAAGAAAATTAATAACTTATATAGCTAGGATGCTAGTAGTTATTTATAATCATATTAATCAAAAGATGACTGAAAAATTAAAAGTTGATTATTGTGAAGTGCACAAAATCTAGAATATAGGGACCTTTCACAGTACATTATACTAAGTCAACATATAATAGAATAAAAGCTGTAAAGCCAAAATCTTCATTTAAAAATTTAGTGTTTCTGACATCATCTTCCACCATTCCATCAACTCTTCTTTCTCCTCTTCTTGTCTTTCAGACAATGACTCCAGTTCAAAATCAACCTGAGTAAGGAAAAAAATAAAAAGGTAAGATTTGCAGAGAGAGAGAAGTGTAGGCTTCTAAGAGTCATTTATTGAAAGGAGGTGTTTAATACAGACATGGGGTTTAGGGAAATACCTTCCATTTTAGATTTATTCCAAAGTCTCTCAGGACTGATTTAAATATATGCAATACTAGCATATCAGTACAATAAGCATATCTACAAAATTCACGTGAGCAATTTTTCCAAACGAAACCAGACATTTGTCCAGTTTTGACTTGTGTAAACACATATTGTCAAAAAATATAGGTCAATGAAATTAAATTTGAGTAATAGCCAGCCACAAAAATCTTCTAGTATATAATAAAAAGTATCATCCTCATATTGCTGTCTAACACCTAGCAATGCAGACCTCCAGCATATCAAAACACATATTCAATTTTATCCCATCAAAAAGATCTAGGGTGTTTTTCTGACACATGGCTCATTAGTGTAGATAAGATGTGTTAGCACGGTATATCCTAGCATATGATACACAATGGAGAAATAAGCACTTATTAATGTTAAGAGTGGAATCCACACCTCGACAGAGGATGAATTGAAAATGCTCCTGAACTCTTAGACGCAGCCTAGGTCTTATTCACTATATATGTTGGCCATCTACACAAAACGTAGCTCCATCAACCATCTTTCTGCACAGAGCTGAACAGTGGTTTAAACCTATGAAGGTAGTTACTTGACAATTTAGATTAAAAATACCAAGTCTCAATGAAAACAACATCTCTTACTTTTTATGTTGTGCTATCTAAAGATATTCTGCAATCTTTTGTCTGATTGGCTATTCACACACCAACCAATAAAAAAAAAAAAGTATAAGTATCTCAATACCTCCCCTCTGTGGGGAGGTATTATCCCCTCTGTGTCTCTGTGTCTTTTCACTTTAAGTAAGACCAATAGGAGATTAAATGAGTTTACAATGAGATTACTCTCAGTTGCTTGTGCAGCAAGCACTAGAAGATCAGATTTCCAGTCTGTCTTCTAAATTGGTGTGTTCTGAAATACTCTGAAAAATCGCCTCCTGCTTATAGGTACACCATGAAGGGAAAAAAAAAAGGAGAGACATTTTTTAAAATATATAATAAATGATAAATCAACCTACACAGGAGCACTTACCACAACTGCAGGGCTAAAGGGCACAGCCACTTTTTTAGTTATTGCTAGATAGCCTGGTGCTGAGGCTGTAAGTTTGTAATTTCCAGGCACAAGCAATCTCCAGTAATCGCCATCCTTGGCTGTAGAGAAAAAGAAAACAAAAAAATCCAAATAAATATGTATAAAACTAATTACACAGCTAATAAAAAGGGACCATACACATAGTCAGAGTCTTTTGTATTCCTCTCAGCCCTTTCCTTTTGGCTGTCTGTAAGGATTCTCCTGTAAGGGCTGTATAAATATATCATTACAGATTTTCTTCTTTTCAGGTAACCAAAACACAGATTTAAAATCTGAAATTGTGCTGTAGCCCCCATGAAAGATTTTGCCTCTGCTGAGGCTGAAGGTTCTCCAGCCCACTGTAGAAAAGGACAATATGGGACATTATTCTACTTCAGAAGCACCTCCCGGCCAATGTACAGATCCTTTGAAGTGTCTGAGTTTGTTTGCAATGCAATGTGAATTCTTAATGTCCCTCAGTATTCTGAAAACCCAAATGTAAACACATTTTATTATTATCAAATTTAAATAAATAGGACCACTTTTCTAAGTTTGATTTGCAGAGAAAGTTATAAATCATCATTTCCTAGAAAATTCCATGTGTATCAGCCTTGAGGCATAAATATCTAGATGTTTCAGTATCCAGGGAATGTCTAGTGCTTTTTTTTCTTCTTTTTAGCTAAACAAAGAAATGAAAGTTTGATCCACTCAGATCAAAGAAAGGCCCCTATTGAACTGAGTGTTACTGCAGATCATCTTGTTCAGTCACAGAATAAAAATACATCATCCTCATGTCTAGAAATGACCCTCTCCCATTTTCACTCAGACTCACCAGAAGTGGGGAATCATCTAATTCGTCACAGACTAACATTCTGATTTTCTCTGTCTCCAGAAAACATTGCAAGGCTGTTCTAAAGGTCAGTTAGCAATACATTTAAAAGGCTTGGCCATGCTCTTACTGCCAGTTCCTTAAACGCTTTTTCAGCACATCTGCAGCTACACAGAGCACAGAGGGAAACATTACTTAAAAGTCTACAATTCACACGGTCAAGAAATGTCAGTAGTCAGTCCAGTTGTTCCCAGACTTTTCTCTTCATAAAACAAAAAGGAAAAAAATACTGCTGCAGAGCTACGATAATGATCTATTCTAATTCCTGGCACTGGAAGAAAGCTGAATTTTAACTCATGAACAAAGGAGCAGGGGAAAAAAAGCCAAGGAATATTTATCCGTCTTTTTGAATGTGCTAATATTCAAGTGCTTGTTTTCCTCACTGTTTTGAAAATACATGACTTCCAGGCTTATACACACACAACAATGTGAGAGGATTCATGAATAGATGCTTTTTTGTACCATAGAAGCACGAGCTGTAGTGCTGTATGCAGCACTCGCTCATATCTCAAAATACCTCTTTGCGCAGCTTATTCCCTTTTTATTATCCCTGAAAATGTATTTCCTCTATACTTTTTTCCTTCTTATATACAGTGAAAGAAGGTGGCTAACGTTATCACAGATTGTCCTCCTGCTTGGCAGAAATGCTGCAGGTGATGTGAGAACAAACACAAATTGAAGCCAACTGAAGGGTCTACCAGTCCTGTTCATAGTATACTGCATCTCTGTAACAGTATAGTAAGACATATAATTGAGAAAATCACTGTAATGTAAGCTCATGCATAAAACAATGATATTTTTTCATTGTTTTTCTAATCAGTATCTTGTGCAAACAACAAAAAATGTCATTCACGATAAGAAAGCATGGGTCTCCAGGAAAGACTGCAAGTTGGCACAGTGCAAGCTACCTTTGAATTCATTCCTAGAATAAAGCACACCACCACCAAAGAGGTGACATACAATTTTCTGTGAACATCAATCTGATATTCTCCTCTTTTTACAATCACCCTTCTAAAAAAAAATAAGTCACATAATTGTAAACAGCAGAGAGAAAGAGAGAACTTATCTTTGCACGAGAAAGTTATGTAAACTGAAAATCTGTCAAGAATTTACATACCAAAAAGTATGATCACATCATAAGCAATATAACAGTTTTAGACTACAATTTAGCCCTCAAACTCAAAACAGCACTGCTGACAGGACTTTAAATCCTGGCAGAAACACTACTTTCACCACAAATCAGAAGGCAAACTAAGCATGAATAACCAAGAGCCACCAGAACCAATTCACGTCAGAGATCCGTAAAGTCCAACCAGTCTCCAGCTACTTTGAGAGCAAAATATGAGAAAGATTCATGAAACCCTGCAGGCAACAAGCTTCTCGAGACACAACATGCTTTCCTGGATTCAAAATTGTGCTCCCTTAAGGCTTCAGCACAGCTCCAGGTAATAAGATCTGAAACAGCTCCAGGTGCCAAGCAGAGGGAGAAGCAGTATATTCTAGCACTTCTTGTTTTGATGAGATACAACACTCACCTGATGTAATGTCATGGCTTATCCCTTCCACAGAAATTGTAGCATTTGCTATTGGATTGCCCTGAAGATCTTTAACAAACCCCTTAACTCCTCGATGAATCTACAATAAATAAATAAAGTCAGCATGGGAGAACACTGGAAAATTCTTAAGAAAAGATGGCATTTTTGTCAGGGAATTATCTATTAATATATCTAACGATGGATGTTATGGATACCACAGTCTACATGCCAACAACTATCATGAATAATTACTAAACATCATAATGAAACAAACAGTGAAGAGGAAAAACAGTCCAACTGGTAGTTATACTAATTTCTCTGTGAAATGCAAGCATTTCTCAGAAATGTGCAACGAATCACAATACATGCGAATGCTGACTTGAAAATCTTTGTCACTAGGGATTAATGAATGTGCTGAAAAGCTTTGAAAGGCAGCCTAAAAAAATATTCATCAGCTGTAAGGATTTAGGGATAATAATGGACATAACCGCTTAAAAGTGAAATATTAAAAAGGTTGAATACAGGCACTTGGACTTTGGTGGGTAATCCTTGTGTGAGATGCTTGAGCTCTCTACTGTACACTCAAAACATCCAGGTCTTTCAGCTAGGACCACATAGAGTCACAATATTCCCCACTCCCTCTCTCTGTGAGGGAAAGGCGATAGCGGGTCATGTCCTAGTTTCTTTTTGCCTCTTAAGCAGCATGCTCCAGGCAACAGCTCCAGCAGTAGCCAATCTGCCTGTTCCCAGCGTATATGAAATTAAAGCACCGATTTGGCAGCAGCGTGTGGAGAGGCCAGTCCTGCTGGTATTTCTTAAGTCCAGTCTGAAAGCAGACTGAGCTCCTCAGAGGCGAGAGGCTAGGATCAACTACCTTTTCACAGCCTGAGATACGGAGCTCCCAATGCTGGGAAGAATGGGACACTCTGAACCTGTGCAGAGAAGCACCTCATTCAGAGCTTGGAAATTAAGGCGGGAAGTGCTGTGGAGTTTAGGCTTCTCTCTGATTCTGTGGCATTTGAAAAGATTTGTGGATTACACATTTTATTTTGAGATTTTGATGTTCCCCTTTACAAATCTATATGGTGTATTCAGCTCCTATAATTTAGTTCACCAGATTACTCTAAGTTACACTGTGGGAGAAGCCTGACACAGACTGGCTTAGAAAAGCAGAAAGTACATATTTGCCCTGTCCTCAGCAATCATGGGGGAACTGGAGCATAGAGCTGGACCTCTTATCCTGTAGGAGGATAAAAACCAATGCCAAATAGACCATCTGAACTTCATGGATAAAGCCAGCAGCTCCACAGGAGCAAAGGAAGTTGGCAAAATAATCTCTTACACATTAGTAATTTTGAAAATGCAGTGACATCATAGTTTTCCATGAGTCAGAGGAAATTAACCCATGTGCAAAGGAGCTGAACAATTTGAGATGGATCCCATAATAAATGGGTAAAATCCTGCAGGGAAGATACAGCTTTTACCTCAGCCCACACACAACTTACTAACAGAAGGGTAGAACTCAAACATTTCAAATATTTCAGATTTCTGGCTAATGAAAGCGTTTCTACATAAATAAATTCCTAAAGAAATTAATGTATCACTTGACCAGCTCTGCTAACAAAAGTATGTTTCTGACTTCACAATTCCAGGTATGCAGCCATTAATGATATCAGATATACTTGTGATCTTTAACTACAGTATCCAGGTTTCAGAAATTCAGAACTCCCACACTGTTTGGAAAAATCAACAAACACAACAAAAAATCCCCCAGTCCCAAAACCACACACAGATCTATTTCAGGAGTCTTAACTCCTAACATCCCATTAGCACAGGGTTATCTAAACCCATGACTACGCTTTACAGTTCTAACTAGATTTGCTATAATTTTTAATGGAATCATCATACAGGCAGCTCTACGTTGAATATCATCAGCTCGTGCAATCGGAGAGCAATGCAGTACCTACAAAGCCAGATTTAGAGATGTCCCCTGATGCTACACTGAACTGCCAGGCAGCTACAGTCTAACCCAACCATTTAGGGTCCCTGTACAATCAGAGTGATTCACCCCATGCCTGTAGACACACTTTGCTGTCTCCAGAGGGCAATCCATCTCCTTTCAGTATACACATCAGTGCTGGAGGGGATGAAGTATACATTCTGGTAACGTGTGTTTCTTTTCATTTAGGAAGCCAACATAAATCATATAAATTAAATGTCTGTAACAGCTTAAGTAAGGTAAGATAAATTCCATAACATCTTTCTTCTTTTCCTCTCTTCCACATGCTTAGAAAGACCAGACAGGATTTACCCCCTTACAGACATGTAAGAATTATGAAGCATTAATTGAATTAATATGAAATTTTGAATTAGATGTTTACACAGCACAAAGTTTAGAGTTTCGCCATCCTTTTTTGTTACCTGCTCAATGTAATTGATAAGGGAGTTCTTGTTGTCCTCCCAGTAGCCCTTCAAAGTTTCTTCAGGTGGGAATTTTTCGCAGCTAAGCTCCACTGTGATTTCAAAGCAGTTGCTGCTGAGGTAATTGAAATCCTGCATTCCTGCAATGCCAGAAAAGAAAGTTAGTGATGCATTTTGCATGGTTCTGAGGAAAACAGAGTAAAGGGGGGCATGTGAGATGCTTTCGAAAAAGAGATTTATAAAGACTGGCCAAAAATTTGGCTTTTTTTCTCTGGAGATATAGGCTTTCAACTTGTAAGATTTTACAAGAGAAGCATCTGTTTGCAAAAGAATATTCTTTGTCAAGCTTCTCAGCATAGATTCCAAATATTTATAATTTTCTACCCCCAAAAAAATACAACAGCAAACTTCCTATAAACTTCATTTACAAGGATTTTTTTGCATTATTAGGGTAATTTCCCACCCACCCAAGGCCTCTGCAAAATTAGTAATGGATACATTAAGAGAAATCTCATTATTAATGCAACTTTAACCATAAGAATTTAAAAATATATGGAGTGGCATCATCACTAGGAATAAAAACTTGATGGGAAAGGTGCACTCTCTTACATTTCTGAGCCCCTCCACTTCCTACATTGCCTATGTTCTCAAATCAGTCAATTGATAACCAAAGTGGTTTCCAGTTCTGTAACTGGATCAATCAGCTGGAGAGGGTCTGTGGCTGTCCCCAGGAGGGTTATAAATATATTCGTTGCAGAAGCTGATGTAGAATTAGCTTTTGCCTTCCTGATCTAGTTAGCTAGCAGTGTCAGTGGATTCTTAAATAGAGGGTTGAAAAGAAAAATGCTACCAAGCATTTTGAGCACTCCCATGGAGATCACTGAGGGATTTAGAAGTGCTTCAAGAACAGCTAAATTATCCAGCCCTATGTTACCACATGCAAGCTACACGTGAGTCTAATATGAGAGACTAACACAGAGAGTCTCTCTAGTATGAGAGACTAATAAAGAGACTAATGCAGTCTCTTTACCAAAGCACTGGTGCTGCGCACTGGTCCAGAAACGTCCAGAGAGCTGATGTCATACCCAAAAGGGAACACTGAGGGCAGCAAACAGATTGAGTCAGGTGGGATTTTGCCAACACATTAGGGTGAATCTATTTTCAGTCAAACAGGCAATGAGACTCCTAACTATTGATATGAACAGGGACTTGTCAGATTCCTAAAAGAACCTTTTAATTGCTAAGCCTTTTATTAAATGGCTGAAAAATGAGAACATAGAAGGCAAAGATGCCTTCTGTGGGACGGCTGGGAGGGACGGCTCTGATGTCCCAACAGGCAGAATGCAGGATGGACTATTCAGCAGGACACATCGAGAGAGCAGCAGAATCATGAGTAAAATCCTGACAGCAGGGCTGACTGCCAGGCATTTGTTCCAGACACTAGATAATATTGTTTTTCTTTAGTTTTGCCTTTCTTCTACAAGAAAGAAAGAAAAATCCATGAAGAGAACTGGAAGCTGAAGGACATGATGTAATTTTACTGTGGTGCAAATAACTCTTGACCATTACTGGTCCACTTCTCTGGAAGTTTCTCCCTCCCTCCCTCCCATCTCCCAAAGCAAGGTCATACTCAGGGGTGCCCTAGTTTCTCAAGGACAGAATAAACAAGTAATGTATTTTCCACTTTTGCACACAATGTCCATATCCTGTAGTTTGTTTCCCAGCTCCTGGCCTGGGCCACGGTTTATTTCTGTTGCTCCTGAAATAATTCAGCTTGCATCTCTGAGCTACAGGTTGTTATCTGAAACTCTGGGACAAAGAGTGGGGTGAAGACTGTTGGAACTACATCTGTAATCTGAAGGGCATCAGGCTGGCTATGTATAATTAGCACTTCACCTGCTCGTTCAATATGGTAATTAGGTGCAACATCCAAGAAATCGACATATATTTCAAAAGATTTATTCAACACTGCGGGAACTTTGCTGCCACTGGTCAAGCTCTCTAACTGCCCTATTCCTTCTTGTTATGCACATGGCATACATCATGTGCACACACACTGCCACACTCCCAAAGCCTCTCGTTTAAACAAAGGATAGCACAAAACTAACTTTCCTATACTTTAATAGGGACCACTTTTTGAATATCAGAAAGGTTTAGCAGGCCTCAGATATAACTGAGATTCAACTCCTTCACTGCTGATCACGAGCAGGACTTTTCTTTGAAACTGAGCAACACGAACACTCCTCTGTTGCCCTGCTCCTCTGTCCTGAAGTATGACAGTGTCTCCATAGTAGTACTCAAATAAATAAGCTTAGAATATGGTACAAAATTAACTTCTTCAGCTTTTCAAATGGGAACTCCAACCTTCACAAAGAAAGTGGAGTGCAGGGTGTGCCCCTGGCACCCAGGCATCAGAATTACTCAGACTTTGAATTACAAGCTACAGCACTAAGCTCGTTCAGCTTCTGCACATATAAAGACTAACTTTTAGCAGGACAGGATGAATTTGAGCACTGTGCATAATAGAGAGAATATGTACCTCCTCCTGCACACATATAAAATCCTAAAAAAATTTACCTAACATTGCTTCCAAAACTGGTAACATGAAAGAACAAATTAATTGAGTGCCAAGACCAATTTGAGAGTATCTGAAAATAAAAAGACACTTAAACAATAGTCTAATAGTACAGCAACGTAGGCTGTTTTGAAATGCTATTTTTGTAATGACACAAATCTGATTAGACTCCGGTGACTCTGTAATGTCAGAACAAGCAGAACAGGCATGTAACTAGTTAACAATTCATTGCTATCTGCTCTTCTCATAGAATCATAGAATTGTCTAGGTTGGAAGAGACCCTTGGGATCATCGAGTGCAACCATCTGCCCTACTCTACAAAGTTCTCCCCTACACCATATCCCCCAACACCACATCTAAACAGCTCTTAACCACAGCCAGGGATGGTGACTCAACCCCCTCCCTGGGCAGCCTATTCCAATGCCCGACCACTCTTTCCGTGAAAAATTCTTTC
>JAOXNO010000033.1:38363228-38380331 GCA_028565335.1 Limnodromus scolopaceus | reverse complement strand
ACCACTCTTTGGGACCTTCCAGTCAGCCAGTGCTTGATCCAGCGGATCATATGCTCATCCAGGCCGTGTGAAGCCAGATGTTCCACACAAAAGCTACATTAAAAAAATATTATCAATTTTGAAAAGTTACGCACTCAATAGCTAAGGAAATGCCAAAATAAAAGCTGTCTGTGCAAATTTAATTTGGCTTTCTTGTGCATAAGTGAAATCATTAATTACATACTGATAGGGAAAAGACCAGAGTTAAAAATACCATGGATTTTATGTGCAGGCTTGTTTTTTCCCAGGGTCTGGTGCCTAAAAAGGCCTTTCTTGAACACAGAAAAATGACCTCTTTGCCTTTGCTTACAGCTCTCTGAAAAACCTACAAGGATCAACTAACTACAGATGACAAATAATATAAAACAAAAGTAACAGGCATTATGGTCTCAGATTTAGCACAAAGATGATGTTGGGGGAGCTATTTTCTCCATGTCCCTGCTCCACAGAAGAAGGTAGCTAAGCAGGCAACGGTGAGAAAAACCTCACAGCAAAGTGTATTAAGAGACAGAAGCAAGTGTCAAATATTCCCGTACATCACCTGCTCTCTCTACCTCAAAACCTGAATGGAGAATTGCCACCTCACCTGAGGTTGATAGAGAAATTCTGAAGTTTGACAAGAGAGAAGGACAGAACATGGATGCAATGGAGGGTTCATCTTTACTTCCAATTTTAGACAAGGGCTGCTACCAGACTTTTCTGCCACCAGACATTCAGCCTTATTACTGAAAGATCCCAGGTATTCAGAAAAATGTGGGGAAAAGCAACCCATGCTCACACAAGAGAGCCACCCATATATTATCCCTGCATACTGAGGAACCAACGAGGACTGCTGCTGACCCACCATGTAGTGCTGTCTTTTACAGAAGGTAGAAGTTCCTGTGGGCGAGTGATACAGGAGAATAAATTGATGCAGCACAACCGGAGGCACCCTAATACTCTCTGTAGGGCAACAGAAAGTTTAGTAACTTATTAGAAACAAATATCAGCCCTTCCTAGGTCAGAGCTCTTGGTCTGAATAGATACTGCCCAAGGCAGCATCTTTCTCACTTAGCTCAGCTGCCCTCTACTCTCTCTTTTTTCCTCCTGTCACCACTGTTCTGATAAAGCCACGCACCCCTTTCTACATCAAACACAGCTCCAGTACCTACTCTCACCTCTTTTCTATCTCTATTCCCAGTCACATTGCTCCAGTTTTCCTTCTTTCTCTGTAAACATGTGGCAAGTCATCTTTTATTTTGCCTCCATTCAGCCCAGGGAGATCACACAGGGATATGAGCCTAACCTGTAGATACCCACAGGACACTGAGCTACTCTTGCCCCCTCACAGGACCCAGAACAGCCCATAGCAACCCAAAGGTGCAAAGAAGCATCCCCTCGACTCCAAACTAGAGCAGATACCATGGAGACAAGGTCTTCAGAGAGTTACTCCTTGATAAATTCTGAACTCTGGTAAGGATATACAAAGACACACTTTTCCTAAAGCAATACAAATGGCGTTTCAATAGCTTATACCACTGCTAACTTTAAGTGTGTTATCATATGGGTAGCAAAAGGTCATTGATACAACAGATAACTTACATACCACATTTCAGTTTCCAGACAGAGCTTTTCAGACTAAAGCTTCCAAGAAAATTTTCACTTGCACTAAGCAATGCTTAGTTATTTTCCTTAGCACTAGACATGGAAACAACAGAACTGGTTTTGCTGAATTATTTTTGTTTTTCTTAAGTCAGCCTGTGGCAAACAGTACCATGGAGGTTTTGTTCAAAAGTCACAGCTTGCCAGTTGATTTCTATACTTGGGAAAAAAAAAACAGACTCATGCTGTCCAAAGTATATTGTCACCTCTCAATTTTTTTATTATTTGTACCGTATTAGGATCTGGTTAGAACTAGGATTTCTGTCCAGTAACTTCTGTACAAATATATGAGAAAAAGGAAGGGCTCACTTGGGGATTTTGCAGTTTAACTTAAAATAAGATCCAAAAGGAGGAAATAATTTCAACTTTCCAGCAAGTTTTTCCAATGGAAAAATATGCCTTTGGCATGTGCCCTTTAGTCAGAATCAAAGCATTTCATCAAAACAATGGAGAGATTTTTATAACTTTTTCCTAAGGAAAAAGAAGCTGAAGTTAAATACGTCCATATTTTTATAGTTAATACTTCATTAAGATAATTTTTGGACTGAATTGAAACAAAAATTAAATATTAAACCTCTCAATGTTTTGTTTATGTTGAGGTTTTTTCAAATTATGCAAACTCTGTTTCGTCAAGGGTGTTTTAATAGTTCCAATTGGAAGTCTGTTGAAAGCTTCACACAAGGGGAAACTTTTGCTTTTTAGTCATATGCAGAAATGTCAACGATTTAGTTTATACCCAGTCCCTGGTACCTGTGGTACCACAGCAGAGGAAGCACATGCTGCTCCTGTGAAGATTAAGAATAACAGCTCTAAGTTTAAGCAAGTGACCGCTGCCCGTATGAGTGCTACCAGTCATTGTTCTCCTTCTAATTTCTTCATACAAGATTAATTATTTTACTTTTCTAGTATCCCCTTCACTGTAACAGGAGCAGAGTTAAGCTGCCACCTAAGCTGTCCTAATGCTTTGAAAGACTCATACTCATTCCAGGTAAAAACTGAAAATTCATTCATAGACTGTAATTGAGTAGTAAAAGAAGAGCAAACAATACAACTGGTATGTGTGTTTATCAACAAAGTCAACGCACAAACAAATCCAACGTAGCTGAGTTTCTAGCTCAGAAATCCCCATCTCATTTTTCACTCCAAAGTTTTGTCCAAGTTTAGCAGACACAGAAGACTCAAAAATTTAAATTTAGATCCCGACACCTTTTTGCCTCAGTTTACAAAGAAAGTGACATACCAAGTTTCTTCGTAAAAAGAAATGAGATGTCTCATTTCAGGCTACTCTTCTAGACTTCTCCTGGAAAATGAACATTGAAGTGGTGATAATAGCTCTGCTGTTTCTCTTCGCACAGAAGACTCTACCAAAGTCTGTGGGAGCACTACCTGGGCAGGAATCAGGTGCTAATAAAGCCACAAAGTATGGAGATGCAAGTATCTTCATGGCTGGATTTTGTTCCCATGGAAATCAAAGGCCAAACTCCTATTGTCAATAACGTTACAAGACCAGGCCTCTCCACTTCTTTCAAGGTTGGATGCTTTCACTATTGAGGTTAAAATGAACAGTAGTAGCCTGCTCTCTCTCATCGGGGACTGTTAGGGGATATTTTTACCTTTTTTTTTTTTTTTAAACTAAAAAAAAAACCTCTGAAGCTCTCATGATAGCATAGCAATCACTCACCCACTGTAGAATTAGTAAATTTGCAAACCTCGAGTGGAGATACACTGTATAAAAAACAATAAAAGAATAATACCTTAATAGACATCATGATGAGCTTTATGGGATTGTGTATATGTACTGTTGTGAGTTATCTTTCTCTGATTTAGCCTTAACCACACCAAAAGTTGTGAATAACCTGGTGGTATTCCAGTCTGTAATTAAACTAGTGAAAATTCAAGCTTAAAACAACCACCAGTGACACTGAACCCACACGCAGCAGGGCTCACCTCCTGGCACACTGTACCATGCACCACCGTTAGTTGTTCCATCCACAAAGCTGCTGTCATCATCATTTTTACGACAGGGTGGTCTGTTTGGATCAGACATAGCAGGATTAAAAGAAGAATAACTGCGAGCCAGGCTCTGAAAAATAGCATCATCAGGGCAGGAGCTGTACTCGTGAGCGTTCCCTAGGGAGGAAAAAAAGAAGTCCAGGAACAAAGATTATTAAAAAGGCAGTCATACCGACTGGGCTCACAACCTAGATTACCAGCACTGCACAGCAGGACTGTGCCTGGAAATTCTCTGTACACGGGTAAGTGCTCTACAGCATCACAAACTAATATAGCATTATCTTAATAACATTAATATTTACCCAATACTTCATCAATGGGGCAACTTGGTATAGGCAATTATTAAGGTTCTATTCATATCAATCCTAATATTTACAAAACTATTTAAAGTACACCATAAAATCTGAGCTATTCTAGGCTTTAGATATATTTTTAATACACACAGTACATAGAAAAAGGTCTCTCCCTAAAGAGTTTTACAGTCTGATATTAAAAGGATTTGCAACTAAACTGCAAAAAAGTAGATTGAAGGAGACAATCACAAACAATACCATCATCTCATGACCATTTCAGTCATGTGCACATCCCCTAGTGGCAGAAAAAACAAACTAATATTGCTGTGTGCTAAATGATAATATTTCTGCCACAATGTGATCCTTTTTATACGGGACCAATACTGAGAAAGCGGAAACAATGATAGTTGATTCTACTACCGCGCTACCGTTTCCAGAAATTCACTTTTTAAAGGTGCAAGTAGAGAAAACTCAGGTCTTACAGGCAGCCTAGAAACATCTCTCTCGCTTCAGTTAACAGGGTACAAACAGCTCCAGCTAATTTAAGAGCTAAGTTGCCACGTTTAAAACATCTGAGCGATCATGATTCCCTCAGGTATTACATCATTTTCGTGATGTAACTACTGAAGCAAACTATCATCCTCAAAACTAGAAAACATGGTCATACAGTGACTAGCTTTAACAATGTGATTAATGTGCTAACATAAGTCATTGTAAACATCACGTCATTGCCTTGTAAAGTGAAATAATCATAGAATGTAATTTCTATCTCCTACTATTTAATGTTAACTTCTATTACATACCACTCCGAGTCTCATCATAAGGATAGTTTGCAACAAGGTCTCCTCCATGAAGATTGGCAGAGAGCACAAAGGGAATATCCATAATCCAGTGAATGACACCTTTTGTTTCAGGAGCAAGCTACAACAAAATAGCATTACAAGCAGTTATAAATTGAAAATTCAATGTCTTATTAGATTATATATAGTGGGCTTAATTTTATCATATATATCCTGCAAGACATTTAAATGAAAAGCAATTTTATTTTAGCTTCAGAGAGAACTGAATCAGTCCTTTAAATCAGATTTATAATTATAAAATAAGTAGATTAATGTAAGTCTAAAACTGGTGTAAATTCATTCAGAATAAGACCCCAAATAAAGCAATCTCAATCTTGTATTTCTTCCCATTATGGCTAAAAAAAAGCCTACAAAATTTTAAACCAAGGAAAATAAACTAATTCAAAATAAATGTTGGTAAGCTTTTCTCTGCACAATAAGTAAAATTACTTAATTTAATAATTTGAATTTGAAGACAGAATATGGCTATTAAGGCCACAATCCTATGGGACTGCAGTCACACCACTGTATTTCCTAGAACCTCCTCTGGGGGTAAACACAAGAAGATAAAAAATCCCTCCAGATACAGGCCTGTATATTTAAGGCTTAAACTTAACAAAAATGCATGTATTATATGTGAGAATAGCTATCTAGCCAGCAACATAATTAAGCACAACACACAAGTGAATTTCTGGCAGTGGTAAAAATGCAGAATATCTGCAATAATAGCTTCAAACCAAGGGAGAAGGCTACACAATCTCCAGCCTTAAGAATAAAACATGTTTTGAGTGAGGAATTGTCTAAGGATTAAGCAATGTGGATCAAAAGGGTTTACTACAGCAAGCCATTTTGAGAAAAACTTCAAGAAGCACCAGATGGATAAATTTAACAAAATGAACAAAATATTTAGAAGAATGTGAATGATAAATACCACGCACACATCTCTTAGAGGTTGCTAAGAGTCTGCTTGCATAAAAGAAAAGATGTGAGCACGTAAGTGACCCAATACTCAGCCCCTGCTTACCTTAGGATTCTGGTCCACAGCTTTTTTCATATTTTTCAGCAGATGATTGTTTGGGCCACCTTCTTTCTCATTAACATAGACTATTCTATCAAGATCAGGGAAATTTCGGTTTAGATCTATCCCTTGGGCATTACTCCGACCAACAAACCAGTCTTTAAGTTCACCAGGCTGAATGAGGAAAGGGAACAGAAAGAGAGGGAGATGAGCAGATTCAGGAGGTTATATATCAAGCTTTATATGGGTATATTTAGCCATACAAATTCAAATCATGGGTTTACTTCATATGTTCTCGAGAATAAGAAGGGATCAAGTGGGAATAAAAAATTCTGAAGTACCAAGAACTGAGTCACCCTGTTTCTTCCTAGAGCTTTATAGGAACAAACCCACCTCTGTTTCATGGAGGGTCTCGGCAGAGAGGATCATTCTCATAGTGGCAGATCTGGACTAATTATGGGCAAAATTACCAGCATCATCAGATTTTCCAGTGCCTGCTGCATCTTTCCCTGAAACCCAGTTTTTCCCCATTGCCTCATGCCTATGCTCATGAATTACAGACCTTATTTTAGTGAGCCTCAGAGCAGCTGTAGGTTTATCAGCCAGCCTTGAGGAACATCTGCATCTATTTCACAGTTCCTCTAAATAGCTTCAAGGTAAAGAAGAACCTTAACTTTAATTTAGCTAGGATTTTTATGGTGTCTGTCAGCTTCGTTCACTGCAGTGGTGATACTGAATAAAGATGCAGTGAGAATTTTTGTAAAAATTTTTTCTTTAAGCTGATTCCTTAAAATAGGTTTAGGGTTGCATCAAGGAAATGCCTTCAGAGCACATAGTCTTCCCTAGCTTGTCTCTGTAAGCTTTCAGTACTCTGTAAAGTAGGTTTAATTTGATTACTGGTTTTAATCTCAGGGTATATTGAATTTAATGTCACACATTGTGATCAAGATACTTCTAAATTAGAATAACAGCAGCACTAAAGAAAATTGTACAAATCATATGTGATTTGTAAGGCAAAAATGTAAAAGCAAGTGTACTTCGACTAAGGAGCAAAAGTTTCAAATAATAATATTACAGAATCTCTACAAAGAGAGATTTCAAGGAAGTAAAATGCTGCACCAATCTGAGGACAGCTTCTGCTTCATTGCCACGAGAGGGAGACATATGACTGAATATGGTTTAAAAGAGTTCTGCAGGTTGGGTGGGTTTTTTTTTTAAAGACTTCATGAGAATCAGTCTAATAGAGATCTTAATAAGATTTGACTTATTTAACCACAAACAAACAGTCACAAAAAAAGATGCGACATTTCCATAATAATTTAAAAAATTAAATACACCTTGTAAGATAAGAAAATTCCTTTTTTTTAAGAATATAGTACATACCAGAAGCTGTATATAACAGGGTCCTGTTTGGCCTCTATTTGCTAATTACATGTTAACACATTAAATGTTTCTTGACTGAGTCACCATCCTAAAATACACCCTAAATTTTCTTGACTAATATCTTAATTAAAGTACCTCATGCCTGAAACTGAAAATCAAAGTATATTCATATTAAAAAGATGGCTCACAAAGTTTGCTTGTTTTGGGACCAAGCTCTGATAAATGTGATTAATTCATGTAAGGGCATTTACATAAGAGTATTCTTAAAGGAAACATCAACTTTCCCTCTTCTACCACTTTTGAAACATCAAGTATTACTAGAAGTTACTTGTTCAGGTAACAGTAAGTAAACAGTCAGTGAACTCAGTTGAAAGAGTATGCATGAAACATAAACATCATTATATTTTAAAATACAGTAAACTCACAAGAGAGACAGCTATTTGTTGAAAATCTAAGCATGAAATCCTCCTTGTTAAACAGAACACGCCTACTGTACTATTAGGAAGTACTTCAGTTATGCTGTTCCAGTCAACAATCACTACCAAGAGTTCATGTACCTGTAAAACTGCTACTCCAAGCGTCATTAAGATCCTAAGGTTGACATAGACATTGGTAATTATTCTTATATATGTAGCCTTACAAACCTGGGATGCTGCCTTCTCAAAGCCATCCGGGTTCAAAGATGGCATGATATGGATACGTGTACTATGGATCAAGTTGATAATAGTTTCATTTCCTTTCTGGTATTCATTACACAAGTACTGAGCCAAGAAGATGAGCAGCTCCCTTCCGACAGCTTCATTCCCATGCATATTCCCCACATATTTAAACTCCGGTTCTCCTGCAAGAAAAAAGAAGAACATGTCTTAGAACAACACATTAAAATCACCCATGGACTAGAGCATACAGCACACCTGAGATGTGGGTATCAACTGGTCACAGTATCCACAGGAAGGTACAAGCCTCCTTTAGAAAAGCGGATTTCATTTTTTTCCTAAACTCTTACTAAACAAATTATAGTCTATATTCAGCTGTTTGCCAAAGGCAGAGAAAGAATACCAGAGGACAATACAGACTACACGGTATGCCAAAATAAGTGCTAAGTATGGCCATTAACATTACTACTTTTGAGATCTAATGCAATTGATGCCTCATTACTACAAAAGAGTGTCTTGATTAGGTATTTTTTAAATATATAAACTGACACGAACAGAGCTTCTTATCTTTAATGTTCTAAGATTAGGTTAAGCTTATCACGCTACACATGCATTAAACCACAATTCTTTTACCAAAGCATTGCCAGTGAACACCTGTTCATCCTAATGATTTGAAAAATCTTATTTAGTAGTTGCTTTGGGTATTCAGCTCAGACTTTATGAAACAAGGGCAATAACCTAACTCATAAAATAAATCTTTTCCATTTAACATTCCAATAAATAGTCCAGTATTAAATATATGTATAAATATTCTACATATATTAATGAATATATACATGGAAGAACTAGACATATATTTAATGTTGCTTTTATAGATATTGTATATTCATGTCTAATATTCAATGTATAATACTTATTTAACATATATTTCATATACATTAATACACATTCAGTATATAAATAAGCAGTCCAATATTCCCAATTGCTCATTAGTCACATTCTCACGACCCTAGACATGAAAAAATATACGAGATAGGTCTTATAGAGCTGTGAAGGCTACACTTTTTAAAAGGCTACATTTTGATCCATGATTCCAGTGAGGTTTTAGTATAATGTAAATACTTGAATGACCTTTAAAGGGTTTTTCTGGAACTAAAAGGAAGAATATGTTAGGTTTTGGGTTGAAATGCTTTTTCCTTATCTATTTTCTTTTTAAATGCAGTTCTTTTGCTGTAACACCTTTAATCAAACGTTCTGCTCATTATATGCTCTGACTAGTCTTTGGACACACTTTGCAATAGCCTTCAGCACTATCACAGGGGCAAAATCAAGCCAGGAAGAGAGTTACACAAAGGAGACCTAAATAATTGCTAATCAAGCACACAGCCATATCTACTTACGACTCTTCAGCCTGTGCTTGTTAACCTTAATCCAGTGATAAAATGCTAGCAGACAGAGGGCTGTTAATACCATGACTTCTTTCCTTCCAGCTAAGATGTTTCCGTACATATATATTCATCCCTGAATTTTTTTTTTCAGATAGGTTAAAAAGTTTTCTAGTTTCAGTGAAATAGCTTCATTTTTATCTGACACACACAATGTCATTACTGTGAGCAGAACCCTCCATTTCCTCTTTTGGCATTGAGCTTCTATTTACTTTTTTTTCTTATCTGTTAATACCAGGGAATGCAAGAGGTCTAATCATCAAGACCATGCAATCAACCCTATCCATCAATCCTATCCCATTAAAACAGATGGATACTATTTGATAAAACACACACCACTGCACATCACATAGTCTCATAATTAGAATACTCATGTATATGTATACTGGCACACTACTTATGGGAAAATTTCTTCACAAGCTAACAAGCAAAATTGTTATGTTATTATCATATTGTAAATATGAACACAGTTGCATTCTGCGTTTGTGGTTTTCCCTAGAAGACCACTAAGGAACCCTGAAGGAGAAATAATTTATCCTGATTTCCAGCCCTGTGCATTAATTCCCTGCCTTTCCCACTTGAATTTTACAGGCCTGGCTCAAATGAAGAAATAGAAACATATGTTTCCTATACAGTTACTGCTTGCCTCCCTCCCCAGTGTATCATTAACAGTGTTTAGAAATGTTCATGAAACAGGTACAGGGTCTGTAGGGAACCAAGAGTACAGCCTCATCTACGGCATATCTTCAGTGGTAATGACCCATCTCAAATGAGCATTAAAAGCTAAAAGGAGTTCAGGAAGAGGTATAGAGAGTCAATGGAAATCTAGAAAGTCTTTCCTATGAAAAGTGATTGAAGAAATCAGCCCTATTTTCCTTAGGAAGCATAATAAGGGACAGTCAAATATACTGGTCGTTACGGCATGGAGGAATTGGCCTAGAAAGCAGCACTTCCCTACACCACAAAACAAGAAACAGTGATTTTAAATGAAAGGAAACAATGTCTGGTTTTAGACTGATAAAGAAAAAATAACATTACTTGTAACAGAAAGTGTGAAAACCGTATTCAAAGAATCCCATTGGCAGTGAAGTATCAGCAGAACTCCAAGTTACCAACCATTAAAAAACTAATCTTAAAGTTAATGCAAAAGAATGAAAAGGGGAAGATAACAGAGAGCTGAATAACAGCCCTGCTTCAAAATTTGTGTTCATATTTTAGCTCCCCAGGGCATTTCCTTACGCCTTTCTCTGAAGCAAAGGAATCTGTCTCCTATCAATCCTCTGGGTGTGGAGAACAAGGCCGCACAGTCCACGCAGGTGGGAACTGTTCTCTGTCGGTTCCCCAGCACTGATCATTTTCTTACCCCTAGGCACAGCAACCAAAGAAATACTGAGTTTCTGCTCAGTATCAGCAGATATTGAATTTCACACTGTATCCCACAATTTTAGGAAATCTCTTCATCGTTTCAACAGTGTAATTTACGCCTAAAAGAACAATGGAAAAAATGGGTCCTTCTCCCATCTAAACTTTGCAGTTGCTCCGAGGGAAACAAACTCGATTTTTACTGTTCAATTCAGGGGAAACAAATTAATGCTACAAGCTGGCTGTGTGGGAATTAGTAATTCAGTCATTAGTTGTCCATGCCTATCATGGCCAAAGTCAGGGAGTCCTTTCTGGAAAAGGGACAATGCTGCTAAAGTCATTAGTTATCATCACAGTGCCCAAAAAACTGAGGGAATTTCCACAGGCTACTATCTGCTGATACGACTTTGCAGTTAATGAAGCCCTTAGTTTGCATTTGAATTTTTGCCTTTAGTGTTAGAGTAAAAACTGCAGCTCAGGGTGTACCTTCTGGAAATCTTTTTTTGGAGTCACATTTGACCTAGATCATTTCCTAATCATCTTTTACTGTAAGGCAATGAAGTCCAAGCTGGGGGGCAGACTGAGGTCGTCGGTCTGTTGGCTGAGAAGGGTTAAGCAAACCCAGCTGCCTGAGTTTTAGTGAATGACTCTGTGACGCAACCAGCATCCCAGGCCTGCTGCAGCTCCCAAAGGAACCAGCTCCCTCTCCTCTCCGTGGGCTGGCACAGACACCTCAAACACTGAGGATGCTCGGTAACCCACCCTTAAGCTAGCACTCTTGCCTTATGGGTTCTCCAGTCTACTCATTGAATATCTCCTGCCACACCATCTCTAAATGCTTCAGCTTTCTCTGGAAAACAACCCTTGGTCACCTGTTGCTAGCACACTACTTAGCTAGAGGAAGAGCTGCTCTTCCCGTTAATCTTTCACGAGCCATTTAATGCAGACCTTAATCACCCTTCATAGGATTCAGATATTGTAATTGCCTCACAGAATTATTTTTTTAATGAAAGGACTCAGTAAATCGCAATTTGATGAGATTTAAACAGTTTCTCCAAACCAGTAGATGCACTCCTGTTCCACTGCAGAGAACTGGAGGTAGCTTTAAGGGAGAAGCAGCATGAAGAAATATAACTATTTTTTTCTTATTTATTTGACCCCTTCCAAAAAAAGCAAAATTGTTTTAATGGATTTTAATGGTCCAAGATATGACAAACACAAAGGAGTATTTCCATTGCTTGAATATTAAAATTTTTATTTAATTCATTTTCTGACAATATCTTTTCAAACTTTAATCTCTCATTCACAATAGAAAAAGTATGTCTTGTGTAACAATGTGAGCGTGACATTTATCAACGCTAAAATGTAATTTCAGCCCAGATACAGAGGTTTGTGACAACAAATGAATGGGTGTATACTAACATCTTTTGGGGCAAGTCATAGGAAATTAAATGAAGCAATCAAGTTTATAAACATCTCAGTATCTCTGGTGAAACCTCGGCCATCACATCATTATGGCTCTTATAAGGCTTTTACAAGGCTTTTACATCCCTCTTAGATTGACTGCATGGTACATTACAACCTGATAAACGATTCAAGAAAAAGTATTTTAAAATGTCGTGCCTTTCTGGCGCCTGACAAACATTGTGAAATGTCACCGTTCGCTTCTGCAGTTACTGTGAACTAAGGTCTTCTGCAGTTTCCTAGGAACAGTATGTACATCATTAATATTAGACATGTTGTCCAATTAAAGATGACTAACCACTGCCATTTTCAGGTCAGGCTGCATTTGTACAGTAAAGATGGTAATTTTCTAAAATGTAGGGACAAAAAGTTTAGCACCTACTAATCACATATATTATGAGTCAAGGTAATGTCATGCCACTAGTCCTGGTCTAATGTGAAGCAGTTAACTTTAAAATGTACGGTACTTCACTCATGAAATTGCAAGCCATATGAAAGAAAAAAAAAAACTGCTAGAAAGTTTAAGTGTTTAATGAACTGTTTTGCAAATCAGCCTCAAGTACCTCTAAAAACTAGAGTTCTACTTTCCTGTATTTCTTACAGAAAATCCTGCATTTCTGAAATAATGGTCTTAGTGTTTTTGATTACTTACTGTTGTTTGTAATTTTTAATATGACAACCAGTAAACTTTTCTTGTAGATAAATGACATGAAAAATATCATAACCCCTGCCGGCAAGAAATTCATTCATTAAATGTGATTGAAGACTTGCTTATGCTCCACATTTTTTTAGTAGTTCAAAGAGAAAGAAATTCTCTGGAGATGAACTACATGGAAAACCAAGGATTATAAAATGGGTTTCTCCTTTGAATATGAAAAAAGTAAGAGAGAGAAAGAAGAAATTAAATGAGGAGGTGAGATCAGAAAGTGAAACAATTAGAAAATTTAAATTTCTAACAACCTGTAAAGTAAATGTCTGCAACCTGCTTCAACAGCATCTCAATAGAAATGTTGATCTCCACAACTTGTATGAAAACCACATTGGAAGATAGAACTGCAATGCAGTATTAATTTCTAAATCATTGTATAGGCCTTATATAATTTTATGTCGACATTTACTAAGATGTAGCATCAGTCTAACCTTGCTAAAAGACAAACCACTGGAAGTTCCACATGAAAGCAAAATGGGTCAACACAGAGGCCTTTGAAAAATCCAATCTTTCACTTTCTTACCACTAACTGCTAGAAAATACACTGAGAAGAAAACAAGAGGAAAAGAAAATCAAGGATCTTTCGGGAAGCTCCTGCATTAGAAAAATGCATGCATTTTTTAACAGCTGTAATTCAAGACTGGTCTCAAACTCTTTTGGGAAATTTTCTTAATTATTTGAACACTACCACATAAAATTAAATTTAACAATAGAGTCTGTACAGCACATTGAACACTGAGTGAAAGCACACAAAGAACAGCTATGTTTCTGCTGGCCTTGACATGGACAAATTAGGATGCGATCACCATTCTACCAAGTGTAAAGTCTGTCAGTTGGGCTTCAAAATAGGATCTTGTGTGTCTTTGCACTGGAAATTAAATTCTCCAGACAGATTACCTCATGCTCAAGGCAGTTATTTCCACCAAAAATATTCTGCGTGACTCGATGCTTCCTTCAGGTTTCCAACAACCCACTCTCACCCCTGCAGCTACAGAACTTGGCACAGCCACCCACAAGAAGTGGGCAAAGCATCTGCTCAGCTCCTCCACTCCACACCTACAGCTCTTTGCTGGCATATCCCTATGCTGATTTTTCTGCAACACCCAACTTACACTGAAGTGTTGCAGTGTAGCACTGAATTTGGTATTTTGGGTAAAGCCCGCTTGCTTTACCAGAGAGTAGAAGATTTTCTGTCTACTAACTTTGTGTTACTGTGCACAAACTGGTGATGCTATCTAACAGAACTGATGATGATTCTTTAAATCATAACAAATCATTTGTAAAGCAAAAGAAGTTCACTTATTTAATCAAAAACCTTAACTTGATAAGAAACACTGAAATGTGATATGCACAAAACCCTGATTTTATGTAAATGTGTTAAAAAGTGCTCTCTGAAGTTCAAAGCAGATTTAAAATTCATCAGAATTTTAGAAGTAACAAATAAATATCTATATATGCAAACAGATTAACCAGATTAGTTTGCATTGCATTGCATTTTTCATGCTCTAGGGAAACTGAAGAGGACTTTGCATTTACAGAATTCATTATATCCTTACAGCAGCAAGTGGTGTTAGCTCAGCATTGAAGCTGAGGTTCGTCAGAAATCAAACATGAAATGAACTGTCCTGAACCACCCTTACCAGTCTGTGGCAGAGTATGAGACAGGTACAGTTTTTTTCACCTCCCTGTTTTTGTCCTCACTGCTAGGAAAAAACTCGGATCAAAACATACCCCTGGGATTCTTTGTGAAGGACACTGGCCATACAGAGATGACACAGGTAACTCTCTAAACATCCGCTATGATGCTGGGTGTGAGATACAATTGATCCAATTCATCCTTTCCACGGTGCTCAGTAAGGCGCGGGGGCTTTTCCATTTATAACTGTGCGTGACCAAGTGAATTTTCATTTCAAAGACACTCACTGTATCCCTCCAGTTTTGGTTGGCACATAGAGCAAAGATACTTTTTTAATCCATCATGAAAACAGACCTTCTGATGAAGAGATAGTTGATGCATAATTTATACATGTATTTATGATGGTTCCTCATTAAGTTCACTTAACAAGCCTTCTCTCTTCAGCAAACACTAGAATCGGCTTTTTCACTTCAACTACGGAAGTACCTGCCAGCCATCAGAGCACTTCAAAAGGACTGAGCTCGTCTATCTTATTCCTTCTGCATGTAACAAATATACGAGAAATTTCAAAGCAAAACTAGTTCAAATGCCTGCTACCAGCAGGAGACACATTGGGGCTCTGCTTTTTCTCATGCTGACTTCATGAAAAGAAGAAATAAAAGTCAGAAATAACCCACTTATTTCCAGATCCCAGACTCTGAAAGTCAAAGAGGCAGGCAGAAATGCTGGACAAATAAGGTGAAGAAAGAAAAGTAAGCTCTCCCTTTTTACTGGAAACAAACAAACAAACAAAAAGTCAATGAAAAGATGTGAATTATTCTTTTCCAGTAAGTTATACAGGCCCAGTTCAACATTGCCATGTGGCTTCCCTCTGCCAAATGGGTGGCCAAAAGCAGGGAAGCACAGCCACGAGTGTGCTCAGAGGCTATTTTGAGGCTGGAATTGATGGGCACTGTGGCTTCCCCAGCAGTGCCCAGAGCAGAAAGCAAATCTAAAGAGGGCTGAGGGTGTAAAGTCAGGCCAGGGTTCCCCCTCTGTAGCATCATGCCCCAGCACTTGCTGTGAGGCTGTGGTTAAGGAGGAAATAAAGCTCGGGCAGCTTTTGGAGCTGTGCTGCCTCGGGCCTTGGGCTGCACCATCGTGTGCGAGGGAAATGCACTCACAGAAACCACCTTCTCCTACCGAAACTCTTCATATTTTTCTCTCTGTAGAGGAGAGCTATTGATGACTGAAAAAGATTACAATTCCCATCACAAGGAATTCTGGGTCCTTGGGAAATTATATTTTCTGTGCTTAAGGATCTAGGAATAACTAGCAGTAAGCCCCTAGACTTCCTCCCTTGATTTCCAGGAGGCTTTCTCAGGCATGGCAATGGCACTTGTTACTTCACATACTGGATGCTTATTCTTTATTGCTAACTGGAATGTTATTTTATTCCACTGCTGTTTTGTCACAATCTGACACTGCGTGAAAAAACCTGTGGGCTGCAGATCTGTGATTCAGATAGATGATGCTAGAGTGCATTGGGCATTGCTAACAGATGGAGAGGGGTAAAATCACCCCATAAATGTATGTCTGTAACAAGTCCTTCGTGTAGATAATGTGTTACAGAAGAAGAGTGGCTTTTGTGCTGGCATATTCATTTAGCTCCCCTTGCTTAGATGAGCCCTAATATTTACTGATCTTAGCTTCTGTGAGTATTGGCCATGGAGTTTACAGAGTTATAAAGTGTCCTTTTAAAACCGATTACATGAAGAAAGACATAGGCAAACTGTGAAAGCTAATTTCACTGTTACCTTGCTCCTTTGTGGAAAAAAGCATATGAAAAATGGACTTGTGATGACTAACAGAGGACACCATTCATATCAGAACATAAATGACCTCATTTATGTCAATATCCTCAGAAACCAACAAATACCCAGGTAGCTTCTTTTAGTCCTACTACTATTTTAGCATCAACATTTTGGTATAAAGAATTTTTAAAAACAGAATTCCATCATTTTAGAAGTCAGGGTGGGGTCTTTTTTTGCCAGAAAATTGCGGCTGCACTTAAAAACCTGGTAAACTGTGTGAAACCTTGATTAAAAAGTGGCTTATTGAGATCTGTTCCTTTGCTGCACTTCAGCTCCAGTCTGATTTTAGCAGCTAATACTCTCACAGTTTCTGCATTTAAGGCATGAATGATATGTGATAACCAGCAGTAAATCTTGCTTGTACTTGTTCTTAAGATAGCAACGGATAAATCAGGTCAGTAGGAAGCAGAAGAAAAAAAAAAAAGGTTAAGTGGAAAGACAGTGTTCAAGATTGGTAGTCCAACACTACATCTCCAACCATTGCAACACTGGGCTTCAGAATTTTTCAATTGTATTTAAAATTTTATTTTAAATTGGTATTATACACCTTAGTGATTTATTTATAGCCAGTTTAGCTAGAAATGTAGACCTGGATGCTTCGGCTCTGTCTCTTCACACTCACATACATTTGAAATACGGATACCTTTTAGAAAATGTCCCCTTTATCACCTTAAATAGATCAAAGAGATACTTCTTGTACTCACAAAATCTTATACTGAATGCCAGTTACAAGGGCAGCAAATGGTAGAGAG
>JAOXNO010000033.1:38340925-38363128 GCA_028565335.1 Limnodromus scolopaceus | reverse complement strand
GTCCCCTTAAACACCATAAACAAAAAAAAAAAAAAAAAAAAAAAAAAAGAAAAAAAAAAAGGTGATGATTCCTAGCAAGACAGTATAAGGAGAGGAAGCTAAACTGGCACAGAGGCTAATAAAATCAAGCTCTGTGCGTAAGAGGAAGAACTGAATCATATAACAGCTTGTTGACTGAAGAATAGTGATGGAGATGACTGAACCAGACAGATCCTTTATCTTGGGGATAAAGGTGGGAGTGAATCCAGAATGCTTTCAAGAGTTATTTTGCCTTTAGATGAAGGATCTTCAGACAAAAATTCCCATATGGATACCGACCCCGACACTGCAAGCCGGAGCACAGCTGTATAGCTGTGAGACACAGAACAGCCTTCATAAGATAGAAATAAATGCTTCAGAAAAAATCTGTAATGGCTTTTAAGTCTGCCCAGAGACACACATTGTCATGTTCTAAAAACAGACAGCTTTTTCCTCATATGGGGAACAAACATAAAAGCTTGGTATCTTCTCAGCTTTTTCAGAACTTCCACTGGGTTTTCCCTCCAAAGAGTAGTAAGACAGTTGCGCATTAAGAGAGAGAGGAGTACCTGTTTTCCATATGATCTACAGTCAAGGACAACAGAAATCACAATCCTGTCCCTGAACAGCACCTGTAAGTGCAGAAAGTGAAGTGGCGGCTGAGCAGCTAGATATTTTATAATGAGCTCTATGTAGGGCAATATAGCATGGTGTAATTCAATATAAAATGAACTTACCTAGGGCTTATTCTCAGTGCAAGCAGAAAGGTTAGTTCAAAGTACAAGGCATGTTCCTCACAAAAGGGCAAATAACAGCCATTTCCTACAAGTATACCCGCCATGCCTCCAATATGCCAAGCATGTTAAGTGCACTGACCAGCATGATTAGAAACTGAGTAGCTCTTCCTAGCACCCTCTAATTATTTCTTCCTCTGAGCAATACAAAAAGCTACAGTAATCCATCTTCTGTGGTCCTTTGATCTCACTTGAAACTTTCTTTCTCTTTTATGTTACTAGCAGTACATCATACAAGCTCTTTCCTGCCAATGCAGGAGGAAACATCATGTTAGTGAAAATGTACATGTTATCTAAGGGCAAATTCCTTCACTAATAAGAGTGTGAAGGGCTTTTGTTACTGGTATCAGGGGTATCTGGCACCAGTTTGAGTGTATGCACCACAATTCCTGTGTAGTCATTTATATTTTTTATTAAGTGCATTAAAACACTAGAAGTTGAAATATTTTGTCATACTTCTGTAATTCAGACCAATATTGAAGCAGTGAAAGTGAGAGGCAAACTGTGCCCCACCTTCGAGATTTATTGCATTTTATTTCAATTTTATGCAGGTGTAGAAGGCTGGAGAGGTATAATGAAAAAGTATAATAAAGTCTGACACTTTTTAAAAAGCTGATTAGATGCATTTCGTACGTTTATTTATTACCAAATATTCTGAGATTGTTGCAATTACTTTTCTCATACATACTGTCATTCTTCATGGGTAGAGACCCCATGAAGTAGCTAAGAAGACAGCCCACAGAGGAGGGCAAAATACAGCCAAAAGGGCTTCCTGAGAAGCCCTACAGCAATATTTTCAGGCATTTGGGGCTTTTTGAGATGAAAAAATTCTCTAATGAAGAGAAAAGTAATTCTAGGAAATACTGGTTCCAATCAAATAGGAAGAACATGTGGTGTCTGATCCAATATGCTCTTCATTCAAGGACAGTGATTCAACAAAGAAAGGGACAGTACTGGGTAGTGTGGACACAAAATCTTTTTCTGACTCTGTATACACTGCTCTACTATTGTGTGTGTATGTAGGCATGCACATCTTAGAGACACACATGAACGTCCCTCATTGAGAGACTCAGGGACCAAGGAGGTCATCCCCAGGTCATGAAAATATTTTTCATGTTTCTGTTCCCTAACATCATCTTAGATCTAGAGCACACTTCTAATTTTAACTCAAGAAATTGTATTTGCAGATAGTCAAAATCATATGAAAAAACAGATTTGGCACAGTTCACAAACAAAATCAAAACCACATGACTCCAAGGGAGAAAGAAACTGAACCCTTTAGGAAGTGACCTAGTATTCCCTCTTACACCTTATGATTCAGTAGTTCATTCTTATTTAATAAAAAAAAATCTGAAAGAAAAGCCTTTTTTATCAAGTGATTATATGTTTGCATTAAAAGACAAACTTAAAGCTGCTTGAATTGTTTGACAAAATATTAGCTATCCAGTCTTTGCCATATTTTCTTCTTCTTTTTTTATATGCATTTTACTTAACTTTCTTTCATCCTAGCTTTAACTTCTATGATCACAGCACAATGACTGCCAAAAACATGTTTCAGTATATTTTTTCCAGCTGTCTGCTAAACCATAAAGAAAAAAAAAAGTGAAATAATCTAAAAAATTGTTTTCAGATTATAGGAACACAGAAAGGGAAAGGGACTGAAGATTACCACATTGCCCATTAAAGACCGCACTTAATGAAAGGCAACACATTTGGGAAAGAGCAGCCAGAGCATAAAACACACCAAGACACGCTACTAACGCAGCAGGTAGGACCAATACTTTCTACCAAAAACATCTGAGTGATATCTGAGTTGACATGGCTCTTCTTCTAACCATAACAACTGCTACATTTATACGATAAAGACATTTTCCCTTTTAACTTTGATAGTAGCAAGAACTACCATTGAAATTACACCAAGAGCTCTGTTTTATCTTCTTTTCCCTTTATTTAACACTTGAACCAGTGAGGCACATTAAACATATAGCATCAGAGGGGTTAGTCTGGGATATAAAGTCAAGCATATGCTCAGGAGTTTGCCAGAATAAGGCATTACAGTCTCATGTAAAAGCAACAATATTGAGAAGAAAATTTCCACTGACTCTTGTGAATTCTGGATCAAGTTTTTATTTCTGAAAAAAATTCTTTCTGGATGAAATTTTTCCATATTTGGTTTCTGTCCACATTTAACTATTTTATTTTTCACCTATTTATAAATTATCTGGGGGTAAAAAACATATAGGCCCTATTAAGACAATATATAATTTTTTTGCAAAGATACTTTCTTTGTACTTGTGTAACCCAGAAAACAAATTAATTTTTCATGTTAAAATTCTCCAGGTGGTTTGTTTTCACTGAAATGTTCTCTTCAAACCAGGTATGAACCAGCAGATTTATAAAAGCTTGAATACTCCATATTGCAGTAGGCAATATGAAATTTAGAATCATGACACTTTGAAAAGCTACTCAAAAAGGTACATATAAAGTGTTAGTGTGAGGCACATGGCTGTAGTGGGGTGTTAATGCTTAACTGTCTGCCCTGCAGACCCATATTTAGTAATCAACTGTAGAAAAGCACACTAAGGTTAGCACAATATCAAGCCTTTCTTTGTCTAATTTTGCCTAAAAAGGGAGACAGAAAGTAAAATTACTTTTATATTATACTACTGCTATGCTAAGCCAACTATTTCACATTCTTCAGTGTTACAGAATGACACGTTTTTACAGAGAGCAAACGAAGCAGCCCTTAGCAGTAAGGCTATGCTGGGAACACATGTGTGTTAGGCTCTCTAGGTAATATGTATTTCCCCCACTGGACGTGGTAGTCCACTACTGTAACCCAATGAAAGCAACAAGCTCAAAACCAAGGTTTGCTCATAAAATATTTCACATCAGGAGCAATGCTGTTATCACATCTCATGCTACTCAGAACATTTAGATCCAAATAATCTACTCAACCTGTCAAAGGAAGCAGGATATGAGGGCAGACATAAGTCTTTTACGGCAAGAGGAAAAAAAAAATAACCTAAAACCCAAGAGATAATTCCAGAAACCATAGGAGTTTCCTGACTAGGAGTGCCTCCCAGACTTCCATCAAGATGTTGTTCTGTCACAGCTGCATAACTTACAAACTACCAAGCTAAAACAGAATGCTGTGTAATGTAGGAAACCAGAATTTATCAGGCTTTCTGAGCTATGTGTTATACACGCCTGTTATGAGCGGTTCATGCTTTGGTTTATAGTACTTTCCAACCCGGCAAAAATAGTCTGACCATGATATTTTTTTCCCACAAAAAGACAGACTCCTATTTTAGATTGTCATTGGTGAGTGGCTTAAGTCACACTTGTACAGAAATATGAAAAAATCAATATAGTTCACTGTATTGATCACTGAACAACGGGCATTAAAAAAAAAAAATGAATTGGTTGGAGACAACAGCCCTCTTTCCCAACGTGTGCGCAAGCACGATTACGAGGAATAGTCACAGGGCAAAAAGCCACGCAGGGATCTTAACCATGGGTTGCTGAAAGATGCCACCTCAGCAGTGCGAGGCTTTCCATAGAAGTATTAATACTATTATCACGAATCCTTAACAGTTTCCATGACAGGACAAACACCGCTGTGCTATCACTGAACAAACAAAGATTGTACCTGCTCTCAGATCATTTCCTATCTAAGCAAAGGAAGAAAAGAGAATAGAAGCATATGGCAAGCACAGGGCAGGCAATGATCTTACCGTAGATCTCATTAACCCCTTTTCCTCCCTTACCTTGGGGAACTGCTGTGACAAAAGCAAGAGTTATGGAGAGATCTGAAGAAGGGCATCAAATCATGGTCTCTGACACTGTTGGGGGGAAGTCGTTTAGTACCACAGATGTCACCACAGGAGCAAGTACAAGGAAGGTGGTTTGAAAATTGGCTCAGTGGACAACAGAAGTGATCATTAATGGCTCAGAAGTACAAATTAATATTTTAATGTTCACTGATATTTTGGCAGTTAATGTCTCAACAGCAACAAAATCAAATACCAAGCCTAAATGATGCTCCAAGCCTTCGGACCCAAAGAAACCTACAAAACAGGCAGAATAAGAAACTTTTAGCTCAAATAGACACTGAATACGAATAAATTTTTTCTTAAGGAACAGTTCATTTTGCAAAGTAATGAAAAAAAAAGAAAAAACAGACAGGTTGCTACAAGGAAAACAAGACTGTTTAAAAAAAAAAAACAAGTCATTGTACAATTAGTATAAAAGCAGGTGAATTTTGGCAGAGGGAGAAATACATAGATAGCACTCAGTTCTCATCACACTGCGATTGTTCCTGTGTATATTGTTAACATGTTTCCACTAAACAAAAATTTACGAGTGTTATTATAACATTTTTTTGAAGTCTGGGCAGCTGTACTGCAGAGCAATTTCTTCATGGATTTTCACTACAAAAATACCCTAACAGATGTCATTTTGATATCACATCGATGCGTATGAGAGAAAGCAGGATGAAATGTTATGTTCAGCTGCTATTGGCTTATCATTGGGCTTTATAGCTGTATGTTTCTATTTAAAGGAAGGAAGTAAATGTGCTATTTTACGGCTTTATTTCAGGATTGCTGAATTGTCATTACACCCACACAAATCCATCTACAAAGGAAAACGTAAGTTTTGTGAGAAGAAATGTCACACCTAGTGAACATAACATTTTTTCAGGTAAATTAGACAAAACTAGAGAAGACAATGTGTTTTCATTGTGTCTTTTATGTGTAGATTCATTTGAATTCCATGAATATTCTAAATCTCAACATACAAGAGTGAAAGACAACTTTTTTTTTTTAAACAGATAAGTGAAGAAGCCAGAGAAGCCAGCAAGGTCAACATGGATATTGGGTATTCTCTTCCTGCCAGAAGATTTTGATCTAAAGTATCCTTCAAGGTTTATCCATTTATTTTTTAAAAACTAACTCCTGACACTCTTTGTAACCTATTCTCTGGTCTTATGAACCTTACAGGAAATTTTTATTTATCACTTTGACCACTATAGCAATTTCTTGCACTGAGCTACCTGGTACTTTTGTCAGTTGATGAAGATTTCTCACTGCCATTTTCTTTCACTTATCCTTTAATTTATAATCTGCAAAACATCTTCCAGTCGTACGCAAGCACCCCAGCTTGGGGAAAAAGCTGGATGGAGAGCATGAAAGTGATGTCTGTGTTGCCTTTTACAGCTGAGCTCCGTATCTGAATCAAAGGTTCAGGATGAGGCCGTTTAAGCCAGGAATTGGCCACGCTGCTCGGAGGGCCACCACTCCAGTGTGACACTACAGACAGCCTGAATTTGCTGTCATGCACCAGAGCAGTCTCAGAAAGGCAACAATGGCCAACTGGTGAAATTCTGCAACTTGTCAACACAGCACCACCCGCAGACAAAGGTGGACTTGCTGTTCACAGTCTCCAACTGTGGCTTATGTGGACTGAAACCCTCTTCCCACACAGAGTTTTTAGGCCTTTTTCCTAAACTCCATCTCTCTTATGAAATGGAAATCCCAGCTAGAACTAGACGAAGTCTCTTTTTCCTACAGGTCAACAACTTGACTCTGCAAGCATCCCGGAGAGCCAGTATCCAAGCACCTTTTAAAGGAACGGGTCCATGCCACACAAATTTATTTTTAATCTGCCCGTTAAATTAATCCATAAGAAAGAAAATGCTGATATTTAAATTTATTATGAGAGTTCAGAGTCATACCTCTCTTAATATGCAAATTAGAGTCTGTTTCAGTTACTGTTTGAGTCTGCAAACTCAAAAAAGTAGTTCTGGCTTTTTTTGAAGGGCTGGAAACATTAATTCTTTTAAAAAAAATTAGTTCTACAGAATATAGAAATGTTTTAGCACCTCTGAGATTTGACAAAACAGTGTCAAACCAGGTTGCTTCAAATCCTGCACCAAATTGTCTACAAATTAAAGAAGGATCATTGCCTGTAGCAATCAGACTCCCGTTCAATACTGCGCTTAAACCTGTTTCTGATAGTGGGCAGAAAAGTAGTCTGAACTAAGTTTAGAGAAGACCTGGCACAGAAATCACCATAGTGGTTCACAACAGCAATTTATTAATTTATTTATTTATTTTATGTTTATTTATTTTAACTTCAGTACCCACTTGTTAATAAAAGGAAGGGCCAGATGTTTGAAAGTGAAAAACCTCTGCACTTCAAATGTATACCCAAACATGTAAGAAGTACGTAAGACCTGGATAAGTAACATTTCCCATTTTTTAATGTGTTTTTCATTACTTCTGGTGCTAGATGTATTATTTCATATAGAAAGAGGATTCTTCTCTTTGGAACTTCGCTGTGCTGGACTTTTTGTTATGGGTTAGTTTGGTGGTTTTGCTCTTTCAGTTTTGTGGTATGAGAACGCTCTATTACTCCAAGATCTGACTGCAACTAGTTATCAGTTATAAAGTAATAACAGACATAATGATGATGGACACAGCTGAGTATGGGTGGCAGCAAACCACAGCAGCAGCAGACTACTGGTGTAATGAGCACCCATGTAACACAGATGTGCCTTCCATAAATAATTCAGTCTGAAGATACACCATTTTCAGGAACACTGTACATTTCAGAGCACTGAAGAGGCAAGAGAGATTCCCCACAGAGTACATTTTCTCTGTTTGATGTATTTTTTTTCTGTCAAATACAAGAAATTTAGATTTTACTTTGGCATCAATAGTCTATGCCTCGGGATACTGGGTACTGAACCTGCCACATTTTGCTGGCACAAATTCCTAATGATATTTGTTTCTTACACAATCTCTGATGTACGTAATTTGACAGAATTATTCTGGAAGAATAATTTAGCAGACCAGGCTAAACTCCACTTCTTCAGAGGGGCTGTTCAATGCAAGTTGCTACACTGTCACACTAGCAACAGCCTTTTAAGGATCCTAACAACATTGTCCCCCTGCTACGCAGGGGAGGCTAAGTATGGGATGTGGGATCTATTCTACTCTCTGTTACATGAAGCACTTCAATCACCTTTAAGAGGATTTGCACTACACCTTCATTTTTCAAAGTAATGAGCACTGAGGCACAGCAGAGAAAAGACAAAATTTATGCATATATGCCCTATAATACATATGGTTATCTCCCAGAAAAGCAAAGATTTAGACACTAGGAAGAGAATCTATGAGTTGTTACCACCATGCCTAGTATGCTATACCTAATTTGCCCTCAGATCTCTCCACTGCATCTATACATTGCAGATACTATCCACAAAGCGATGAAGAAAGTATGGGACAGTTCAGCAAGCCAAAACCATCCTTATCAAGGTTTATATAGCAGCTATAAATGCAACTTTACATCTCAGTGAACACAAACTTTATTTCACGTCATAACGGGCCTGAAGTGGGTATAGATGAATATGTTTTTTCTCCTTTAAAAATTGTAAGGCTATGGTATTATAATTATTGTCATCAACCATTTCATATATATATGGTGTTGCATTAAGAGAAAGTATATTTCCTCCAAGAACTTCCAAGCACTCATCTTCCTTCAGAAAAACTTGTGGGTTTTTAATTTATCTTACCTTTTTACAGACTGTTAGAAATGGAAGAGAAAAAGAAGCATATTTATACTACTAACTTGGAGGAGAAGAAAAGAAGACACCTTTAAAAAATTCTTAAAATGAAAAACGTATTTAATACATGCTAAGATTTTCCTCTGGAAATCACTGGGGAAATACAAATGCTGCTGTGCTTCTGTAGCACTCACATGTCCTTCATTTTGGGGAATGGGAGGCCAGAATTTCCTGAGATTTAAGTACAATAGAGAAGATAATCACACTGGACATTTTCTACCAAGTCAATTTAAGTTCGGAAGTTATTGCTGACTTCAGGGAGAGTTAAGCTAAGCTGCCGTAAGAGGTTGATTAATAAAGGCAATTATAGAGAAGAATACCAGACCGGGATAAGCTACCCCAGGCAGACAATAAGATGAAATAAGAAATAACATACCATGTCAGCCTCTGAAAGGCACGAGTTCAATTCTGCTGCAAGGCTTGTGAGTGAACAAAGGGAGTAGTCTCACAGCACCGCAGTGGCTGGAAAACAGCACTTTGAGATTCAGTCAGTTACCCAGAAGGCTATTCCATGATTCAAGCCGATGTTTTCGAAAACAGCAAAGAAATACTTTGAAGAAACTGGAGGTCCTCTGAAGTAAAAGAGGAGGGAGAAGGAAGTTACACTGCACAGGACCCAAAAAGAGGGAGGACAACAGGCAGGAGGTGCAAACTTGGCAGCCTGCGCTCAAACAGTGCTCTCCTCTGGAGCCAGAGAGGGAAATAGAGGTGCCAGGTGCCGAGCAACATGGACGCATGGCCCTCAGACGAGCGGTGCCTCAGCATTACACGTTCCTGGAGATGGGACACCAGCTGGTCCAGCCCGAGTGTCACATGCAGACTCGGTGACAGGCGGCACCAGGCCACAAAGTTAATGTTTCCATGACCTCTTTATAACCTAATGACTGCAGCATCAGCTTTCCATCATCGTTCACCCTGCGAGATCACACCACCCGGAGCACCCTGCTGTTTTCACATCATCTAAAGTTGCAAAGAATTGTTACGCTGGTAATCAGAAGGGAAAAAAAAAGGGAGGGGGGGGAAGTCAGCATTGGTTTATCATACCACAGACCTAACAAGACTGACAGGCACTGGCCTAAGAACCAACAGGAAGGGAACACTTCTAGGAATTTGCTCATATTTATTTCATAATTTAAGTTCCTGACTTGAATATCACTAGATTATTTTCCTGCCTTTTTTTACATGACTATTTTCTTATTTTGTGTTTTCACCTTTTTCTCATAAACCATCTCCTCGCTATTAAGTTTACACAGTTTATTACTTTGTCTCTGATTAGGTATTCCAAACTGTAGTTTACGTATGTGACCTCAGCACTGCTTAATCATAATCCTTACCCTTTGGTTTCCATCCATCAGTCCTGAAAAATACTCCATTTGGCACAGTAATTAGCATCTATTCACTGGAGACCTGTTGGACATCCAAGACAGCAGTACCTATGTCTCCCAGGTTCCTGCCAAACCTACACATTTACATCTTTATTCTCTTTATGGCCTTAGCAAGTGGTAAAGTATAACTAGTGCTCAGCCTCCCAGAGGACCATAATGTTGGAGTTTTTCCAGGTGCTGGGAACTAATGGAACACCACGTGCTTTGGGACAATGATGGGACATGCATTGTCCCAGTTGATGTGTCAAAAGGAGAAATTATTCTATCTGATACCTCTATAGGTTTAGTGCTTTAAAATCACACATTGCTCTTTCTGAACCATTTTTAACCTTTCTTTCTTACATTTCCACATTATATCCATCATCATAGTATTCTTACCCCTGAAAAAAATCATGCAATCAATTTATACTTCCACTTAAGTAGCCGTGCAGTGTGTAATTGTTTGTACAAAAGCCAGCTCATTTTTCCACTGTTGTGTTGAATTTACTACCCAGGAACAACGCATCCATCTTTATTATAAGTAGAATAAACTCAAATTAAGAAAAAAGGATCCATAATAGTGATGTTTTGGTCCACAATACAGACCAAAACTACATTTCAATTACAGATCACTCTCAGAAGTCAAATTAATCAAAAATCATATATAGTGTGATTTCACTTTTACTAGAATTATGAAGAGTTTTGCCTAGTTTTTTCTCTTCTGCTCATTCTAAAAATGATAATGCTTAATAATGAACTAACACCACTTCTTAATTCATTGCTTGCATTCCATTTATCAGTGAAATGTAATACCATATAGTCTATCTACAAACACTGCTTATGATTCCTGATTCCTGAGGAAATCCTACAGAGACACAGGTTTGAAACCATAGCTGTGACATTATGACGACATTAGGAGTTGACATGTCAAATGCAGCTCACCACTTACATGGGAAAAGTCAAAAGCTCAGGAATTTCCTTCCAGAGCTCTGATTAAAAAAACCCACAAAACAACACAGTAACAATGTAGAGAAGGAATGAACAAAAAAAACCGCTTTAAAATTATAGTTAAGTTTTATACTAACTTCCAAAGTTTTCCTTGAAGACAGAAAACATGAACTAAATCATAAGTACAATTATATTCAATTTAACTACTAATAACTTGTATTTTATTTTATTTATTAGGGAAATGTGAAAAAAATCCATTTAATGAAATTTAATAATGTAGTGGCATCAACAAGACAATGAGAACAATTGACATCATCTTCGTGATATCAGCTAGTGACATTATTTCACACAAAAATATTAAGGAAAACTTAATAACAGCACTTCAACAATGTTATCACCATTGACAAAGCAAGCCATTTTGACAAAAGATTTCTTTGCTGGCCTATTTTCACAGAATACCTGGATATTACAATACCTCCAAGCCTCTTTTTCCAAGGGTGCCAACCTCCAGATTATTAGGAAACATAATAAAGTTATATCTGTCCTCATTAAAGACTCTGTGGCATTGCCTTGATAAATGGGCTGTTTGTCTGGTTTCTCTCCCCAGATTTCAATTTCAACAACCATACTGCATGAGGAAATCTTGTAAATGGAGATGTGACAGTAGTGTGGACAAGGTTAACCTACCAAAGTGAGTGAACAAACAGTGATGGAGATGCAGGTTTAAGCACAGGCTAGCAATATACATAAGCACACAAAAATACTAATCATCTCAAAACACCATCAGGAAAAGCTCTACTAACATAAAGGAAAACCCTCTACTAACATATTTTCATCAACACCATTGGATTCAAGCACTTGACTAAACCAAGTATACACTTTCTGATACAACTGCACTTTTAGTTATTTGGCAGACACCCTATGAAGGGATGGGCCCGTGCATCTCTTTTCTGAATAAATTTGTCCTTCACACATATGTATTACTTACATATCAATAATTAAAAATAATTAAATTGTCCTTGAATATCGTCTTAACTCTTCAGCAATTTTAGAGCCTGTTCAAGTCTTAGTTCAAGGCTTGCCATGATCCTTCAGAGTAAACACTACTGAACAAATCTCACAACATGGACAGATCTTTTTAACTGGCATCAAAACACGTTTTTCTCTTTTTGATATAGCCTACAGAAAATCCTTCCTAGAAGAGTGGGCACTCAGTAAACATTTTCTGCTACTGCATTATAACTGTTCACATAGCAACTCACTAACGCTCTTGGGAGAATTTTGTTTCTTTTCATCTAAAGAGCTTTCACAGACTTGAACATTAGGTAGATTCTTTTATTTCTTTTCTCTATTTGTAGAGAAATAAATAAAACAGTTATTCAAGATGCACCATATGCCTCTAACGTATCTGCTCTTACCCCTTCAATACATGAGAAAGTTTTAGAAAGTTACCTTTGATATTTTTGTTCCCATTCTCTAAGACCACTTCCTTTTTAAAGTTATTTATGTTTTTCCCCTTTGAAATTACTGAACTGCAAACAAAGCGAGCTCTTGACTTGAACACAGTTTAGGCTTAGTAGATCTTAAGGGCTTTTGAGCCCAATGTGAACATTTGAAATTCTGTTTTCTGAGGGTATCATTCATTCTGCCACCTACCAATGGTATTCTGGTTTGCCTTAATCCTCTGGTGAGACAGAACCACTGTGTCTGCAGTTACAGATGCTGGCCTCACTCTTGCAAGCCGAGCAAGCAGACTGACCTGAAAAACCTCCCCTGAGCACACCGTATCTTTTACAGAGTTGACCAAAAGTTAAAAAGATCTCTTTGTAAAATATATAATAATGCTTGAAGTTTTGAAACGCCAGGAAATCACCTGCAAAAAGACTTAATAAACAACTGGAGAATTTGAATGCACCAAGAATGGCAAACTGAGACATGACTCAACTATAGACTTTCAACAGACTTTCAATTATATTTTCATGCTTAAAGCTCTGATTAGTAGTTGGGTAGTTTTACATGATTATTCATTTTTATTAAAACCAACTTAACCAAACTGTATCAGAAATAAATCTCTTTTCTTCAAGGTGAAAGCTTGCCACTGGAGAATTAAGACCTCTCCCAATACAGAGTCTTTACTTATCCAGGAAATCAAAGAGTACAAATAAAAGAGACAAGATTTGTGATTTTTGACTTTCAAGGTCTAAAAAAAAAATTTTTGTTTTGTAAGGATTTGAAAATAAAAAGTAGCTTTGGAAAGGGTTTCTTGCTTGTTTGTTTTGGGTGTGTTCTATTTTGTTTTTTTTTTAATTCCCTTAAGAGCTTAGTAAAATAGATTGTTTTTCAAAGTAGTCTGAAATTATAACTGCAGCTAGGGATAGCCAAGGAAAAGGGAAAGCAAATCAATCAGAATATAAATTTTGCACACACTGCAGACCACTAAAGCTTTGCTGATAACATCAGGAAAAGCAGAACATCACAAATTAGCTATCTTACTGGCTAGTAACAAGGGAAAAGCATGGGCTTCGTGTATTGTATCTGTTGTTAAACTGTGCACACTGTTAATGACATAAAACAATTTACAGCATAAGATCAAGCATAATTGTATGCTAATTTGTATTAGCATATTATCTTCAGATGATCTGGGATTCATTCACTTCTCAAACAGAAGAATTAACAAAATCTCAAAATCACTGGCTGCTTCTTGGCCTGCCCTGCCCATAAAAAGAGCAAAGAAGTTGGTGAAGGGTGTAGAGCACAAGTCTTATGGGGAGCGGCTGAGGGAACTGGCGTTGTTTAGCCTGGAGAAAAGGAGAGGAGACCTTATCACTCTCTACAACTACCTGAAAGGAGGTAGTAGCAAGGTGGGGGCTGGTCTCTTCTCCCAAGAAACAGGGGATAGGTCAAGAGGAAACAGCTTCAAATTATGCCTCAAGTTAGATTGGATATTAGGAAATTTTTTTTTTCACTGAAAGGGCTGTCAAGCATTGGAACAGGCTTCCCAAGGAAGTGGTTGAGTCATCATCCTTGGAGGTATTTGAAAGACGTGTAGATGTGGTGCTTAGGGACGTGGTTTAGTGGTGGACTTAACAGTGTTAAGGTAACAGTTGGACTTGATTTTAAAGATCTTTTCTAACCTACATGATTCTATGATAATAATTCAGAAGTCTCCGTGAGACTTCACTACTGTGGCTGATGAATGCCGTCAGTGCTAGTTTATGAATGTTAAAACTGAGTGTTTAACATGCCTCTTTTCTCATCTAATGTCATTGCTAAAATTGCAGCATGAATAAGAAGGGCTGGAAAGTTTACCAAGTGTCTTTTTTTTAATGTGGAATCTTACCAAAGATAAGGACTAGAGTAAATTTTTACAATCTTTAAATTTACTTTCTCCTCTTGAGTAGTCAATGAGCTTTAAAGATCAGCTCAGCAATTACCCCACTGATCACTGTACCTTCACTTCCACATTGATAAGCTTCTGCTACAGCTCCCAAGAAACAGAACCTCTACACAGCCAATGGTTGAGTGATTTGAATTTTTCCTTTCTACAAGGACCTTCTGGAAGATTGTTGATATAAAATGTACAGGTACACATAAATATACACATGCAATCATGTATGATTTTAATCGATTATAAGTTATTTCATGTTATTCATAATAGCTTATGAAGGCACATATAGCCTACCCTCTTGTCTCTCATCCATAGTACTTAACAGTGTAGGTAATACATTAAACTCTATATCCCTTGATGTCATTGGCAAAGCTTTGATGGACTTCATTGTGTCCAGAACTGAAACCCATACAGATTTGCATGACATTTAATTTTTACTGCTTCACTGGAAGATGCATTCATCACTGTAAACCAGTTAATGGGAAAGCTGGAAGAAATAACTCTTGACATACATTTCTTGAAATGTACTTACTGCACTTGTGATAAACTGTTTCAAAACTTACACATGCTACCCTATTTGCCAAAAAACACAAAAAGAAATTATGCTGCATTAATCTCAATATTTTTTAAACAACAGAGAGTAACACAAGGGCAACCAAAGGGAAAGTAACAGAAGAGAATGATAACTGCATTGAAATCAACCTCTAACTCGCCTAAAGCAATCAGAGGCAAGAGTTTGAGCCACACTCCTGTTGAGTCTGCTCATAAAAATCTTAATAACCAAATCAGCATTTCTCTGTAAATACTCCTATATAATAGGTAAGATTCTGTAAACTTACTGCCTCTTGTCCTCCCATGCTCTTATTCTCAGAGGTTTCTATTCAGACACTAACTGCAATGAAAAATCCCAGTTTATTACAGACTGCAGCAATCATCTTATCATCAGCTGAACCACTGATGTCATTATTTGTCTATTCCTTTTATGTATCTAAGTGTAAGTGTGATATCTATCTCTGTTCAAAGCTTTGAAAAGGACATTTAATGACAGAGCTATTGACAGCATAGGAGGATCCTTGCCTGTGGTTTCTCCTTGGCATTTTTAATGTACATGTCCTTTTACAGCCGCAGCTGCTTCAATTTTCCTGAGATTCTACTGGAGATCCTCCTACAGAAAGGGCAAGTTCTGTTCTAAACCACAATGTTAAAAACAGATTGCTGACTAATGTGCCATGTTCTTGTAAATTACAGCTACAGCCTCCTTCTAGACAGTATAATCTTGGTACACACTGTAACACAGCCTCAAGGCTGGAGAAAACTGAATGTCTACAGAATCTGCAGCAAAACTACATTTTCTATAGTCTCTTCCCTCTCCTCTATTTCACCTTTGCTGTGTTTTGAGAGGCTGCTTTTAAATGACATCTGCAATGATAAAGAAAAAACAACTGAGGGGAAAAAAGAGATAGTGAAGAGAAAGGAGGAGGAAGAAAGCAAAGAGGAGAATGTTCTAAATTAATCCCTGTATTAAAAAAAGAGAAAAAAAATCCAAAACCCACACTGTTCGCAGCCTTCTAGGATGCTATGAGTTTACATTAGAAGTGGGAGCTCATAAAGGTTTCAACCTACATTTTTTATACCAGCAACAGGGTAAGGTCCATCTAACTCAACGTCCGTGCAATTAATTTTAATAGAAATAGTCTGTGAAGTGCTCCCAGATGACAGGCACCAACAATAAGCAAACTGTAAGCTGTTCAGCTCTGTTTGCTTACTTATTTGTACTTATTCTTTGCTAAATACAGCTCTCTTCCTAGTTCTGGTTAGTAGAATGATGCTGAAGGTCCTGCCTCGCATCAATCTACTTGATGCTGAAAAAAAAAAATTAGTCCTGTGACATATATTTAAAACATTCTAAAGTAAATATTGCTACAAAGTGAATAAGGAACTTATAGAGACACCATGCTCTGTTCTAGCCAGTATTTACAGAGCGGATGAATGAGGGCAGAAGACAATGCCTCATCACCTCAATGTCATTAGAGAGGACACTAAAAAACCCTTAAGCAGAACTTGCAACAGGAGACTCCATCTCCTCTGATCTCGTCACATTCATATTTTTGGTTTAGATTATCCTAATCCTTTCAGTTCCTAGGAAGGAGAAAATGAAAAATGGATTGTATTGCACTAATATCTCCAGTTTCCGTGGTGTTTGGGCAACACTGCCATCAAAGGATTCCCTCTCACAGATTCCTGCAAGTTATGCAAACACTATTGCTCCAGGGTCCCAGAGAGTGAACTGAGATAGAGGCAGAACAAACACCTTTCTCAAAGTTGCAGAGGAAGTCAGAGATACAGACGGACACGAAAACTTTGTCAAGTCTTAGAGTAATACCTAAGCACTCCAGAGTGACCTTATATAGTAATTTCAGTGGGATTACTGGAATGGCACTGGAATGCTATCCAAATGTGCAATTTACATGGGACAAAGCTTAGGAATCATAAATATAATAGCAGTTGTGTTTACATTTAAGCAGAGTATTTCTGGAGCCTTTTATTGATTCTTTGTACAGGAGATAGTTCACTTTCTGATGAGTCAGCTGTTTCTAACTACTGGTTTCTGAAATTGCCCCCCTAATATGGGTTTATATTAATTGAAGTAACCCACTGAATATAGAAAATGGATTGTTAAAATAAATCCATTGGATGTACAGACCTATTGTAATGGTAATGGGAGAACAACTTGTCATTTATAGCTGCTTATTTGAAATGCACATTTCCGTATCACTAGTTTTCAAGGCAACCAGTAAATTGAACATAAAATATATAATAAATTGACCTATCGTAATTCCACTTCACATTAACATTAAATTTAAAGAATTGGGTTGGACAAGAAAGCCTAGTTGCAACTATTTCAATTTCAGACAGTCCAAGACATCAGACTTTGCCACTCAGTATAATGTTAAGTAGCCCAAACACTGTTCCAGATGGTGTGTTTCTCAATTTTATCATCTTTCCTCATGCTGAAATAACCTGTGCACAGTTTAATTAGCTGCAGTAGGCTCATTTAAGTGCTACAGAAATGCAGCAAGAATGGAGGTGCCATTCCCTCCTTGGAAATGAATGGAATGAAGGAAAAAAAAAGTTCATTCCCAGACTATAAATATTGATACATCAAATTTCAGTATCTGGAGAACTGAAACAAACCAAATCCTGCAAAGGCATGAAGTGGCATCTGGCCAAAACAGACAGCTCCAGAAATTAAGCTTTTAAGTAAAAATAATTTTCAAGAAACTGTAACTTCTGATTATAAAATGGGAAACCTGTAATTACGGCTATGCCTGCACTGCTAAGGGCACCCAGCAGACCTTTCATGCCAAGTGGTATTCGTGGATTACACCTCGCTCCTCAGGGTTCTTCCCTTCTGATCATCCCCACAGTTGGACAAGGCTATGATGGGCCCTACCAGATGACTTTAAGAAGTAATTAATTGTGGGTTTATGTAATTCAAAGTGCTCGCAATCACGTGAGGGCTGTGTCACAGCCTCTCAGGCTGATTTTAATAGCACAACACTGTGAAAGTGTATGGCATACCCTGGATGTGTTGTGAGAGCCGGCAGATGTATGTGATGCTGTGAGACATGACATGAGGCAACACTGGAAGACTGCCCAGGGATAACAGCAGCAAGCAGTCCTGCGGTGGTCCTGTCCATATCACCACAAGGTGGGTCTTGAGTTGAATTAATCCCCCAAACTGCACCCAAGCTTTGCCTCAGAGAGAACTGGATGACCAGCTTCAAGAAAAACCCAGGGGGCTAACTGACTCTCCAACAAGGAACATGGGCTTGAGGGCTGGGGAGATAAGTTATTTGGCTTTCTTCATGTGCCCCATATTCATTCTGACAGAGTTAAAACAGAACTAAGCTGTAACAACATTAAGCATCAAATATAATCATTCTAAAGCTATTTAAAGGAGCTAGAAAATCCACAGCTATGTATTTCTTGGGTCTTGCATTTGAAGTGAAATTATACAAAGAATTTTATTTTGGCATCAAAGTCAGAGCTCCAGAATAAAAGCTTAAAATGTAAGGATTTGTGAAACGGATCCCAAGTCCTCATTTCATTCTATTATTTACTACAGAGTACACTACCACTATCTAACTAATATCTGCAGACAAGTGTTACACAGCTGCAGACCACCATTATGAATGATTTTCATCAGTAACGCCAGAACTTCAGTAACTTGAGAACGTAAAAATGCTTCTATTCCTATGCTTTCATAGTGTCTATCATCAAGATTTAACTTCAAATAGTTTTAAGTCCATCCAGGAGAACAAAGCCTCCAGCTAGTTTTCCCTCCAGCCACTTTTCCTATGATGCTCAGCCACAGACGGACCTCTACACTGAAACTCATAGGCTCAGACAGGAACATTTTCTGGCTATTATTTGGTCACTCTTTAACCATCCATCTCTGTCTGGGGAAAATATCTTGAGAATTATTAAGTATCATGATAATAACTATCAAAGAAAAAATAGTGAAAATTTATGAGTGTCTGAGGAATGTCAGCACTGTCGTATAAGCTCCTTTGGAAGATAACTCCCACTCCCGAGTGGCATTACGAAAAGCAGATGAAGACTCACAGCTATAAATAGATCAAAGATAAGGTTTATCTTAGTCTCCACAAACTATCTTTCTTATCAAATATTTTGCTACAAAATATGTTTTCAATGGTATGTAGTCAAACTAACAGAAAATATTTATTCTTGAAAGCAGGGACTCTGAGGTAACTTAGAGGGTCTCTGTCTGGTTAGACCTTATTTTGTTCATTTAACTCTACTTTTCCTTAATATACAGTATGATAAGCAATACGATCTCATGCTTGTTCAAGGTGGTGGAGCTGTAGCTCCCAAGCAGTTTCGCAGTGTACAGTGAAAAGGCTTATTTTTTAAAAGAGAAGCATGGCTGCCTCTACAGACGCACCTGAAGAAACATGCAAAAGTGCATATTGAATGCTTTAAATGTGTGCAGACTGAGTATAAAACAAACTTCTGAAATTCCCTGTGCCACTTCCCAAAGCCCCACTTCATCTTTGTATGGGCTGTGACTTTTCAGAAATATTTTTCTTGCATGAGGCAGCTCTTCAAAGACCTCTTAACTCTTGTAACTCGTCTTACGAGCACAAATCAAATTGTGTTGGCCAACTCTTTCCATAACAGAACTGCACCTTTAAATACCACTAGTGCCAGATGGTCTCAGCATATAAAGCAGCATGAGACAACATATTAATGCTACTCAAACAAGCAACTTGTGCTAACAGCAGACCAATGAAATCAGTCTTAGGCTGCTAAGCCTCTCTGTCTCCATGGCAACATCTATTTCAGACAATTCTTCAATTTTCAAGTCAGATGAGCTTGTTGGCCCTTAAACTTCTCTATTCAGGGGGTCTTCCATTCCCAGGTACTTTTTCACTTTGTGTTGGCTATTGTTATAATACAGAATTCATTTTTATCAGTTGCTCCATGGAGAAGCAAGGAACAGATGCTCCTCTGTTTTGTGTTTATTTATAGATTTTCCAGTAAAGATTTTTACTATAAGATTTACAGTAAAGATTTTTACTATTTATTTCCACTATGGATTTGTTCCCCTAAGTGTAACACATGGAAACCTTGCAATATAGATGTCTCTGTTGTGACTTTACCTGCCAGCACTGTAAGAAAAGGGAGAACTGATACCTTCTTCACACTCCTCTGCTATCAAGACAGATTTTTAACCAAAAAGAAAAAAATACATTTGCAGCTGGTAAATGGGGAAAGAAAATCTTCATTTCTCCTCACCGTATGTCTATTGGCATAGCTGAGTCAGCACAAATATTGGGGGTATTTGCTACCAGGAAAAAATCTTACAGGAAGCAAGTAGGAACCAGCCCTTAAAGGTAAATAAAATATTGAACAACATGCCATCTATCAAGTATATATATATGTATTGAGTACATGGCATAGTCACATGCTAACCTGCAGCATGGAAGATGAGAACCTAGGCACATAAATGAGAATCTGAGGCACAGGAGAGGATGTTCTTATCCAAAAAGACAAGAAATACATGGCAGAGGCAGGAAAGAAGCCAGACCTCTTTCATCACAAGACTGTTTTTCCTCTCTGTGAAACAACTTCCTATGAAGACAATGTTTGAAGTTTAAACATGTGATAGCCTAGGTCCCAAAACCAAAGCTTTTTTCTTCTCCCCATCCCATTATGTACTGATGTCATCAAAAAAAAAGAAGAAATTTCATTCAGAAAGGCATAAACTTAGATCACTCATTCCTTAACTGCAGGCTATTACAGAACTGAAGCCACATTTATCCCTCTTTTTTAAGGGCACACACACAAGTTGGCTTGAGTATCAGAATTTATAAGCCTCCTGCTTATAATGAAGATTCAGATGTGCAGCTCCCAGTGACTTCAGTTTGATCCGTGGATGCTCAGCAGCTGGGTGGAAAGACAAATTAACCCCCTGTCTAGTTTATATGAGTTGAAAATCTGACATGGAGAGTCAGCTTACCATAGCCATAAAGCTCCCTTTGAAGTAACGTTTGAAGTAACGATCTTTTGCACGTGTAAAAAGTTTATATTTAGGTTGTAGATTTTGCTTATAGTGCTAAAACTGTGCAGTAAGTTTTATGCAATAAGCCAAAATGCAGAGCCGGCCAAAACTAGAAACCCTTCAGCTTAGCATAGGAAAAAAAGGTTAATAAATGTGCAAGGAATACACCATTCACAACACAGGACAGCAATGTGTAACTGAAAGACAATCACACCATGGACTCCCTTTACTTTTGAGGTGCACAAATGTAAAAGGACATTGAAATGACATGTCTTGCAGCTAGAAACCTCACGCTTTCTCAATACCAAAAAAAAAAAATATTCTACTGGATCATTAGATTGGTATACCACCAAGGATGCTTTTGCCAAGAAAACAGTTCATTAAACCTTGGCCAGTCAGATGCCCCATCTGAACAATTCTTTCCACTTGGCTTTAAGGGAGATTCACACCTAAGGGTAAGTATTCAGAATGGCTTACGGTGGCTGTGCTCGCTGTAGGCAGAGCTCTGCAGCCAGAACAGTATCTTTCTTTGGTTGTAAATCACAGAATTGTCATGGTTGGAAAGGACCTCTGAGACCACTGAGTCCAACCATATACACACAAAAAACCCCTACAATTTCAGCCACTAGAACATGCCACTAGAGCATGCCCTGAAGTGTACATCTACACATTTCTTAAATACCTCCAGAGATGGTGACTCAACCAGACTTCTCAAGCTCCATGGTCATGAACAGTTCCCACAAAGAATGACTACCTCAGATTGCTCCATAGGACTTAATTTGTGAGTAAACAAGGATGTCAGGTTTTGCTCATAATTCAAGATGAACAACTACCAGGAAGCAGCTACTGTCTTATAGAGTTGTAAATGTCTCACTTTGAAAAAAGAATAAATTAAAAATAAATGTTTACTGTCTTCAAACTGCCAACCACGGGTTTACGATTCAAGGTTCTCTCTTACCTGGCCATTGTAGCTACACAGGTACATTTCTAACGTATGACTTTGTATTGAACCAAACCCCTCTGACAATCACCCTGTTACCTGCTGCTGTCATGGGAAGGTGTGTGCGGTGCTGATCCAGCTATAACACATTAGCGCACTGCAAGAAACCTCCCTCCAAAGGGAAGAGCACTATGGACCAAGACCACAATTTTAGTCCAGTGGCCTCATTCCCAACAGTGCACCTGAAAGGAGTAAGCAAGGTGAGAATTTCTGTCATTGTGCAAATGATAGCAGTGGGCAGCTATTATTTCACGGTACATACCATAATTTCTTTATTATATGGCAGAACTCTGATTCCAAAATCCCAACTCCCAGCAAGTTAAGTGGCTTTCTCCAGCACTTTTGCTCTGCAGAGTTCCTAACACATACAGCACCAGCTTCCGGTCTTAAACCTGAGAGAACAAGTCCTATGAGGAGAGGCTGAGGGAACTGGGCATGTTTAGTTTGGAGAAGAGGAGGCTGAGGGGAGACC
>JAOXNO010000033.1:38315898-38331489 GCA_028565335.1 Limnodromus scolopaceus | reverse complement strand
TGGGGGCGGGCGGAGGGGCGGGGAGGGTCCTCCGCTCCGCCCGTCTCCGCGGAGGGCGGCGGGAGGAGCGAGAGCTCCCCGCGGAGGGAGGCGGCGGGTGCGCGGCCCCGCGGAAGCCACTGAAGCTGTTGTCATCGGCCGATCTCGATGTCCAGGTGGAGAAAAGCGGTGGAAGAATCCCGAGACACGATTTCTACCTTGCTTTTTTATTGTATTTGGTGAAATATTTTTATTCTGCACTCATGCAGTCCCATCGAGTTAATCCACTGGCAAAACCCTAAATGAACAGACAGCGTGCTCCACGAAACATTCACACAGTACTGTTGCGGAATCAAACAGGTATTTGATTGGCCTCACAGGGAAAGCTATGAACAGTCATCTATCAGGTAGCTTTGCTGCATCACAGAAAGCAAAGGATAAAGCAAGACTTCCTTTCTGATACTGAGAATACTCGGAGAGCACATTCCATTACATTCAATGGGAATGCTCTTGTGAGGAACCATTCACCATATATTCATAAATCACAGTCTCTTCTGTACCCCAGATACTACAGGACTTCTGACGCCATCTGTTTTTTCAACCTGTTTTTATAGGCATAGGTGTTCAGACCACAGCTAAACACCCTGTAAAGGACAGCTGATAAAAGCAAAAGGCTAAATGCTAACGAGCAAGTGCCAGTTCAGGGGTTTTTTATTATTATGTTTTAAAGGACACAAAGCCTTATTGGAAAATTTTGAGCCGTTCAAAATTTTGAAAAGCTTGAAAATCACACATCCAATTCCTCCTTCTACAAATAGAATCTCGTCCCCAGTAATCTAATACATATTCTGCCTTCCTCTTCTAATCTAAAAAGGTGAGCTTGTGTAACATCCCCTTCCATCACCACTTTATAACGAATCAATTTTCAGGGAGATCTGTTAATAATCCTTTGTGATCCTACGGATATTTTCTCAAATTATGGGTCATCTTGTTCTGACCAAGAAAATTGTGGAAATAATGTCTTCTAGGAGAACATCTTAATTGAAATTTGGTGATACAGCAGCTCAGAAACTCATCCAACGCATGAAACTCAGACCTGAAAATGCAACTACTACATATAAAACATACATATCTATTTATCTATATCACCTCTACTTTTTATCTTTCAGTGTCCTGTCAGTCTGGATTATTTGATGTGTTTCTTCATAGCAAGAGCCAAAGGTCAGCTCATGCAGTCCTTACCATCTTTCAAAGCCAACTGGGTTCAGAAGCTTCTCCGCGCAGTTTAATTCCAGGGTTACATGAATGCAACCATGTGCGTAGGCACCTTTAGAGCACTTTTTGGAGCCTTCAACTCTCCATTCTTACTGCTAGAAAACTGGAACACACCTATCATATTGCGTCACATTAGCTCTGGAGTCGTGACAAAGCAAATGCAAATTGGCTCTAAGCATTTCGCGAGAGTCGGATGGACGGAGACTCCCTCATGCCTTGTTTTCTCTCACGAAGGTCACTGTTCAGATTTAGGATCACAGAAGTGCCATCCCTCTGACTTCTCCCCAACAGCGTGAATCGTATTATGGATTTGTTTATGACTTCACACTGCTTTGGAATTATGTGCAATATTCTCAATGCTCTTAGAGCTGCAAAATGAACTGCAAATAAAGGTGGCTGACATAGCATTCAAAAGATTCACATTCTTTATCAGTTTTGTTGGCTACATTCACCACAGGCTAAATATTCCTCGTTTTCTTCATCACTTTCCTCTGTGCCTTATACACAAAGTAAACAAATCTACTGATGCTGTGATTTTAGATTTACAGTATCATTTTCTGGGAGAACTTTCTGATCAGCCAAAAAAAACTCTTGTGCAGTGTAGCAACTCTCATTGGCTTCCCTTCAAATTTATTTTCCCAAAACACAGCATCACTAAAAGATACAAATAGGCTCAAATATCATCTATTTCTTTTCATCTCTTCAAGCAGGGAAGAATTATTCCACTACACAAAATTAGTCTTACTGGATCTGAATGGATTTACATTAATTTCCATACTTATTTACTGTCCATCTCTAAAAAAAATTAAATATTTATGAAAACACATGCACATACACATCTTGTGTAAAACAGGGTGTTTTATATACTATCAAATATTTCGAGTTCACATGTACTAACTTCTTTTTAATAAAGGATTAAGAAACTATGACAAGATTCTCAGAGAGCTTAGGAGCGCTTGCAAAACTAAGGAGGAGGAGGAAATCGATGACTTCCTTTCTATCCAACCCCTTCTATTTTCCATAGTTCAGAGATGACGACTATCATCACAAGCAAAGGCCAAACCTCCTGCTAATATGGAAAAATGTTTTTCACTTGCCTTAGTCTCAAGGGAATACTCTAACTCCAAGGGCATTCCCAGGCTATATGCATAACTGGGCTCCTGGGTATGGCCTTGTAAGCTAATAATACTAATTAGGGCAGGGACCAGACCTCAAGTGCTCCCTGTCCAGAAAACATTGTGATCAGCAGATTTCAAATCTGGTTTCTCTCTCCCTTATGCCTGTATATGACATGGAACAGTAGATTGTATTTCACCAACAGACGCAGCCTAAATAATTTGGTAAAGGTGAAGAAAACTTCATTGACGTTTACAAAAATATTTATAGACAAATATATATATAAACTTATATATAATATTCATATGTATTTATCACTCCATTCCTTTGGCCAAAACAATTTGCTGAATGTGATACAAATTTTCAGACACTTTTGATTTTCCTGAATCTGTCTTTTTCAGCAAATCATGATTCACCAGCAAGTATCTAAATAAATCTTAAAAAAAATACAAATAAAAAACCAAAACCAACCAAAAAAGCCTCACACTCCCAGAGTTCTGCTTACAAAACTCGAGTAACTCTGCACTTTTTTAATTTCTGTTTTATTTATTCATCTTTGGATGTTTAGACAGAAGGACAACGATTAAGAGCAACCTGCTCTAGTGGGAGGTGTCCCTGCTCATGGCAGGGGGGTTGGAACTCGATGATCTTTAAGGTCCCTTCCAACCCAAACCATTCTGTGATTCTATGATTCTAAGAGGAAGGATGTGATTATGCCTCCAAGGTGGTATTAGAGAGAATGATCTGGACATGCACTTCTGATAACCTATAGCTGAAACAAGACGTCAAAAACGCAGAAACAAGCCTCAGAAGTAATTTGAGAAACAGAGGAAATGTCTTACCATGGAGGACATGATATAATCCTGTCAGCCAGTGAAAAGACACAATTGAAAAGAGATTTGATTCCTGTGTTTACTACCTTCACAGACAGAAAATTATATCAAAAAACAATAGCAAAAAGTTGCCGTCTTCCTGGTCCTGCTGGTTTTAGGTTTCAGTGGCCACGATTCAGCAGAAGGCTGCAGCTGACAAAGGGAGGGAGGCAGCAGTAACCAGATGGAGGTTTGGAGGCAACAAACCAGACTCTGTAGTGAGCAATAAATATTTGTAGCCAAAATATGGGTTACAATATCATTTTCCAATAAAAATTAATGTTAAAATCTATAAATATATACATATTTCTTTAAAATTATCTTAAAACACTCAGCAGTCATTAATTATAATATTGGTGAAGAAAAATTAAGTCATATAATTTACAAATATCATTGTTAATACACTCTGGCAAGCTGCACTGCAGTGTAATGTAAGCCTCCTTATGTAGTATTTCACATCAGCAGCCAAAAGCAGTTGATTATTTTGCAATCCTAATCTTAATTTATTTTACTTTTAAAGTTTCCATGTTTTTTTGACACAAAACACAAGAAATTAATTCATCACTTTCATAGGACTTATTTGTCAAATCCTAAGGGACAGTACAAGCTGCTATTTCCCAAAAATAAGTTTTACTTAAAGTTAACTGGGCTTTTAGGAAAAGATTAGGTGGTGAAAAATGTTGCTCCCCCACTTATTCCCCTATCCTATCACTATTTAAAGTTAAATCTGTCTCCTTGCTAAAGAGGATAAAGGACAACAGATTGTGTAAGGTTTTGCTGTGCCTTGTCAAGAGCCAAAAGCTGTCACCCGCACGTTGGTCTCTTGGTTTTTGGAACTACACACACTCTATAGTCTCTGGAAAAAAAAATAAAAATCAGGGAAGTCTTATTTAATAAAGGCCTGAAACCTCAAAAACGTTCTAACATTGTGTTAGGCAAAAATGGGTAACACAGCTCTTGACATGTGTAAAAGATACATAGTAATGAGGTAGGTAATTTACTAGCCAGCGTCAGGTTCAGTAATAAATACAAGGTTTTGCATTTGGAAAGGTGGAGGGGTGGTGGTAAGAGGCAGGTCCAGCTGAGTCCCAGCAAAACAAGCCTGTGGTTTTCAAATGCAAGTTCCTGTGTTGCGAGAGGTACTGTGGGCACATTTTTTAAGCAAAAAACCCCAACGTTTATAAAGCACATCTTGCATTATTCTCTAGGAATTTGTTAAAGAAAGATCAAAAGCAATGGTGTGATCACATGCGACTCTAAGGATGTACCTAAAATAACCCTAAGAACTGAAATAGCAACGAGTGTCAGAAAAATACGGATTCAAGTAATGAAAAAAGAACCAAAAAACCCACAAGCCCATGCACACTGTACATAAAGAGATGGCATAATTAATGTGTTAAAATTACAACCCTAATTTTCAAAACCTCTTGAAGAATAGAATATACATTGTAACTTTGTTAAGTCATCCTCTCAAATTTTTAGAGCTCTGCTTGGGCTCTGCAATAGCTGAGGAGACTCCAAGCTTTTACAAGTACCTTTACTGGAATATTTAAGGAATTGGCTCACAGTTGTACACAATTTTGGGACCGTGTGTGTATAGCCACAAGCCATCGAGCGGAGAACAAGTGAATAGCGATGTACAGAGGGAAAATCTGAAGCACTGAAAGCTCCTTGTATTTTTAGGCTAGGGGTTCAGTAAAATAAAGCTAAGTACAGCTGCAGCTGCAGGATGAGAGTGGGAGCTGACAAAGCAAAGAGGATAATGGCCATCTTTGAAATCTGATTAGAGAGGTCACTTCCACCGCGAAGAGTTCAGGCTACCAGCACAGACGGATTCAGGAAGCCTTAAGTACCAGTCTCCGCTAAAAACTGAACAATACAGGGTTTTCAGCTTCCATTCACCTGTCATGGACAAGTATTTTTACTTCCTTTTAGAGGGAAGGGGAAGAACACCTAATTTCAATGGGGATACAGATAGAGAAGCAAGATCATCTACAAAACACATGCAGAACAGGAATCTGAACCACTGCCCCATCTCAAGTAATATTTGAATCACTCTGAATATCATTAACATTGGCTTTTTGTTGAAAGCCCGATCTCGTCTCCACTGTCACAGGAGTGCCCATTTTGGGGATTACACCAGACTGCATGTGAAGCAGCATGAAAATTCAGGTGATCTCGACTAAGAAAAACATCTTTAAAGGACTCACAGGCTAGACGAAGTGGTATTTGAAATCTGAAGAGCAGCTGACACTAAAATACAAAGTGCAAGATCTTTGTAAGTATTCTTAAATACTTCCACTGTCATTCCCTGTGCAACAGACAAATATTTCGAGTAGATTCAAAAATATTATACTGCTTCTATTACCAGTACAACTCTAGCAGTACATTTTGAGAACCCAGTTTGTGGAAGCTGTAGCTTAACTTGAATATGCACTTGGCCCAAAAGTTGTCGCTACACGCAGTAGGTATGTATCCAAGTCCTTCAAACCAGCAGAACATACAAGGCCTTCTCCATTTCCATTTCTTACTGCTGTCTCTGTAAGAAGCTGAGCAGATGGAACTGTTGTAGATCATACTAACAGAAACAACGCCTCTTCATTAGAGACAAACAGAGTAAGACGCCATATCCTACCTGTTGTTTGTCACAGTTTTGTGTTAAAAAACATATGAAAGGTATAATACACACATCAAACCAAACCACATTTATTTCATCAGTCACAAGTGCAAATATAGCAACAAGTCAGTTCAGCAAATTACAACACACAGAGAAAAATGTAATGTAAATGCTAAGTACACTGACAGACCAACTTCAAAAGAGCAGCAAAAAAGTTTCTTCCAATAAAAACTTCTATTCTTTTTGCCTGTAATCTAAAATAACATAAGTCTAGATCAGGAATGTCTCTGCTAACTCACGTTTAGCCGGATATTCTGTTATTAACGCTTCGCATTATCCAGTGTGCAAATGGCCTGTCCAAGCTTCTTATTAACAGATGTTTTGGTTTTAAGCAACTTTTACCCAATATTTAAATAATACAGTGCTGATACCAGTTAATATGTTCTGCTATTTGATATTACAAATTTAAGAATATATATTTAAAAAAACTAAGTCCAATTTAATATATAATTCTGCCTGGATCCAAAGTGGGCAACGTTAAAGATAAAATTGAATTTTTATTTTTTTTGTCCAAAAAAAAGACACAAGTCATCTCAGGGTTTTTTGCACCATCTTTAAATCTGTAGTTAAAATATATGAAGTACTTACATATAAAATAGAAAGCATTCCCATTAGGAAGCTACTGCAGTGTAATTAGCTGTTTTCCCCTACCACTTAGTAGCCAAGGAACAAGATTTATGCTTAACACCCGATCGCTATTTTGCTTTACAGAAAAGCAAAAGTTGACTACCAATATTAGCATCAGAATTTTTACACCGGAAATTTAGTTAGCCTTCTTCTTCATTGTGAGTTGTTGCTTCTTCTCTTTTTCTTTATAGGCAATGAATTGAGAGTCTGTACCAAAGATTCTGTCCCACCACGTGAAGGTTGAAGCGTAGTTGCCGATAAAGTTCATGTGATGGAAATCATGAAAACGGGCCCCAGCATAGAAAGGAACCAAATGAAGAGGGTTCAGCGGAACATCGTATCCACTAAAGGCAAGGGGAAAAAAAGGAAAAGCAATTATAGTAGCAATTTTTCCCAGATATGAACCACAACGTAAGGCATTTACATGTTGCTCTTATAAAATAATAAGATTTTTTTTGGTATTATAAGGCCCTAAGGTATTCACTGTAACACTGGCTTAAATAGGAAAACAAGATCCCTCTTATCCTAGCCAAATGCTTCTGTAAACTATCCCACAATAGCTTTGGCACTTGCTGACCTTTTCAGCTCGGCGTATCAGGCAACACAAAAAATTTAAGCAAGTGACCTAAAAAATCCACAGTGGCTGACTTCGCAGCTTTAACTAACTCAAGAGTGATGTTAGGAAGGAGGAACAAGAAATAACACTGTCTTTTAGTGACAAGCTACGAACACCACCTCAGCTGCTCATCAAACAGCATCTCAAATCAAGTAGAATTACAGTGTTTCTACTCTTATTTTCAGCTTACTGCAAGTTCTTCAAATGTAAAAAATTCAAAATATAAATGCAAGTAATATTAAAACCAGGACAGTTTGCTTGTAGGGATTTCAACTCTTTTGCTTAGTAGTACTGGAAAGCATCTTACCACCACCTAGTGGGGAAACTGCAAGGTAATTTGTTATAAACACCTCATGTGGATAACAAACTAAAATGATAATTATCAAGGGAGATTCATATTTTGCATCAGTTACTTTACGACATGCACAACATACACTTCTCAGTCTACAACCAATATATAACCAAACCAGCAATGACGTGCTGTATAGCCTAAAGTTTCTCTTGTCCAGGAAAACTGGCTGACAGAGCATTAAATGGAAAGAACTCTTGGCTAGAATATCAAAATTTTTAAATGATTTTTGGTGTTCTATTATGCATAAGAACACTCGCACACCAAATGTCAGAAGCCAGACATCCTAATGAGGCACCTAGCTTCATGCCTTCAACGCTCAAGATGGTCTAGCTGACAGTCCACACTCTTCTAATCAGCAAGATTTGCTATTAACTCTACCTCAAAACAGAAAACAGCATTAACTGTTCAGGTTGTGTCATTCTTTCTAAGATGCATAAAAGCATTTCAGTACGAAAAAAACAGTAAAGGTCAGTGAAAGAGACAGATAAGTTTAAGACAGACTAGGGGAGAAAAGAAAAAGCAATTACTAAAAAGCAATGAGAATTTCACCTGTGTACGTCAATGGTTTCCATCAAGCGACATATCACCCATGCCCACAGAAGAATCACATGGTTACAGAAAACAACAATTCCAATAAAAAAGCCAGTTCCAAGGATAAGTGTTTCCAGAGGATGTGCATATTCTGCTTGCATTCCAAATGGAGACTAGAAAGAGACAACAGGCAGGAAAACAGTCACCATTTTCAATTTTACATACCCCCAAAACAGAAACACCATTTTGTGGTACTCTCCCTCCCCTTCCCATTACCCCACAGGACTACAAGACGACAAAGGGAATGATGTTGTGGGTAAAGGAAATGCTTTGACTGAGCAAGGGCCTTAACACAGGTGTTCAGCTCCTCACTGGGAAAGCAGAGAACAGTATTCCAAGGTCAGAAGGATTATGACTGCATTAGTAATTCCAAACACTTCACTACTTGTTGAAAAGTTGCAATCTTTTATTTAGGCTAACCATTACCCAAGGCCAAAGCATTATTTCAGGAATATTAAAAGCATTTGGGAAGCTCCTGTCAGCTTTGCTATACATCCAGTCTTGGAAACAGAAGAAAGAAGGAAGCCAAAATATTTTGAGAGTCAAAATATACTTAGAAATTTATTTTTAAAAGTAATTTAAAAGCACCTGTCATCTTTGACAATTTTTCAAGATAAATTCTTACTGTTCAAATATTATTATGAGATTGAAATAAAACATGTCCTTTTCTTTATATATATATATATATATATGTAAAAATATATATATATATGTACGCACACACAACCCCCCAGTTGAAAACAAATTTTGTTTACAAAAAAAGAAATTCCATACAGAGTTTTCAAAAGTAGACTACTGCAGAAAGATAATAACTGGGGGGGAAAAAATTAACCTAATGCTCAAGGTTATAAATTTGATTATAAGAAAAACAGAAAGTCCACTTTGCCTTAAGGGCTATTTTATAATCATTACTTTTTACTATCAGGGAAAATTTTCAGTGAAATAGCCCTTAGCCTACAGATCACTTCCATGTGAACTGCTAACCACTCAAGAATAATGGCCAGAAGCTGCTCCTGCCAGATACCTGCGGGGTTGCCAAGAGCAAGAGGAAAACAGCAGCGGCTGCTACTGCAGATGTACATACACACTCATGCATCAACCAAAACCAAGCCTCTCTCTTATCGCAGCCTGTATAACACAGCAGCTGGCAGCTTACCTCAGGCACAGTATGGGTTATATACACTGAAACACCGCGGTTCACACACACAGTAGCACTGACTTCTGTGACTCAGAGGCAGTGCCATCTAAACGCAGCTATTCTGGTGTAAGCGCTGCTGGACCATACCCGGCTCAGAACAGTGCCACCTCCAGTCCAGCATGGCTCATTGCCTCGTGCTCATTGTCAGCTCCAGCACCGCTAATTGCGGAACCACCCAAAATACCCCCGCTCTGCACCGTGCTATCGATGCAGTATCACACAACTGGCTATGCGGCTTCCAGAGGCCCATATCCAAGCTATGATCCTTCCGGGAATCACGTATGCTGCACGTACAATGCACGCACCCAGGCCATGTAGGAGCCACCTGTCTGGATCGTATCGTGGGGATCAGCATGTTCTGGATAACACCCCAGAGGTGGGGCAGAACTGACGAAAAACCAAAACCAGAAACCTACCGTTTCCTCCTCCCCTAGCAATCAAACATGTAACACACTTTCAAAAGCTTGCTTTCACCTAGCTCAACAGATGTGATCAAACTTCGAAAGAGCTCATTGAGTGAGACCTTTCATCCCTTTAAATGAAGTAAAATTACAGGAGATGTTTTCAGAAACAAAATGGATGACTGTTCTTGACAAAGAGCTCAAGAAAAGACATCTATCCTATTGTCAAAGGGATGTAAAATTCTTAAGTCTTTCAAATAAGACTTTTAAATAAGTTATATGAAACTGCACATACTAAATACTATTAAAAAATAATTAAGGAATACATACAACAAATTCATGGTGAACCTTGTGGATATACTTGTATATTCTTTTGTGATGCAGCAATCTATGCAGGAAATAGTGCCAGGCATCTTCAATCACTGCACATCCAAAACACTGGGCAACCAGAACATACCTTTAAAAAGCAGAAGAGCTATTAGTTATAAAGCATACTACGAGACAGACAATCTCAACAGATAAAATAGTTTATATGCTAGTAAGTGGGAAATGTTTATGTATATTACTGATTGAGTAACAGTGTGTTGACACTACCCTTTTAACATAACAAAAATATTAATTGCCAAGCACATTAGTCCAAGCACATTATCAGCTCATCTGTTGATATGTAGAAGTGAACTAGAGAACAGCATAACAAACTGTCATTTCAATATTATGGTCTAAAAAGAACATCTGTAGACTGTGTAAGATGTAGAAAGAAAAATCACAAAGCTGCATTCAGGTATCCAGATGGAAAATAAATTTCCAAGAAACATGAGCTTCTGTTGTAAAGAAGAGCTACTGAAAAAAACAAAAAAACCCAGACAAAAAGGCATTTTTAAACAAAATTGATTTAGTTATAAGTCTATCAGTTTAGTGCAAAAAAGGAGAACATGAAGCAGGTGGTACATTCTCTCCCTCAAGGAACACACTGCTGCTATCATATAAAACAAGGTGGAGAGAAGAAACACTTAGGAGGAATCAAAAAATGAAAAAAATCCAGAAAGCCCAATATTTAACCCATGCTATCAAGAATCTTGCTTTGCTTCCACAAGCTCCCTCCTAATCCCCCCTTCTTCCGAGTATCAGAGCCGTTTTGGGCCATTTAAAAAAAGATTTAGGAAGTTTTTCCTGGTTTGAGGTAAAACAGAACCAACTTTCGTCATGGGCCAATCCAGCCCAAACCACGACAAAGCTCTAATTAGTTTTTATAGCAGTTAAACATCACCAGAAGCATGAATAACAAACACAGTTTACATCACCAAAAAACTATTGTGTATTAGAGGTGATGACAACATTTGTTAAATATTCTGCTTCCAACCGTATGTAACTCAGCATCAACACACAAGAAAAATCTACCTACCATCTAGGCATCTCTTCCCACTCATATGGAATGTTAAAATACTCCGTGAAGTAATAGGTGCCACAAATCAGAGGAAGCTGAATGAAAAAGTGATTGAAAAGGAGCGTTTTGAAACACTTCCACTGCTTTTCCCACGTTTCTGGTTTATCCTGAGAAGAAGCAAAAAGAATCAGTTGTGTTACGTATTTCTACTGCACATAATTGAAGTATTGCAAAAATGACTTTGGAGGCAATTTCATTTCACCTAGAAGACAGACAGCAGGTCCTCCAATAATACAAATTAACTCGGGCAACACAAACTGCATGGGATTGGATTCAGTGTCATCAAAACCTCTTGTTTTTCTAAGCTGGCCTTCTGTAAAATTTAAAGTAAGCCTCTCTCAACAGAAGTTGTCTTTGCCAGTCACCCCAAACTATTCTTGTCATGTCAGTGTTTGCAATTAGCAGAAACATTTCATATTCAACAGTTTAACACAAATCAAAGTTTGATCTTCTTCATCACACCACAGAATGTATTTCCATAGCTAAAATAATACAAAGAGAAGCTGAAAATACAAGCTTGTGAAGAAATAAGTTGTCTTAAAAACACACAGTTTTTGCACGGAGACATTTTATTAATTACTGTAGTAATTTTGGAAGCTGGTATTATTAGTTTCCAATTCATATTACAAGGAACGGGGAAAAACAATCATCTTTGGAAACTGGACGTGCCTTTGCTACCAATTTGGAGCATGCAGTCCATCCTAGGCTTTCTCCATTGTTACTTTAAAATCCTTTCAAGAGGGTGTGTATAGAGATACTGTGAAAGAGACACCTGCTGTTACATAAACACACCATGTAATTCTTTTGTAATACCAAGATACACATCTATCATCAGATGCTGCGATTCTGCTATACCTTCCCCTGCTGATACATAAACTTACATGAAGAAAATCTAACTTTACTAACATAAAGACTGACACTCCCTTTTCTTTCTTATACCACCATGATGGAAACGTTACCCTCCCTCAGAAAAATATCCTTTTCTTCCCCAAAATCCACTTTGCTTCCACTTCTCACACGCAGTGTAATTTTGCCTGTCACTTTCAGGATGTGCACAATGATAGAGGAAACAGGGTCATATAAATTGGAAACTAGGAAACTGCAATCATAAGCTCTACTTCACCTATTCAAGGACAAATCAGGAATTCTGTAGTTCACAACTTTGTCTTACCTGCTGAATTTTATACTTTTGCATGTACGGTATAAACTGAAAGACAAATCCAGGTACACAGAGCAAGAAGTACGAGACTTCGTGAACTATAAGCGATCCCCAAGTTGCAATCTGGAACTTTGTGTAGTTATCCAGCATGTAATTCCAGGCATTTTTAAATGGCTGCTGCAAGGGATTGTCAGGCAAGAAAGAGTCTATATATTCCACCGCCAGATAAGCAGAGTTCAAGATATTAACACTGTCGTTCATCGCCATTGTTCAAACATAAAGCATCACAATTACAGTTCTTCTACAGTTGTTTATAAGGAACCTGCAAATTTTGAGAAAAATTGAATAAACGGCAGTTAAACTTCAGAAAAAAACCCAACATTACCTATCTCAGTTGTTACCTAGTTCTAAAGTAAAAGCAAGGAAGAGAAAGAAAGGGAAGCAAAAGCTTCAGATCCTTTTCCTACAGAATAGTATAAAAGAACAAAGCTCAAGACTGGTTTGAGAGGCGATCAGCTCTCACGTCTTGGGTCAAGGGAGCAAAAGGATAAAGAAATATTAATTATTACCCAATTTTATTTCAAGTCTTTTACAGGATAATTGTATTCTGTACTAAAAGAGCACAGAAAAGTTCAAATCAGATATTAGAAATTAAATTAACCGTGAACTCCTGATAATCCAGCCTCGTAGCTGTGAGCCAGAATCCATACAAAATACATCAACACAGCAGGCTGCCTTCAGGCTGCAGCAGGTTTGAGGCAATCCACTTTTCCATAAGTAAGACAGTTTTCATCACAGCTCCCGAAAGTATAGAGGCAGGGTTCCTGCAGGTGCTCAGAACTTCTGCCATTTCCACAGAGGAGACTGCTTGTTCATTTGGGTTGGAAGGGACCTTCAAAGATCATCTGGTCCAACCCTCCTGCCACAGGCAGGGACGTCTTTCACTAGATCAGGTTGCCCAATGCCCCGTCCAACCTGACCTTAAATACTTCCAATGATGGGGCATCCACAACTTCCTGGGCAACCTGTTCCAGCGCCTCACCACCCTCAATTGTACAAAATGTCGTCCTTATGTCCAAACTAAACCTGTCCTTTTTTAGTTTAAAACCACTGCCCCCTTTGTTGTTGCTACAGGTGTTGGCAAAAAGTCTTTCTCCATCTTTCTTATAAGCTCCCTTTAAATACTGGAAGGCTGCTATAAGGTCCCCCTGGAGCTCTTCTTCAGGCTGTTCTCTTCTCCAGGCTGAACAACCCCAGCTCTCTCAGCCTCTCTCCATAGGCCATATGCCTTCTGACCATTTTCACGTCCCTCCTCTGGACCCCCTCTAACAGCTCCATCTTCCACCCTAAAACGTGCACGCAGCCCATAGGCCAGAGGACGCTGGTTAGTCCCCGGTGGGTACACTCAGCCTAGGCCCGACATAAGTAACACACCAAGCTCGGTATCCAGCCACGTTGGTTACCGTTTTTCTCTCTTAGCAACAGCACCACGATGCTACCATTTCATATTAACAGCAAATAAACTGCCGCAGATACCACTTCATTAACGGTAAATACACCACGGCAGATGCCAAGGAAGCTCATGCACCCCGAGCTCCTGGACTGATGGGCACACACGAGGCTGCCCACCCTCACGAAGAAGCAGCCGAGGGACCAGAGGCAAGTCTGCGCCTGAATCAGGCTCCTCCGTCCTGTCCAGCCCCTGAGAGCAAGCGGACAGACCCCGCCACAGGCCGCCGGCGGGCAGCAGCCACAGGCTGGACGACAGCGACGACACGGGGGATGCCCGGGCCGGCGGCACCCGCCCGAGCAGCCCGGGTTGGCGCCGGTAGGAGCAGTGCAGACGGCCGGGCACCGCACCCCGGCAACAGCACAGGGACCCCCTGGGCAGGCCGCGACCACCCGCTTTCTGCGCCCCCTCACCTGGATGTCGGAAGCAGCAGCGGCAGCGCCCGTCGCAGCAATAACAACCACCGGGGCCGCCGGCAGTTCAAGTGCGCCCTCCCATTGGCCGCCCAGCAACCCCCGGCGCGGCGTCCATTGGCTGGCGGGCGGCGGCGGCGGAGAGTCAGGCGTGAGGGAGCTGCGGATCCCGCGCGCCCATTGGCTGAAGGGGTGGAGTGAGGATAGTGAGACCTGGGCGCGCGGCCAATGAGGCGGGAGGGAGGCCGGCTGACGTCAAAGACGTGATGAGGAGGAGACCGATGCCTGGGGCGGGGCGGGGCGGCCCTTCCCTCGCCGCGGGGCGCTGGAGCGGGACACACGGCACGTCGCACGCCGGCTGCTCCGGCACGACCGGGCGGCTGGACCTTCTGAGAAACACAATCGCAGGAGGAAGAGGAGGAGGAGGAAGGAATAAGAGCGCTGCCCGCGGGGGCGGCGGCGGCCGGTGCGAGGGAAGGGGTCGTTCCCGAGAGGAGGCCCCGGGTGACCGTTACCTCCATCCGCGCTGGTCCTGCCGCTTCTCTGACAGGAGCCGCCGGGCACGGCGGGGCTGCGGGCCGACTCGGCCTCTTCTCCAAGGAGGAGCTGGGGCCGTCGCGGCGCTGCCCGCGGCTGCGGGGGCCGGGGGGCAGCTGGAACACCAGGGTACGTCATGGGAGCAGCGGCCTAGAACCCCATTCAGTGAGTCTGGTATCGTGTAGGTAAAAGTCTACAAATAACGCAAACGAACAATCCAAATAAAATGTTTCTAGTGAAACCTTCAGCCGAAACCCTCAATGCGCCATACACTCTCAACAGTAAAATCCGGTCACATCCATTTCATGTTTCAGCATCAGCCAAAAAAATACGTTGTTCTCAACCATCATACTAATTCCACAGCTCAGACACACTGGAACGTAAGAGGTGGCCGCTACCTTAACTAACCGAAACCCAAAGCTTCCAGAAAGAAACCAGCAGCAAACCAGTGATATTTACATGACCAGTCCCTAAATCTTAATAATCCTTTTCATTTTGCTTGCATTCAGATCTTTAGAACACCAGCTTCCTCCGCCTGCCCCCCCACTCCCTAAAAAAATACGTCTCCACTGACATCAAGGTTACTTGGTTTGAGACTCATATGGAGAAACACAAGTTTTAAGCGACTTGGTGGCATTAGGAAACAATATACAAACTTTTATTTGAAGAAAATGTCTCAAATATGACAATAACTTTGGTCATGTTAAAAGAAGGCCATCCAAGAATGAATAAAAATGAGCTGTTTTATAAGCATGGCCACATACAGTATATTCAGATATTAGCTAATAGAAGCTAAGATTACACGCATAAATAGGCCTTAGTAC
>JAOXNO010000033.1:38256849-38297430 GCA_028565335.1 Limnodromus scolopaceus | reverse complement strand
TTCCTCGTAAAGAGTCCCTCTCCGGCTCTTCTGTAGGCTCCCTTCAGATATTGATAGGGTGTTACAAGGTCTTATATTCCCTACATCTTTTAATGACAGTAATCCAATGTGTATTAGTGTGTGAAACAAAATATCACAAATATATCAAGTCTCACAAGTGTCTTTTGTCTGGCTTAGGCCAACTATTTCTATTCCACAAAATAGATATTTTTTATAAACTAAATGGAGTACTTGCATCTTTCTGATGTGATAATGCTATAAAACCAGCTGGAACTTTCCAGAAATGTAGCTCCTTTCTGAACTGATAAGCTCTTGGTTTAGAGCAATGCAGAGCATGGAAGCTTGGAAAGACCTAAGCCTTATGTTCACTTAAAAGAACAATGACAATTTCTCAAGAAGATTAAACAGAAATATTTAGCAAGAATTAGGTTTTTTAAGTATTGCTTCAATTCACAACGTCACATTGTAATTTGTTTTTGGTTGGCACAAAAGGTCTTTGCTAATGGTCTAACATAAGATACTGGTCAAGCAGAAACTCCATTGTTATTACAGAGGGATAGACACAAGCTCTGCCAGTTGGAGAACCAGAAGCTCTGCTAGTTGGAAAACCAGAAGCAGCTAAACATTACAGAATGAATTTTTTTTAAAATCTGATTTACTTGTCAATTTTATGCTTAAATAACTGCTTTTGAGAACACCATGAAATTCATAGCAGCCAAGGTAACAGAAGCGTAGCAACAGATGCTGCTACTCAGAATAGAAACATAAGAACGATTCTGCGAACTACGTCCTTTCAATCTCACGCATACGAATGTACACAAGAATAGTCTACAGAAGACATGCATGCTTCCAAGTCTAGTCAGGGCTCAAAGTTTTAGACTCACAGGATCAGAATCAAGAATGCTGTACCCCACAGTTAAGCAGAACATAGCAATCCCTGCTTCATGACACAGGCTAAGATTCCCTAACAAAAGTTTCTTCAACATCTCCTCAGCACAATGCTAAAAGCCAAGGTTTGCTCTATAAAGCTGGTCCTCAAAAAGATGCTTCTTCCACAGGTAATCCAATGTTTCCAAGCCCCATACTGGCCTATGCGGTGAATGGAAGTACATTTATTATTCTTTGGTTATAACTAAGAAATATGTCAAGGCCTAAGCACTAAGCAAGTGTGTCTCTAGTCCAAGATGCCCATACTCCTCTTCTTTAAAAGGATTTACCAATCTATCTTCAGGTCGTACATAACGTTATGACAACTAGAAAATGCATCATATTCTCAGGAAAAATTGTTATTTTGTGAACATCCTCTAAGACTACGTAAGATGTATCCCAGACTAAAACTGAGGATGGACTAGCAGTGCTTATGCCAGATACTCTTTGTAGGAATCCTGGCCCTGGAAGGATGAGAGGCCTCAGCTGTACATAGTCCCTGACTGTGAAAGTGCAACAAGCCCCAGAGCAGGACAGCTTTCTGGAACATCACAAAAACAGGGAGCAGAAAGTTTAATTGTAGCAGAAGCTCATTCCAAATAATCTGTATCAATTGTCCCTTATTTTCAGGTCTCTCCATAGGCATCATGGATGCATATAAATGACTCTCCTATATTACAGAAATGTCACACTCTGCTACAGGAGGACCAACCCCACCATAGGATTATGAAGCTCTAATTTTAATGAAAGTCGGGTTTTTACTCCCACTGGAAGAAAATTCCAGAATTTCACTTTTCTAATAACTTCTGATCTACATCAGCATCCATTTGGTTTTATGCTCTCATTGTCTATTAGCAGAAGTATCTCCCTGCCTCATTTTCCTAGATACAGAATAGCAAGTGTAATAAAATAAAGACTGGGAGAAGTTAAACATCCAAATGCTTTTGATTTTGTCTAGCAGGGAAATATTTTCACTGCTTTTTTAATCTATTCATCCTTTTCTGTACTCATTCTAGTTTCTGGAGCCTTAATCCTAAAATGCCTGCTCCCAGGAGTTCATCTGCCTGTGATACAAGGCCTAATTCTGAAATGGCACGTCACATACCTTCGACTCAGACTTTTGAGAATTTATTTTTTTTTAAATTGTAAGGAAGAACCTTGACAAAGTAAAAAGAGCCATTTAAGATAAGAACAGGGGGGGCGAAAGAAGCTATGATGGCTGAGATGCAGGCAGTAAGAAGCTTGAAAATCCAAGAAAAACATTGACCTGAAAAGGTATAAAACTGTACAGAACTAAAACAGGGAGTCAGCAGACAGAAGTCCAGCAACACTGATGATGAGTCCATTCCAAGGAGAAATGAAGGCCAACCCTTCCTCCCTGGGCGCTTTTAACAGGACCACTGAGTGTGCTGGTGCCTGGCTTAGTAACTTGCAAGTCCTAGCTAGGACACACAAATAGCTTCTTTCTCCTTTTCACTTGTCTGCATCCTGCTTGCAGGGTCTCTCTGAGCACAGCAAAGGATGCCTGAACAAAATGGCCCAGAGAGGGAGGCTTACAAGATGGACACAGTTCCTGTGCTCTGAAACACATTTAACCAATATTGTACTCAAGGTCTTGCCAGGGTCTTAGATTTTATATTTCTAGAAATAAGTAATCCATATAAATATTAACTTCAACTACTAAATTGAACAAAGATTGTTTAGAAGTAGCTGAAGTAGTTTAGAAGCTATTAAGCCATAGTCAGAATAGAAGCTGGAAAAAATAATTTAAAATTAAAAAGTAAGCAACCGCTATATCAAAACATGTTCCCTAAAACATTAAACATCTGAACATTAACTAGAGCTAATAAATTTACACCTTTTCCTATTCAATAAAAGGTCAAAAATGTAATAGCTTTTTGGAGTTGATATTATATTACTCAAAGATAAAAGGACTTAATTAAAATGTTTTGCATAATAGTCTAAATACAGTTCTCACAAAGTCTTCCAGTCACACATTAGAACCTCTTGAGTAAGGTACACCTTACACAAACTAGTACTTTCAAAACCAACCTGAACAGCTTTTTAAATTTTTAAAAGTGATTTAATTAATTTGAATACAATTTCACTAGTCTAAAAACTTCTGAGCATGACTGATTTGTATACCTCAGTTTCGCACTTAAGGCAGCAACCAAGGATTCTATTGACAGACACCTAATCATATGAGTTTGCTGCATTTATCTTTTTTTTTTCCCTGAAACATCCATTCTTGATAGAAATACTATAATCTCCTGGAAGTGTGCGTGAGGGGAATCTATACCAGAAAACAGATTTTTCTAGAAATTAAGGCAATTGAAAGCATTTATCTAAATCCTTCCATTTATGAGGTGTAAAATTACTCAAGGCAATAAAAAGCCTATTATTTGGACCTAGACACATGAATTGAAGCATGTCGTGCTCTATTTCAGGAAAATCTTCAGTTTTAACTCTGTACTAATTGTTAACGATGCTAATTGGTCATTGTATGTTTTAGAAAAGTTATGAAAAGCAATACAGTCATATGAATTTTTTTCTGCAGCCTCCTCAGGATATTTCAGCTTTCATTCTCTTTTCTGTGTTGGGCTCGTACAAAGCCTGACAGAGTGCTAGGGACTAAGGAAGGCAGCGCAGAGAGCGCAATGCAATGAAGCAGCTCACACCCTGACTATGCACGGCATATTTATCTCAAGAGTAAGAACAGAGTGTGCATCACTTTAACATTCACCACACAGATACAGCAAAAACACAGTAGGAGTTGAGCTGGCAGCCTGGGGTATGGGCCAGCAGGACTCCAAGAAGATGATGATAAAAAGGGAAGCATAGACGAGGAAAGTGCTTTCTGGAGGAATCTGACAGGAATGGAAGATTGTTTGATTATGGAGGAAAGAGAAGGTTAGCTCCAAGCACAAAAGCAGTAGAGAGAGATATGAAATAAAAAAAATTGAAGTGAGGACAATTCTGTTGAACTGGAAAAGCCAAGAATGAGAGGTTGCAATTTGATCCAGGGGAAAAGGAATATTGCAGTAGTGGTAAAACAGAGAGGTAGTTATGGCAGAGAGAGATTTACATTGCAGCAAAAGGGAAACATGATGTAGAGCAGATTAGGTAAGAAGGGAAGAAATTAAATAAAGGAATGTGCAACTGAGTAGTTGAGAGAAAATGGCGGAGGAGGGCTGAAGTTGTCAACTTTACAAACCAGAAAGACTGGGAGAACACTGAAATCACCAGTGACAGAGGGAGACCAGGAGAAAGGAAAGATGATTACATGGAAATCAATTCAGTTTTGCTGAACCTGAAGTAGAAATGAAACATCCAAGAGACACTGAGAAGACAGGAAAAGACTGGGAAGACAGTGCAAGCTGCAGGTAAGGAGGCATATCTGAGAGTCACTCTCAACCTCTCACAACTCATGACTTTTGTATTTCCAAACAAATTTATCCTACTCTCTGAATATTCATTGCCAAAGCTCTAATCAAAATACAGTACTTTGCTGGCTAGTAAGTCAAACCCTATAGAAGAGGAGGGGGTTTTTCCATTAAAAAAAGCTTCTATTAATAAGTAATTCCTCAGCATAACTTCTTCTGCCTTGACTGAAACATCAAGACCTCAAGGCACTCAACACACAATAGAACAGTAAGATCATTGCTATTTGAACAAATTAAAAAAGCCCTAATTTTAGTTACAGCATTATGCTACAAACTTACAAGCTTACACAATGTTTTGTTTACTTTTCAGTGATCAACATTAGGCAACCTTTCTTGGCATCGGGAGCAGTCAAACAAGGTTTTAAGCCATTATGTTAAAAATTACCAACTTATTACTAAGTTCTCTGAAACTACATGTATATCAGTTTCCAATAGCAGAAAATATTGGAATATAAAGGGAAAAAAAGGATTTTAGCCTCCACAGAACCATAGAAATATAAACTAGAAAGAGCTTCAAATCATCTAGTTTTGCAGAAAGATGTCATTTAGATCAACCTAAATCAGAATCTCACCATTTTAGGGTTTTTTACAGCTCCCTAACAGTGGAGAATCCATAATTTCCACAGACAGCTTGCCTAATCTGGGTTACTTCTACAGTTAGATTTTTTCCCTAATACATGAAATGACTTTAAAAAACACCTCACAAGTTAAGCTTACTCATTCTCAGTCATTTTTATGCACAGGAAGATTTGCATTTCTTCTCATCCTCCTAGCCTTTTAGTTTCTTGACTGAAAGGACTCTCTTCTCCACAGTCTTTGTCATAGGTCAATCTGTTTTCTTAATATGTTCATGTTTGATTTTATTGTATTCATTTTGGCCTGTTTGCATCTGTCTTAAAGTTCAATTTAGCATTTTCCACCTGAAGCCTTCACCAGCCTCAAGGAAAAGGGGATGATTATTCTCCCTTGACGTCCCATACAACACTACTGTTACTTCACCACAGAATCAAAATTGCTTTTTCATTCACAACAGCAAGCAAAATGAAAACCTAAATTACAAAAATGTCAACACTTGACATGAGCCAGTCATCTTACAGATTTGAATCACGGAGTCTTTAAGATGACCATGACAATGCACTTTTACTAATAAAATTAAGAATTCCATGAATATTTTTTTCAGGAAAAAAAAAAAAAAAAAAAGAGAAACAATCTAACAGCAAGCATGCTTTATAAGGAAAGCAGAATTTTGTTGATTCAGTTATGTGGTTAGTTAGAAGATACATCTCTATCTACTTTATGTCGAGATAGACCAATGAGACTACATGTACCCTTTATAGTAGGAAATTTCAAGTCTTGGGCTAGATGAGTAGGATTTTCAGAAGACAAGGTGATAAAACAATACTCATGGTACATTTGTTGCTTCTTAGCTAGTGCAGTACAGGGGATGCGGATAGCCCCACCCCGGCTATCATCTTCTTTCTTCCTCCATCCATGTACTGCTTACAGACTTTGATGTGTGGCAACTGCCAGAATTCTTTCCTAATTTCCCCCTCTAAATGACAGTGCAAAATTTTAAACAGCAAGCTAACTTCTTTCTGGATTACAAATTGCTTGTACCCTGTATGGCCCTGATAAACCATGAAGATGCTGCCCCTTTGTGCTTATTATAACTATGTTCCAGCCAGGAGACTTTATTTCTCTTAAAAATATTCATATGAAATGCACTCTTTGTCAGAAAATACATGTCTGCAATATCTTGGATAAAATTCAGTTTCCTTTGGGTGGAGTTGGGTGGGCATGGAACCCACGTGTGTGCATACCCACACACACAGATATCAAGCTATATGCTATAATAATGATAACTTGCCTGCATATGTGTTGGCCTTGTTCAAGAGATCTGTGCATGCATGCATGTCAGCAAAAGCACGAATCCCCAAGCAATTGATAGGATGAAGCTGGGATTCCAAAAATTCACAGCAAGTCCTTTTCACATCCTGCAGTTGCAAGAGACCAGCTGCTGGGAGCAGTACCTGTAAGAAGCAAGAGGGGGTTAATATCCCAATTTAATTCTGAGTTTATACAAGAGTATTCCCAAAATTAATAAAAAAACCAAAATAATCCATTAAAAAATTAAAAGACTAAAACAGAGAGGAAAATTTCAGCATTATGTGACTGAAGAACTTAAACCCCAACATTAACATGATTTTACCTCCCTTTAAATATCATTTACGATTTAAAATAGCAAGCAACATCTCTACCACTGTTTTCACTGGGAAATCATTCCATAGATTATAATTCTTACACTTAATGTAAACCTCTTCCCAATATTCATTCACAAATTCCTTCCTTATTGTTCCCAGCACCCCATAGTTATATCTCATTTCCAGACCTTCAGCATTAGATATTTCTTTAAATTAAAGTTTTCTAGACCATGATAGAATATGCAAATCTTGTTTGCATGCAAGCACTGGACATTGTATCGTTTTTTAGCATCAATAATAAGCATCTTTATGCAACTGATTCCAGTATTTAATTCAGCTTCCAAAGAAGTCTGTGACCTTCTTGGAAGAATGACAATTCAGGCATTTAAAAGCCGGAGCATATAAAATAGTCTATAACTCATTAAAAATCCATAGCAGTAAGGAAATAGCATAAACTACGTATTTGTCATTCAACTTTCACAAAGCAGGCAAAAAGTAAAGGGGAATTTAAAAAAATGCATAAGATACATGTTATTTGCCCAGTAAAACATAAACATGAGATTTAGATGAATTATAATTGTGCCTTTGAGCGAAATTCCATACTTCTATCTACAATTCTTCACAATATTTTCATTTTCTGTGCCTTTGACAGTTATTTTAATGAGATATCTATTTTAGAACATTCAAGTGTGAAATTAACGTTGGCTTGCATCTTCAGTGGATGACAACAGGCAAGATTTTAACATGGAAGTCTTGCAACTGTTCACTTACATATAGAGAAAACATATACTATAGGACTGCATCAATAATAAGCAAGCAAGAAATACACCAAAGGCAATGGCTGCACTACTCTTGCTAATGCTTTTCATTTAAACAATTACTTGGGTAGAATTAAAGAGAGTCAAACAAGAAGAAAACTAGAAGAATAAAAAGAGAGCTGGAAAAGGAGAATAAAACTGCTTAGAAACCTGCGTAGCACTTATTACATGAAAGCTGCAGAATATACTTCTACATAATTGCTTTTTGGAAGAAGTTTTAATGTTTGTAATTCTCTGTAGAATCAAATATTTGCCAATCTTCTTTGTAAACATCTATCTACTTGGCTTCTAAAGAGCTACTGTTACTGTTTAATCTTTAGATTTTTTTTCTTAAAATAAAACTAACAATTATGATTCAAACTACACCAGAAAGGACTACAGGTGATATAACCTTGTAAAGCTAATGTCTGCTTTAAGCTTCTACTATTTATGACTGTTCCTCTCCTTTAAACCTGCTATATATGATGCCTGCTTGAAAACCATCTTTCCATTCCTCAAGATATTAATCCCTAATTTGAAGCAGTAATCCACTATAGCCTCTGTTTTACACATTTGGCTATCAAATTAGACAGCAAAACAGAAGGATCGTATATTTAACAAAAGTTTGCTTTGAATATCAAGTGTTAATGAAAGAGAAATGAAGGAAAAACTACAAATATGATTGCACTGAGATACACAGACTGCTGCTAAGCAAAATAACTAAAACTAATTTAAATCTTATATATTCCTTGAAAATATCAAATAAGTCTAACAAAATTAACGGGGAAGATCTGTATGTAATAGGCACAAGTGTTGGATAAAGTCACACAACCAAAACAAATTTAGAGAGCTTAAAAGTTACTAATGACAAGGCTAAAAGTACAGTAATTTTATTTTGTCATGTTTATGAAAATATGAATATAATATTAGTAATACAATTCCTATTACTAGAACTACAGTATGATCAGTTCTAACAGCAAGTAGATAATTCATTTGATAGCAAATTCTAGGATAAGGTATAAAATTACACACCAAAAATCAGGGCAAGGAATCTACTACAAGTATTTATTTACACAACTTCTCCCAATGAAGCAAACATGTCACAACTGCTCACAGCTTCAGTAACTAATCAAATACAGTCCTAGATAATTTTAGGCATGTTATCAGTATAGTTGAGCAAACAATATCTGAGAACAATCGACTGTTTTGAGAACAATCCTTGACTGCTTAAATGGATTCAGAAGAAAAAGACGTTCAATCATCATCAGTAAACAGAATGGAAAGGTGAAATTTGAGAATGGTGTGCAGAAAAGAATTTAAGATTTGTATGCACAGTCACACTGAGATGCTTGCTTACTCGTATGAACAGGAAAGCAATATTACAAGAACTAGAAAATCACTCGTCATTGTGGGAAATTTACATCAGCTCCTAAATCATTATAATTGAGTTTATAAAGTAACATATTTTAATACATTTACTTATCAGACAGTAAGACACAAATCTAAATATATTTATGTGTCTTCTGCTACTAAAAGAGAGGCAAAGTGCATCAAATTTATCCCATTGAAATTATACATTGGGCTTTGGTTACTAGGCAACAAGAGCCATGATAACATTTAGCTATTTCCATTTGTACCTATAGAACTGTTAACCTGGAAGCTGTAACAACCTGCATTTAAAAATACAGTTTCATCACAGGCAGGTTCACTCTGCTGAAGCCGATGGCGGGGGGGGAACCCAAACTCCTCTCAAACCTATAAAAAAAACCTATATTAGAACTGCAGCACAGATGAAGTTTAACTGCTGCTGACTCCAAACTGGTAGGCTATAGCTCAGATTTATTTCCGAAAATAGCCAGTAGAGGGTACCCTAACTTTCCTTGAAAGATTAAAAATATTTCAACATGCATACCGCTTTGCACTGCAAGAAATGCAGAGGGGGAAAAAAACCTCACAACTCCAATTGGTTATTCTATGAAAATGTATCCTCATCACAGCGGTTGTTGTTTTTATTATCAAAGAAACTGAACAGGTTATTATTACAGATGACAAGCAAGAAATCACGTATTCTCTTTTTTGTGTCAAAGTCGTGGCGATGAATCTTGGAATGACTGCTACATTTCCTAGAGCAAATCATTTAACCCTTACAAGTCTTTGAAGAGTATTCCCTGGTTATCTCCTCCTGGTTCTCTTTCCTGAAGTGACACTCCTATTCCCAAAGCTGTGTGCACCTACAAAAACAAATAGCCCTTTCAAACTCCACTGAGACATAAAAGGACCATGACCAGGTACAAGCATTTGTTTTAAAATCCACCTGCAGGGTCACCTGAGGAGTCAGGAGGAATCCACATAAGGCCCTAAACTAGGGTGCTGTTTTCACTCGAGTAGATTCAAGCCCTTCAAAATAATTCAGCCAGATCATCAACCTGTAATTGAGGCTGCTGCCCTCTCTTTGTGGTCCTTCAGATACATGCCAGAAGTCTGTTGTGGTCTGAGGGCACAGATGTTGCCTGCAGCTTTTCTCCCTGTTTTTTTTCCAGACAGCATCATGACTCTGCTCAGTCTTATGCAGCTGGACATAGTTACCTCGTGTGACCAAGACATACGTGTATTGAGCTCTGAGGCGAGGAGCAGCTGGTACAGCAGGCACCTCTCCAGCTACATGTGATCCATCAGTTCACAAGGAACACGTTTACAACAGTCGCAGGGAAATACATCCTACATGATGGACCAACAAGTCCCTACAATGGAAGAAGGCTCAGAAGAGATGAACTCAGAGGAAAAGATGTAAGGAATGAGCACCAAGTAGCAGAAAGCAAGCTGAACTTACCTCAAAACAAGGGGGACTAGAGGATAACCTTTGTTTTAGATATATGGCTGTTGCAAGTTGGCTGTTCTAGATATATGGCTGTTGCAACCTATTGCAAGTTTTGGGAACAAAATCTCACAGCATAAACAAAACCAAGATTTCCCAGAACATTAAAGTATTTTGCAAGCAAATAAGATGATAAAAATCAAAGCAGTATCTGCCAAGAGAATTGAATATAATCTGCTGTCTAAAATAGAAAAAAATCATTATCACATGGAGGGCAAAAAATTACAAATCTGTAACATTAGGAAAGAGACTAATCTAGGAAAGCAGATGTGTGAGAATCCAAACACAATACAATGCAACATAGAAGCACACAGGAGACCAAGTTACATCATTCATAATTACAGATATTCTATATTTTCAGTTCTGACATTAAAATGAAATCAATTTCAGAGAACAGCAATTATGCTAATACCTGTGATAAAACAAATCTTGAGGAAATACAGTAAATTTAACTTCTATTTCTAGGGTTTAAATAATTATTTCAGCAAACTAAACTCCTTCACTTGCTGTTTATACTATAATAGCATAAGGAAGAAGGAAATTAAAAGAATGGTCAAAGATCATCCAAATTATCTTATTTTTTTTATTCTCATCTACATGCATCTGTGCTGTAACTAAAACTGAGGTTTTTAATGGAAGCATAGCCTAAGTTCTCATGAAATCATTCAGCACTGCATTGAAATTATGCTATTCGGGAGTATGCACACAAAACCACTAAAATAGACACAAACATTTTAACACTTGCATCTGTGGAATAAAATGTAGATGTTCTGATTTTGGAAAATTCAAGCCTGCTAGCATTTCTATACAAAAAACATGTCCAAGTTAAGTGCACTGATCCATTGTTAAAATACACACAAATAAGATGCTGCACTGGATCTAAAGATGCGCATAAGCTGCACGTTTAGAACATGACACTGTGTATCTTATAAAACATACATTTTTGACCTCTTAACATCCTTGATTTTATAGGCTATGTGAAGACTTGGATGTATAAATTTATCCTTTAGCTTAATGAGCCCCATGCAATTAAAAATTAGTTGTGGGTGGCAGTTTTATAGTATCAGAGGAAGGAATCAAACTGCCAATCAAGATACAGTCCTATTCCTTCACATTCCCTTAGTACTAGACACAAATTGGTTGAGCACCGATTCAGTTAAAAACAAGCAAACAATCATGATAATGTAATATTTTGAATGACTGGCTTGATCTACAAAATATTAAGCAGCTCCGAACTTGGAAAGCAGCATAACAGATTAAAATGGAGCGTAAGGAAAAAGTAACTGCTCTACATACCTGCTTTTTAGCCAGCATCATTATCTGTACTTGAGCCCACTTCAGTTAAAGGGACAGGCAATTTATCAGAAGCAACTGATATGCTCAAAAAATGTCTTTAGAAGAGATACCACTTTAGAAGATTAATCTGAACGAACTACTAATTATTAGTTAAAACGTTTGGTGGTTGTGTTGTTGTTTTCTTGGGTTTTTTTGAAGGGGGTGGGTGTGGAAGTTTTGGGATGGATTTGGGGTGTGGTAAGCATTTGCTGAAGTGCAGAAACAAGATTCACAAAGCAAACGAAGTAACAGAACAGTCACTTTAAGCAAGTAACACACTATAATTAATGGCATCTATCTGGTCTACAAGGGAGAACCATGTAGTCTTCTTTCGCTTGAGGTTTCTCCTACATCTCTATGAGAACAGTGCCCTAATCACCATGTAACAGCACATTTTGGCTTAAGCCTTCACACAAGAGACAGATTGATTTTCTATTCTGATGGTTATTTTTGTTACAAGTCATGAGCTTAGACTTTCATATCCTCTTTTTCTGTAAAAAGATACTGGAAATAGAACTGAAACATTGTCTCACTTGGAGTGAAACATTCTTGAACCTAAAATAATTTTAGTTAGAATTTTAGATTTTTCTTTCAGTGCAAAAAAAAAAAATCTTAAAAGTTTTTCCTTTATAGAAACAGAGGTTTTGATTTGAAGTTTGGTCAATGAATTTAAATATATGTATAGTAACTCATCTAAAATGAAAGCTCAGAATCCTCATCATACTGTAAATCAGGGCTTATAAGATTACACAGCTGCATAAAAATACCTTCATATTTTCTTAGGAAGGGGATAATTTAAATAAGACTAACTAGAGTCTGAACAAAGCCACTTGCTGCTGATACTTTGTCATTCAGGAACTGGACAATTTATTCTTTAACTATGGGAGCTGAGGCACTAGCCAGTCAAATAATACACAAAGCTCCCTGGCAAAAGGATTAGAAGAAGCTGAAAAAATTAAGTAGGCATAATAACATAACTCACTCTACATGGTCTTCAGTCTTTCTGTAAAGGCTGACCCACATAAAGAATCACTGTATCAGCTGCTGCTTTTAGTTAGTGTGCTTCAGCTATAGGATTTACACCTAACATCTCACACCTTCAGTACTAGACCACCCTCCTTTTCAGACTCCACTGCCAGATACACTGAGTTTTATTATACCAAAGATTACTATGATAGTTTTAGTGAATATTTAAAAAAATATCTCTAAAGACATAAAAGGCTGACTAAAGAATCAAAATGTTAACGTTCTATGTTTCCCAAAGTAGACAACTTTGGGGGGAAATGAGGATGAAGGCATCAAAGAAGGAATTGTTTGTTGCAGTTGTGTTTTTTTTCTACATTACCAAATGACTGACTTGAAAGAAACAAAGCTTGTTCTCCTAATATAAGTCCATATTTTCTGGCAATCTTCAGGAGAGGGATTGAAACACCATTTGCAAAACCCTAAAGCCTGTGCTGGAAACAAATGGCTGCATAATTGAATTAGTAGATTGTGAACCTCTGCTTTCTCTATTATCCCATTCTCTGATACAGGAGATGCATCCGCACTACTCAGTTTTATAGTAATACAAAACCAAGAACTAAGGGCAAAAGAAATAACATGAAGTAGCAATGCTTTGTGTGCATGGTGCTTATCTTCAGCACAAAAATTGTGTCAGGATTAATATCTAATGTGCAATAAGCAGCCCTTTGGTGGACTCAAAAGACATTTGATTACTCCAAGCTTTAAGTATTACAATTATGTTTTTATATTTTATTGAGACAATCTTTTATCTGTCATTCAGTTGCCTACAGCAGACCAGATTTATATTCTCCTATAAGTGTTACAAGGGAATACCTCCTAAAAAAACCCAAGGCATTAGGCTTAATGACAAATTTCATAATCACTTTAATCTAGATACTGTGCTTATAAAATTCATGTATGCAGAGACAGAATCCCCAAAGCAAATGGCACACCTAGCCTCCCACTTGAAATTTTTTTCAGATAAAGGTGTAATGCATACATTTCATGATTTAAAGCATGACCGATATCCACAAAACAGAAACAGTTTCAAGAAAGCCTTTATTCAGCTTCCAGAAATTTCATCTTACGTGTAGCCAACATACTGCTGAACTTACTTCAAGTAAGAGAGGTCAAACATGGAGTCTCTTCTTTAAGTGGCTTAATTTACTCATAATAAGCACCTTGAATTTTACAGGGAGGTGGATGGGCATACATGTTTTCATTTGCATAGAAGGCTTTAAAAGTGAGCAAATTACCTCTGAGCTTTAAGTTAGCAAGGGCCGTCTTTCAGGTTTTGCCACAGGTAGCTTTATGGTTACACATAAAGATACATGGATGCCTACAGTAAAGGTCATAGCTGAGACAAAAGTAGCTGCTTTCATCCAACTTGACAGAGAAGAGTCTCCGAAACAGCCAGCAGCATAATAATTTTAAAGATCACAGACTCAAAAGTTGCACAAGCTGTTCAGTCTGAGAAGGCAGTTTGCATACAAAAGTTCTTATTCATTAACGTCTAGTTAAAGGGCAACCACATCCTAATGAGGCAGGATGAAGGGACCAGGTTTTTAGAATCAGAAAACTTGTGATCTCAGTCCTGATTATTTACCCATGGGTCATCATTTCTCTGTTTCCTTTATTTAAGTAGTCTATTCAAGTCTGTAAACTCTTTTGGGCCACTCCATACATATGGCTTGTTGCTATAATACCTATCACAAGAGAATCCCAATCTTAGCAGGCCCATAAAACAGTTAAAAATATTTTTCAGACTATCCTAGAACTTCACAGTTTTTTAGCTAAAAGTAGAGTCAAATAATGGGTAAAATCCTGTCTTCTAAAAAGAAAATTCAATGTTTCCCTCCCTCATCAACTGCATGAAAAAATAATCTCTGAGTTTCCTTCTGCATGCTCTTCCATTTGCATGTTCTTCCCATCCTGTTTTTAGAAGGCAAACAGCCTTCTGGTGTAGAAGTTGCGCAGTTCCGATCAGTTCCTAAACCAACCTTAAATCATGTTAATAATGAAAATACAGGAATCATAGAATACTTTATGTTGGAAGGGACCTTTACAGGTCATCTAGTTCAAACTTCTTGCAATAAGCAGGGACATCTTCAACTAGATCATGTTGCTCAGAGCCCCATCCAGCCTGCCCTTGAATGTTTACAGGAATGGGCCATCTACCACATCTCTGGGCAGCCTAGTCCACCCTTCTCATTGTAAAAATTTTCTTCCTTATATCTAGTTTGAATCTACCCTCTTTTAGTTTAAAACCATTACCCCTTGTCCTATTGCAAATGACCCTGCTAAAAAGCCTGTCCGATCTTTCTTATAAACTCCCTTTAAGAACTGAAAGGATGCCGTAAGGTCTCCCCAGAGCCTTCTCTTCTCCAGGCTGACCAACCCCAACTCTCTCAGCCTGTCCTCACAAGAGAGGTGATTCAGCCCTCTGATCTTTTTTGTAGTCCTCCTCTGGGCCTGCTCCAAGAGGTCCATGTATTTCCTGTGCTGAGGGCCCCAGAGCAGGACACAGCACTCCAGGTGGAGTCTCAGCAGAGGGGAGCAGAGGGGGGGAATCACATCCCTGAAACTGGTGGCCATGCCTATTTTAATGCAGCCCAGGATATGGTTGGCTTTCTGGCCTGTGAGAGCACATTGCTGGCTCATGTCCAGCTTTTTGTCCACCAGTACCTGCACATCCTTCTCAGCAGGGCTGTTCTCAATCCCTTCATCCCCCAGCCTGTATTTATACTGGGGGTTGCCCCAACCCAGGTGCTGGACCCTGCACTTGGCCTTGTTGAACCTCGTAAGACAACTGTATATTAGACCAAAGCAAGAGTCTATTCATTCCAGGTAGTCTAGGAACAGCCATCTTCATCAACTACCAGAGAAAGATGCATGAAACCTCATGGTCTGGAATAAATTAGCCACAACAGAGAACATTTCCTTGAAATGTAAGGAATAGCTTGTTCTTGAAGCACAAAGGTACATCTTACCTTTCAGAACAGCATTTCTAGTTAGTTAAAACCAAATTTCACTTAAGAAAAATCGGGAGTGTCCAGTGCTTTGCAGGTAAATAAACATAAGGGCTACAATGGGACAAGAGCCTGGGTCTTCCATGTTTGAAAGGGGACAGTAGGAGATTGTGATGGTCCTATGGTTCTGGCTGGTGGGTCAGGGATGCAGGCTTCTTTTTAAGAGTAGGAGAGAAGTATAGGACAGAGAGGAAAAAATGGCAAAAAAAAAAAAAAATGCCGTTTTTAGAACTGCTTCTGTCTAGCTCTGCTGCAACCAGCCAGAGATCTCCTCTGCACTCTCAGCCACACTGGAAACAAGTTAGGCAGCTCGTTTGAGACAGAATCTGTTATGTCCTCCTCCTTTCCGTAATATGTGGTCAAACCCAGTATTTACTGAAACGAAGCTGCACTGCTCTGCTTCCATCGGAACCATCCCTTCCTTTGTCTTCCCCCCTTCCAAGGAAAAGGGGAAGAGGAAACCTAGGATGGAAGAAAGTAGAACAGGTGAACCCAACCCAGATCCGGACCTCAGATGCACTCACCTAATTAGGGAGGTAAACCTTATGGGGTGAAAATAACTGCTTTGAAACATAGCCTTTATAATGATAACCCACTGTTCACAGGTAATCATTTCCAAACCAACCAGTGCAGCTAGAAAAGCACGCTGCTCACCTTCTGCATCCTAGGCAGCTCCTCTCATGCATTTTTCAGCAACAAGCTCTATTCATTAGGCATCCACTGTTTAAGTATAATAACAACAGTAATGTGTATGCACGTGCATGTTTTAGTGCACTCCTCTCTCTAGGTATCCTAACAAAAAGCATATTATCTTTAATCATAAGTAAATAACTTGATCTTTGACCTTAAAAAGGGTATATGGAGTCTTCAAAACAAATAGATATTGGAGGAAAAGCAGAGTCCTTGTTTAGTCATCTCAGTCAACCTAAAAAAGGCCCAAATTCTCTCCCTCTCTTAAAGGCATGGAAAAGCTATCAATTAACAGCCTTAAGCCGTTCCCAGAAGTGTGCTATTCCTGTCATATTTTAGACCACCCAGCAGAGTGTTACAGGTGAGAACACAGATTTATACAGTGACATACAGATGCTGCTGTGCCTTTTTTTTTTTTTTTTTTACACTCCTTTTTAAAGCCACTACCTTACAATGAGCAGAAGTTTTTCTAAGGTGACTACAGTATGTTATTCTATTCTAGGAAAAGTTGTTAATGTAAAACATAGCAATACGTAGGAGTAATTCAAATTTTTCTTTTCATGCATTGCTTTACACTTTCTAACATTAAATTTGGTCTGCGATCATGCTAGCCCGACATCTAGCTTAGCAGTGAAATTTTCTATTTTTGTCTGGTCTTGAAAAAAATCCTTAAACCAGTTTATCACCTACATCTTTTGCTACCTGCTTTTCAAAACTAAAAAAAAAAAAAAATTCCATCCTTTTTTGGAAGCTTGTGACACATTATAACCATTTTGATACAGTGAGAACCAACTATTTATTTCTATTTGTTCCTGTGCTCCCTAGGGATTTTTTGATCTATTTATTGCTCATCATGTGACAATATAGAAGGGACTATAACTAACTTGACTTTCAAAAGCCTTTGATATGGTTATTTCTGGACCACTCAAAGAATTACAGGAGGTTTTTAGGAGCTATGCACAACTTAAGTAGAATTCTAAAACACGGAAAGTTGAAACTCTCTTTATGTTACCTGACACTAACAAAAAAAAAAAATTCCTTGATAGTCTCTCTGACGCTCAGGATCACTAGTGACATTGTACTGATTTACTAAAACGTGAGCTGAAACTGCAAGGAATAGCCATCTAGAGAATATAACATTTTTATGCAATCTCAGCCACCTTACTTTGAAAGTTTCTTCTTTGTGGGTATGCAAGGATTATTTTTTACGTATATGTCTATAAAATCCTTTTTGCCCTAGTGATCTGTTATTAATTTGCTTCAATGCCTCATCTTTTGACTTGTTCTCTGATCCTGTCCTTGATCTGTAAGAGGATGCACCTTGCACAGTCCGTTGGCGTAACTGGGACTTTCTACCTTAATTAGTTTTTGGCACCTTGCTCATGCGTGGCTCTGGCAGCCTACATGCTCTCCTAAATCACTCATTAAAGAAACAATATGCAGGAAATGAACAGCTGTTAAATTTAGAGCTGCAGTGCTGAGTAAAAGTGTTTTATTCTTTTTATCATTTAAATTAAACATGCCTGTTTAAATCCCTCAGTGACTTCCCATTCACCTCCCACAGTAATCAGAATCACATGCTTCTGAAGTGCAGGATCACAGATCAGTATCTCTTCTATAATGTACTCCTGCCTCAACCCCGCTTCTGTCTCACCCCATCACCTCCTCCATGAGTTTCTGATTCATTCCTTGGCTCTTGCTTAGACCATGGTGACACAGCCAAGCTACAAGCCTCTTCACCGCCTTTGCCCAGAAGTCTCTCTTCCAAATAAGCAGAAACAAGTGGTTTTTATCCTCCCTCAAAACATTTTATGAAGAAACAAAGATGTTGAAATAGGGAAAATCTGTGATTCAGTCTATAAGACCACGTTCTCTCTCCAGAAGTTCAAGACTCTCTGCCTCCCACACACTCAGGCATTTGATAGTCCAAGACAGTCTTTTACAGCCTCAGGACAATTTTAATTCACTCCTCGTACCTTTTGATCCACATTTTAGATTCATCTTTATCTCTTGTGCTCATTCTTTGTTCTGTTTTTCCCTTATGTATTTCTCTTTATCAAGTACAAACTGGTGTACAGCAGCTCAAATTTCCATTCAGATATCTTTTCATTCTTACAAGGCTCATACCCTTCTGCCTATCCAACTTTCTTTACGAACAAAGTTCTGGAATCTCCCATTTAGCAAGACCATGGCAAAAAAAAAAAAAAAAAATGTTATAATAAGATTCAATGGCTGCAAAATGCCAGCAAAATGTGAATAAAGCATCACTTGGAAGACAGAGAGAAATAGACTCAAGGTATCTTCAGACAAGGAAAAAAAAAAGGCAGGAATGTAAAAATGTGAATACCTCAGGAAAGAGTAGTTGCCATATCTGTGCGCCATCTACTTCTCCTGCTTCTGATGGTCGTGCCACCATTTTATTCTCTGCCACCAAAGCTACAGCTGTACAGGAACAGCCGTTACCTTCTCTACAAACTCCTTTTGCTACTTACCTCCTGAAACTCCTGAAATCTTACCATCACCAAGCTGAAAGAATAATAAAGAATTTTATCCCTAAATGAAGAAGCATGAATTGTATTTATTCAGCTTGGATTAAAACATAATTTGGGAAGGTCTGCTCTAGTTCTAGCACCACAATGCAAAAGAAGGTGTTGAACAGACATGTCAAAGAGACTTTTTAGGAAGACAGCTCACCTAAAGACAGAATTGAGACAACAGCTGAGTGTTTCTGTCTGCTTTGATCTGTGTGGCTGGCTGCACATAGCTGTGCTATATACACGTGGTTGTGTATGTGCCGGCTGGAAACACATGCTCAGCCTCACAATCAGCTGAAGCTTGGGGACATGGAGTTGCAGATGCGTTGCCATTATACGGCTACCAGATTCAGCAACTCCTAACACTTTCCTTATGTTAAGCACACAGTGTGATTTTCTTCTGTCACATATCAGCAAGGAAGCCAAATTGGAAAAGGGACTTTTTTAGTAGGGCATCAAATGTCCATCAGCCAGGTGTGAGGCTCTGGAATGCACCTTCAATCAAACCAAAAACCTCAGTTTCTCAGTCCTAAGAAAAGCAAACATAGAAAGGGGAGTGACAATATAGTGACCATATCTGTTCTGCAGTGCACATAACACTGCGCCCCAAAAATCAGGTGGTTTCTACTTTGCACATACATAATGGCTAAAGTCGTAAAAGATATGTTATGGAAAAAAAATATGTAGAGAAAAATACATACTACTTAATATGCATTTAAAAACTGACAGAGCACAAAATATTGTTTCCCTACAAAGTTGTTTGCTTAGTATTTTGGTCAGCAGCTCTTTTATGTAAAGCTTACTCATTTAAAGCAAAAATTAATGAACCTCGTATTGGTAATAAAATATGCCTGTAGAAAGATCACACTCCTCTTTTCCCTTCCCTCCTACACTTGCTCTTCTGACAGGCAGGCATGTATAAGCAAATGAAGAATGCTTAGTGGGATTATTTCACTAGAAAAAATTAGATCATTTACTGTTGCCTGACATGTCTTACAATGCATATAAATTCGAGAAGTGTGCCACTGTCTTTCCTCCCGCTAAGCTACATATTAGTTGTGCTCTCACATTATTAAAATTCTCCAAGCTGTTGTCAAAAATACAAAAAAAGGAAAAAAAAAAGGGTCAAAAGAGGTAACCAGATGGTTGCTTGAAATCTAACATATAAAATATGCACAAGAGCAAAACACAGTGGAACTTCACTGGTACTTCTTCAGCACACAATCAAATAGTATACTATAAGACTGTTTAGTCAAGCACTAAATTCTTGCCCAGTAACCTGTTTCTATGGGTAGGGTTTGTAATGAAACTCACATCAGCTTGGATTTAAGTACCTCTCTGCAGTGTCAGCAAGCCCCTAATATTATTAAAACTGTGCTGGCATTAAAGAAGTGAAAGTTTGGATTACCATATAAAGAGTGGTTTAAACACACATGAGGATTAATTGATGTTTTTAATTCAGTTTCAATCATAAAGTCATTACAATGAGCCAGTTTTAGAAACCATTTTAAATTGAATGACTCTGGATATGACTTCAGGATTTGCAAGAATTCCAGAATTTAGTAGCCATGATGGAGATGAGCAGAAAGAACAAAAGCTCATTTTTACAGCTCTGTGAGATGATCCATTAAAGAACTCAATCTCCTCCTAAACCTTTAATAATATCTGTCAGGGAAAGGAGATCACCAACCACTGATAGCTTTTGACAGCCAACAGCTCTATTACATAAAACATGCTTTTAAAGAAAAATGTTTTCAATAATTAGTGCAGTTGCTTGAAACCTACTAGCAAAGAAAAAGAAAAAAAGAGTTTACGGACAGAACGTTCTATGTCTCTATGCAGGCAGCACAAAAACTGATGCTAAGCTGAAGTATTATGGTGGACAGCATAAGAAAGGTTTTCAGGTTTCAAGATCAAGCCAAGTGCAGCAAACACCCACTGGTGGAAGATGTGGGAGCTGAAGATCACGACAAATGTTTTAATTCCCAGCAGGGGACTAAAAACCAAGCAGGATTGTAACCTGTCACCTCAGGGTTCAATAATTAGCACCTTACTCATCATATATTGAAGGGGTAGTGGGTGGGGAGACTGTCTACAAATATTTTACAAGAATTAGCACATAAAATATGATTAAAAGAACACTAAAGCTGTCACATCAATTAGAAAGTTGAAAGCATCAGTCAAGATACCCTCTGTCCTTAGGAACTCTACAAATACAGCTTTTCTCACAAGGGCATAAGCTGTGAACTGCAGTGAAGAGAATCACCAGCAAAGCTGTGTGGCTCCGCATGCTGGGATGCGCCACATAGTCTTTGAATGCCTTGGCACACTTAAGACAGAAGTATTTTGTATTGGTGTTCCTGAATTTTAGTCCCAATTCTAAGCGCATGGTCCAATACTTAAAGCAGCAGTTACAGAGAAGAGTGTTAATTACTCATTTTTGACAACTGTGTTTAATCTAAAAATTCAGGCAGCTGACAATTTAGTCTGTCACTGCATAACCTGCTTTTACCTGATGAGAAATGATGTATGCGTACCTCATTTTTTAAAGTCATATCTTGACAAATTATCCTCTACCTATGCAAACTCAGAGAAGTAATAAAAAAGCCCAGGTATATGGTTTAACACTTGACCCTTCATCAAAAAAAAGAAATTTGAGACATGTACTTGCCGCAGGGGCAGGTATGATGAGCTGGTGTGGCATGCAAAATTATTATCAAGTCTTAACAGGTAAAAACCATCAAAACAAGATTCCATTTGTGCCCATCCGAGGCACCAGAACACAGCGCAAAGACTATATTTGTCCGAATGATGCTGAAGAATTATGCAGTATGACAATTTAACATTTCATGTTATTTAACATTATATGGAGAGAAAATCCATTTTTGAGCAACTGTATCAATTATCATCAGCCAAATCTGTCCAAAGCGTTAAGCTTACTGGAGATTATTTGGGTATCAGAATTCAGTACCAACTCAGAAAAATAAAACTATATGAACAGCTTGAAGGATAGATGTACAGTTTTAATGAAGATTTGGCCTAACAGTTCATCTAAAAAACTACGTACTGCACTAGAATATTTTTCTGAGTTTTTGGTAAGTTAAATTTATGTCACAGGAAATACAAATTCACAGATTTCAGCTCAAAAGATGCTCTCTATATTTATAAACCTTAATGTAAAGTCAGAGCTATTTTCATTTAAAAAAAAAAAAATCTAACATAGCTATTGACAGAGAATTCAGTGCAATATTACTCCGCCTTTTTAGGGGCAGTAAGAGAAACAGCTTAAACTCATTCACTCAAAAAAAAAAAGTTCTCTAGAAGGTAAGAAAATAAGAAAAAAAAAGTATTCAATATATTAAATAGCATTGGTATTACGTGACCTAGCCTCATTCTTCTTTAGGAGCATGCACAGTCTGGCAAGAAACCAGCTCGGAATGATACTCACATGGCCCAGGATTCTGCCTCCAGCACCAAACATCCAAGCAGCCATGTATTGCTGGAAATACTTTGGAAGATAAACCAAGACAAAAAAGTTGTAAGAAGTGGCTGTCCAGATACTATAGAGATGCAAGAGGAGAGTTGTACAACGAACTGTGGGGAAAAAGCCCACTGGCTTAAAATACAGATCTAGGAACTCAAAACTTGTATTCAATTAATAAATAATATACTGAAAACTTCAGTGGGAAGACAGGTATTCTCCAAATAAGAATAATTTTTAAATGCTGTCACCAGACAGTAAAGAGAGGCAAATAAGAGTAAACAAAAGGCCTTTATCAACAACCAGCTTGCAAACTTAAGGATGCCGAATTCAACCTGTGGTACAGCAGTAATAGTTTTATTAACTATTAATCTGCATCTCCTAGAAGATTGTGACTGCTTCTAGCCAGGAAAATTGCTACCATTACCCATACTGTCATCACCAAACTGAACTGTCAAGCATAGAAAATAGTCTGTTTGGAAACCATCCAGTGATTGCTGTTAATTCAGGATGAACTCCTCTTAAGGAGCCCTGCATTTCAGCAGAATGCACAACTGGGGAGGTACTGGACCTATATTAATTATCTGTTGGTTTCTTGGTGACATGCAAGGTGTTACTCATGATCAATAGGGATATAACTGCCTAGAGCCAGCCTACCTAGCACTCCCTCTTTTCAAGATGTATTTTCACTTAAGATGTTTCACTTTCCTTCATTATCAAAAAGGCCTTAAAGAAGAGGCGGCTAGAGGCACATCTTTACATGCATCAAGATCAAACTTATTCCCTTCCTACTCTTTTTATGTTCTTAAATCAAATGCAGCATTTCTGTCCAGTCACCTTTCATAGGCTCTCTGAAGGAGAACAGTCAAGTTGCCGTGGAGGCAATTTCAGCATTACTTTGTCTCAAAGCAATTATATATATATAAATGCATACATATATATAACGTTATATTTAAAACGGAATGTACTGTATGATAAGATTTAGTGAAAGCGTCACAGCGTTCAGTTCAGTTGAATAAATATTTCTTTTATGTCTCCCACCAACTGACACAGCAGCAGGCATAATTCCAGGACACAGAATGCACATCTCTGCTCAAGTACTGAAATGAACTCTCTCCTTTTACGATGTCCAATCACACATTTGTAAAGGAAAATCAGCCTTTGCTTCTAAAATGGAAAAGTCTACTCCATTTAAACCAGAAAACTTCCTATGTTCATAAAGAAAACTGAATATATCCCTTTGAAAGGTAAGGGACACCTTTTGATGCAATAAGGGAAAAGAGATGCTCTTTAGTGTTCAAAGGTATAATTTATTGGTAGGATTTAGAAACTCTTGAAAAACATTCCAAGTTAGGTATCTAAAATGAAACTGTTTCAAAAAACATGCTTTATGCTCTTTATACTTCACAGTGTTGCTAACTCATATAAAGAGTGTTAGTTTAGTCAGAAGTTCATATACACAAAATATTTCTTTTGAGGATAAAGCCTGACAAGCATCAAAATATTCCTAGAAGTATGTTGACTCTCAGCTCAGATACAAAGACAATATGGCTCTGAGGATTACTGGAATTTAAGCGAAAGTAATTTGATCATATAAGTGCTCAAAGACTGTGGCAATACAAAGTAAAGCAATGAGTCTTACAAACTAGCCTATACTGTCATTTTGTATTTTCTTCAAGCTAAAAACACACAAACAGCTGTTGTTGTTCAGCTGATGTGTAGTCATAAGTTGTTAAACTGGTAATTCCATCATGATCCTGAACTTCCTTTTTAATTAAACTCCTGTAAACTGGTGTACCTGTCCCTTAGTGGAAAGGATACTGAAGGAGGGAACCTGAAACCATGAGACGCAGGCATGAGGAAAAAATCTACTTTGTTACCAAATCTGATATTCTGGCAATACAACAGTTTCAGAAAAAAATGTGAGCCCCTAAATGGAGGTCATTTCACATGTCCCACCCACAAAAAATTGCACATGATGCATCATAAGCAGGAAGCACTGCCTCCAAAGAAAAGTCTGTGATGTTCAGTCTAAAGAAAAAAAATTAAATTATATGAATGAGAAGAGTCTTTCCATAGATAAGACTGTTACAGCAAAACTAGCAACAAGTTGCTTTACAATACAGCAGAAGGAAGTACCAGAAATTGGTCTAATACAGGCCAAAGAAGATTTAAGTCGGGTAGTACCTTTTTAACTATGAAAGCTATTAAAGCAGCTGGAAAAAGCCACCTAAGGATTGTTACAAAGTTTCCAGTGTTAGATTAAATATTCTCTGCCAAGACTAGATACATTCAGTCACTGTTTCACTTTACAGAGTCAATAGCAATTATCTTTTCCGGCATTCCTTGTAACCTCCCATTCCTTGTTCCTTTGTGCTCCTTTAACATACTCTCAGTCCTGCCTATCCAACTTTCTGTGGGTCATGCCACAAACAAAATTCAGAAGCTGACCATCTTGAAAAGCACATGTCTGTTTGCTTAAGCCGTGGGACATCTTTGGGTTTTGGCGTGGGGTGTCTGTTCATTTTCAAGCCAGAGGACTTTTCAGGATTCAACAAGTTGATCAACCAGTAGATCCTACAGGTGATGAGGTGTAGCACAAACAGTAAAAGCCCATGTTACTAAATATTGTACTGTAGAATGACTGCCTTAGTAAAAAGCTTGGACAACATGAGGATCTTGTTTCTTGAGGATTTCTTAGGGAAACCAGGCTCTTTATCGAACCTTGTTTTTTACAGCACCTCAAATCAAACATGCTGTCAACTCTTATGCACATGCCCCATGACACCATGCAAACAGAAGCGTGTCTGTTATACTTTAGATGGCAATCTGTGTGAACAGTAAGAGTTACAAAGGAAAGATGCACACATATTGTGTGTTCATGTGTTTGTAATATGCTTATTGCTATGCAAACACTGTTCTTGAATAATTTCAGAAAACGAACACAAAAAATGATACATATTACAAAAAGGATCCTGTTCAGGATTTTGGACTTTGTGTTTGTTGTACCTAGCAAAGTTCTTTAAAGGGAAAAATATGCCAGGATAGAGCTTTGTAAAAGTATCATTATTTGTGATTTTCTCTTCTGCTATCTCTCATGTACACTTCTTGTTCAAAAGCAAGATAGCATGTCTACCAGTAGGTCCAAAGTGAAGCTACATGTAATAATCTCGCCGGGCAGCAGGGAAATGTCCACTCCCAACACAGGTGTATGTTCCTACACTTCAATACACTAACTCACAATATTGTGTGAACATGACAGCTGGCAGGGCCGTGTTATAAACCAGATCCTTGAAGTGATTCAAGTTAAGAATAATTGGGAAAAAAAAAAAAAAGCCAGGGTAAGGAAAAAGGGGAGAGGGGGGAAAAAAGAGTGATGTGGTTTAGGTTTTTTTTATATAGAAGTCCAGTGATCTGTTTTATAATACAGATCAGCAAGCAGCTGTACCAGCACAACTACAGAAACAGAGAACTGTAGTGCAGAATCGGAAAGGAACACAACCGATTTTATCCCATGTTTACCCCAATCACATCCCACTCACTGCGTATTGAGCTGGCCTCTAAAGCCCATAATAAATCTACAGCCGGCAAATAACCACAGGAACTTCTCTGATGTACTTGTGCTCAGAGGAGGGCCTAGGTATAAGGCTGACTAAATACGTGCTGAAACACATCGGCGTAGTGTGGGAGAGTTACTCACGCGTGAGCTTCTTATAGTAACTAACTCTCCCACATTGTGCACTGCATGTAGTTAATACCTATATGGAAATTGAAAAAAACCTGATGTGCAAGAAAGAAGTTTATTTGCTTTCTGAAAACATTAATGTTGATGTTCCCTTCTGAAAATGTGAAGAATATGATATTGCCTTAAGCCTGACATTTAATTTCATTTCTGAAAAAAAAAAAAAAAAAAGGAAAAAAGGAAGAGTAAAGTTGAGAACGTAGGAAAATGTGACATAATATGTAAATATGAGAGAAACACTGGTATAGCTTTATGCTAAGTGACTGCCATTGGAGATGAATGATAAAATAACTCCTTCTACATGAAGGACAAATACTAGAAGAAAATCAAGAATGTACATTCATCATGTTCATATACCAGCTGTTGGGGGCTGGGGAGAACCTATTGAACCAAGAACTGAAGAAAAGAACAAACATTCTTTTGTATTTAACTAATGTACTGATAACAACCAGTGAAGGCCTCCTGTGTTGATAGCTTATGCACTAAATGAATGTGTTTTTCTCCTCAATCACTGATTACACCTGACTTTTCTACACCTCCCCCCTCCTTGCCCAAAAACATACAAGTGAGAACGTGACAGCAGGGAGCAGAAACGAACGACTCTTACTCAGAAGTTAGGAAGGCACAGTAAGGAAGCAATCTCCTCTCCTCGTCTCAATCAACTAAGATACTAATGGAAGAAGCTGCCTGCCTCTTGAGAAAGACCAGTGAGCTTGGCTATACCATTAAGTATTCATTTATAATTACTTTTCATAAATATACAATGTAGCTATTTTAATACCAAAGAGTACTTAGCAATTCTGTATTACTTAAACATGAAGCGCCCATGCCCTTTTCAAACCAATATTGTATCACAAATTATAAATTAATTCAATAGCAATTTGTGCTATGTATAACCTGAAGAGGCAGAATAATGTACTTGAAATCCCATGAAGGGTATCAGATGAAGAATCATAACCAGATACCTAGAAGATGAAGCTCCAGTTTAGCACATTAGCCCAAATATAAAAAACTTAGACACAGTATTACATGGCATCTTAGGTTTTCAGGGTTCTGGATTCCTACAAGATAAATCCTTAACCATTACCGAAATTTCACAATACCTTCTAGCAATAATTATGCCTGTTATATATCCAAGAAGTTGAGAGCTAGAATTAATCTCAAGAGCATGCAACATGTTTATAGAGATAATACAATTTTAACTAAGGCCTTACAGTCTGTGCTAGGTTTCTAAGTTTCCAGAAATTCACAGAATTTTTCCACCTTGGCTTTCAAACTGAAGGAAATGCACTTGCATCAGCACATTCTTTTTTATCTGTAATGTTTGCTTCTGCCATAACGCAAATAAACACTACGTAACTAGTACTAAGAATGCCAAAAGGATGAAAGTGACAAAAGTAAGAATAGCTTTACATTCATTATCAGTCATATTACAAGTGTATTCAGTAGCAACAATAAAGTGCAATTATATTGCAATAAACCCAAATCCACTTAAAAGCTTGACTATCTCTTCAGTACTTAAGCAACGACAAACTTGTAATATCATTCACCAGCCCACATTATTTATATTACCATCCCCAACATCATCAGATATATCTTCAGACATAAGTACGTGACAAGAAATTAATCTTGCAGAATTAAATGACTTATGGTATCACCTAAGATAAGGAAGGTTTAGTAATAGGATATTTTGTTTCAAGTTGGTAATATTTCTCATTTCTAGGCATTCAATCAAGCACAGCTAAAACTAGCAGTGACCCAAACAGATTCAGCAGCCAATAAAAAGCTATTAATTTCAGCCTAATGCCCAATAAAAGCAATTAATTTCAGAATACACAATTACAACAGAAGTTTTCAATGCCAAATACAGCAACATGGGTTTGTCCCCTGTAAAAGCAGGAAAATAACCACTAGTAAACTGGCATTGGGAAAGAGCAGAAACAAGGGCATAGGAGCAAGAAGAAAAACAAAAGAATTAAATGTATCACCTGTTATACAACTTGTTTTAAACTTACCAAAAATCTACGCTGAATCTCAAAAGATAGTGGAAGGAAAACATACCCTGTCCATCTTCAGGATTTGTGGTTAGAAAACATGAAGGAAGCTCTGTTCTCTAAGCTTGTGTTTGTTTTATTCTAATTGAAGTTTCAGCTTAAGGTACAACTGATCAGAAATACCCATTAGCTCTGTTTGTGTGTGATGGGCAAACCTTCATGCTAGATACTGGTTGATTCAAAAAGAAAAAAAGCCAGCAGTACCTAAACATTTCTGCACAAGTGGCCACTGGCAAGGTACAGAGACCAAGCAGGAGAGAGTAATTTATTCTGCAGGCTAGCAAGAAAAAAGAAAAAAAAGAAAATAAACAGAAACAGCTTAATTGGAGAACATGGTTTTACATTCAGGAGCAAATCTACTTTGTTTATGTAAATTGCACTAAAGCATCAGAGAGGGGGTGGTACAGAGATGGCTGACAGCATTAATTTTAGGCAGAGTAGACCACCTATTTTATTGTATTACATAAGGTTTGGTTGCAAAACTGACTCTTCTTTTACTTCAATAGTCTTTGAATTTGACTCAGAAATTAAACAGTGTGGCCACTTGCTTTGTAAGCACAAGGTCTGAAAAAATTCCAATTTGCAGATGAGATTTCCCATGTTGGAGTTGAACCTCACTGACAAAATAAATTACATCTTTCTTGTTGCAGAAAACATTCCCACTCTTACCTGCACATTTTCTTCTGTAACTTGAATTTCAGCAGTGTAAATATAATCAATAAGCATCCTTAGAGTCCAGCCATCAACTTCCTTTATTCGAACTCTCTTTGCTCGGCTTTCACTCATCTCACCTACAAATACAGTTTATTAGTCAAGTAAATTAGGCAGAAATACAGCACATATGTAGAAGTTTAATAGTAATTGCTCCTGCCAGTAGCAGAACTTTGTGCATGATCAGTTGTGACAGTAAAGCAATTTTAATAATAATAATTCAATTTCTTTCCTTTCTCCCTCCAATGAGAAAAGAAGACTTTGTTGTTACCATCATGCTAATGCTACCTGAGTTAACACTTTCACTGCAGGTGATGTCTTTTCTTCAGCATATAATATCAGGAAAATGTTGTTATCAGACCAAAGTAAGACTTTTCAAATGCATACAAAAACATTTTGTTGGCAAAGCAAGCTAATAAAACACTCTAGCTTTATTAACTTCTTAATCGAACAAGCATACCAAATGCAGTCTGGACTCATTTTATTTAAAATAGGAAAATTATACCCTCACAGAAGAATTAACATATTTCTGTGTCTACTTACTACTCCCTTAACAATTTCACTCCTGTTACAGATCTGATTTAACAGTTAAAACTCAAGCTAAGATAAAATGGATCTCATTTTGTGGAGGCTGACACATTGGCCATATGCCACAGCCGATCTTCATAGAAAGGCCTGAAAAATAGCTTCTTCCTTGTAAAATATGATGTTTCTCAAAATGCAACATTTTCTTTAGATCTGAAATAACTGCCCAAAGACATATTTTGAAGTAATGATTATAACCTTCTCCATGACTACCAACTGCACATCTGTTCATCTCAGACCTTTAACCCTTTTTGCATTGACTTGCACTGGGAAGAGAAACATGAACTATACCAGTTACATTGGTAGGTATATAAATTTTGACTTTGGAAGAGTATATCCCAGCCTCTGGATACATCCATTTCTTATTCTTCTATATAGGATGTATTCTTATTTCTTTCCCCTAGGCATCTAGAGATAACGATATTGATGAGATAACAAATTTAACGTATACAACAACAGACGCAGACAGGACAGGGAAATGAACCAGAAAACACTTATCTTTGTTGGTATTTCCTTATGAAGTACATACACACGTTCAATGTTTGTTACCCTGGGGTCTCCCACGATTGGTGCCAAACAATGCATTTTACTCCGTGCATTTGGCAAAGGGATCATCACTGAGAAATCTATTGTTATTCATGCCTTTTTTTTTTTGAGCTAAAGGGTAAGAAAAGGCATTTTAAATCAACCCTTTAAGTGGTAGGAAGCGCAGAGGACTACCTACAGTAATGCATTACTAAATGGCACCACAGGTTGCTAGCATTCCAGAAAGCAATGATGATGAACTACATCAAACCCAGCAAAATCTAGCCCCTGTAAAACCTTCTTTTTTCACCTATTCTGAAACATATCCTTACACCTCTGAAGGAAGATTGCAGCGTGTTCTCTGCAGGGCCCTGTAGCCCAAGTTTCCACTTCTAGTTTGACACAGATTAAACCTATTGATCTTCAGAGCATGCATGCTGCAAGTTATTTATTATGCAAGCTGCTGTGGAGGTGGTCCTTTGGGAAAACTGTGTGTGTGGGAAAGCAGTTTGATATTCTGCAAGCACATTAGGTATGTTTTCAGATTTTGTGTCAAGGCTTCTAGAGCCACGGACAGGCAACTTCTCTGTTTTAACAACAGAGCAACACAGCCCAGAATACACCAAAAAAAAAAAAAAAACCTCAACTCCAAAACAAAGACTTGCTCCTACCTTTCATGCTAAAGGGATGTACAGTTTTACTACAATTCTAGATCAGTCCTCTTGTGATCCAGATTTGTTTGACAAACCAGACGCAGGAAAAACATAGATTCACTGGCTAGGCAGTCTCAGTCTAGAATTCAACCTACTGAAGAACTCTGCTCATGACTGGAAAGTTGCACCACCATATCTCCACAGAGTTGTTAGTGGCAGGAACGTGTATTGTGAACAGAAAGGTAAGCACCAAGCTGTTCCAAGCTCCCAAGCAGGAGCAACAGAGCAGTAGTTGAGCTAAAGTTACTAAAAGGCTATCTACAAAGCTTATATGGTTCCTCACCAAGTAATGTAAGGAAGGATTTTCTTTTCCTTTTCTGCTTTTTTTTTTTTAACATAATTTAACAAATGTAGAATGAAAGCGAAAAGAGCAGGTAATTCCCTGAGGATAAGTGCCTTGGCAGAAGAGAAAATTAAACCTTTACCAAGTCAGGCCCTACAGCCACTGAAGTGTCCCTTCACTGATGTTTTATAATTCTTTCCTCTAATCATTTACACCTATTTAATTCAGATCACAATATGTATTTCTGAAGAATTTCACTGTATACAGAAGAAAGAGTTATTCCTGGTAACATAGTTCCAGATGTTTAATGTTTCCTTTCTCCTCTATAATTGTTACTAACTTTAAAAGACAGTAACTTTTTCTCAGCACTTAATAGGGCTACTTCTACCATTGCAACAAGTGGAAACAGAAAAAAACAAACAAACCAAACAAACAAACAACCCACCCAAAAATAACCCAAACAGGCAGAGGGTTTGATGTCAGTTAATGCCATACCCAATCCCGCATAGCAGTCAGTACTTAATGACTCAGAGAAAGATGGAAGTAACTTGCAAACATGCATCCAAATATAAGCTTCTAATTTCTAGTCAAGAAGTAACCCTGAAGCATAAAAGTGCAAATTTTTTTTACTGTGTTTTCAGTCACTGTTTTATTCTGAATGCAGAAAGATACTTCTCCTTTAGTTTGTAGCTGGTTAAGGGATCAAACTTGTTTGTTTGAACTTACAGATTACTGGATGAGAATACAAATCCACCTGAGATGGGTGAACTTCAGGGTTCATGGAGATAGAAATTATGATGAACTTCAGGATTTTTTTTTGTGTTGAATGACTGAAATGCATCAACACAACAGCTGGGCCCTGCTAAAACCAACATAAAACCTGTTGATAAATCTTCAAGCCACAGCTGAATTCTGATTAAACACCTACCAATTTGGTTCACGAACTACACAAATATTGCCACAGGTTAAATGCTTCCCACCTCCCACACCACTAGGGGTCAAAGATGACATTTAGCAACATAAAACAAGCAAAAAATTTTAAAGGGGACTGAAGCAAGGAAAGGCTGAAGATGTCAGTGATTCCATCTGGTGAGCGACCGCAGGCATGGCTACACTGGCACTCCTAACAGGTAATAAACATCAGGGCAAGCAGAAACATCTTGTCTGCCATAGAAAGCACAATGTAAAACTTATACTCCCGGTAAAGAATATTTTCAATGTGACAGTCAATGACAGTTAATCTTTAATACAGAACTAATATAAGAGGCTTGTGTTTCTCTGTTACTAAGGTGATGAAAAGGAACTGCAGAAGCAGCTGTTTTCATTCTAACATTAAAGAAGAAAGCAGTAAAAATTAAGAAAGAATGTATCAGTCATGTGAAATGTTTGTCTCAACCACAAATGCAAACTTGAAGCACTACTAGAGGAATAGATATTTCATTTTAAAGCATTGTTGCTGCTAGTAGTGATTCCACTTCTAGCTTTGGTTGTGTCAAAATATTTACATATAAAAATCAAGAATAATCAGCTGCTTCCCCAGGACACAACAGTATTTCAAATTTCATCAGTCTTCCACAGTTGCATACAATTAAAGTTATTAAAGCTCCAATTTGCTTGTATACTGGCAGGCCAAGAGTCACATTTCTGCCTCCACCTGAGCCGGTGGTCAGAAGCAATACATTGATATTAAAAAAATTTTTTGCAGACTGTCAGCATTAACTACCCAACTGGCACAAGATTTGAGAAGGAACAGACAAAACTTCAGAAATTAATTTTAACATGCATTTAGTAGCATTCTTACTTTGACATCGGATTCCACATGATTTCAATAGGATTTATAACCATTATGGAATTAAACCCACAGCACAGGAATTCAGCTGGAGGCTCCTATGAACCTGAACCTATCCTAGCCTTCTTGCAAGCCCTCAGCCTTCCTGTTGTAGCAGCAAAGCAGTTACTTGGCCAGCATGGAGCGAGCAGAGGCAGAATCAAGCCTGCACAGAAAAGTTGTGGCAATGATGCAGAGTACATCTGTCACAGAGAATTACCCTAAAAATACCAAAACATGCACTCCAGCTATATGCTGCCAAAGCCACAGAAAGCTTTCATATCTACTAACAGCCTAGAGCACTCAGGGTCTGAAGAACATAGCAGCAGTAGTTGTTAAAGGACAGAATTTACTCCAAAATTCACATGAAAGTTATTTTAACCTTCTTTTGGACAAATGAGATTACCAGAGCCTTAAAGGGTATAACAACTCGACAGTTCCTAGCTTAATTAACATATAATTTTTTTTTATTATTATTTAAAGCATTCATTGTGCTAACAAAGAATAAGTGGCCAGTATGTTCTCCGACTGCAAAAAAAAAATCATTAAGAAACCCGAATGTCGCAATTGGCTTATCAAAAAATTAAATGAGATCCTAAAAAGCAAGAATCATTTAATTTTGTGCTTTATACAGTTGGATTGGATTAGAACAGAGTAAGCACTGAAACATTTGGTACCTGTAAACATGGCATGGAAGTAGGGGCTGCAGGCGGCTAGCACAACTCTATGCGCTGCAATTTCCATGTCTTCAGCTACTATCGTCACATCACACAGCAAGTTCTGACTATTTAGAAATAGCAGAGAAGGCAATTTCACATAAGTGAACTACAACAGAAAAGCATATAACATCACACACAATCTATTTTCCCGTGCCCTCAAAAGAGGCAGGCAGACAATGTTGATGAAGCATTGTTTTTAAACGCGTTACACAACCACATGGCTATTACTCAGTGGGATTACAGATGGTGCTTGGGTACACAGAACTTTCTAAAAATCAAATAACTGAATTGTGATTTCTTGCACAGAAGTTTTCTGCACTGAATAGCCAAAAATTTTTATCAGCACAATTTATAAGCCTTCTCACTCAAAGTCTGGGCCTCTTTGAAAAACTATGACAGAAAGTAGAATTTTATATACACAAACACTAAAAAACTGCGGTAAAAAATAAGACTTTACAGATAACAAAGAATCTAAACTTCAATTGTGATGTCTGTGTCACATTATACTGGAAGCCCACGCCAACTTAATTGTTCAAAATCACTAGTCAATCATCTCTATATTTACTGTTTTCCAAGCATTTTTCACACACAGCCCATGCACATAATAGAAATTTTTTTTTCCACTCCGGCCAATTTAGAATTCATTACGGTTAACTTCATATCTTGCCTGACTTTTTATCTTCATTACATCCACTTGCATTCTTGTCCTTTGGAACTGTAATACATACTTCCTTCCTCTTCTGTTGCAATAAAGAAATATCTCTATATTTATAATCATTCCTAATACAGGTGTTTCCAATTTCGTTTACAGCTATTGGATATTCTTCTTCCAGTGAAACCTACCACACTGTTTACTCCTTATAATTAAATTTTCTAGATGGAAAGCAGGGGGAGGGGAACAAACAAAAAAACCCACCACAACACCGAAAGACTGGAATTTCCCAGCATCTAAATAGCCATAGTCACAACTGTCTTATTTCTTTCTCACGCTAGCACTGTCCCTGTAGAAGTAGCACACAATACACAAAACTAAGGGCCCTGGCAACAAAGGGAAAAGGGGAAAATACAATTTTACAGAACATATTCCTTAGGGACGGTGCTAGTGCTGTACGTCAATCTTGTGATCTCTGTTCTCAGTACTTTTGAGAAGATAATTTTTTAACTTTCCTGAATATATATTGCAGTTAGAGTGCAAACTTTCTGATAGTTTGCAACTACCACGCGGAGCTGTAGCAGAGACTGGGATGAGCATTTTGCTCTGACAGAACTAGAGCTCTCAATCAAACTGCTCAGATATTCACCCCAGTCCAAAGGAAACTCCATGATTTCTCAGCCTCTGCAATCATTCAATTTGTTTGAGCACAGCCTCAAGTAAGAGTGCCTTGTGGAGGCCACACACCAAAAATTTTGGCCACAACTCACCTTTGGGGCCATACTGCAACTCTGATTTTTGAATATCTTTCCCCCTTTCAGCTCTTAATACCTACAGCAACTATTTAAATCTCGTAAGTTTAACCTGGAATATGCTTATTATAAAAAAAAAAGTATAATAAAAGATGTAATGATCATAACCAGATGAAACACACAATTCAGAGGAGCTTGAAAACAACCGTTACATTTATTATACAAAAATTGAAACAAAGATGCACATAAGAGGTCATCAGATACCCAGCTTTTTCAGACATCTGCACTTATCCTGACAATGGGAACAAAAGGGTTTATGCTTAGCTGCACAGAAATACCACAGATAACAATAAATCCAGAAGCAACAGAATTACATCAATGCAAAATTCCAGCTAATTAATTAATTACATTGCACATATATAGACACAGTAACTTAGAAGCAGTCCAGATACATCTCTAGTCTGGAACTGCATTAGATGAATGAGTATGTCCTGCGTTACTACAAAGCTGACAAGGTAAATAAACTACTAAGTAAAGAAACAAGCTTATAAACTTAATCATGTACTCTGTTGCAAGCATCTTGTGGCTTCCACAGTAACTCAGCACTTTCATAAGGACACACCAATTTATTTTAGAAAAGCTCACGTTCTGAAGTATTATTGTACCAATTTGCTTGTTTTGAGCGACTGAATGAACAGAGCCATGGTGGGTACACCATCTTGGTAAAGGAAATGGGGAGGGGGAGGCAAGGGGAGGGAGAGTGGCTAAAAAGTATAGATTTAAGAACAATAACTGTTTACCAGCTCGCAGGTTTTTCTTCATTGGCTTAAATAGAGAAAAGTCATTACCCACATCTTCAAAAGATTTTGGTAAAGTATTATTTGTAAGAATGAGGATTTTAACAAATACAGGTAAGGTCAAATTCCATTGTGATAAAACCAAATTATAATGAAGAGGAAAGACAGCATTAGAGGGTAACTTCTTCATATGTCAAGAACTAATTAGCTATCCTAATGATCTCTCTGACTCAGTGTTGAGGTGATGGTGAGTAATGAAATGACAAAAACTACCAAGGACAAAATTACTCAAATTTGACAAAAATTTGAAAGCACAGAAAAAACCCTCTTCTGAGCTAACAGAACCAGGTAACTTGACAGCAGCCAAAAACATGATATAAGCTCACACACTTAAGCATTGCAAACCAATGTATTTTAGATGCTTAAGCAGATGATTTCTTCACTAGTTATCCACTTTCTGGAGCGTATACCTCTGGCAGTAATGAAAAGAACTGAGATAGAAATCATTTTAAAAATGCAGTCAATAAAATCAAAACCATCATTTACTTGATTAATATTAGGTATTCATTTAGAGTAATGAAGTCTGAAACATTTCTAAAATATTTCAGCTTATTATTTCAAACAAATAAATGCATATATTAATGTTTATAGTCTTATCTAATTAGCACTTACCATTTTAAAAGCTGTACTAAGCTTAAACAGTAAACATTGCTGCATCAACTACCTTATTAAATAAGAACTACAGTTAAGGTTTGCATGATATTCCTCCTGTTCCAACTTTAACTATTTATACATGTAAGAAATAAAATTGCTCAAATTGCTTCTACAGCAATTCAAATTTAAGTAACCATGGAAACTAAAGTATATTCTGAAAATAATCCATGGCCTTCAACAATGCACTGTGCTGAAAGAACACGTATCTTTTACTCGCAAAGCAACAAAACGCAGGTAAGGATTCTGACTTCTGAAACTGTTCTAAGACTCATTCTGAGAAACTGTTTCTTCACCTAAACTCTTGGCCATCCTTAGGAATTCATGGCTACTGGTTCTAACCTGGCTCTATGGTCCTTGAGACACTGAATCTGGTTACTGGGATCCTTCAAAAAGTCAAGGGCATAAGTAAGGTGAAGCAACAAGTATCAGTCCTTCCAACATAAGGTAACTAGGCTGCTAACATATTAGAAAAATAGTCCCTGCTCTCATACCATTATCCTCAGACTATGGGAGTCTTTTAAGTCATTTATAGTCAGCATATGATTTTCTCCGATCTTCCAGTACAGTACAAACTGTCACAGCCAGATAAATACATTGATCTGATGACAGTACCTACCATAGTATTAGAGATTTACCCACATAAAACAGTGAAGATCAAAGACAGAGGCATACTTTAATAGGGTATCAGTTGCTGCCTTTTTTTCAGGTGAAGCCTCTCCAGTTTTTAATCTTATATGGGAAATAACAAAGGACTACAGGATTTTCACACCCTCTGGTATTGTCTATGCTAAAGAACTGTTTTATTTATTTAATTTCTCTATTGTTGCTTTTAGTTATAAAGCTGAATTACTGTCAGTGATAGTTGTGAGTCCTAATTACCAGAGCTCAGTTGTGAGCTCTAATTACCAGCTGTCACAATTTTCAACACCACCTCACCTACTCATATGTAGAAAATAAATCAATACAGGTGCCAAGAACAGCATCAGCACCAGGCTCCTAGTTTTGCTCAAACTAATGGTAGTATCACTCAAGGTCTTACAAAACTTTACTGAGAAAGGTTACTTTCAACATTTGATTTGGGAGTTCATCAATTTCTCCCAGGGGGCAAGCAAAAGATAACTAAGAAAACAAAGTGTACTCTCAGTTGGTTTACATTTGTTAGATTGTGACCCATTTCTCCAGACTAGAAAATTTTAACATTCTTCCAGTTCACAACCCACCACAAAAATCAACAACAGGTATACAAAGAGCCTCAGGCTCTACTAGGGAATCACTTTTCATCTATCCAGGATTGACTAAGTACAAGACAGGATCAGCAGCTGTAACTCCCTAAATAAAACCTCCAAGTATTTTTCAAGTCTCATAAACCTAGTTTTGATTAACTTATGAGGGGCAAAAACATACTGCACACATCACAGCTATCATCACATGACTGTCATTGTACATTTAATCCTCTCATCAGCTATATTTTTGGAATTGCATGTTCTTAATAATTAAACTATTATTATTAACTTAATAAATGCAAATGAAAATAGAAATGTATTATGGACTCCAGGCAGATGTATTCAGTGAAGTAATACCTTCTTAATTCATTCATAACTTTAAAAGCTTTCTTCATGTGCCATGGATTTACTGTAACAGGACAGTGAATTTCAGTGTTATCATCTTTCAGATCCAAGGGCTTCTGATGGCAAAGTTTGGTACATCTGGAAAGGAAGAGAAAAAAAAAAAAAGAAAAGAGTTAATACTTCTGTTTAATGTCCAGTTCCGTCACTCCTATTTTCTCCACCTTCATCTTGGTGAGGAGGAAAAGATTTGCACTTCAACTTATTCTTTACACCAAGCAATTTTAGTTTCCCTGTTACAACAGCATGGAGGAGTAGGTAGAATTCCTCAGGAAGTGATAAGTTAGTGACCAACGCTAGAGAGGTTAACAGAGGCACTCAGTGCTAACCATAATCTCCACTAAGGAAAACATGAAGACGATGCCCTAGAATATTTCCCGTAAGCCCTGAAGCGAGGGGAGCAGCAGAGGTTTGGGAACTTTTAGCCTAGTGTCCATACAGACTGATGGCAGAACGCAGCATCTCAACACCTTCACTGCCTGTGAGACAAGAGCCACTCTCTACCCTTCCACCAGGGCCTCACTCACTGGATAATGCAGCTCCCAGCTCACATCTGATGAAGACCACATGGTGACTACTGTGATTTCCAGGTTTTCCCTAACAGCTGCATGAGACAAAAATGAGTATGAGAAAAACTGAGTAGTTTTGCAAATTCACTCAATGTTTTGAAAAGCAAAAGTGACCAACCTCTTAATTTTTCTTACTTTAAAAAACACATCCAAAATAGCACAAGAAAAACTAAGTAGCGTGAAAACCCATAAGCTCTACCTACAATTATCCCTTTCTATAAGAAATCCCAAAGTCCTACAGACACTAACTTCTGTAGAAAAATGATTATGTACACCCCTCAATCACTAGGACTGTCCAAACAGCACATGGGTTTCTCATGCCAAGCCAATGAGTTTCATGTTTACAATCACAATGTTATTCTTACAAGGCAAATTACATTGTTGTAGTACTTGGAAAATGCTTAGCATTGGTGATGTTTTCACCTACACTATTGTATTCCTGAACCTCAGAGCTGGAAATAAACAAAACCACTGAAGTAATTTACTTGGTGGGGTAACTGACCCTGGTATATCAGAGATGTGATTTCAAATAAAAACCCAATCTTACGTGCTTCAGGTAAGAATAGTCAAACTGAACACACGCATTGAGTCCCAGAATCCCAGCATCTCTTCTACCATACCTAAAACTTTTTATTTGGGCATCTCTAAAGAAGCTTAAATGAAAAACTCAAGGCTAATTAATTTAAGATTCTAACCTAGAATTCTATATTCTGTGCAGTATAACAATATGTAAAGCAAAGTATTTGGCTCTACTTTCCATGACTCCAGAACTAGCAACAAAATTTTGGAGCAAAACAACATAAAACATCAAGCAACAAAGGAATAAAAAAAAGTCTCTGCAAAATACTGGCTTACAAAGTAAGGTCCGTCTACAGAATTCAAACTACTACCAGCTTACTACACTGCACCATGAAACTGCTATGAATTAAGAGTTTCATGCCCAATTTTGAAAATTATACAACTCACTGCCAAAAAGGGCCAAGCATCAAGCAGCAATTTTGCATTAGTCAGAAAAAGAACAAAAAATCAAGTTACACAGCACATACACATGCTGTTGTATGGAGAGGGAAATAAAATGCCATCCTATCTAGCAAACTCCTTCAGACTGAATATTACTCTTCTAATTTATGTGACATATGTAGCGATCAGCATTTAGAAAAATGATACACAGAAATCAGTGACTTCAGGGAACATTCAAAACACCAAATATTAACTGTGAAGAAGAGGCCCAGCTTTTAATTATACCACTGACTTATCAAGATAAGAACACTTCTTTTACATCCCAAACCAATATACCAGATACTGACGTGTACATATCTGCATACATATACAGACAACACGTACAGATATAGAAGAAAAAAAAGTGGTTAGAGCTGCCTATAAAGAGCTGCCAAGCAAACTGGATAGATGGCGGAGATCCTATGAAGCGTAAATTCATTTGCTGAAGTTTCATTAGCTGGTCACAAAGGACGATTTTGTTTTAAGGTAATGAAGCCTATAAAACCATCAGTCATATGCCTTCTATTTTGAGAACCGCTAGTCTGCCTGAAGTTACTTCAGTCTCTCTCACCATTTGACCAGTTGGGTCAAAGCTCTCTGCTACTGGTTCCCTTTGGGTTGTTCTCGAGAGCCTCACCCACAGCGTACCCGAAACCAACCTCTAAAGCTACGCTGAGCTAGAGCATATAAAGCTGGATGAGCCCATCTGAAGCGCAGCTGGAAATACGTGGCTCGCCTAGCGCCCTGCCACTAAAAAAGATGCTTAACTGAAAAAACAGAAAACCGAGAGTGTGATGAGCATGACTGCTGAGTCAAACAGGGAGTAATTTGGGACCACATATGGAGGAAGCAGAAGGAGTGAGGGGGAGGAGGGAAAAAAAAAATAAAAAAATAAAAAAGCCGGTCCCCGCAAGCTGGAAGGCGCGGGGGAAGGCGGCGGGGCCGAGGGAGGGAGGGTGCCGGCAGCCCTGCCCGCCCGCGGGGCGCCCAGCGCCC
>JAOXNO010000033.1:38209258-38250589 GCA_028565335.1 Limnodromus scolopaceus | reverse complement strand
AAGGTAGATGACATCTGCTGCTCTCCCCTCATCCAGCCATCTAGTTATAACATCATAGAAGGCTATCAGATTGGTCAGGCATGATTTACCCTTGGTAAATCCATGTTGACCATTTCCAATAACTTTTTTATCTTCAGTGTGTTTAAGGTCTCTTCAAACTCTAACCATTCTATGCTACATAATGTGGATAAGCAGGACTTAGGGCAGCCTCTTGTTCACAGAAGTCATCTCAGTCATTAGTGTTTTTCTCCTGATCATTTTACTTTAAAAGAGTGTAGGTTATTATGTTCAGTCATACTTTTTCAACTTGTCAAAAAATTATTTTCTTGGAAAATGAAGGAAAAGTAGTTTTCCTCACAGATAATAACTCTTAAGGTATAGTATCTCTCAGTGCAAGTCCATCAAAGTCAATGTATTTCTGCTCCATCGTAATTATTCTCCACTCTAACCGCAATATTATAGGATAGTCCTAACCAATTCAATTAACAATTTTTTGAGAAGAAAACAGGTACAGCTAATTAATTAATGTTACATTTTAAAAACTGATATACTGCCATCTAGTGCTTACTGAATGCACAACTGCACAGAGAAATTCTATTAATTTCAATAGTTCTTGGTTATCTACGGTTGGCCTATAGCAAAAGAATAAGTAATGCATGTAGTCACGCATATAGAGAGCTTACCTAAGAACAGTAATTGGGAGTAATTTACACTGTGAAAAGTGACACAGTACACTGAAAGAATCAATCTGAATATATATTGTTTCATATGCATATGAGTAAGGCTGAAGTATCAATATTTGCAGAGTCTACAGCACTTGAGGGGGCACTCAGCAAAAATGAAAAATTGTATAGATTGGGAAGGAATGAGTGGGATATAGTTCATACATTGTACAAATTCTTTTGTTGTACGTAAAAGCGATGAAGTCAAAGACATTAAAATATTAAAAGACTATATTCAAGGAATCATAACACAGAGGTGTAGTTACTGCATATAATTTTGTGCAGAGATTGTTCATAGAAAGTGAAAAGCATATCATTCTGCTATTCAATATAATTATTAAATCCTTGTTCAGAATAATTTTTTTTATTTTTCTTTTAAGAAAGACTACAAAGTATTGCAAACTCATTGTAATGATTGAGAAGAGAGGTCAGGATCAATACACTTAACTATGCAGAATGTCTAGTAAAATTTGACTCATTCTACTAAATGAAAAAAAAAAAAAGAAGGGAAATCTAAGTCAAAGATAAAAGTGTGACAAGGTTTAGTCCAATAATTCTGGTACAAGCAGATGCTCATACAATGAATAGTTTATTATGGTGTTACTGGAGTACAATTTGCCTATGCAAAAGAAGAGCAGTGTGATCTGGACTAATAGACCAGGGAAAACACAGGTATCCTCAGAATCTAAAATATTCGAAAGACTACCTTGTGAGAATGCTAATACTTAACCATACAGCCTGAAAAGTTAGTTTATGGAAACTAGTCCTTGACATACTCATTTTATGATTTGCAGACAAAATACTTAGAAAATGGAAAAATGATCGGGGGGGGGGGGAACACCCTAATTTTTCCTTGAAATATCATCCTCTGTATTTACTTTATCAGTAGTTTTCTTGAGGCAAATTATTCAAACATTACTCTTTTTCAATGACAACTACCCTAGACGGTATATAATCTGAACCTAAATATTTTCAGAAACAGCTCTGCATTTCCCTTTATATAGTTCAAACAAATGTTTGTCATATACTGATGGCTTTATAACACAATATAAACAGAAATGTGATTTTGAAAAATCAGAAGAAAGTGATAAAACCCATAGTTTAAAATCACTCCACAGAGGGAAAACTTTTCACTCTGCAAATTAGGCATTTGCTTAAGCCCTAAGCCATTTGAAACTCTAAAACTCATATTTAGTGCAACGTAAGCAAGACACATTATGCTACTCGAAGTTTGAGTTATACTTCTAGTGTATATTTCTAAACATAAATATGAAACAAGAGTTGTATCCCTTCTTTAACCTCAATTTATTTGCTTTTGAATACAGCTGGAAATTCAGTAGAATTTAAGCTAAAGCACCCATTCGGTTGTTCACAATTCTTCCATTCACTGTTCTGTTACGTTCTCTGTCTCATCTGCATTAAGCAGTCAAAATTCTCTCTCTACAGCATTTATCTACCTATTTTCATTAGCCCTATCTCTGGACTTCATTATGGACACATAGGACATGTTGCTAAATAATTTGAACTAATAGATTAGCTGAATTAACTAATGGCCACACTAAGCCTCCAGCATTCAAATTTGTATATTAATTGGTGAAAGACTGAAAGAGTTTTTATTAATACCGATGTTATGTCTTTGCAATAACTTGCATTTAAAGGCCACAGAATTTTTAATGGGCATTTTGTTTATGAAGCCAAAGCTTCATAGCAAGTGGCAGCTTTTGATTACGTGATTACTGTGTCTAAACAGCCCCATGCTGTTCACCACAAAAAGCTTACACTTGCATGATGTGAAAATCTGAAACTAAACATGGAGAGAAAGGTTCCTTTATTTTAAAGGTATTCAGCAGTGAACTGGTTTTGAATCTCCATGGGATCTTAAAAACTTACAGAAGCTTGAAATAAAACAAGTACCTGTGAAGTGTCAGTAATTTGAGGCTAGAATATAGATTGCGCTTACTGCAGTATGACTGTCAGGACTATTACAACCAATTCATGCAAATAAAATTGTCTTTACTGTTATTTTTACCTTTTCACTTCCCATTTGTATTTTTAGTCGTGCTGGGATCTGTCACAACTCCATATGCTCAGAGCAGAGACTGTATTCTTTATATAGCGCTGAATACAGTTTAAGTACTAATTGGACCTACAATATGAATAAGAAACAGTAATGATAATTACACCTTATAGTTGAATTTGAAAAAGGTTGTGAGCCCAATCCTGTTTCCATTCATGCCAAATTTCAAATAAAACCAAGAGGAAGAAAAGTAGATATTAGGCCGCTTTTTGAGGATACAATTGTGAAAGTTAGTCCCCAAATATTGTAATTATTACTGATATGTAAAGGTTATGTGTAAGCACAGTATTTAATCCTGGATATCTAATCTACATTAGCTTTCCTTAAGGGCATCTGGCAAATAAGGACATCATAGCATAGCATTATTGAACCATACCACGTCTTTTTATCTTACACTTACCGGATAGCTTCATCATTACTGATGGAGTTGCAGAGGAAGTCATTTAAGAACAGGCCATATCTTAATCTGTTTTAGACTCCCCAGCACTAGGTCAGCCCTCAGGAAAAGACCTTCAAGTCACGAGCACTAAAATGACAATATCTGCAAAATTTGCCAGAAGATGGAACAGGAATTGAGCCAAAGTGAATCTTACTTCATTAAAACATTGTTTACATCATTAAAACCTTACTTTCATCATTAATATAAAAATTACCTGTGAATCTAGTAATTAAAATAATACATCAAAACCAAAACACAGATTGGGTGATCTACTAAGAGCAAGAGTAGACTACTACTATTAAGATTATATACATATTTTAGGTAAGCCAGTTGAAACCGGCAGTCACATATTTCTAAAAATTCTAACTGGTGTTGTGTACAGTAAATATTTATGTTCAAATATTTAAACTTATAATTTTTCCCCAACTGTGCTCTTCAGTAACCTGTTGAGAACACTTCATTTTCCATTTAGTAGAAACAATACTTACCAGATATATATTAAATCATATATATTCAAATGAGTGCTGGTAAATGGAAACTTCCTGAGACTATAGAATTCTAAAATTATACTTAAAATAATTTATTTGTTAGATTTTATCTCAAACACTTGTCTAATGGCATGTATCAGGCACACTGGATATATATATGCAAGCCATTGAACAGATGTGTTTTGTAAATATACATTAGACCAAATTTCCAAATCTCTGAACAGAGATTGTTAGAAAATTATCTCTGAAAAAGCACAGAGAAATGACAGCAGTAGCAACTGTGTTTGCATTTTAAATAGTATGCTGCTGATATAACGTAGATGAAGTATGTGTTTCTCACCTGACTGTATTGGGTATCTGAAGAAACAGGCTAAAACCAAGATTATAGCTAGCATATAGTATTTTATGGAGAGTCACAACAGGAGGAAGAGTACTTCTGCAGTTGAAATTATTATGTTAATAAAAATGTAGTTTCTTGAGCTTGGGTATCCAAGTGATGAATCAAACCCCTGATTTTAGGCTTCTTAGTTCCTAACTCTTTGAACAACTGTTCTAAATCACTTCATTTTTTAAAATTATATCTCTTTACCCACTACTGTTTCCCCTCAAATATCATCCTTACCAAATTTAGAATCCAAACCCCCCTGATTAAAGGACAAATACATGTGCTCATTCATAGCATGCATGTAAGCAAGCAAACTAAATGAGGGGAAATGAGAGGAATAAATATGCAGTTCAGCATTTTATTCAGTCATAAATCAAAGCAATAGCAGTTAAGCAATACAAAATGATATGTGACTGTTTTTTATAAAAGACTTAAGTGTTATTGTTATTTCTTCAAAAAGTTAATGCTATTTTAATTTCTAAAACTGCTATAAAGTATTTTTAAATCAATATAGATTTATTTATACTACAAAAAATATCCTAGCCATTGTCATTAACTGGCACTGCTGTTAGCTTCTTGGCCGTGTGACCAGTTACAATACACTGCACACTAGCATTTCTGGTTATTCTAGAACAGACCTGCTAACCAAAACAGACATTGTTCCTCCTTGCAAAACAAACAAAAGGTAAAAACTTTGTGCTTTTCAAGCAGAGCAAAGCTCAGACAAAGGCACTACGCAGGTAAGTTGTATAGTTACACAAAGAAATGGGAAGCTCTGGCAGTCACACCGTATCGTATCCTCATTAAAATTGCACAATCAAGTTTCATCATCAATCAAATCTATTGAACCACCCCTGTCTTTGATGTTTGTTAGACCTGCGTATGTGTAGACCACACCGGCCAAGCTCACTACTTGGCAAGGCAGAACACCTTGCAAAAGTAACGCTGGTTACTTGAACAGCAACCAGTGAATTGAGGCCTCACTTCAGTGTCACAGAAAAGCCTTGTCCTCTGGTTGCTGATCAGTAGGATTTGTGTTCTTGTGAGGAAGGGAAAAGAGGAAGCAGAGCACAGAACATTTAGGCTGAGAAAGCAGAACTGAGCAGGCTCTTATCACTGGAGCTAGACTTAATCCTACTGAAAACAGCAAGTTTAAGGCTTGTTTTTCATTTAAGGTAGTTGCCCAGGTTGTTAAATATGTGTATCTGTGTAAAACAAGAACAAATTAATGGAAGCTACAAATGTAAATGCTCTTGGTGGGAGGTTTCAGTTGGGTATTTTCTACAAAAAGATACCCAAGAGAAGTCACAGAAACAGAACTTAAAAACTTGGGACAGCCTGAAGAAGCCCTTACCTTGAAAGTAGCTTTTCCCCTTTGGCACTTCTGCACTCTTTCAAGCAAGGCAGAGCCACGCCAGCTGTTTGAGGTGACAGCCCTGGCTTCTCTTAAACAGCACATGAAGAACAATTCCAACCTGGAGATGATACTATCTTCTTGTCTTCCAAGCCCCTGGTACAGCTTTGGTCCTGTCCAGCGTCCTCACCAACATCAGCTCAAGGATCTGGGATGGTCTCATAAAGCAAACAGAAGGTTAAGAAACATTCATGGATGAACAGAGCACAAAACAGGTAATACATATGCTGCTTTGTAAACTCATCCTATGTACACACTTGAACACTGTGTCATACCAATCACTGCTATTTCAGAAAGGCTATAGCTGCAAAAGGTGTGATAAGCTAATGAAGATTACCAAAGAATAACTGAAGTGGTCAAGGAGTATTTGGCATACAAAAGGGTCTCAAGGAGTAGTAAGAAAGAGAGCCATAAAGCCAGTAGCACAGATATCGTGAGTGGCCATAGTCTCTCTCAAGAACAAAGCATTATAAAATGAAATTAGCAGTGGGCAGGTTTTAAAGAAAATGTGTTTCTTCACATTTCTTCACACAATATACAACCAGGCCAGAAATATCTTTGATGACTTACTATGTGCCTTGTGCATGCTAAAACTTTCCATGGTCTGAAGGGGCAACCAGACACGTTCGTGGAAAAGATCCAGTGGAAATAATTAAGTGCAACGGCTGTCCCTTCCTTGGGAAGTCCCTGCAAGACAAATTGTTGGCCATGGGAAGAGATAATCCTACACATGCACAGCAAGCCAAAAGCAACACTGTGCTGCCTCTGTCCCCGCACGTTTTTGCTAGCCACCTGCCAACCTACGCCCCTACTCACCTGAGCCACCTGCCTCCCAGGGACACCAGCCCTGGGCCTGCGTCAACTAGCCCCCCTTTGAAACTCAGCCCCGGGCTGCCGAGCCAACGGGACGGAGCCTTGCCGAGGGAGATAGCGGCATCCCGGGGCGGCCTCAGGGGGTACAATTTCGGGCCCCGGCTGCCAGCTTACAGGTCCCGCTCCGAGAGGTGGCAAGTCCTCATCCACTAGGCAACAAACACGGGCCTGGACCCGGCGCCGGCCGAGCGGCGCGGGACGCGGCGGGGGCCGTAACCCACCCGCCGGCTGCAGCCCCGCCCCGAGGCCGGCGCTGCGGCGGGGCTCGGGCCCAATAGCGGCCGGGGCCCTAATGGCGGGGCGGGGCGTGGCGGGGCCTATGCCTGGGCAGGCGGCGGTCGGGCCGCCGGTTAAGTACAGGCGGGGCGGCGGAGAGGGGGAGTGGAGATGGCGCTGACGGCAGGGAGTAGGCGGCGGCAGGACCTGGACAACGTGAGTACGGGGCTGGGGCGGCCGGCCAGGCCGTTGGCCGAGCACGGCGGGCGCTGTCGGGGTGGGGGCGGCCTTCGCTTTCTCTTTCGTCTCTTCCTTCCCTCCGTTTTCTGTACGGGGTGCCGGAGACTTTCTCCTCTTCCTCCTCTTCTTCCGGGAGGAGCCGCCGGGCGAGGCCTCGCCTCAATGGCCGTTTCGGAAGCGCAGAGGCCGCCCCCCGCGCTGCCCCTCCGCAGGCGCACTGGAAATACGCACACACACCACCCCCCCAGTAACCGGGGGCTGGGTTGTTTTTGATCGAGGCTGCTCCTGTAGCTTGTTCTCGCTTTTTTAATTTTTTTTTTTTTCCTTTTCCGCGGCCCGATGCCCGGAGCGTGATCTCTGGTTTACCCGCTGCGCGCTGGCGGGACCGCGGCGTTTTTCTGTTGGGTGTTTCCCCAGGTGGAAGCCCGGGCGGGCAGGGCTGGCTGTGGCTCTGCCTGGTCCCGCCTGCCTTCCTCCTTCTCCTCCTGGTGCTGGGCCGCCATGGGGGCGGTCACAGGCTGGAAACGGGTGAGGGAGCCCGGAGACTGAAGCCTTAACCTGTGCTTGTGGTAACATCAGAGCCTAATAGAAGGCCTGTTTTCTTAAGGTGTTTTGGCTTCCAACAGCTGTGGGTTTAGCTCATTGTAATTAAATGAAACCTGTGTTTGGTCTAATTAGGATACTTACTAGATTTTCTTAATGTCAGATTGCCTGTGTGGCATCATTGTCTCTCTTGCTTTAATTCCCCTTCTCCCCACGTTGCCTGTAATAACATCTGTTCAGGGAGGTTATGTCACCCTGTGCTTCCTAATGCTAGCTGTGTTGCAGGATGCAAAGATGGATGACAAATTGTAGCCGGTCTTGTGGTAAGTAATGTGGTCGAACATTTGTGGCCAAGAAGGCCACAGCATCCTAGCCTGTATCAAGGAAGTGTGGCCAGCAGGTCCAGAGAAGTCATTGTCTCCCCAGTACTCAGCACTGGCAAGGCTGCACCTTGAATTCTGTGTTCAGTTTTGAACCCCTCACTACAAGAAGGACATTGAGGTGCGGGAGCATGTCCAGAGAAGGGCAGTGAAGCTGGTGGAGGTTCTAAAGCACAAGTCTCATGAGGAGCAGTTGAGGGAGCTCGGGTTGTTTAGCCTGGAGAAAAGGAGGCTCAGGGGAGACCTTACTGCACTGTACAACTACCGGAAATGAGGTTGTAGCAAGGTGGCAGTTGGTCTGCTCTCCCAAGTAACAAGTGACAGGACAAGAGGAAACATCCTCAAGTTGTGCCAGAGGAGGTTTAGACTGGATATAAGGAAAAATTTCTTCACCTAAAGGGTTATCAAACATTGGAACAGGCTTCCCAGGGAAGTGGTGGAGTGGCCATCCCTGGAGGTATTTAAAAGGAGGGTGGACATGGTTTAGTGGTGGTTTTGTCAGGGTTAAGTTGATGGTTGGACTTGTTGTAAAAGGTCCCTTCCGACCTAGATGATTCTATGTTCTGCTAAAGCTCTCTGAAGGATTGTGCTGATCTGTTGTGGTACTGCAGAAATAATGAGTTCACATCTTCTCATGAGACAAAGGATATTGGTCTAAGGAGGATCACTGTCTTTGTGGGAGCTGTGAACTGTTAAAGAGGAGTGTCATTTGTAAACCTTTAGATCTGTAGTAAAAGGTCATCTTACCAGGCAGGTATTTCAGCAAGGTTCTTTTCACAGTCAAAGACTAGGGTATTTAAAAGGTATCAAATAGGTGAGGGAGGCCTATTCACACACTTCTATGGTTGGGCAAGTGTGGCATTCACAGTACTAAAATAAAACTGCTGACTGAAATAACCTTGATGACTAGTTCTTTCACTGTAGGCAGCTGTCTGTAGGTGAAATAACACTGGGGAGCCAATCTACATTGTCCCAGCTAATAGGAAGTACAAACCTAGATCTAATTGCAAAACTTCTTTATCTCTCTCTTGTGCTAGCGCCTAGAAGAATGGCATGCCTCCCTGTTTTGAGGCTTATGCTGCTTTCTGTCATGGTGAGGGGAAGTCCTCAGTTTAAAAACAGTAAATACCCCAGTGAATCCTGGCATGTCTCTCTGAATAGTTGCAAGTGTCTGCTCTTCTCTTGTTCTGGGCTGTAGTTGATATCGCTCAGGAGAAGAGGAACAAAAAACTTGAGTTTCTTTATCTTTTGAAGCAAGCAAGTCATAGCATGGGACGAGGAGGATGCTAAGAGGGAAACTTGAGGATTTGGGGCATTAGTAGGGGCTGTGTATGTTTAGCTTGAGATGCACTGAATGACTGTGTCCTGGCCTGGAGGGAGCAGAGATGCATAGCACTAGGGTAAGTTCTGTGTCTACAAAGAAAGGTTTTTTCCCCTCTACCCATTTTTACTTTTAGCTTTACCTTTTACTTTAAAAAAAAAAAAGGTATTTCTGGAAACTTACACAGCCAAAACATCTGAGCTGAATGTGAAGTCAAAGACCCAATATTTGGTGCCAATGTGATAAGTAAGGGCTGCATGTTTTCAGTGAAAGTAGAGAATGTCTTGTCCAGTGCTTGATAGTGTCTTCTTCCCCCTGTGAACTGCTTTCTTGCCTGGCTTCAGTTTGAACTACTGCTGCAGGTGTTTCAACGTGTCATTGTCTGAATCACTTGAAACCGTTACCGGCACACTGCAGCTGACTTTATTGCCTTTAACTGTAGTAGGATGGAAGTAACAGGGATTTTTGCAGTATCTGTGTAAAATATGTGTTTGTTGCTTTTGCCATCTTTTCATGTAAACATACTAGCACTTGTGGCCTCTCACAGCAGAGATGCTCAAATACTCTTAATGCATTTGAAAGACTATAGTTCTTGAAGTCTCAGTGTGATGCTTGGAGGTAGATTAGTGTCAGACTCTTCAAGGACTGAGTTCTTACGCAAAGATGGGATGAGAGTTTATCTGAAACTTAAGAGCTTGTCTCAAGATACTAACCTAGTTTTTTTACCCCAAAGCTTGATCTGCTAACAGGAAATTGCTAAAACTTTGTACTTCACTTTTAGAGCTTACCTGATATTACTCTTTGCCCTCCTCTTCTGTTACAGGGTTCCTTGGAAATAACACAGAGTTTGGAAGATGATCCCCTGCTGGATGCACCGCTTATTTCGTCTCACACACTGCATTCCCAACTGAGGCCAAGATTTCATGCTATCCCAGCAGTTCTTCTTGCCAATTTTCTGTTGCTAATACATGTAAGTTTAAGAAGCATGGCTTCCTTATGAAAACTTGCTGTCTGTATTCTGAATTCTTAGTGTTCACGTGAACAGCATTCTCCTGAGATGTGCATACACTGTTCTTCCAAACCAGTGAAGTTTATTTGCTAATGAATTTTGATAATGTATATGCTACATGATATTTGCTGAGTTCTCATTCTGATTGTTTATCCACACTAACATGCTACAACACATCTTGGAAGGAAAGAAAAGCCTTTTAAACAGTAGTTCTTCTATGCTGTTGGAAATATACTTCTAAAATAATAATATCACTGCTGTAGAATTGCTCATACTAGTTAGAGACAGCTAAGATAATTTCGAAGATATGCCTTCTAGAGGCTCAACTTAATGTCACAGGGAAGACTTAAGGTAACTAAACAAGTAAAGCTGGACTTGCTCCAGGGTTTTTGCATAGTAGTGGATGGAGAGATAAAAGAATCCAAATATTACCTCCTGCTCTGATTTCTAGGGATTAAGGGTGAAAAGGACAGATCTTGTACCGAACAGTATGAAGGTCTTTTTAAGGTTGGTAAACAGAAGTAGAGAGGCTCCTGCCTAGTAGTGAGTTTATCCTTGATAAGCTGAAGATGCTTACTGTTGCTTGCGAGCATGTGGAAACCAAATGTGAAGATCAAATGGTGAAAAGCTCTGATCCTAAGACTTAACCATTGCATGGCACTGAGGCAAATGGTTTAATGGTGGGCTTGGTAGTGTTAGGTAAACAGGACAATGATTTTAAGGGTCTTTTCTAACCTAAATGACTCTATGATTCTATAATGCCCCTAACAGTGACCTGAATATAGTTTGTGTACAAAGCCAGAGAGTGCATAAGACATAACATGCGTATGTGTTGCTAGCTATTTTAGAGCTTCATTTGATCTCAAACAAAAAGTGCAGTCCCCAATGCTCTGCAAAACATGCTCTCTGGCAGAACTTTAACAGCACATACCAACCTCTAAGGTCTCTCTTTAGGCAGCTGCATAAAGCTGTTCAAACAATATACCCTAGCCTTCCAGTTTTGGAAGTAAATTTTTTTGTGATCCTCATAGTAATATCAAGAAATGTCCCTCTGTCTGTCACAAACTTAGGAAATACTTCTGCTGTTCTGCTGAATAAACTACCAAACTTCCCAATGGAAACTGCATATCCAGCCTTATTCCCTTCCACTACCAGAACACTGGTGCCATCCCATTAGGATGGCACCTGAAGTCTGCATTATGAAGGCAGACACTGCTCTTGGTAGTAGAGCAGTAAATGTTTCAGCTTAGCCTTGGGGCCTTGCTATCTATGACTGTAGTCAAATGTCAGTCACCCTGGTCCTAGGAAACTGCTGTCTCTTCTGTCCCCATCACTTCCCCTCCCCTGCAAATGGAGAGGAGAAGAAAGAGAAAACTGCTGAGGCCTCTGTGAACGTACACTGCTCCAGGTGTTCTTACTGAATCTGCTGCAGTGGCTGGTTGGTCCTTAGAGCAAAATGGAGAAGTATCCTTTTCTGTTGAAATACAACATTTTTAATTGCCACATGAAATAGTGCTGTCTCTCTCGGTGAAAAGATGGATGGGGAAAACCAGCTTATAGGATTTCCTTCCTCTCTGCTTCTGCAAACGTGCACAAACCTTGTGGACTGTAGTGACACCAGGTTAGCTTCTGATGCACAGTCTGCTAAAGGGACAAAACTTTGCTAAACTGGAGAAGTTAAGCCATCATAGTATTATGTGGTAGAGTTGTAATTACCTCTGCAGTAATTTGTGTGTAATGTGAAGTATTTCTCCTCCACCCTCCTGTGCCAAGAAATGGGGTTGGGTGGCAAATAGCTGCTTTGGTGCAGCTGCCTAGTTACATACAATTCTGGAGTGTGTGGGTAGGATATGCTGGAGTGTGGTGGGGCTGGGTTTTCAAGTGGTTTTCATTTTGCTAAGCCTTGCATTTCTACAGGCTTCTGGCTCTTATCAGGAGACTCTGGAGAGCAGTGGAAAGTGTGCAGGCTAGAAATAATTTCTTTATTAACCCTGTCCTTCCTTAATCCCCTCTGTATGCACATATACAAAACTGAACTTAAATACTACTCCAAGAATAACTTTTTTTGTATATAAAAACCCAATGTACTGAGGTGAAGCACCTGTTCTTAGCCTGCCTTAAAATGTAAGCAGAATGTCTTTAATAAATGACACTCTTCATGCCAACTACCTGTCTCCCCTTGTTTACACTGCTGTAGTAAATTACTAGAGCTGCAATGCTAGGCCATTCCTGCTTGCATCAGTTTAATATAGCCATTTTCTGTGCTGTACATTCCTAACACCTGGAGGGAATAGAACTAGATACTGTTCAGTTTGTCATTTTAAACCATTAATGTAAATGGACCAAGTAAAATATAGGTTAGCTGGATTATTCTTAGCCTTGTAAGAAAATGATAGATTAAACAAATGTTTTGTTGCTAGTTCTTAATCTAGCTACTTAACCCACCTCAAGATAATTTAGGGTTTAATTTGCATTTGAAGCAATGGCTTTATGGATAACAGAGAACACACTCCTTTTCTTTTTTTTTTTCCTCCCACCTTCTGCCCTGTCTGTCCTCTATACTGTCTCTTTTAAAGAATGATTACCAACTGGCAAATATGACTACCCAGTGATAATAATTCACTTTAAGTTACTATGATGATGTTTCACTTTTTTCTAGTGTCACAATCCGGGGATTATCTTTAGTGGATTTAGTAAAGGGTTGACTTTCACTTATGAAATGTCTATTGGTACAAGACTGTACCAATAAGTTACAGAGGCTGTCCTGCAGACCAGTAACAAGTGTAATTGAGTCTAAAAAGACGTGATTCTTTTGGTTTTTTGAGGGAGTATGTCAAGTTTGCATTACAGTAAAAAGACATGGTAAAGAGGGGTCCAGAGATAAGAGAAACTCACTATGAGGGGAAGACTTGGATAATAGTGAAATTGATTTAGAGGAAGTCTCCTGGGAAGAGTGGTGGGTCTCAGCTCTGTTTGGCTGGAGACTGGTTGCTCTCCTGGAAGACAGTCTTTCTACTTAGTAATTTCAGTCATGAGTATGTTCCCAGAATGACACATAGTGGTTGTAGTAAGCGTCTAATGTTTTATGGTATTTCAACTCTAATAAAATCAATTCAGAAAGTAATACATAATGAATAAAATACATAAGTCTGTCTTTTTTTTTTTATAGTTAAATGTTGACTTTAAGAGTTTTCCTCTCTTCCTTTCTCTTCCAGGTTGCTTTTGTTGTTCTAGCATTTTTAGCAGCTATGTTTTGTTCTTACCCCAATCCAAATCAGGATAAATGTCCTGGAAACTATACTCACCCACTTAAAGTACAGACTGTCATAATCATTGCAAAAGTAATTTTGTGGATTCTGCATGTTTTTTTTGAACGATATGTCCAGCACCACCACAGTAAAGTCAGAAGCAGAGGCTACTTCTCAATATACCGATCAACAAGACATCTAAAAAGGCTCCCACTGCTGATACACTCCACAGGTGAAGTGAACTTGTTTTCACGTGTTTTTTTTTTCTAAAGCTTTAAACCGACAATAAAAGAATGAACAGTGTATATATAAGTATATATTATGTATTGTGAACTTTTGAAAACATGCCTATGAGCATTTATAAATTATATTTATTTTAGTCAGATGGACCTCCTGACTGACCTTTCTGGCCTTCCAGATGCATGTTGTAAAGAACTCTTTGTAGTGGAAAAAGTAAGTGTGAGCTTGAGTAAAATATCTAGTCATTTGCATCTAGTCTTCAGCCATAAAACGTTCAGCCAGCAAGGTCTGTTTGGCTGCTAGTGATCTTGATTTGCATACTCATTTGTCTCGTTGGATATATGGCAAGACTGCTAGTCCTTCCAAGAAGTGTGCTACTCTTCAAGCTCAGCAATTCAAGTAGAAACAGATTAATTGCCTGTTGTTCAACAGCTGTCTGGAATCAGTAGAATAAGCAGTCTTCTAATCTCCAGCGAGGCTATGTGTAACATTTATTCATCTCTACTTCTGACTCCCTTTTTCTATGCCCTATGGATAAAGGGTGGCATATGAGTGGTTTAACTATATATCCTGTTACATCACTGGCCATTGCACCTGGAAGTGTTACTACAGTTAGTTGGTGTAGCTTTTCTAACAAACTTCTTCAACAAATCTAAATTCCATAATCCATCTAACTTTAAAGGATTTTTTGTACAGAAATAACAGGAAAAGTGAACAGTGGTGGCTTTTATGGTATTTTTGCCTCTTATAATCCCACCTCCATTCTGTAAATCTTCTGAATAACTAGAGTAGAAATTTTTTCACCAGAATTGATAAGTTAGAAGGTCCTGCTTTTTATAAAACACTAGCTTTCTTCCCATCCAGTCACTGCAAGAGCTTGTCGCCTTGATGAATGTGCAAAACTTCAGGCTATGGCCACTAGATAGAGCTCTGAAGATAAAGATGTGTTTGGAGTGCAGGGACAAAATCGGGTTACAGCAGGCTTAAGGATGTTTCAAAGGACAGGAAAAGGACTGTTTCTGCCTCTTGCGCTGTGATCTGAGATACTTAGCCCTGTCTTCAGTCTTAGATGGAGCCCCATTCTCCCTTACCAGACAACCTCTGTGTGTGTGTAAATGTTCACGGTACAATCAGATGTGTTCTGTAGTTCAGAAGGTGGTTAGCTCCATTACTGCAAACTCCCTGCCATGCTAGTTGCTGCCGGTACCACTTCCATCCTGATAGTTCAGTTGCCTAATGCAGTATGAAAGAACTATACAGTCTTCTAGCTACATTAATGGTCTTAATACACTTAGTGCTTTATCCAGGCACTGGTTATAGCATTTCTACAGGAAAGAAAAGAACATTTCACACTGTAACAGAGAGGAGGGCATGTAAAGCATTAAGAATGTATGTAGGTCTGTAACTCAACTCTCCTTGACTGTGCTCATTTCAGTTGAATTTTCAATGACTTGCATGTATTAAAATAATAGGCAGACAACTGGAAACCTGTGCAAGTATCTCCCTGTGAGAGAAAGGTGTTCAGGTGTTTTGCTCTTAGCCTCATTGAAATACACTCAAATCCACCACTCCACCACTTGAAGGAAAACACCATCTCATTTTGAATTGACTGATGTAACCTTTTAGGAATTGAAAGAAATTAATAGTCTCCAAGCAGTTTTAGGGATGGATAGCAGCAACAAAGCTAGAAACTGATTAAACCCACATGTGTATATTGGGTATTTCTAGTCCATTTCTTCCACTTTTTAAGTGGAGAAATTGATGAGGAAACTCATAATTCTCTACTGTTACAGTCAGATGTAGTAAGTAACTTTTGACAGCTAATGAAACTGTTACACCTGTAAAACATAACATTTGTTTTCTAGGTAATGCAGCCCTGCTTTTGATTCTGTCAATGCAGCATTCCTTTCCTGATCGCAGTAAAGTGTACCTGTATCTTATCCTGGGAGTCCTGGGCCTGGAGCTGATTAGTTCCCTGACATGCTTAGTGATTTACACAGGTGAGAAGCAGTTTTTGCCCTCTTGAGTGAGACCTTTTATAGCTGCTACTCAGCTGTTTGCTTGCCCTCACAGTAGCTCACTTTGGGTACCCCAAGATAGTTAACTGTAACTATAAATATGGAATGATCCTGTGCTTATAGGAGAAATAAGGCAAATCCAAAACAAATGGGAAGGTTATCAGGCTTTACTTGGTCTCCAAATGCTGCTAAATGAAAGCTCTATGTTAGCTCAAAGCTGTTGAGCCAGTGGAGTGGCAATAAATGCATAGTTGTTGAAAAGCATCCTGTGAACAAGCTTGTGTGTGTTCTCAAATGCGTGCACACAAGCTGTGAAGCAGTAAGAGCTAGCTGTCTTTATCAGAACTGCCTCTGGGATTTACATATGGGACTTGCATCATTGATGGTATGATGTGCCTTATTCTCCAGACTCTTCCACCCCAAAAGCGTCAGTTCCTCTTTGTCACTAAAATGGAAGATTCCCTCAAAAAAAAAAAAACTTTTGGAATCGGTGTTAATACTGAAACAAGATATTGGCTCACAAAACTGAGGCATTGCTTTGTACTGTCACTGTTAGCTTGTAAGGTTTTCTGCTTTTAGATTTGGTGTTATTTACCAAGACTTGATAAACCTCTTTCCATTATATATTGCAGAACCATCTAAAATGTTGATTAAGAAATGCTTGAACCAAATAGTTTTCTCTAATTTAATCTTAAAAAAAAAAAAAACAACTACTTGGGTTTATGGCCTGCACTAACTCCAGTGAAAATAGATTTGTTGGGGGGAAAAAAAAAACCAATAAAACCAACCAAAAAAAAAACCACTTAAAGGTACAAGACACTAAAAAAAGTGATTATTTTTGTTGTCTGAAGAAAACTAGAGATGTTTACTGTGAAGTCCATGTCTGTTTAAATGATACATAGTTCCTGCTCTCGAGTTAGTTAGATTATACTCCTGCTTTCTGTTTATTCACAGCTACAAACAAGGACATGTTTGTCCATGAGCTAAGTAGCCTCAGTAGCACTTATTTCCTGGCGGGGGGCTGGAACGGGAACAACACCAACAAAACCAATGCGGGGAAAAACTTAGCTTGTTCCTGACTTCTAATCAAACAGGAGGAAGGAGGGTGGAAATACCTTCCTCAGGACTGCATGAAGCTTAAAACTTCATCTCTATGGCTGTCAGTATTTGCATTAATTCAACTTCTTTTGTGGCTTCATAATTAGTAATTAATCTAGGATGACTTTTCTTTTGGAGGAGAAAACTTTGGTAAGCTCTTGGTAATGTGATGATACACAAGAGAAATATTGCCAAGTAACTTGGTCATAAAAATATGTCTTCTTGACTCTCCTGCAACAACATTGGAAGTGTGATGCAACAAGATATAAGGTCCCAGCTCTAAACTGCATCCACCGCCTTATAAGTGTGCAGAGGCCTGAATGCAATAGGCTTGTCAGGCATCCCCAGAATGGAGCAGCATGGCTCAAGTTGACACTGTTCTCTGGAGGAGTAAAGGCAATGATGAGGGAACGCAAGTGTAGCAGTCCTAGAGAACTATTCCAGGAATGCTGGAGATCATCCTTTCTTTGCATACGCATACTTACTTTCTTGGGAGACTCAGGAAATAAGAGATAAATTGCAAAACTTTGATAGAACACCAGGAATTCCATTGAAATGTTATTTCTTACCCTGAGGTCTCTTTGACCTCAAAGAGCTACAATGCGTGTCTCTTACCCTGGCAGAAAAGGAAAAGCAACTGCAAGAAAGTTCACCTTCACAGTAGTAAGATCTGAGCCTGGATTTCCGTAAGAGCTCTCAAACTATCTTTCTCTTTATTTGTTACTGAAAGGATCTCGGTTCCTAGTTTGTACTGTGTCAGGTCCTGTGCCTACCAGAGCCATTAACCAACTTATACTAGGAAGTTGGGAGGTGCAATAGTTTGCTCTCCAGCTGAAGGAGGCTTGAAGAATGTCCAGCGAGTCCTGGAACCAAAGTGAAGGAGGGCCAGAACTGCATTGTGATGAATAAGTAAGGCAGTCTGTTTTCACAACAGCTACCTTATTTCCTCAGCAGCTCCAAGCCAACAGTCTAAGCTTCATTCTCAAAAGCTTGGTGTAGAAAACTGAGGTTAATTTTTATGTAACTTAACAGTTGGTCAAGCTGCGGAAGACCTCCAATTACCCTATGTTGCTTTATCCAGTGGCTAGTGTAACTTGTTTTCTTGTTTTCCAGCCCAATACATGTTGAGGTAGGGTAAGAGACTGCCTGCATGTCTGTCTCTTGCGATGGGCTTTTAACATTTTAAGAATCAAGCTAAAGCTCTACCGAAACAAAACAAATGTATTTGGCCAGTTTTGAAAATAACCTGAGAATCTGTAGTAATAGTGATGATTTTAAGGGCAATTTTCTGGCTGGGGTTAAGAGCGCCCCTCTCTAATGCAACCACTTAGCAGATACCACTTACTGTTAAGATAGTATCAGCTAATGTAGCTGAGCGGCAACGGGGAGACTAAGGTCACTTTACACTACCAATTCATGATCAACCTCTTCCTTTTGTTCATATATTACTCCTAAATTTTGGAGGGAAGGTAGCACCAGTTCTTACATTGTTTCTGCACTGTGGTATAATTATTTCTTTGCTACAATGAGGTGTAAATGCTTATCTGAAGAAAGTTCATGTACCTGACTTATTTTCATATAAATATTACTCCCTCACAAAGGAAAGTGGTGGCAAGGAGTAGCTGATTGTAATTGTAGCTATTTCTGCTTGCTTGTTGGAACTTTTTTTATTAATTTTGTGATGCACAATATCCCATGAAGTACAACTGCCTTTCTTAAAGTCTCCATTCAGCAGTATATATATATATAGCTGTAGGATGCAGAAGCAGAGATCCAGAAATCTACAAGGAATTGCTGTGATTGGCCTATAACGGACTTGACATATATAAATTGTTCAAGTGTGGTAAATGTGCATGGAATGAAGTATGATACAGACAGCTCTAAATGTCAGCTTACTATTGTAAGTTTGTTATTGATAGGATAGGGAGTCAAGCTTTAAAAGGCTTACTAAATATATGTTTTTAATGACTTTCTTACATACTTCTAATATCACTTGAATAGAAGACTAACATTCCCACAAACAACACATGTTGGGAATTCCACATCCATTCCTTCATGGTTTTATTTGTAGAGAAATACAGTCATAGAAATAACTAACCTTTGAGCCTAACTTGTAGTTAACCTCTGGAGGGTCTTAGCATTGTTTTAGCAGAGTGGCCTGTAATAAACCCCATCATGTTACTGACTTGTAAGGACAGTCCTTCTCTGCTGCAGTAGTGTGGGTTTCTCACAGACACAGACTGTAATGTGGTTTTTTTGTGATATTAGATGTATTGCTTCACAAGCAACCCTAACTGCAGAGTCTGGAATGCATACTCCGGATCTCTCAGTATATTCCCTTAATCAGGATCCAACATGAATGGCTTCAAATATTTTAAATTTCCTTCCAGAAATAATGCAGAGGGTGCCTACAGCTTCTCCCACCCATCCCCATTCTATATCTGTTAAATTTAATCTTAAACTTCATTCACAGGTGCCCAGGAATGACTTCTGGTTTTGACAGTCAACACTACAAGGTTCACAACGTGAAGCTGATAGAGCCACTCTGGTTTGAATCCTTAATGGCTTTCCATAGCAAGTCTGCCCTAGTTTTAGAGCAGGCAGACAAACTGCTGCTTCATCACAGGTAGTCTAGTTAAAATAGTATCGAAGAGCTTAAATTAGGAGTTCTGACCTACATACTAGTGTCAAAACTTCTTATAACTTCTTTATGGCATGATGCTGAATTTATGGCCTGAATTTGGAGACCGAATCTCAGTACCCTCTTAAAGGCAACTAAGGTTTCACCCTCTCTTAGGTGACAGACTCTGCAGATGTTAAGAAGTATGGTCAAGCTTCCCCATTCAGGTCTTCACTGTGGTCTTTTAAACCAGAAGGGCTGGGGAAGTTAAAAAAAAAAAACTCCCCAACAAACCAACCAAACAACAAACCCCACCACTAATTTATAATGAAAGCTGTTTCAGAAGTGAGCAGAGCTAGTCTGCTTTTTCTTTCCTCCCTCCCCATTCCCCAGATTCCCTTATTTCTATTTCCTATCCTAAGGCAATCTTACAATCATCTGTTACAGATTTTTTTTTTTTTTTACCTTGAAGCCTGGTGATAATGCCTTTCTTTTTTGGTTGCTTTCCAACTAATTTATGAAAATTTGTTGTAGTGAAAATAAGCAACTTCAATCGTGCAAAGCCAAGACCTGACATAATTGAAGAAGAAAAGATGTATGCCTACCCTAGTCACATTACCTCAGAAATTGGATTCAGGTAAGATTTTCTGTATTAATCTTGTGCTGTGTTCAGCTATAGTATATAGGTAACACTAATGTAATTGCATTATTTTATGTGGACTTACATAAAATCTTAAATCTGTCAACCAAAGCAGAGGTGGAAATAATAGTTTTGAAGGAAACTATATGCTTAAGGCTGGTATTCTACATGCACAGATAAGAAGTAACACAAACTTGTACTTTCTACCTAGTAATGGCAATTCTTTATGATATACGGAAATCCTCAAACATGAGGACAGAGATGATTTGACCATTTATGGCTGGTTGTACGGATCTTTAACGTTCTATAAATAGCTGTGCTTAATCTGTGTTAGTTGACTTTATATGGGAGTTTAAGGAGAGATACCGGTGTCTTAAACTGTTATTTAAAGTATGCCTACAGAAGCCTAGCTTAGAATCATAGAATGGTTAAGGTTGGAAGGGACCGTAGAGATCATCTAGTTCCAACCCCTGGCCGGTTTCAGACAAGGAAATATACTGTGGGCAGTTGATAGATGAAGAAAACTTTGCAGCTTTGTTCTTTCTGTGCCAGCAGTTGGACATAAGATTCCAGCAATGGATTTGGAATATACTTCTGGTTTGGGAAGGAACTTTAAAGGTGGGTGGGGCTCTTAGAAGGTAAGGAAGTTCTCAGTGAGACAGAGAAGCTACCTAAAATAACCTCACAAGTGCTGAGACTTACTGTTTGTCCTCTGTGTACCTTCTGACTGCTTGAGTATCTTCCAGTTGTTGAAATGAGCCTGGTATGACTTAACAAGAACCAATCATCAAAACTAACATGGTTTTCCATATAAGAATTTATTTAGAAATTTTCTATTGCAGTATGACTTGCTTCTGTTTGTGTGCCTTAAGAAAAATTTGAAGTGCAGAGATGACTAATACTTTGGCACTTCCCCTGATGTCATAAATGCAGCACACACATGCTTTTATGGAACTTGGAAGTAGATGTCCAGGATACAGGAAGGATTTAGAGTTGTCTTGAATTTTGATACAATGTCTGACTTCCATCTTGATTTAAACACCATGATCAATGCATGGTGGACCTCATTCCTTTCTCGTTCAGCTTCTCCCCTGAGAAATTCTCAAATACCCGGAGAATGAGTTTGCAACAATGACCAGCTGAGGAAAAGACTCTGATTTTTTGATTAAAGAGTGCAAGCTTCCTGTGAGAACTGATTGCAAAACAGTTATTTTAATTCAGCTCTATACAACTCTGACTCTCTTTCCCTTGAGAGTTAGGGTCTATTGAAAAGTGAATCCTGTCAGCCCTTCTGTTGACCCTGGATATAAGAATGTTTTTTGAATATTATGACCTCTACAACTTAAGCTACTGATCAGGACCTCTCTGGTGCTTTAAGTTGGTAGTACAGGTAACTAGTTTAGGTTGCAAGCTTTCTATCTACAAAACCCATTTTCTTTAGTTTTTCCAGTTTAACTACAGTAGGTTTTTAATTGGACCTAAGCTTTTTTTTTCTCCACTCTAGCAATCCTTCTCTGTGCTTTCAAGGAACTATAAAGAGGGCTGTGTTCCTCCACAAAATGCTGTATGTCTGAGGAGCAACTTAAGCTCCAAGATGCTCACGTGTGTACTAAGAGGGCGGATTCCCAAGATCTTAGTTAAAATGAAGGATGTCTGAAAGCTGGGGGTATTTGAAGTAGGAGGGTAGCTTGTAAGGTTGTAGATCTGAAATAGCACAGCTGTTTGGTGCTGATGCTGTTATGATATTGTGACCGATAATATCACTGTATATAATGGTACATCATGTGTGCTACTGCAGGTTAATCAAGAAACTTCTGTCCCAAACAGCTTATGATCCCTACAGCGGAATAAAAATACTATGCCTGCTTAAAATAGGCTTCCTAATGTATTTGGAAAAGGTGCCATGGATTTCTTAGCACAATTTTAGCATGTTGTCTGGCTCACTAATTTTAAGTTTGTTAAACAGTAAGAATCCTCATACTACTACAACTTTTCTGTAACTGTCTAGCAGGAAGTAAGTGACTCCAGTTTTGTATTCATAGCGCAAAGTTGAGCCAAACTTTTTTTCTCTTCTTGCCGCCTTATGCGAAATAGAGATTAAACATAAGTGTTGTAGATTGTCTTCATCCTCAAAAGTTAGTTGAGATCAACAAAAGCAAAACTGAAGGAAGCAATTGGTTTGAATATTTGTTAATTAGCTCTGACACTTTGTATGTTAGAAAGCTGCTGTCACTTAGTGAAACCCATATTGACTTTCGTTATTTCAAGGGAAAATTCAAGTTTAGAAGAGATAGTTGAGAAGCAAGGAGATGTAATAGAGTATCTTCAGCGACACAATGCACTGCTCAGCAAGAGACTATTGGCACTAACATCTCAGCAAATCAAAACTTAACAGCATTTGGAAAACTGCTGCTGGAGCTCTGGAGGGAACATGAGGTAACGTAACATTCAGACTAATTTGTACAGATAACTCCTCAGTCATCTTTCATGCTTTGAAATGGAGGTTCAGCTGGAAGGATGAGCTCTGCATAAATAAACCTGTTACAACTGGACACTCTGGCTCTCTTCAAATCATCAGCTCTGAAAAAAAGTTGTGGAGCTTCAAGGATTTTTAATTCCTAATATGTTAAAGTTGGATCTGAGCTAATGGAGGTAATGGTTTAACTTTGTTCATTTGTTGCTATTATTTTGTACTGTTGTAACCTTTAAGCTTCCAACTACCAAAGTATTTTATATTTCTAGAATACAAACTTTTTCTCTAGAAAAATCTGACTTTGCAAAGGATATCTTTTTAGTTTCTCGTGCTAAAACCTGAGACTAGATGTGTTCTGTTACTGAGTCCCATTACTTCCACTGTTAGAGGTGGTGTACTTCAATAATCCTATACAAAGTAGGTGCTTACTTTCTAGATTGGTCTCCTTTTCTCCTTTGTCCAGAAACGGAATGAAACTGTTGCGTGTGCCAGTGGGGAAATCTGGTATCCAATTTAGGATTTAAAAAAAAAAGTGGTGGGTGCCCCAAAATGGCAAATTGTTTTGTACTACACGCTTCTATGTGCAATATCATGATAAGCAGTTGAGCAGTTGTTCAGAATTCTGGCTTTAAAACCTGTAAGAGGGACCTTCAGGGCTGATGACTTTCCTGCTACTAGGGAGTCTGTGTCAGCTAATCAACAAAATTCCTGCTCTGCCAACTGAACTAACTTAATACAAAAAGAAAAAAAGAGAATAACCTTTTAAATTCACCTGGTAACTAACTTGTGTTGAATGGGTTTTAAGATCCTGTTAAAGATGTATCAATTACAGGCATCCTTGCTCTTTACTTTGACTCTTCAAAAAAATATCAGCATCTTGATTCAAGAGCTAAAAAGGTGTATGTGGGGAACTGAAAAGCAGCAGAAGACAGAAAGGTCTTCTAGAAGCCAGAAAAACAAGAATTTTTGGTTCTATTTCATGGATTTATTGAGAAGGCTGGTAAAGGAACCCTTCTGTTCTGGGTACTACTTTGTCTACCAGTGTAGACCAAGAATTATTTTAGAAACCAATACCTCTGTGGAGAGACAGGGTAATCACTAGTCAAAACTGGGAAGAAGGGTCTTATGAGTGGTCTTGGAGTTAACTATAAGAAAAATGGAAGAAAATTAATCCATCCTACTTTGGTTCTAGGGCACAGCTTTAGAAATAGCTAAACTGTTTAGTGTGCAACAAACATGGGGGTTGTCTCATTTAAAGGAAAACAATAAATATTGGAGGTTTTGCTGCTATCCAACACTAAACTGTTCTCCTTAACTGTTTTTTCTTGAAAATGCAGCCAGGATTTTATAGTACATATGTGAAAAATACAAATGTTTTTGTTTTAGAACTTGGGTTTTGTTGTGGTTGTGTATATCAATTTATATTTCTATGAAAAGCAGTAAAATGTGACTGAAGTTCATGCACAATAAATGCAACTATGGAAAGGTGTGAATTCTGTCATTTCTAAACTCACGTACAGCTGGTGAAGACTGCTCCAGCAGGCAATCAGCGTATTTTCTGTTATGCTGAGGTTCTCACAGCATGGCTTGTGGCACTTAAAACTAGCCCAAAACTGCTGTGGGAAAGATAGCTGTGCGCTTGTTTTGGAGCTTTGGGTGTTTTTCTCCTTCCTGGGTCATGTTTTTCCCTTGCACTTCAGCCTTTCCCTGCTACTCCTGTTTCTCTCCAGCACTGAGGAATAGGCAGCCCGGTGTAGCAGAACAACTTCACTCTGTGTGGAGGGCGTTGCTCATACCTCCCTCTCCTTCATGAAGGTGAAGCTTGGATGAAGCAGCGGTATTGCTTTCCGTGGAACGGGGCCGTGCGCATTGCCAGGTGTAAGTGGTGTCCTGCCCTTTGGAAGTCACGGCACTTCGAGTACACAAATGCTTAACAGCTTGCACCGTTAGTGCAACATCTTGATTTCTTAGGACATTTTAAGCTTCTGGAAAAAAATGGCTTTTCACACTTGTGCAGGCTCCCTCATGACTACTCATCCTGACTCCCTCCCAGCCTCCGGCCATGCCGGGGCTGCGCAGAAGGGCCGGGGAGGCGCCACCAGAGCAGGGCAGGGGCCGCAGGCACCGCTCAGTGGCAGCCGCGATGGCTCTGCCGCCACCAGAAGAGCCACCCACCTGCTCGGCGACGGACACGCTCCCACAGGTTCGGCCGGTGATGTGGCTCCCTGCCCCTTGTGACGTCACCGCGAGTCGGTGTGGCGTGGCATGGGGTGGCATGGCATGCTGGGTGTTGTGGTCCTGCTGGTGTCGGGTGGCTCTTTGCGTGACCGAGCCCGTGGGTTGGCGGCGGAGCCGGGCAGGGAGGTGCGATGGGCAAAGCCCCCGCTCGGAATGCGACGTAAAAGGGGAGATGGCAGCTGTTGTGCAAGCAGTTGTCACCGCGCTGCCTCCAGCACACCGCTGCTCCCAGTCCCAGTTTTTCTGGTTATGCCATATCTTGCTGGTCTTAACCTTACCCTCAACCCTTACCCTCCACCGGTGTAAGGCGCTGTGCTGGGCGTTGTGGTGACCAATGCCATCTCAGTGGCTTTGGAGCTGCTCTTGGTCTATCACCAATGATGTAGCCTGGGTAACTGCCCCTGCAGCCCCCAGCCTCAGCACCTGGCTGCAGGCTGGACCTTCATTGTCCCAAGTAAAATCCATAAAGTCCCTCACATTTGGTAATTAGGGATAAATTTCTGGAGAAAGAGAAAGCATCACCTAGGAGCAGAGTGATTTGCATGCGCTCTGCTGTGAAGCCATGCTTTGCTGCAAACTATTGCAGCCCTTTGCGGGCATGGTATGGTGAACCTGCATGTAGGTGAATGCATGTGAATCATAAAATCGTCTAGGTTGGAAGGGACCTTCAAGATCATCTAGTCCAACCTGACAGAAAAATAAATAAGAAATAGGAAATAAGAATTACTAAACCATATTCCTGAGGACCATGTCTACCCATCTTTTGAACGCCTCCAGGGATGGTGCCTCAACCACTTCCCTGGGCAGCCCATTCCAATGCTTGATAACCCTTTTGGTGAAGAAATGTTTCCTAATATCCAATCTAAACCGCCCCTGCTGTAATTTGAGGCTGTTTCCCCTTGTCCTATCTCCTGTGACTTGGGAGAGACGAGACCGACCCCTGCCTCACTACACCCCCCCGCTTCAGGTAGTTATAGAGTGCGATAAGGTCTCCCCTCAGCCTCCTCTTATTCAGACTGAACAACCCCAGTTCACTCAGCCTCTTCTCATAAAACTTACTCTCCAGACCCCTCACCAGCTTCATTGCCCTTCTCTGGACATCTGAATGAATCTGAACAGCTTAAGAAATCAGTGATGTTCTTAATGTAATTACAGCTGATGAAATGCATAAATATTTGCAGATGAGTGATCTTAACTTGGTACGGTCTAGTGGATTTCAACCAGGGCAGCAAGAAGATAATGAAAACGGAATGTTTCCTAATATATCACAGAATTATATGGGGTTGGAAGGGCCCTCTGGAGATCATCTAGTCCAACCCCCCTGCCAAAGCAGGTCCACCTAGAGCAGGTTGTACAGGAACGTGTCCAGGCAAGTTTTGAATGTCTCCAGAGATGGAGACCTCTCTGGGCAGCCTGCATGTTGCAACTGTACATTAAAAAATAATAATTGTATTCTATTTTTTATTTTGTTTTTATTATTATTCAGTTTGTACCCAAATAGCTTTTTGTTTCTGTAGGAAAACAATGTGTATGTTTTTCAGGTTTGGGAAAACAAGTATTTCAGATGACCTAAGAAACGTGAAAGATTCAGGGTTGCCCAAAAAATGTTCATGATGTGGGTTTTTTAATATTTTCCGGATTAAATACTGAAAGGTGCTAAATGTTTTGTATTTTCTTTTAAAGAAAAGATGTTGTGATGATCTCTTGTGAATGCACATCATATATAAGCAAAACATTCAGTTGATACTTGCGTTTTATGTTTCTGAAGAGCAATTCTATATAAGCAATTCAGTATTTCACCCTACGAAGGTGAAATCGATTGCAAAAGATTTTAATGGGGTTTTCATGCTTTAAGGCTCTACACGAATATACAGTCAAGCAGACTTGCCCCACTGAAGGTCATTCTTAATACAAAAAAAAAAGCATCAAGGACCCAAGGTGCTTGGGCAGACAACAGTCTAACCTTGATGTAACTGGGGAGACATGAAAAAGCATCCTCAGTGTTGGAATGAGTTAGATTTTTAGGTATTATTGCTAACTAAAGACATAGGCTGCGCTGTCTGGGCTGTTGGAGTGTTACACACTTGGTACAAATACTTTGCAGCTTGATCAACAGCAAGAAAGATAAAGCCATTGACAGTAGTGAGAGATCAGTGTGCTAATTGTGCTTGCCTGATGATGGTCAAACATTTGAAAATTATTTACCATACTAATGCTTCTCCTGATTGATGTTGATATAAATCTTATGTGACCCTGAGCAAAATTTGACTTCGTGTGTACAGATACTGAGATATTTATAGCATATGTATGTGGCGTAAGGGAAATATTTCCAGTCTTTATTCTTCTATAATTTCCTTTCTTCTATACTGGAAAGGGAAGAGGTGAATTGTTTATTATCCTTTGGGAACACACTAATCTGCTGTTTCTCACCGCAGCTTTACATTTACCTCTTATTTCCTGTTGACCTGCTGCTACATCATTTTGTATTTCACTCTAAAATAGCCTATATAATTTAAAAGACTTAATGAAACTGACTTTCAAATAAAATGTAAAACTTTCCTATGTAACTCTACAAGACAAGGAGTTAATTCTAAGGATCAGAAACTTGCATTTTGTCTTTTTGAGGTCTGAGTTTGCCTTTGGATCAAGTCTTTTGTTAGATTGCATCCGTGCAAACATTTATTCTGACTTTCAAAACACAGCAATTTGTATTTGTCCAAACTTCCTTTAAATGTATGCTCATACGTGCACATGGAGAGTTCAGTCAATTCAGCTGTTGTAGCCTGTGTCCAAATGCTTCGTGTTTATAGGTGTAATCACACCATTATCATGCAAAACTGTTTTTACCAGATGAAGCTTATGTTGCCCAAGTCAAATGAAAATGGGTAATTTTAAGAAAGTCAAAGGCAAGTCCAGCTCAGCTGAAAACAAGGTGCCTTTGAAGCCCTGCTCACTGAAGTTAAATGTCAATGTAGTGTTGTGCTGTAGTAGCGTTATTGGGATCCTTAATTCTACTGTGTGAGACATCTAGCACTTAGAAATTGATTTACAGTATCCAACCTTTACTGGGAGAAATTACCACACGTTTTAGCTTCTGCTATGCTTTGGCCTGCTTCTGGGTTCTTTTGTCCTGGAATAAAGCCATTTTCTTAGTTTATGAGAACATTCAGATTTCAAGATTTAACACTGAGGTAATTAAACATCTTGCTTATTCTAGCCATGAAGACAATGCATAATCTGGGTTCTGCTGTAATCCTACCTATCAAAGTATCGTGATGTTGTATTAGTGCGTGCTGTCATTGCACCAAACCGTAGTTTTATACTAAGTTCTTTCTATATGGCTTTTGTCAGAATTTTGTATTTTTGAAAGATAAAAAAATTGAGGAAAATGTTGATATGAATAACTACTATTTATTTGTGTCAGAAACTGAGTAAGAAAAATTCTTAGACACTGATTCCATATGAATCCACAGGGAAGCGAGACAAATTATCTATTTTCTTTATATAAACTGCCTGTAACAGCTGAAGAATATAAATTTTGAAACATGTAGATTTCATTTAAAATGAGACATTGTTATTTGAAGGTCATACTATCTTTTTACAAAATATACAATCAAACCAGCTACTTTATAAACATATTTGTCAAAGATCACAATCAATGCCTTTTTCAAAGAAGACTTCATGGTATCAGCATGTCTAAAAAGACTAGACATTTACAATAATTTTGCAGACTGGCAATGGGCTTCCTAGGACACTTTGGTACTTGTTTTTTTTTTATTTTTACATCTGTAAAGAAACAGGCATATATAGCTCTCTGGTAGATACATTATGTTTTTCTTACAATTTTATCAAAGTTCATTGAATAATTATGGTCATATAAAATATCCAGTGCACACTAAATTTATATACTCATTTATAAGACATAACTGTTAAATAGTTACTCTTCACGTTTCTTGCTTTCTCATACTCTTTACCTGTACTGCTAAACAGAGATAGCCATGGATACATATGAAAGCTAAGTTAAATAAATAATTAAAAAATAAAATTAGTGGTAGTATACCTCTAATTTTGGAAAACTTATTTTTTTAAAAAACTTCAAAGGTTTACCTGGAGGGCTGTTTATTGGCATAGACTAGTTTTACCATCTTTTCACAACAATTTTCCAAAACCCCAGAGTAGGATGTGATGTTAAATTTTTTTCTATACAGGGAAATTTGAAACTCCTGTTAAGCTCTGCCAGTATGAATCTGATTAAGTTTTCAAGTTCTTACGAGATGGGGGGCTACATACAGACACTGACGGTTACATACAGACACTGATTAGAAAGTTTTGGCTTCTAGTTTTCTTGATTACTGCTCTTCCACTTACTAGAAACTATGTGTTGCAAGACAAAAGTCTAATACTGGATTTAAACCATGACACTGCTGATATTCACTCATCTTTATACAATTTACAAAAAATGTTGACCTTTCAAGACTAGTGCAATGACTTAAAAAATCTGTGTATGACTTATTTTCAGATTTGTTTTAGTTCTGCTAATGAAAGGGCCAACATGTTTTCCTTTATATGTAGGTTTGTAATTTCTGCTGATATAAAAAGATGTGAAATGTCCATTTTTAAAAACAAAACATAAAATAAAAGCTCAGTGTATTCTTGACCTCCAGTGCTGAAAAGAACAGCCCATTTTCTGTTTGAAGTTCTCATTCATTGTAGTGCTGTGTTCCAAATATCCCATTCATTCTAATTACAGGAATAGAGTACTACCTAACACTGGGGTTGACCAAACAAAGGTTCCTTTTCAATGGTCTATTTTTATGCTCTATTTATAATACTGTAGCGGGTATTTTAGGAAAACTACTATTAAGCAAATAGGTCTATAGTACTGAATTTTCAAGTATGTTTTAGCTGTCTGGTTTGGCAGCCCAGTTTAAGAAAACAAATGATAGGCTTGGCAGTAACAGCTCATTAGGCAGGAGGATGGGCTTGACCTTAAGGCCTGACTTGAGGGGTCTGAGTTATCAGTTTTGCATGACCCTTGGCTAATCTCTTATCTCTGTGTGCTTCAATTCTCTATCTATAGAATGAGGGATAATACTCTCTTTGCTTTCTTATATTGTAAAACTCTTACTATGCTTACTGTACATGAAGCCAGTAGGACCACTAATGTGGTGCTGACTTTGGTACTATTACAGTTATACATTCTACATTATTATTAAGGTAATTCCATAAAGATGTAATGTTAGCTGTTAAAACATATATGTATTTATTATGAATATTTAAAAGTAAAAAACAAAAATGGACTTCACAGTTCTGTGCTGTAGTCTGACAGTATTTTACCGTAAATGCTGCCTTGCACACAGCCTACATTGAATAGTCAACAGCATGTCCAAATTCTCTCAGTCTGAACAGAACAGACCATTAAGAGTCCCCTCGGACAGATCCTTCTTAATGCCACTGCAAATCCATCTCAGGCACCTGGTGTTTGATTTGGTCTTTTACTTTCACCGGTCATTATGAGAGCCAAAGAATTGATAGGGAATTTTTCAGCCAGATGAGTTTCATGTACATCCTCCCATCACCACCCTCCGTTTCTTCCCCCTCTCTCCCTAGGATGTGAGCCAACAGCCTTTGTTCCAGGTCTTGCAGAAGGTGGCAGGTCAGGACTGCTGAAGATGGGGCTGCGGTGGCTCTATCAGTCAGCTGTTGTCGGTCTGGACTTCTGACTAACTTCTTCATCAGTTTAATTGTTTCTCCTTTAAAACACTGAAAAGCCCGTTATGAAATTGCTGGGGGGATAAAAAAAAAAGAGAGAATTAGCAATTAATGAGAGATTTAGGAAACCGTCTCATGCAAAAGAGAATGTATTCATTATGAAATAGATGGTTGAAATGTGGGGTCATGTTTCTTGATTTGGACATTGCAGCTAAAAATGTTAAAAAAAAAGAAAAAGTCAAACTGCCAAAAGCAAGAAGGCCTCTAATAAAAGGGGGTTTTCTGCTTTTTATCCCATGCTTTGCCTATATAACTGATGAAAAATCAAGTTCATTTCAAATGTTGTTAGGAAAAAGAGAGGCTGCTACATTCATCCCGGTTTCCAACCACCTGTTGAAATTCAGGCTTAAGGGTCCATCCTGTTTGCATCTGCAAATAGCTTTATCCATATGTACAGCTCCATTGAGATCAATAAGATTACTCTAGTGAGTCAAGTTACCCAGGCATGTAAATATTTGCTGAATTAGGACTAAAATTGGAAGGGAATGTAAACGTAGATGGTAAATCCTACTTAAGATAAAGGAGCTGGGCATCCACAATGATGACTGGAGTTAACAGAGTTGGCTCAGGTGCCTGTTACCCCTTATTCCCCAGTCAAGCTTTATGGATTTCTAAACATCTTTAAAAAGCAGAATTATCTTTAGCGAAGTATCTACAGGATATATTAGGAATGAATAAGTACAATGTTTTGCTTTGTTATGACTTCTGTTGCAAGAAATGAGCTCCCCATGCAGGAGATAACAGTGAAAATAGCTTTTATCTTATTCTGTAGTGTAAGTGCACATGTATTGTGCAGCTACTGCAGTCTCAAGCAAAATGCATTATATACTGTTTCAGAGCACATTAGAGAAAATGTAATTGTTTTCTGCACAGACAATCTCCAGATTAGGGATGCTGGATTACCGATGATGGAGGAAGGGGGGTTAAATCTACCTTTCTTAGGAGCTGAAGCAAACCATTCAGAAGGATTCAAGAAGTTGCTGGACCTAAATTCCACTGTACCTGTGGTTGAGCCTGCATGCAGAGTGAATTGATCTGATTGCTTATCTTTTTAGGTGTATGCTTAAACTGATGAGGGAATCTCATTTAATCTGCCTCTTGTTGAAATGAATGCAGTGAAGAGACATGGCATTCAATAGTAAAGCATCCTCCTGGCATTTCCCTCTTTCTACTTGAAGCTCAATTCTGCCAGCAGTATGCAGCTCATCTGAGATTAAATTTAAGATATGGTAATCTTTTTTCAGCCTCACAAAGTTGACAGTTTACCACCATCCCATATGCACATTCCACGTGTTTATAGGCCAGGGCTATAGAGTGGAATGGTACCTTTTCACATGGCTGTTTTGGGAGCGGTGGCCCTTTTCACCCAGGCAGTTTATGGACTGACAAAATTCTTGGTATGGGGTTGCTGAAAGGTTGACTTTGGTCTCCTTTTCGCTGTTAACCGCTTAGCAAATCGAAACATCTTGGGTCTACAGAGTGCAGGTTCTGCCCTCATTTATTTATCATGCTGCCGCGCCTAGGGCTGCAACATTATTTTAATATATAATGAGTTTAGAAGATGCAAAACTACTGGCTGCATGTTTTATTCATCCTTAAATTGCAGGAGCTCCTTGGTTTCCTTTTGATGCCTGCCCTATTTGCATGCGCTACCTGTGTGCTTCTGCAGCCACTTAGTATTTGAATGTATATGCCCTCATCAGCTATAAAGCATTAATGTTTTGCACTTGTATAGCCTTTCATCCAAGGAGCTCAAAGTCTTTTGCTGACAATGATTAAGAATTACAGTCCCCTTTGAAGTGGGCAAATGCTCGTACCTTCTCGTTACTGACGGGCAGAGCGAGGTGGCTTTGCCCTGCATCCAACAGGAAAGAAGTGTCAGTACTTCTGCTCCTGGAGCATCCTCTCCAGCTACCGCTTCGCGCAGCCTTTAGGCTCGTTACCGCCTTTGCCCCGCAGCTTTGCCAGCGGCCTTAAACCTTTGTCGGGCAGCGATTTGTCCTGCTGAGCAGACTCGGTTATTTTCCACTCGGCCTTAGCGAAGGTGTTTGCGCCGGGGAGCGGTGCCCGGGTTAAGGGGGGGATACAACGCGAAGGCGGCGGCAATCGGAACCCGCAGCCCAGGCGACTCTGGGTGCCCGCCCCGCCATCCGCCTGGCCGGCCGCAGCCCCCTTTTCCCCACCGGAGACCAGGTGAAATCACAGCTGTGGCTTGGCTTTCTTCAAGTGCCTCTTAAAAACTGTCCCGAAAGGCAGGTGTCAATTAGGAGAGGGTGCCGATGGCACAGAGTGCGCCCGGCCACAGCCCGCACGGCGCCCCCGGAGAAGGCTTGCGGGGAGGCGGCCGGGAATTGCCCCTCTCCCAGCGTTATTACCCGACACGCGTGGATTCTTACCTGGTCCGCGCTCCGCCGGTGCTCAGGGGAAGGGCACTCGGGAGTGGAGCGGCATGCAGCGCCGGTGGGAGCAGCCGTGCCGGTGGAGCTTCCTGCGCAGGGCCAGGTTGGCTGTGGAGGGAGGGAGACGGGGAGACGGTCAGGGCGGGAGGGGGGGTGGCCGGCAACGTGCTCCGGTAGTCACGGCGCGGGGGCAAGCGGTCCTGCCCTCCCCGGTCTCGCCGCTCCCCGGGGGCAATCGGTGCCCGGCCGGGGCTCCCGCTCTGCCGGCGGTGCTTCTCGGCAGCAGGTTTGCACCCGCTGCCTACCTGGAGCCCCAGTTTATTCCTGCCCGCCCCAAAGTGGCCGCGCTCCCGGGATAAGGTACCTGAGGCACCCCCTCACGCCGCCGCTATCGGCAGAGACGGAGCGCACGGATCCAGGCGGCAAAACGCCGCGTAAAACGCGTGGCAGCCGAAGTCGGGCAACTACAAACTTGCCCCGGAGGGCAGAAACGGCGTGTCGGATGGGGTTAGAGAAACACGCCGGAGGTGCCCACGGCAGGCACGAGTTCCGTGTCCCCCCCTCCCTGCCCCAGGCACACGCAGTCACGGTGAGGCATCGCTTACCCGGCCTCTGCCCGCCGGCAGGGAGGAGGCTCGCCAGGAGGAAAAAGACGATACAAAGGAGCAGCTGGAGTCTCATGTCTGCGGTCAGCGCAGAGCCGCGCTCTGAGGGTGCGTGGATAGGTATACAGCCGAAGAAACGTATAGAATACCGGCCCGCGTGGCTGTGAAGAGGCCGGCAGCGCGGCAGGCGGCCCCCGCCCGGCTCACAGAGCAGTGACAAGCTGGGGAGCCAGCTGCCTTTTCCCGCAAGGTTAATGATCAGGCAGGGGCAAGGTTCCTGGTTTGCACTGCGGTCAGTGCCTCCCTCTCTTCCCTTCTCTCTTCCCCCTCTCTCTTTTTTTTTTTTTTTTTTTTTTGTCACTCCCCCTTATTTTCCATAAGCAAACAACGCAGGAATGAAAAGTCCGTGTAAACAGCAGCTTCTGTCAATGCATTAGGGGCAAGGAGCCTCTCGAACAATGCAACGACTTCTCTTTAAATTCAAGCCAGGCAGGGAAAAAAAAAAATATGTAAAACAAGCCCCGATGTTCCCTCCCCCATTTGCAACTGTTTAAACTTTGCATTGCCCATATTGGTCCCACATGCAGAAAGCGATGGCAGTGGCAGGAAGCCCCCGTCCTCTCCCCCCTTTGTCCCTCCTGAAAGCGTGGGCCGGGGAGCGCCCCCCAAGCACGGCGCTCCTCGCAGCTCAAATGCTTTCTCTCTTCTCTAAACTAGCTGCCAAGTTGTGGCTATTCAAAGTGAAACTGGTGGCAGTTAAGGTTAATGGGTGTCTTTTGTACCGTCAAGTATTTTTAAAGGATCAGAATTTTGTGGAATTAATTTGGGAGGCTTTTTTTTTTTTTTGCCTTTTTTTTTTTTCCCTACCGTGTCGGGTGAAATAGAAGTGTTCAGCGGTATATTTGTTACAACAGGGCCATGTTTGCGAAAGCTGTTTTGGACGGGACGTTACATTTGCCCACCTGTACATTGCATTGTGTTTGTACTCGGTTATGGTGAGAGCTCGCTTTCACAAACCAGGCAGGAACCAGCTGGGGTGGTAAGAGCGCAGGTATGCAAGCCTGAGGAGAGGAAAGACAAACCCTGCCAGATGGGCTAGCAGCAGTGGTAGTTTTGAAATCCCATGAATTGCTGGCATCAGTTAAAATTCGACCAGTCCTTTTCTTATTTTCAACATGCTGATTTGTTGGGGTGGAATAGCACCTAGTGATTTGGAAAATGAAAATGTGTCCCTTTTTGGAAAAAAGTTTGTGTTTTAAAATACGCATGAAAGAGTACATTTCTGTGTAGATGAAATACTGCTGTTATTAATAGAAAAGCATTAGGTTAAATGGTCTAAAGTTGTTCTTTGCCTGATTCCATGAAGAGTGGAATGTATGCTTTTTAATTTAATTCCCCCTGTTTCTTCTGTTGTGGGCTTTCCCATTTTCTTCATAAGCCTATTTAACTTGATAGGACATGTTAGTCCCTCCTCAGAGCTATACATCGTTACTGCGTTAATTTGTCTGAGTAAAGTATACCTGTATGAATTAAAAGACAACTTGCAGCTTGAACACATGGTGGAAATAGTTATTAAATGTTATTTTAAAATGATGGCAAGATTGCTGAGGAAGATGCCTCAGACAAAACAGTAAAGGAAATCCTTTACTGGTTGATCACATTGGTCTGCCATAAGCAGCCCACGCTTCCCCATGTTCACCTGTACAGCTTGCTTGTCGTTATGTTTTCTCTGTACCATCTCTGGTCTTTAAACTGGACTTCTGTTTAATATTAATGCCACTAGCTCAGCTGAAATCAGGGTCCCATGGTGCCAGTGACAGACTAGGCCTAAAGAAGGTATCCTTTCAAATAGAAAGGTGATGGAGAAGGAGAGAAGTGGTGTGGCCAGGTCACGCAGTGAGTTTTTGACACAGTCAGGGTTACGCCCCCAATATCCTAAATCTCACTTTGGCACCATCTCCCCTGGGATGCTTTTAAGGATGTGTTCACTTGTTCACCATGAATGAGAACATGCTGGTCACCTCGTTTGTACAGCCGTCTGTAAATGATGATGACTTTCATTCAGCAGTGAGCTACATAAGGTTCAGACTCATAATCTGAAAGTGAAAAGTAGTGTAGCCTTCAAAGCGATAGGGACTCTGTAAATAGCTAAAAGGGCAGAAAGAATGCATAGACCATTGCCAGTCCCTCGGGCTATCTGGGCCTCTTCTGCACCTGTATGTGGTGAGGTTTACAGACATTCTGAGGACACATTAAGTTTTAAGGGAATTAAGATACAATAATTAAGTGCAATATTTATCAGTTTTTTTTTCAACTTTAGTTTACTATGAGTTGTTAATTCCATGCCATGATTGCTCTGTGCAAAAGTTTGCAAAAGTTTATTTGACTAATAAAGTCCAAGTCATTGTAACATGAGCGTCACAGATTTCTTGTAATTTTCACATAAGCGACAATAATAATTTGATGCTTAACCACTGAAGAAATTTCTAAAATGTATTAGTCCCACTCTAGAATTTCTGATCTTTTGCAAGAAGCTTTATTTCGGGTACTTTTTCAGGTGCTTACTTTCATGTGCCATACCACTATATGGAATTAGACAAAGAACAGCTAGGCAGAATGTAGTGATGTAATAGTTCTGCCTTTTTCATAGTGTTTGCTGGTAGGTTTTGTGTTTTGTTTTTGTTTGGTTTGGTTTTTTTCATTGGCTTAAGAGGAAAGGGAACGTAAAGTACATAGGAAAGCTGGAGGTCTGTAGATAATGCTTTATGAGCTAGAAGAATTGGTTCTTTGAATCAAAAGCTTCCCTTCTCTCTCTGTAATCACAAAGGGATGATGATTTCAGCGTTTATGACCTATATCGTTGCTATTTTTCCAGCAGGCACCCTGTTCCCTACCTCCTTTTGATAGGATCAAAATAGTCAAATTACCAGTTGACTTCCAGAAAGTGAAAAAAATAGTTAGCACATTGCAGAAATAATTTCGAAAGTTACAAGGAAAATGAGGGCTGTCTTTCCTAAATATCAGACATTAACTCTAAGTAACACATACAACGTTGTCTTTTGCTTGACATGTTTCAGGAAGTCATATTCAGTACTGTATCTCTTCAGGGGATATAAATTGTTCTGCATGATATTTTCAGTACAGAGTGACTAGTACAGTCTATGTGGGGAAAAATAATTTGAAATCATTGTGCCATTTCTAAGAATAAGATTGGGAGAAATAAGAGAAAAGTGACTGAGGGAGTATCAAATTATTTTGCCACATATAGAAAAAAGTAAAATCTTTTGGTAATTTAAATGAGAGAACACGCGATTGGAAGCACAGAAGGTAAAATAATGGGTAGAAGCAGTAAAATTCATAATAATTAGAAGTAGAATAAAGCAGTTGGTTGATAACAGCACAAGAGAAAGATAACCGGGCACTTTCCAGTAAGGAGTAACGGATTAATTAGCATTCCCTATTGGGCTGCTAGCCAGAAATTGAATCTTACCCTTCCTTTGAAGACCAGCACATAACTATAAACTCTAGTGTTTATTGTTAATCTCCGAGAACAGCTTTCAAATGCTATCTGTATAAAATGTTAAATGAAACTTCTAAAGTACAGGAACTATTTGTTATAAATGGCAATACTGGTTTCGGTCTCTGTACCTCAGATACCCCCTTGGATAATATCTCTTCCCTTCTTAGAGATCTGTAAAAATACATTGATTATTGGGGATCTCTAATATGGTATGAGAAAACGTGCCGAATGTTCAGAGGAGTGAGAATAACAATGAAAATTTTTGTTTATTTTGATGTAGAAGTGTCAGATAAGGTATAATATCAGAGTTTCTAGTCAGTTTTTCTAACTTTGCGTTCCCTAAATTCATCCATCCTGCTGATCTGGAGCAATTATTTCACTAACCAGACGAGACCAGGTATAAAGATATTTACTTCAAAAGAATTTGGTGAAGCAAATGATCAAGTTCAATGGCAAATGTCATTAGGAAAAGTTCTGGGCTTTTCCTAGTTCCTCTCTATTACATTGCAAGATGGTATATAGCTGTGCAAGAAATGAGAGAAGAAAATGCAAAAAAGAAAAAAAGTGAGTCACTGCTTGAGGTGAAAAAGTTGGCAAAGAAATTCTCAAAGGGATAAATTTTGAAATGTTGTTTAGGCATCTGTGATGTATTTTTTTCACCACAAATTTCTTTGGGATTATTATCTCATGGTTTTATTGGGTCTATGGGCCAGCGACAAGTATAAAGGATGGTTTTTCTTCAGCTCAGGGTGTAGCATCAGAAGCCAAATAAAATATTTGCCTTCTTCATTGACTATAATTGAGAATGCTACATTTTTCTAGACAAAACCTCATCAGCTCAAAAATTATGACCTCAGGAGAAAATGATGGACTTTCTTTCATGATCTTAATCTGTACTTGGAATTGAAAATCTACTCAGAACCTAAACCCTCCTCTCTTGCATTTTATGATTTTTCTGGAAGGGAAAAAAAAAAAAAATCCACTTCCTTGCCTGTTTGTGCTCAGCTGCCTTTCCTGCCTGGGGGGTGACAGTGCTCCGGAAGAAAATGGTGGTCATCAGGCAGAAGGAATGTGCACCAGAAACCTGACACTGGAGACAGATGTGCTCAAGGAAAGGAAATGGGGGACGGCTCAGACTAGGCTAAACCTTGTGTAATTTTGATTTTATTTTTTTTTTCCCGTTTAGAGGTTTTCCATGTGTATTGCAGAGGTGCACAACCTAGAAAGTATGTTTTCTTTATTTTTAACTAGGAAGAACGTTTGCTGTGTCTGTGGCAGCATCTCCAGGGTCTTACTGCAGTACAAGTCATAATTTGAATTATTAGAATAATAACAAAAAGGAAAAACATTCTCTTGTAGACTTCAGTATGTCTTACTTCTGTAACCCTACAATCTGTAGGGTTGATTTAATCTAATACAATGAAAGTAGTATCAGCCATACACCTGAATAATCATAAAGTCCCTCCTAGACAAATGATGATTTTGGCAGTTACCTACAGAAGTGTATTGATGGATTTTCCTTTTTACTTAAGGAAAATACTTTTACATGGGCTTGACAGTGCTCTTATTTTTCAGTTGTTTTCCATCCCTAACAAGTAAATTTGATTCTAAGATTCATCTAGGAAATATATATATGTATATTTTTATTTATTTTTTTTAATAAGAAAACAAAGAGGTGAACTCTGGAGCAGCAGTGACTGTGATCCCCACCAGCATGACCACATACTCTGTTTCGGGCAACCCATTTGGGGTCAGATTCTTCTCTGGCACCAGTCATAATTTCAGAGCTTTTTTAATTTTAAGAGACATTTATGTTGTCTTGAATTAATGATGTTCAAGAAAAGAAAAGTGCAAAGCTTGCAAAGCACAAGGTTCTATAATTAATTTTTATTTGGTGGTTAACTTTCAAATATGTAACTGCCTTGCATATCGAGGCCCTTCAAGCCCTAGGTTTCAGGAGGGCAAGTCTTTAGTATTTTTTCATGTTATCATGAGAACTATCATAAGTTATCATGTAAATAAGGCAAACAAGATACTTTTCTGCTACAGCATCTAACATTTAGGAAAGAGAAGTGCTTACTGCAGTATTTAATGTGTGTGTTACTGTTTATATTTGCTAGGGAAAGTTTAGTAAAGAAACACAGGTATGTTTGTGTCCTGAGCTCTAAGTTTTAGAGCTTCATATGCGTTTGGGAAATTAGTATTTTTATCTAAACCTATCCCTTTAGCTGTACAAATTTCAGTAATTTTTTTCAGGTAGAAAGATTTTATTTCCTGGAGATCGAGATAATTTTCTACATAACTGATCCTCTGTTTTGGGTCTGGGCAGCCACTAGCCACCACAAAATTTTAATGCAGGAAGTGCTAGGACGTGCTTGGCAAATTTCTATAGAGATTGGATGAGTAATTACTTGAGACAGAATTGCAAATGACCCTCCAGCTCTTTACATATTTATAATTCGGACTGTGGGTAGTAAATATGGTTTGCAGTTTCAGTAGGTTTTTTTTCTGTGTTGCTTGCAGTTTATCATTAGGGATGTGGTGTCACATGAAGCAGTTCTGTAGGAAGAGCGACCTCAAGTTCCCGTAAGGGGGTCTGGTATGATGTTTTAGTATTCTGAATAGTTATCACCATTAATGTTAACCCTCTGCAAGCCCGGTCACCAACTTGCAACAAGATGGAATGTGCACTTTCTGTATGAGTTTTCCTATGAGGGTTTGGACCCCTCTGTACAGTCCTTTGAACTTTGCCCTTTGGCGAAGCTCTGCCTTGCTCTTCATCAGTGGCTGGGCTCTGACGCTGCCTTTTCGTCTCTTTCCTATCTGAATTATTTCTTTATCTGCTGTGGTCAGGAAGGTCAGCCTTTCTGTTGCCGACACAACTGGTGAGAGGTGTAAAAGCAGAGAAGGTATGTATGACTTTTTCACTTTTCTGACCTTCAGGCAAGCTGAAAAGCAGGAACGGCAAGCTTACGTTCAAAGAAAGGGTATTAACACGTGGAAAAGAACGAAGGCAAGAAAGTCAAGCTTTTATTTAGGAAAATGGTGAACTTCTCATTGAATTCCTACATTGTTTATCCCTTTACTGCTGTGTGGGCAAGGCCAATGTTTTCTGGTTGCATGTTACATAGGGTTTTTTTAATTGGAAAGGTTTGTAGTGCTTACTCTCAATTAGGGTAACAGCACCTACATGATAGCTAGCCTCGGGTGTTTTATTAGCTGTTCTAGCTATTGTATGCTTCTAACTAATAACAGATTTTCCAAGGGACAAGATTTACACTGTAGACTTGTGAGACCTGTCTGTGCCAGCATCTTTTTTTAATTACATACACTGGATAATTCGGTTATTGTTTAGTGGTAACGAAGTCTGCCCCACTGAAAAGACTGCTTTGAAGAAGCTGTCCTTGCCTTAGCTGCTGTGCTTGCGCAGGCAACTGCTCTAATCTGTGCTTGCTGTGGATCTTGTACAATGATGATCCTACTATTTCTCCCACTGTTGAAGCTGCACTGATGGGAAAGGTGGGAAATTTTGAAGAAAAAAGCTTACTACAAGACAGAGCACTGTAACCTGTCACCCTCTTCTAATCCCATAAGGTGATTACTGGCTCTACAACACCTATAGCTATACCAAATAAGGTCCAGTCATGTGTTTTTTGTGGGTTTTTTTTTTTTTAATGGAAGGGGGTTATCTCTATCAATGGAAAGACCAAAGACTAAATTAGCAGAGATGATGTAGTGGAAATTTTTGCAATGTCTGACATTAGGTACAAGGTGCAGGGAAAGAATATCCTTTGGAAGCTGAAGCAGCTGTGCAGCTAGTTCAGCATTGTCCGGCGGTTTAATTTGCTAGTTTTGAAAGTGTTAAATAATAATAATGTCTAATGTGAATAAAAGGCACAAAGCAAAGCTCAAAGTAAATTGAGTTGATCTCAGTGTTCACCACAAGGATCCCTGCGTTAAGCCCTCAAAGAAGATCTTGAGACTACAGGCTCATCAAATTTTTGTAATGGATACTGTGCTCACTCAAAAATCGATGAACCCAGGAAACAAAGCAGCAGCCAAAAACACCAGCCCTCAGACAAAATACGTGCTTCGTGGAAGAGAGGTTACATTAGGTTACTTGCATAACTGAACCTAATGACAAGGAGAGCAGTTCATGAGATGTGTTGCATCACAGCTTTAAAAACTCTGTTGAATTTGGCAGTGTTTTTATTTGCTTTTACGGCTAGTAAATATTTTCAGCTTGCAAATTTCTATAACATAGTCATAAAAATCTGTTACCAGAGAACCTGAGGAACTTTTCTTTTGATGCGCAGTATTTTATAAAGCCTATTTTGCAAAATTTTTTATTTT
>JAOXNO010000033.1:38144477-38202777 GCA_028565335.1 Limnodromus scolopaceus | reverse complement strand
GAACCTCATGAGGTTCTTCCTCGCCCAGCTCTCCAGCCTGTCCAGGTCTCGCTGGATGGCAGCACGGCCCTCTGGGGCGTCAGCCACCCCTCCCAGTTTGGTATCATCAGCAAACTTGCTGAGGATACACTCTGTCCCCTCGTCCAGGTCCAACTGATGAATATGTTGAATAGGACTGGACCAAGTATTGACCCCTGGGGGACACCACTGGGTACAGGCCTCCAGCTTGAACCTGCTCCATTAATCGTTAACCTTTGGGTCCTGTCACACAGCCAGTGTAGCCAATTGGATACTAATTTATGTAATTCCATATATTTTGTGTTTCATTAGGCTTTGATTTTGTCGTAGTTGCTGGTCCTTGGCTATATACAAACTCAGAAATTTTCTTTTTTAGAACATGTAGTAAATTTTGTAACAACTGTACCTCCTAATATAGCATTGATCCATCTAGTCCCATGTTCATCAGAAGTTTATCCTAGATCTGAAAGACCAATAAGAAATGAGAGAAGTGATTGATCAGTATTAGTTGTATTGTCACCACAGCATCTTGGCAGCCTGGACACAGGTCACTCACTGTCTGTTGCTGTAGGCACCATACAAAACCAAAGCTGAAGCTCAGTAAAACCCCTCTGTATAATCATAGAGTTATTGTGCCTGTGGATGGTATAAGGCAAGACTTGTAGGGAAAAACATCTCTCATTAGATCAACCCATTCTCCAAGAAAAGCAGATGACTTTCCAGGCACACAAGCCCTACTTCATGTCTGAGATATACAACATTTTGTTTTCTATCAGGAATGCAGTAGAGGTATTGGTTTTATAGCATATTGTAGTTTGCCCATATGTTTTACCATCACCTAATAGTTTTGCTTTTTAATCTCTGCCCCACAAGAACTAACCATCTTAAACTCTCTCTGTGGACTAATATCCCCTTCTGTTATACCTATTCCAACTTTTTTATTCCTTTGGATCATTGAATTTATTAATGTAATTAATATAAGCTTAAAGGAAATTGTTTTCAACCTGTGGCTTTTATTTCAAACTGTCCTAAAGCTTTTCTGTTTCTCCCACTTAGATCTATCAGCCTAATGTAAGGTATCATCATTTCCAAAATCCTGATCTTGGTTGGAAGGGGAGGTGGTTTAAAACAATGTTCTGTCCTTAGCAAAGGCAAGCCAGATCTTGGCTAAGAGTAAAAATTATACATTTTCAAAGATCTCTCAATAAATGTTGAATTACTTAGGCACTGAACTTTTTTTTTGTCATTGTAGGCAATCTACATGACATCGGTTTCTAGTAAGTGCTGTTGTATTGCAATTTTTTTTATATAATTGCATTTTCTCTATTTTTCAACCCACTGAACTTTTTTGGGGGTTGTTTTTTTTGTTGTGTGGTTTGGGGTTTTTTGTTTGTTTTGTGTTTTGTTTTTGTTTTTTTTTTAATGTTCAGCATAGACAACCAATTCAGACAAAAGGACAATAGCAGATGAAAGACAAGGACACTTCAGAAACAGTCTGAATGTGGCAAAACAATGCCAACCAAAATGGTTAACCACTCAAAATCTAAGACTGCTGGAAATCACGACTTAAATTTTAGACGTGCATATTGTCATGTCACTGGGCAACTGTCCAGCTTCAGTGAAGCTACAGTTGCTCTTAGGCCTTATTTCAGTGGCCCATCATTCATAAATAAGGCTGTTAAGGCAGGTATCTATCTGAGGGCTGGCTGCTGAAGAGAGATCAATTAAAGCACTTGCTTAACAACTTTGGTGTATGAGAACTTTCAGTCTGGATCTGCAAGTACTGATCTGGCTTCCTTCGCAAGATTTTGATGAGTCCTAATTCCCTTCAGTGGCAAAGTTAAGGAGGCACTGTACAAACTTGTCAAATATGTGACACAGGCTCATTGGGAAGACTGGTTAAGTTCCGTGCATCTTCCTGGTGGTCACCTTCTGAGTTAGTAATGCTATGAAGAAAGGGAGTAGGATTCTGTGAAGAGAAACAGTGAGAGAGGAGCCTAAATTGGAAAAGTTTTATCACAGATTACACGAATCTTAACCACTTTCTGAGGAAAGAGGGGGCTATACAGTATAACTGTTATCTACAGCCAATTCAGCTAAGCAAATACATACCAACACTTAGGTATCGGGGCCACCTGTCACCAAAACACCAAAAGCCACCTCCTTGAAATAATACTACTTTTTAGATACCCGCCTGAACAAAAGAAATACTTTAAAAGCAAACAACACATGAATATAAATTGCTCACAACAGGAGCCATGGACAACTCCTTTCCTTACAACAGGACATTGATAAAGACACATAAAGTAAGCAAACTAGTTGAGAAATGCCATTTGTGTTCCCACTGCACTTTTTATGTTCTCTTCCTCTCACCAACCCTGTGGGAGATATTTGGGAAGGAGAAAAATGCCATGAGATAAGAGAAGTTATGAATGCAAAAGAAATTGACGCTTTGATGAAAGGAGATAGATAACCAAAACACCTATAGACAGGTTTTTGCCAAAAACAGGGAAAAAAAAGGTGGAGAATTTGATCAGCACTAAAGAATGAGGGGATGTTGTACTTTCTTCAAGTGCAGAGCTTACTGTGCTATGAATGACTCAGCAATGGATGCTGATGTCTTCACTGGGTTTTCCTGAGCATGCAGAATGTATACATCAATTGTTTGTTAATCAAGAAGGGTATAGTATATTTTTCTTTCTCAGTTTCTCTTTCTTTTTATAGTGATTTTTTGTTTCTCCTAGGATTTCTTTTTCCATGTTTTTTAGTGTTGCTTAATAAGTGTTATTGGACTTGTTGAGTTTGGTTTTGTTCATATGACAAAAGGGAAAGCTATTTTGCTTGCCAGTTGTCCTTTTTTCAATGCAGAGGGTATCAATAATAATGGCAGCACTGTCAAGGAATTGTTATGCCTGGCTGAAACTTATGAAAAGCAAACCAAAGAAGCATAACATTTTCCTGTTGTATGTATTTATGAACAACTGTTTAGCCAAGGATGGCAGTACAAAATCTTTGAAGACTCTTAAAAAAAGTCTAAGAACCTAGAGAGACAGACTAAGAGCCAAACTGGAAAGAAAAAGAAGTCCTAAACATCTAAGATTCATTTAAGTAATGCAATGAAGAGAGTAGTTCTTGTACGAAAACAGTTAAAAGAACTCCAGTGTAATGTCTCCTTCTTTAATGCAGGATCATGAGCAACTACTAATAAAAGGGATAGGCAGTTGAATAAAAAACATTGTGTCCAAAATCTGTTGCTTGCTTGCTTGACTTACTGCATTTTCAGCCTGCCTTTTCTTCCTTCCCTAGTCTCTATATCCATAATTCTTTTTATATTTCTTTTTTAGTTTTGCCCTTCCTCTCTATCCCTCATTTTGTGACTCCAGCTCTCATCCTCCTTCCAGACTCTATTCTTCTAATTTTCTCTATTGTTCCTTGTTTTCTTACCATTTTCCATAACTCAGTTTGAATGTACCAAGGCCACAGCAGCTACAGTGATAGTAGATTATGCCATCCCCAGTAGCTCAGCTTCAGGGTCTTGAAAGGAGAAACTAAAACAAATATCCAAGTTTGTGCCAGTTTTGGCATGTGAGTATGCAGATATTTGTACTACATTTAGTGTTCATTCTTTGAGCTCATGTGTTACCATTCAAAGATGAGCTGTGCTATAAATGTCAAGAAGGATGGAAGTTTAAAGAATGTTGAGGAAGAACCAACTTCTGGCGCTTATGTTCTGAAGTTAGGTCAGTGCTTGACCTTTTGCTTTAAGATCTACAGCCAAAAACTGTTCAAACTGAAAAATGAGCTTGAATCAAATAAGTGATGGCTGAAGGTTAGTTACTTAAATATCAGCAAATTTTCTTGAAAACCGTAAATTAAACAGATGTAATTTATAACAGTTTGACACGTCTTAATAAACACAATTGTTACAACAACCCTAGAACTCTTTTTTTCATATACAAAAATACATTAATTTACATTCTATCACTATCAGTTTGGATTTTAAAAGGGAGAGGCAGTGTTACTGTATAGTTTTACATCATTCAAGCTATACAATTGATGTAAACTCAAGGATCTGAATACTTTTCCGAGACAAGGGTAAGAAAGAGAGAAAAAGATGTTTTTAAAATCGGAAACATTTTCCTGAGTGTGTACGCATCCTAAGGAATTCATTCCTGCAGAAAGTTAGTGATTCATAGATGCTATGATGGGGTTTGAGGTGGTTAGCTATGAAAACTATGACTACAGATGCATCTGACTGAAGGTTTCAGGTCTGAAAAGGAATTTCTGCAGATGCATGCATCGTTGGTTCAGTGAATTACAGTGTTAATAGCTGTAGTCTTAAACAAGTGGTAACGGGTGGTTTTAAGAGGTGCTTGATGTTCTAGCATGGTAAAAACACGTAAAATGGAAAAATGTTAATATTTGCTAGTACAGAAAGCTTTTTTTTCAAATATCATGTTTAAGCAGAAAAACTTAAAACTTGCATACAATAATTCAAACAATGGCAAGAATGTCCATACTTTTTACTAAAGGGTTCTAAAAAGACACACTTGCAAGAATGGAGCAGTAATTAAAAGATGAGACAAATATCTAAAATTTCATAAATGTTTTGGTAAAGTAAAATAAATGGTTTGTATTAAATGTACATCAAAATACACTGAAGTCTTTCATATCAGCTCTGGAAAACGTGAAAATTTTACTAAATATGAAATAAGATGCATCCTTGTTGATTGCTTCCTCTATGCAGAAAGAAGTAACATTTTTTTTTTTTCTTGAAAACGGTACTATTTTTATTATGTAGGTTTATACAGTTGTAAAACTAGTGAATAAGAGTAATGATTAATAATATAAAATGTTTGCTGAAGCCTTATAAGGGCAGTAAATTCACAGAGTCATTCCCCAAGAGGGGGCAACGATTGCATATCGAATGAAATGGGTGTTCCATTCAGAAAATTCATTAGCTCAGATTTTAGATGTTGATCAAGCTTGGTTGAGAAAGTGTTTCAGCAGATTTTTGTGTTGATTGTTGACATTTAAATGTGTGTTCATTTGAAGTCTTTCTTTGCTAATAGTCTTAATATCAACCAAGGAATGTTGGATCTGAAAATTTCTTTTTCTATTTTGCTCCTGGTCTTCAATAGAAAAGGCAGAAAAGAGAACAAAAATGGTTGGTTTGCTTTGCTTCCTAGTAGATGGTCTCCTTTGTTCTTCTCTTTCCAGCTACTGCAAAACAAATGGAGAGGTAAAATCACCATTCTGTCTCCTGTGTAACTATGTTTTTGTGCTATATTTTAGGCTGTTTTCTAAAAGCACAATTAATCTGTCAGTTGATGCTGAATATACCTGTAGTGTTTTTAAATGAAGTCTGCGATTCTGTTGCAGTCTCAGCTTTATAAGGCTTTCTGTGTTTTCTGCTATTGTGCTTATCATAAGCGATATGCGTACTGCTAGTTCCATTCTTGCTGATTAATAGAGTGTAAAGAAGAAGAGGTGGAAGAGAAGGAGCATGAGGAAGAAGTAGAGGAGGAGGAGGAGGAAGGAAGAGAAAAATTACTGGGTACTCAAAAGCATCTACCCGTATCATAGCCCTTTAATACCTTTGTAAATATGTTTTTCTTACCTTCATGTTCACCAAAATGTTGTGTCATTAACATGGTACTTTCATCTTTTTTGGCCTGGAGCAATAACGTCATAAAACTTATATCTGTGTTATTGTCCTTCAGTTCTGCTAATCTTCCTTAACAGGGCTGTAAATAACACCACTCGCATTCCCTGTAAAATAAAAAGTAAATGAAAACGAGGGAGGGAAAGTCTGCAAATAACTCCTCCCAAGGCCATGACCTCCTCCATCTTGCATGACCAGAACAGGTAGATAAGGAGGCTTCATATGAAAGCAACCATTCTAAGTGACTACACATTAGATCAACTTGTAGATCAAGCTTTGACAGGTGCTGATATGAAGGGCTGGCAAAGGCCACATGGGAACTGTGTGCTACATAAGCATTATTTTCCTGGTTCCCGAGGATATCTGAAGAAAGCAGAAAAGGTGAAAATCTTCCACCTCTGTAAGGAGTTCTTCACTCCCCTCTCGCTAATGGATGTGCAGCTCTTCTGGAGAATTACAGTGTTCTCAGGGCATAATATGTCACTCCAAATAATCTTTTGCTTGAGAAAAAATACACTGAGGCATAGAGCCAACAGTTGAAGCACTATGTTTTCATCAATTATAATTTCAGTTATTACTTTGGGCTTACATCCAAGTGTAAATTGGCAGTTTCTACATTAACGGATAGTTAAATGGTACATCTAGTAAAACAAAGATAAAATTATTAAAATGGTAAGTATATTTCTTTGATGTACAGTTCAAAACTTTTCATGCTTTTTTTTTCTATATTAAAAAAATATGAGCTTTACTACAGTTCTCATCCTATTATAGAAAAGAGAAAACATGGATAGAAACAAAGACAATTTCTTATCAACAAACCTTGACACCCAGAAAAAAGTCACGTTTCACATGATTTTCTTTTCAAGTTCATCTGTTTCACCCAGTTGAAGAGCTCATAATTTTGAATCTGATAAATTCTTCTTAGAGAACTCCTATGAAGAAAATAATGAATAGATTAAAAAAAAAATTGCAAAGCATAAATCAAAGAGTAATCTTAAAGTCTAAATCCATAGTAGTAGACCAAGAGAAATATGCAAACAGACTTTTAATCTTCCAGGACCACTGCCTCCAGGCCTAATTTGAATTCAACTCTTTAGAGTTAGAGTATGTGAAACAGAGTAAAGTGTCAAATTTAGGGCTGAGTAATTTGAATTCTAACAAAGCAGGTAAGCATATTAAGCTTCAAGTTTTTATGCAGCTGCACTAACTATGCACATTCATGAAATCATATGCTGTCCAGCGGCTTGCTGAACTTAGGGTTTTTATCACTTTTTATTGCTTTTAAAGTGAATATCCCAATCATGCCCGTTTACTGTGCTTTACCTCCTGTCATGAAGCAGTATCAGAAATCGCAAACTGGATTCTTTTTTAACTAATTACAAATTGAAAACTAACTACAAATGTTTCAGGAGCGTTTACTCAGATATCAATATGTAGTGTGGTTGTTGCCTACTCGACACCAACTGTTGTGCTCTACAAGCCTTCTCCTGTGGGGCTGCACTACTCCTTCATTGCAGGTGTAACCTCAGCCTTCTGAGTGAGAACTCTGTCTTTTTGCAGTCAGTCTGGTTCTTGAGGTTTAAGGACAAAAGTGGGCATATTCCCTTCTAGTCCAGAGCATTTGAAGAGTGAGTCTCAGAGATTTAGAAAATAAGAAGCAGCCTTTTCTACCCTTACAGAAAGGGGTAGAAAAACCCCAGCAAGAGTGGATTTTCAATTTATACAGAATAATTGTTTTATGTTTGGTCTGCTTCGATCAGCCTCAAAAAATATGGAGTTTGTAAAGCTAGAGATAATGGCACAGAATGCTAATATACATGTGTGTTCATGTGGACTATGTATTGCATGGGTTCAATATCACTGCACTTTATGAGGGTTGTTAGGGAGGGAATGAGAACACATCCTGAATTCCCTCATTTAAGAAAGTAGGTGAATGCTATTTTTAGCACTTTAATATTACCTTTCTTCAGAATATGTAAACGTATAGTCCCATGAAAATCCCATGAAAATCTATCAATTACATTTAATAAAAACAAGATTTACATGTATGATATAAAATGAAGAAAAAGGCTACACTGTGTAGCTAACCCCTCAAAAATTTACTCAGACTAACACATAGAGTTTGGTTCTTAGCTGAACTAGAGAGAGATACTATTTATGTCTAACCTCTTTCTTTTTTCATGTCTTTTTCTTCCGTGTTGTATGACAACATCATCTTTGAAGATGCTGTTGCTGGAATTAACCGCTTCTCCATATACCAGAGCACTGGCATCCTGAATTTGTTACATCAAAGGATATTGACTGAGAAGACAAATAATTAAATGACCCGTAACACAGGTAAATGATACTCTTGGGATCAAAGGACTCCCCTATGAATACTGAGTGCTGCTGTGTTCTGCCAGTCATAGAAAGTGTCATTTGGTTGCAATGGCTGTAGTGAGGTAGCTTTTGTCAGTCCTTCAAAGCGAGAGTTTTCCAAACAGGATCTTCCTGTTTGTTTTCCTTGTTTGCTAATTGTTCAGAAAATACTAAGATGAATGTAAGACTTGGTCAAATATCAATTCATATGACATGGCTACATTAGTACCTGCAGACTAGGGTTCTGAACCACTTTCAAGTGAAAGAGAAGGCAGTCATCAATAATGTGTTTTGAAAATGGATGGAGAGGGCTGACTAAGAGCTTTCTGGTGCAAGAAAATATTATTAAAAAGGTATTACCTTTTAATATGCTCTTGAACCAAGAGCATTTTTTTTAGTCTTTGAAAGTGAGTTAAGCATGAGATGTTTAAATCACTTTTTTCTAGTACAAGAGTGCCCATGTAGAAAGCTAGTGTGGAACAGCTACTGTAGCTTAGACTGTTAAGAGCTTGGTTGCATAGAAATGTGGTAATGTGCCTTCCTTAAGTATGTTTTCCTAGGAATCATGGATGTGTCTGTCAGCGCCTCTGTCCTCTCTTCCTTTACTTATTTCTCACTTTTTTTGAATATGAAGATCTTATTCAGCTGCCAAGGTTAATACTTTACTTATCATTAGCTTTGAACTAGGTTGGATATTTCACTGTGGTGCAAATAAATCATGAAACTAAGTGTCTGCTTGAGTATTAGAAAGCAGATTCTATTCTGTGCCGTGAAGCAGTCATTCTTCATGTGATAGCTTCTCTGAATACGATGGATAAGAGTTGCTGTCCTGCAGCAAAATAATTTGAAATATATATATGTGTGTGTGATATATTTAGAAGAAGAATAAATTAAAGGCATTGTGTTTGTCTAGAAGTTGATGGCTGGATCACCAGCTAATATAAATTTACATATTGTTATTTGGAGTCACACATATTACTAAATGACTCAGTGCTAAGAATCAAAACTTGAATATGTTGCCTAGTAATATAAAAATATTTCCATTCAGATTGAAGCAGAAATCTATAGCTGCAAGAATTTTTGGAAGATTTATTAAATACTGTCTGTTACAGTAAAACATGTTCACATGTACATCTAAATCATAATCTCATGGACTTCAACTGTTAGTCTAGTATATACAACTTCTACACTGCTGCAATGGTAATCTGGTATGATTAATTCTTTATGCATTTTCATGTAAAATAATTGTTCACACACATTTGTTGTCTTTCTTACTGTTTTTTATTGCCTCTTCAAAGTTCAAGGCTTAGATCCATTTTGTTGGTGAGGTACTTTAATCGCTTTTTAAAATTAACTTTCTCAACTAATAGTGCTCTTTCTTTTCTGCTTGTTATTATTAATAACCTACTAAAGCTTAATAAAGAGAACAATAGTCAGCAGGAACTACATATATCAGTCAGTGCATAAAGGATACACTTTATGGGTTGAACTAAGGAGCAAGACCCACCAAATCTCAGAATAAGAAAATAATTACTTCACCTGTACTGTGTCTGTATTGGAAAGGATTGCTTTCCCTTTGGAGTCTCACTTATGGGAATTTTTAATAAAAAATTAATTAGCTTCAGCCCCAAGGATGTGGCCATTAGGATGAACAAGTCACTCCCAGAATTACAGTTCAACTTCTGTAACTTGTGCCTTGATCAGGAATGGGCCATTAAGTCTAAGCTGTTACACTTTAGTCTAGCTAAGCTAGACTTTAGTCTTAGCTATTAGTCTAGCTGTTATAACTGAATTATACTGTAAAAATCTTCCTAACTTGGACAGAACTGGATTTACGTTACAGGAAAGACCTGTGTAATACCAGGATCTTTACTTGAGTTCCCTGCAGCTGAGAACTTTACCATACGTGATAGAAGTAATGCTGTTAGTGCTGGCAGAAGGAGGACACTCAAAAAGTGCAGAAATTACCTGCAGGAAGGTTTGCAGCTGTTCAGGGTAGAAGATGGTATGTTGTCTTCTTACAGAACATAATAAAGCATAAGTAGAACAATATCTCTGAATTTTGGATAGTAATAGAAGAGAGCACAGAATTTTAATCTGGTAAAGTATAACTGCATGTCCCTAGTAAAGGGTCTTCCTCTTTACTGTGTGTGCATGGTTGCTTCTTGTCTCTTAATGGTTAGATGAATATGTATGATTAGGTGATGATTGTATGATACCTTTAATGTTCTAGCGGCTTTTATAATTGGAAATCATTAAAATTAATTTTGATGTGACTGGACAATAATGTAAGAAGTGATTTTACCTCCATATAGCGTTATAGAATCATAGAATTGTCTAGGTTGGAAAGGACCTTTAAGATCATCTAGTCCAACCATCAACCTAACTCTGATAAAAAAACACCACTAAACCATGTCACTAAGCACTATGTCCACCCATCTTTTAAATCCCTCCAGGGATGGTACCTCAACCATTTCCCTGGGCAGTCCGTTCTAAAGGCTTAATAATCCTTTCAGTGGAGAATTTTTTCCTAATATCTAATCTGAACCTCCCCTGATGCAACTTGAGGCCATTTCCTCTTGTCCTATCGCCTGTCACTTGGGAGAAGAGACCAACCCCCACCTCTCTACAACCTCCTTTCAGGTAGTTGTAGAGAGCAATAAGGTCTCCCCTCAGCCTCCTTTTCTCCAGGCTGAACAACCCCAGGTCCCCCAGCCTCTCCTCGTAAGACTTATTCTCCGGACCCCTCACCAGCTTCGTTGCCCTTCTCTGGACCCGCTCCAGCACCTCAATGTCTTTCTCGTGGTAAGGGGCCCAAAACTGGACACAGCACTTGAGGTGAGGCCTCACCAGTGCCGAGTACAGGGGGATGATCATCTCTCGAGTCCTACTTACCACACTGTTCCTGATACAGGCCAAGATACTGTTGGCCTTCTTGGCTGCCTGGGCACACTGCTGGCTCATGTTCAGCCTGCTGTCGACCAACACCCCCAGGTCCTTTTCTGCCAGGCAGCTCTCCAGCCACTCTGCCCCAAGCTTAAATTGCCACATGGGGTTGTTGTGACCTCATCCCGTTGGCCTCGGCCCATCTGCCAACATGTCTGTGAAAGACTCAGTCTTTGCCTTTACAAGAAGGTTGAGTTGATTTACTATGAAACATTTTTAAAGTAATACAGTTCCTGTGTGGATATTCTTACTTCAAAGTATTTTCTTCACAGTTCAGCTTAAATGTGTTTGCAATCAGATTCTTAACTAAGATCCAAAGAGTATGATGATTAGAGGATCTCTTAATGCAAAGAGAAATTTCTTTGCAGTATTTAAAGTTATGTTTTGTGTTAAGAGAGTATTGAAGATGAAGTTGAAATTAATCTTTCCCTAGTGTTAACTTCTGTTTGCAATATCAACTTCACGAGTAATGTTTTTCACTCTTATACCTCTTTTAATTGTAAGGCAACATTTTGCTGCCTATACCAGAGTTACCTGGTATCCAATCCTGGTATGCTCACCCCTTTGAAAGTGACATTGTAAACCTTCTTAAAGGTATGTCTCACTTAGCGTGCAAAGTAAGACAGAGGCCACTTAAAATACAGCTGGAGAACGTGCACATAGATTTTATTTTATATTTAATTATGTAATTTAATGACAGTTTTTAATACACTTACTGTACTAGGAGGTTGGTCCCATATATCTTATATTAGTTAAAAGATTGGAAAGTTCACTGTACTTCTGTTTAGAACACATGCAAAAACTTGGACTGTAAGTCACAAGCAGGATTGAACATGTGTGCTTGGTTTGGATATTCCAAGCCACAATTCTGAGTTGTGAAGTGCTCTCTTATCTTTGTGTCAATGCTGAATATTTTTTCCTGGTTGTATCTCCCTACAAACATGACTTGTTTTGGATGAGAACACTGGCTGAGGAACAGTGGTTTTTAATCAAAGTAACTGTTCTGTAGACTAAATGTCTTCAAAGCAATAATAATAAAAAAAAAGACCAAAGAAACTCAATTTACAAAGAAATAGAGTTTACTGTGCTTTTAAATAAAAAAATGCTAGAATCTGGATCCTTGTTAGGTTCATTTATCCTAAAACAACTTGTAAACAGTTCATGAAACCACATATGCCCGGTAGAGTGTTTTTTCTTAGAGAACTTTGTATACACAGAGATTTTCCACTAAACATGTTTATATGACACCTGAAGATAAAAAACATTATTTCTTCTGTTATATGTTCTTTCCTTATTGAAGTACCATTTGGTTGAAGGAAATTATTAAAATAGCAGACCTTTTAAACCTCATTCACCTGGTCTATGGGTGGTTTATTCACTATCTTATATGTGTTTTCTGAATACTTGTTTTAAAAAATAATTTGATGTTTAAGCAAGGCAGAAAGTATTTGCATCAAACACTCTATATTAAGCTAATTTTTAAACTTCCCATTTTATTTTATTTCACTTGTTTGACTGTGTTTTCAATATCAATAACATTTAATGAGCTCTCGGAAGGTTAAAAAAAAACCAAACCCAAAAAGATAAAACTGAACTTGTCTTAACAATAGTGCGTATACTGGGAGAGACAGTCTACAGGATTTTTTATTACCAAGCCATTTTAAATAGTGTGAGACTTTTTTTTTTTAATTTAGAAAACTTGCTAGAATAAAATGAAGTGTTTTATTATTTAATCTGTTATTTAAGATATTGAAAGATTTTATAATACAAAGCTCTATGAGCCACTTCCCTTGAGATGCAATGACTCCCAATGAGGTCCTGCACATACCACAGATGTTTCCTTGTGCAAGACCAAACTGGACTCTTACTTCTGAATGATGGTTTTCTTCCAGTTCAGAGTTAAAGAGGTACTGACTACTGAGGGACCTTTGTCTTCCCTAGAAGCAAGATGTGACCGATCATTTTTTAACTTGGTAAGAAGAGGGAATCTGGATGTAGCTGGCCATGAGACACTGTCACCCAGCTTTTGCAACTTTCCTGCTCTGCACTGAGTACCTTTCCTTTGCAGGTTTCTGAACCAGGCTGTGGAAGAGCAGTGGGAAGGTCTTCTGTGTGAGGCTCCAGCTTCCACGGAGGTCCTGCAAGCAAAACAGCATGTTGCCTAAAGGTGTTGATATTTTCTGCTTATTATAAAAAGAGTGGATGTATTTTACTGTGGGAGGATTTGACAAGGCCTAAACTGGATAAGTCTTCCTGGAGTTGCCTACCATTACCAAAAAACAATTGTAATTTAGATAACGGTTAGAAACCAGTGTGGCGGTGTCATGGGAGAAGATAGGGAAGTAAGCATGCAGTGAGACTTGGACCTCTGCTATAGGTATGGAGAACATTGCAAACTGATGGACTTTTGCATACTTGGGAGAACATCTTAAGAGGAGGACGGGGGAAGGTATGCCTGATATGGAAAACCAAGAATTATCAATCCCTTATCAATTCTCCGTTATGTATAATAGCAAAAGACCAAACGCACACATTCTGGTGATTTGGAGAAACTGTTGAGAGGCTCTGAAAGGAACTTGTCTCTTTTTTCTAGAAAGAAATAGTGTGATACGGGATAAACCAGAAATTTTGGATTAACATTAGCTATCTGTCAGAATTAGACACTCTCTTTACTTTCCTGAAAAACACTGACAATCTGAAAATGATGCAACATAATTAGGCTGCTCAACAGCTACCATCTGAAGCTTTGTGGTACAACAATGTCAATTTCTAGATATTTTTACTCTTGTCGCTGTGGTGAGGAACAAAATGACTTCTCCTTCTCTCTATGTATTATATATTGTAACCCAGCCCTGAGCTTTTCCAGTCATCTCTTAATATGCATAAAGGAGTCTTCTAGCAATTAGTCTGTGAACTGCTTCGTGCTTCCTCTTGCTTTTTTTAACTTGTGGACAGAAGAAACAGGGCTGGTGTAGTGCTGGTACTTGAGACCTAAGGAAATGGGTAGGGTCCAAAAGCTGAAAAACTGCTGAAATGCTTTCCCCATGAGGCAAGAAGGATCAGTTCCAAGCTCAGCCTTAGAAGTTCAGCAGATCTTCTGGGTTTTGGGGAGAAAGAGTTATTGCTTCATTAGCCATACCTGTCTGTGAAGAAATGGAGGACTTCAATATCAAGGCTGAGTGAGGCACCTTTCAAAAGCAGCAAATCAACCTAATTTTTATAAGACATACTATAAACTTTCTAAATATTAAAAATCAAATGCAGTATTTGAATGTAGATTGCATTATACTGGAGAATTTTAAAAAATATTTGCCTTGTACTTTTCAGTAAGCTTCAGCAGCTGATTAATGTTAATGTAAATTAAATAACTACTATAATACTGCTATACAGTCTCATTGTAGAAATATTATCTTCCAATGCCAATGTTCTATTGACTGAACAGAGAGGAAAAAAAAATACACTGCTGTTAAATATACATTATACATGACTGAAAATCAGGGAAGAATCCAAACATATCTTCTGAATTTAAAGTTCCTCCTTTTGGAATTTAGACCAGATGTGGTCTGTAAAAAAAGCCCTGGTAGTTTTATTAAGGCCATGAATGGAGGTTGTAAAAAGGTGCTGAAGCAGCTTCACGGGTCATGGTTCATTAACTCTAATTGGCATGTCTGGATTCCATCTGATGATGATCAGGTCTTTTCTTTCTCACATCCTTTTTCTCACTGTCTTCCGGTGACCGGCTTCTAGAACTATCTTTTTCAAAAGTATTTCCAACAGTGCACCTGGGTAATATTCTAAATCACGTCAGTCATACTTGAAGGTGTCTTTTTTTTCTTGGATTTGCTTCTTTCCTTATATTCTTCTTGTGTGGAGCTTTCCTCTGGAGAGAACAGAACCATCATTAATGGAAAACATATTAGATTTTGAGAGATTAAGTTACATAAAAGTTTGCCTACTTACTTTTGGAGATCAGAAAATTCTTACAGACATTAAAAATAGAAAACTTAAAAGCCTTATTGAGCACCAAGTGCCTTCTGATTTCAGGCTTGATACGAGGGAGTGAAGAAGCAATGTTTTACATACCACCCACATAAGACAACCACAGTTTATAGTATGTGGCCATCTGTGTGTTTCCCAAGTTTTTGTTTCTTTATTAGAATTGACTGTGTGCCAAAAGCAGAACATTAACTCTACCGACAGTGGAAAAGATATGGAGTAAGTAAAGAAGTTCATCCCTTTATTTCAAGCTGTTTGTGACTGAAAGTTACAATTGGTGTCCTGAGAACAGGAATTAATGCTTTCAGACCTGAAATAGCACGTCCTTTTTTAGCAATAATTTTATGGGTACAGAACTATCTGTTTTCCCTGCTAAAATTTAAAATATTTTTAAAAATTTCTGAACTTGGAATTTATTTGGCAAGTTTAATTCTAAAACATAACTAAAACCTCATGTTATGATAACTATGAAAGATTACAATTTGATTGGCTTTCAGTGTGATTTAAGCACTGTTAAGTACAGTTCTTTAAAATAAGAAAAATAATGCTGTGTTGTTAAACATTGATTTCATTAACATGATTGCTGGTAGGGAATTTTCTGAAATCAATAGAAATAAGAGCTGTAAATCTGAACGTGTTTTCTGAGTTTATAAAATCACAATCTAAGATTCCATAAAGTTGTCTTTTCTTGGCTCTTAATGTTGTTATAAGTTTTAAGAAATCTTTAATTTTATATCCCTGATATACTGCGCCAAAATAAAATAATCAAGTAGCTGTAAACATGTGAAACAGTTATAACACTTCTCATGTTACTGTTTTAAATCTGTTGAATTTTTTATACCTGTAGACTGAAGTTTTGAAAATAATTCTTATGAATCCATTTTGCCATTATTAGCAGACAGATAACTTCCTAGAATTATTACCAACATTAAATATCTGTAAATGTATTTATTTTTAAAAATTTTTTTTGAGTGTATTCCATTTTTTTAAATTATTTTGTTTTCCTTCAGAATGTCACTGTCATGAGATATTCCTATCAGAATTGTCTGATACTGATTTCTCAAAATCCTATGGGCATTTATGTTTCTTTTAAAACGTTTCCTGTATTCTAAAATAGCAAGAAATGTTACAGGTAAACTAAGTATCCTACTTCTCACTTCTGTTAACTTGTTAAAAAGGTCACTTTTCTAATTGATAAGTCGCTTGCATATAGCTATCTATATGACCTATGAATGTTAGCACAGTGTTATTTTGTTTGTTCAGGCTTATTATCTGAGCAGTGTTTTAATTCTTTTAGTTATAATCCAAAAAAATACAATATGCATAACAAAATTAAATCAGCCTATCTTACCCATGTTTCAATATACCTTGTGACTTTTATTAAAAGAATCTTCCTCTTGTCTCAAAAAAATCTGGTGCCACTCGATAGAATAAACTATTTCATTCTGAGCTCTGCATATCAGCATTGATTTGATTCTTTTACAGCCTCCACTTTTCTATTTTTTATTCTAACTCAGGATCTAACTGATCCTGATTTATCCATGGCATGCTAAGCTTAATCTATAATTCTGCAGTTTTCTCCATAGTATCCCTGTGTCTGAGAACATAAAACAGAGATCAAAATGGATCAGTTATTAGAGAGCATCTCTGGTCTTTAGTCTCACAATACTTTCATATTTTTATTGGCTGAAAATTTACTTTTTTCCTGCATTTTGTCTGTAAATGAGTAGCTCAGTGGCCTTATATTCACACTGTAATATGTTAACATCAACCTGTTGTGAGCCTTTTTAATTTTCTTTAATAACAGAAGGAAGTGATAGGTGTTTAAATATACTCATAAACCATTTTTATGCAAAGCTCTAACTTCTTCAATCTCCAGCGTTAATTTACTTCTTTGGCTTCCACTTTTCTTTTCCTCTGGGAAGCTCTACTAATTTCCTTCATGCTACAGTTTCATATGCATCCTAGTCTATGTTTTCAGATGTTTGACCTTTATTAGCTATATAAAATAGAACATAGTTTCTGCTTTGATAGCATCCAAACCCTGAAATTAACCATTAAGGAGTTACTCCATTTCCAGTTCTTTTCTCCTGGACCACCACTAGTTGTTTTTAAATTGCAGTCTTTGCATAAGATGAACATTCTTAGGCTCTGATATCTGATCTATACAATCTACCATCAAAGAAAATGAGGCCAACATATATTTGACCTGTTGCATAAATTTGCAGCTAGGAAAAATACTACATTCCCTGAGAAGAATGCTGGTGCCTTTAGATGTTGTGAAGTCTAGCTTGATTTTCTTTCTTTTCTTTTTTTTCTTTTGCTATTCCCTCATCTCCTTCTACTCCTCCATACTTTCTTCATAATTGACTGGTCCCGAAGTCCTTAAGCATCTGTGTTTTTGTATTTTTACCTTTAAAATATGCACTTTTGTTTTCACAGATTTCCAAAATAAAGTTTTCCAAGACTTAGAATATTTGTCTAACCTGTTCTTTAATTATCTTCTCCTATATTTGCACTGTTACTGGACTCAGGTCTTTGCTCTTGCCTTAGTAACATACCTTTTTTGACTTGTTCTTTCTGTTTGGGCTCATGAGTCTCATTTGTCTTATTTAGGCTATGGCCTATATCAAATGTGGCCAACTTACGTTAGTGTAACAAGTTACAGATGAGCCAGCCTACCTGTTTGTATGAGTGTTCTTAACTTGTCCCACATGCAAGGAAAATGCTGCTAGTTTTCAAAACCCCCGTGTTTAAGATATGCAAGTGTAAATTCATATATAGAGCAACAGGCAATGAAAATTTTTTTTAGAGGGAGGTGACACAGAGTTATAGAAATGTGGAAGATAGTACTTTCTCTTTCTCCTGTGCCTCCTGACCCATTGGATTATCTTCTGTAGAAATACCATTAACAATCTCTGAATCTTTTGAAATTTTGGTTGTTAACTTTCCTCAGGTTGGAAAGGCTTCTTGAGAAGGTTTCTGGAAGTCAGGAGCATCCCTTGGAATGGAACAGGGAATACGGAAGCCTTCAACACAGAGGTGAGCAGATCCCTCATTGTACTTAGATGGAAGTTGCATGAAATCCAGTCATGATGAGGAAATATACTGATTTAAAAGACCTGGTATTTTCAAAGCACATTTTATGAATAATTTTTCTATTTAACTAAACTTTTCGTATTTAGTTATGAAAATATCTACAATGTATCAATCAATACACCAAAAACTTATCTGCTCTGTTATACACCAGTTTGAACACAGATTTAAGGCATTTTCACAGAAATCTACCCCCACCCTTCCTTCCAACCTCATCAGCCACAAACAAAAGATATACGGAATTCTTCAAGTGAAGAATACAGGAAACTAAAAGAAAACACATTTTATTTTGAAGTATGTTTCCGAGATTCCAGCTAAGTCATGAAAAAGCCTACCTAAGGTCACTTATCTATGCTTCTACAGCTGCCTCCATACTTCGCAAGAACTGTTGAGTACTAGCCTGGTGAGAGCTGCCCGGGTTCCATGGAAGCAGATACAGAATGAGAGTTCAGGGAACAGAGAAGAACACCAGAGCCAAGAAGTGTGAACTAATTCAAAGACTCACATTTCAAAAGTTTCTAGCTATAACAGGAGTCTGAGTACAGATAGCTCATACAGGTAGCTTTGCAGTATCTTAATAATTTTCTAGGGCATAAAGCCAGGAGAGATCCCTGAGATTGGTGAGTCCTTTTATTCCTGTATTCTTTCAGATATGAATTCTCCTATGCATAGAGAACTGGGAAGCCTCTATCCTACTGGCAAAACATAGTCCTCAAAAACCCCTTTCTAAACACCACTCAGACAGATGGAGTGAAAGAGTATCATATTGATAAGGGAAAAGTAGAATTAGTAGACAGAAGAGAACAGGAGCTGGTGGAGTAATCTTATTTATTATCTTCTTCTAATCCAAAATGTTAGTTTTCTGATCTGGGAAAGACTCCTTAACCTCTCTGGCACTTATTCTGCTATGTACTTATCAGCAACATTTACCTCCCAGGGAGAGGCAAACCCTTGTATACTTCTGAGCTTAATAAGAGTCATTGAGTCACGAGTGCTACCCAACAATTCAAAAGCAATCTTATGACTCCAATATGAATTGAGTTTAGTCCTAAAATAATATGTACCAATTCTTTAGGGATTCCTGGGAAAGTCTTAATGCTCAGTTTTAACTCCCACATCATTGATTTGAAAACACAAGGCTGTTTTTTCTTTCGTCTCTATCCTCCCCTGTAGTGCTTTTCAAAGGTGGCTTATTTTTCCCGAGTTTTGCCACAGAAGGGAGTTAGCAAACTTTAAAGTCTGTGTTTTGGGAGGCAAAGGAGTGACATGAAAGGCCCCTGATAATGTTTTGTGTGTGGGAAGACTGGCTGTAGGCCTATTAGGTTTCTCCAGAATTTTTCTCAGAAAAAAAAAAAAAGCAAGACAAGAAAACTGTCTTGTTCCTAATGACCCAGACCCCTTGAATTTTGCATTTGATCTCGATATAACTGTCTCTGAATACCTCCTTTTTGTTCTGATCAGCACAAGGCATTCTGTGGTCTGCTCATTGTGCCATTTTTGAGTTGAAATCCTAAATTCAGTCTGGACTTGACAGAGCAGTGGCAGATGATGTTTATGAATGGAAGCATCTCGTTGGTGCTGAGTGAACAGGGAGGAAAAGCACTTGTTGCTACAGGGTTTTCCTCCTGCCAGCTGCATGATATAATTTGCCAACGACCCATTCTCTTCCTTGCTGCACTGGCAATCTTCTCCTTCCTGGGAGCGTGCTTCTTTCAAGGCTTTCTGCTCCACGCCCAAGCAATTTGGCGTAGGTTCTCCAGTGAAAGAGGAGCACGGCCATCACATCATGTGCATTACAACCACTTAGCGGTTAAAACTATTTGTGTAGGAAGTGGAAAACTTAATTTCAGTGCCCTCTTCAAAGGAGCCTAAACACACCAAAGAAAGTGCTAACCACCAAATTGTAACCTAAGGTGAAAGCACAGTCTATCCTGTTGCAAGTGCACAGAAGATAGTTAAAATTCAATAGGCTTCTGCTGTGGTTTGTGCAGTTGCCCAGAGGAAGGTGCACAAGTGAGGCTTCTGAAAAGAAGAGTTATTTTTTTTATATTACTCTAATGACTTTTTACCACTGGGAAAGTATTGAGCCCAGCATTAAGAAGGCAGATTGTGCATCCTGTGCAGCCCTGATGGGTCCTATGGACCAGCGTATGGTGGGATGTGGGACTCAATGCTACGCTCAGCATTGCATTTGACCGGATGTAGACATATTCCTGTGCAGCATACAGGTTAGAGGACACGCTGGAATGGCCTAAAAGTTACACCTTGCCAAGTTACATCTTGCCTAGTATTCTCTCTAACAGTGACCATTAGCAAATACTTGCTTAGAGAAATATATTTAGAGAAAGAGTTAAAGAAACTGACGCGTATAGAGTGAGTCTTCCCCAAAGCATCCTGTTCTCATGCATTTAGGATGTTAGGAATTTCTTTGTCTGGCATGGTCAGCCTATGCACGGTAACTGACATGTTCAGCTCTGGGGTTCAGCTAATGGATTCAGATGTTTAAAAGTTAGGGGAACCAAGTCCTCCTTTGGGTATAACCCTAAAACTTTTCTAGTTTTCTTTCTCATAAACTTCATCTATCTCTTCCTTTTCTGGCCTCTATACCTTTAAAAACTTTCACATTCCCAGCAACTAAAATTGCATATAAACTGCATTCAGCCAAAGGAATCACTATAATTGTTTCAGATTAGATACATTCTTTTATTTAATTATTCAGCAATTACCCACATGTTTTCACCTGTAAAGCCATGGCTGCGTTCCTATACAGATGGTTGTGTTTCAGCATTTCCTATAGTTCAATCCAGTGTAGGCTCTGCTGTTACTCCACAGCTGTACCGTGGGTGGTCCTCAAACCAGGACGCCCATACAGCTATTTTTTTCAAACAAAGTGTAGAAAGGCCCTGTGTTTCCATTATGCAGTGATAGTCTGGTTTTAGCAGTATGTCTGAAAATTCTGCTACCAGCTAGGTTTACACCCCTAAATCTCCGTAAGTCTTAAGATAAATACACATATAAGTGCAAATATATATAGTAGAGAGAAGGATATGAAATATAAAAATCCTCCCATATTAACAAGTCTAATTCTCTACCATTTTTAAATGCTTTATTTTAAATCATTAAATTAGGAATGTAATTATAATATAGTTTCCCGCTTTCCATGGGATACAATCAAATGCTTGGGGTACTGAAATTTTGAGAATGTCCTCTGCTTGCGTTAATCTTCCATTAGATGTACCAGTCTTGAGTTCTATTTTGGCTTTAGGATTAAAAGTTGTTCTTTTGAGCATGGATCACATGTAGTTTTATTACTGATTTGTGAAAGGGACATTCAGGTCAACAAAAGACATCTCTCCAGAGAATATTGTAAAATGGATATCTGTCATTTTTTAACTGCATCAGAAAGAAAGTAATAACTTTCAATTATGAAGAAAAAAAATAAGGAAAAGCTGAAACAAGCTTCTATCCTCTCATATATCTAAGGATGTCATGACCTCTTATCTGGTTCTCCAATAATATCCTTAAATGAGACATGCTATGACTGTGGTCAGTCCTAAAAATGGTTGTGCATGGATTCTGATTCAGAAGCCCAATTGAGTCTCTCCCACTGATTTCAGTAAACTACATTTCTGAGTACTCCCAGCAGTAAAAGGGACATAGGCCACATATTGAGGAGTCTTACATGTTCAGGTAATTTTATTCAATTTAAAAAACATTATTAAAATCTCTGTTGCGAAACCCAAGTAATACTTTTACATTCTGTGTCCATAATGTATCATAACTTCTGTCATAAGTTGTGTAAGGACATTTTTGCAGAATTTAAAGCAGTTATTGAAAAATCCCTTTATTTTATTGCACTCAAACAAGAGTGGTAAGAAGCTCACATTTATGGTTGGTTTTAAAACAAGGAACATAAATTCCAAAATTCCAACTTCTTTTTTATCAAATTAACCAAAATTTTACAGTCGTCTCACTACTTAACTAGTTAGGATACTTCTAAATATTTTATAATACAGGTATAATTTTAACCTCTTATTAGGGAGATAGTTAAAGTATTTTTAAGATCTTTCACGCAGGGTAAAATCAAACACTAAGACAGAATGAACAGAGCTGTTAAAGAAAGGTAATGATCATAGCAATGTCTAAATTGCATTATTCTAAGCTGTGACACAATCTTTAATAAGACTTGAGAGCAGCCTGAGAACAGTTAAGTGGCAGAGAAAAAAATCATTAAGTGACAGTCTTTGACATTATTAATTATGCCACCTCATGGGGCCAAGCAAAAAAACACCACCACAGCTCTCTAAACGTGACTATTTTGCTGGTTTAGAGTTTGAAAATATTTCATTCTAGAGCAGAATGCATTAAGAACATGTATTGTGTTATTGCCTCTCCTCATGTAAAGAAACAGATACTAAATATCAAATGAATGTAGGAAAACATCCCTTTGTCACTAAAGAAATGTTAAACATTAATTCCCCAGGTTTCCTTCTGCAGATCTAACATGGTTGTTACGTACTTTGATTTTCCCTAATAAGAACAAGTGCACAGCCAAGTCACTTTATTCCTGTAGTTATACTGTGTAAGTTTTGTGGGTAACATACAGGTGGAGATTGATGAAGCTGGGATCTTTCCATAGAAATGTGTGGAAAACTTTACTATGTAGTGCAAAGCTTTTTATTTAAAAATTATTTATGAATTCCTAGTAATTGGTTAAGAAAATACATATTACATGATTAAGTCTTTCCTTTTCCTCAGTATTTTGTTCTCCAGTGTAATCAGATTTACTTACTAGTATAAAACAATGTTTTCAATGTTACTCCTTTTTTTTTATTTATTTCTTGCAATCCTCAGGACTTGGCCCTTACACTTTTCATTCTGTAAAGTAGTCGCTGAGGTACAACATTTGTTGTTCCCTTTGGTTGGATTTTGGAAGTTTTGGCTGATGTCATTTTTCTAGAAATAATCTGCTCTTTGTAAATGTGTGATCACTGAGCTTTATTTTTATAAGAAAGTGAAATAGAAGGGGTTTTGTCTGCAGACTTCTGTGCTTGCAGTACTCCATGTGACTCCATGGCCTTTAAATTCTCACCAGCAGTTCATAATTAAAAGAAATTCTCATTAGAGAAATCATGGAAAGATTAAACTTTCCTAATATACAACAAACAAAAAATATTAGAAGTAAATTTCAGAGAACAGCAAGTTCTCAAATGCACTTACTATTTGCATGTATCCCTGCCCAGTATGTCAGTGATTAAATCATTGTAGAGGTTTACATAGGAATCTCCAAAGTGATCAGACAACTGTAACTTTTGTGGTCACTATTCTTAAACGTCAAGGATCAAAAAAGTTTTAAAAATAAGCAGTTTAGTTCTCATGTTCCTTGTTGAGATTTTTGTCAATACAAATCCCATCAAAAGTCTGTGCACCCCATGTGAGCAAACTGAGATTCAGTCAGTCAGACAGATATAAAGAAACTGTGTGTATTGCTGGCATATTTCTATACAGTGTGACATTGCTTATGACGTAAAGGATAAAGCAAATTCAAATGCATCTCATTTCTTGTCACTTCCCATGGAAGCTAGGCAGAATCTCTGGGTCTTCCTGCATAATGTATAGTTCAGTTAGTCAGATGCATTCATAACTACGATAGCCATCCAGGCTTCTGATGCATATTATTTAAGCTCTGGCTGTAAGCTCTGGCCTGAGATGTAGGGTGGATTATCTCCACTCTGATTTTAAGATCCACCCTGCAGGATAGCTCTGCTTTACACACTGTTTTTTCGGTGTATATTGAGGGGATATGATATTCCCTGTCTCTACCTTTCCTGAGAAGTATAGGCCAATGCCTCACGCTACCTCCCAGAAAATACTTCTAATAAAAGTTACAGGAAGTGCTTGAGGTGTTCTTTTAAGATCAGCCCTGCTTCAAAGCTGCATTTGTTAAATGTTTCAGAAAGAGGAGTCGCTCCTCTGGGAGACAAAGGCTCCAGAAACTCACACTTAACGAATACAGACAGAATCCTTCCCCAGGTTTCTGTAATAGTGGCAGAGTTACGGACTTTGTACCAGTGGGGATGGAGAAGACACCAGGGTGCGTGCATGAAAAAAGGAATCTTGAAAAATTTAAGTAATTTTAAGTAAATTTTAAAAATAGTGGTTTAGTATAGGCAATCCTTCATTTTTTTTCCTCTGTATGTGTAGCTGCTTTTCTTTCTGGGGAAAAAAAAAAAGGTATATTTATAGATAAGGAGAAACAAATTTTGTAGGGCAAGGAGTACTGCTTGCTGGTATCTTCCTTACTGTTTTGCCATTTGGATTATGCTGTGCAAGTGGAGCTAAACAGTAAATTTATTCCACTGAAATTCAATTAGTGCATATGAAATCAAGTTCCCCTGAGGCAAAAATCTGCTAAGTAAATAGAAGAATTCCCTTGCATGCACCTGTATTTGGAGTAGCTCGTCACACTATAGAGATCTGAATGGCAAGACAGGCATTTTAATCTTCACGCTTGAGATTTCAATACTAACAGACACTGCTGAGAGCAAGGCTTCCAGAACTTATGTGTTGTTTCCGGTCTTTGCAAGATAATTCTTCTCCAAGTAGCACAGCTAGTGGTTCATGGTGACTAGAGAACTCCCTCCAGTGGGAGATTTATTGCATGAACTCTACTTGAAACCGTGCTCTTCTAGTGACTGTCTCTCTTTGGCAGCAAATGCATCACAAGCTATTAACATCTTGCTCCCTTTTGCCTTTCTACAATAAATCTGTAATCTCTTATATTTCTAAAAACAACACTCTGTAAAGCACATTGTGCTTTGCTTCAAGGAGCTGTGGTTTGGTTCCTGAGCAGGATACAGGTCAAACAGTTAAAGGAATTAAGTTCAAGGTTTACCTGCTACACACAAGAAAGGATAGAAAGAAACGGAAAGACTGCTTCCCCACTGTTATTTCTTATATAGAGGAGCAACAGTGGCAGTGGGGCATAAAAATTTTGTTCCATGTAATTTGTGACAGTGGGTTTAGTGTCTTCTGAAAGGGCAGCTGGAAACACATGCTGCAGCCTCCTTCGGAATGACACATCCACTACAGATCCCAGGGCCATTTGCATTCTTGACAGTTTTTGCTCTAATCTGTGTCCTGTACCTCTGGTTGTCCCCGCCTGTACACCTTTCATTGTAAGGAACAATATGTAATGCCAGAAAAAAAGTTCTGTAATATAATGTGCCATGAGTATTTTCCTGATCTTATATATACATTTTCTGTAGAATTTTGTAGTACTTCCAGAAGCTACTATTACGAATAGTATAATGATACATGCCTCATTTAAAACGTAACTTTCTGCATTAAGCTTCATGTTCCTTAGGGTTTCGATTTGGAAATAGAAATATTTGACAACCAAACGGGTGCAGAACAGGCTTTGACTATAGAAGTTCCCTTGTGACACATCTAATGAGGCAATTCTGCATTTTTCTCTACTGTCCATCTTTAATGCAACGACGTAATTCTGTCTTGTACTTGTTCTTTGCCCTTCTTCAGGTATCTCAGCTGCCATGTTATTGGGAATTTGTCTTCCTACCTAGGGCCTCCATTAATGCTCTCAGATTTTTATTTTTTTTTCTGAACAGGAGAACCCTGATTATTCCAAATAATCTGCTCAGCTTTTTTCAGTTAGAAACACTTTTGAAGGAAAATGTTAACATCTACACAGATTAGTGCATTTTCACAAATGTAGGACAAAATTACAGAAAAAGATCTCATTTTTCTGAGGGAGGAAAAGCCTGTCTTTGAATAGAAGGTAAGCATAACTCCCTTCACTTCCCAACTATATTATTTTATATTTCTAGTTTCCCACGCTTTATCACGTGCAATCCTCTCTCCCAATCCCTTGCCTCCATTGAAATAGCAGATCTGAGCATTGGCTTTTGAGCTGGCACAGGAACTGCTGATTCACACTGTATGCTCTGCTGTACAATACTATTATAAAATACTGTAATAAGAGGTAAGATTATTTTTTTAGAAAAAAACGCCTTAAAAATTGCTTTAGAAGCTTGAGAAATACAGTATATTTCTATTTCTCATTTTCCTTAATCTAAATAAATAATTGAAAAATACACACAATGTTCTATATTATGAGAAGAGCAAATAACGCACAAGCTTCCCAACCACAAGAGAAAATAAACCTATGAAATTAGGTTTAAATAAAAATAATATATAAAAGAAAATATAACATAATATAAAAATAAATATGTCGCTAGCATATTAAGTGTGATTTGTTCTCACAGCAATTCTGTCCAGGGTTGTTGCATACAAGACACTTTGAATAGAGTTTTAACCTGGAATGTGAGAACTAGCCCTGCTGAGTACACCAAGATTTACCAGACATTTGGCACCTATGAGCTCTTACATCAGGATTCTGCTCTCATAGAGTGCTCAGCAGACTGAAAGCAGGAATGTGGTGACAAAAACAGGACAAGTGGAAAGTTCTTGTATAATTTTGACACTAGGGAGATACTGTCAGAGCTACTCACACTATATTGATGTGATACATTATTGTGGAATCTGAGAGCAAGGTAGGAGACCAAACTTCGTCTGTGCACACTTGCAGGCATAAGTTTAAAATCAATATGATTCCATTAACTTCTCTGATTAATCTTGTAAGACACGTCTCAGTTATAGAGCCGTGAAACAGTCTCTCATTTTCATGTTCATGCCTGCGCCAAGTAGCCCTGCAGATAGTTGTTTGCTGCCATGGGGGAAGTATGTGCTACAGGTGCGCAGTCCCTGTCCTCGTTAGAGCGTGAGGAATTGCTGTTCTTGCCATCTCAGTACAATGGACTTCTCTCAGGAAAAACTGCTGGTGTCCACGCTGTGTGAATGAGGTCAGTTCTCATGGCAACCACGCTTTATCCGCAGAAATGTGCATTGTTTCCTAACACTTTCCCCCTCTGTGTAGAAATGATGTAAAATCCAAGGGAGCAGAAGAGTAAGAAAGAAACCTAATTGCCATGCAAGCGGCAAACACCGTGACACTTATTTACCTTTCATGCTGATCACTATTGTTTCACAAATTATTAAGCAGCCCGAAGTATTACGAAATGAGATGTATTTTAAGAACACTCCATTGGGGTTGCTCAGCAACATGCCCATACAATAGATTTTTTTAGACAGAAATCAAGTTCATGCAGGATTAGTTACCGTCGGACGTGGCAGAAACCAACAGCTATATTGCTGTGTGCCTCAGGGGATTATTCCAGCCACTTCCTCCCTCCCTCCTTTTCTTCCCCCCTTCTCCAGTTTGAGGAAGCTTGTCCGGGCTAGGCTGATCCCATGGGAGGTTGGTAAGAAGAGAGGAACTGCATTGTTGGTGGGACTGGCCAGAGTTCCTGCTCCCACCCCAGTGAGGCTCCTGCCAGCAGGGGATGAGGTGGCACGATGGTGACTGTGAGAGCACTACGCCTTTAACACGGGAATTCTCTGCTGATAGTGTAAGGTTATGTTAAATCTCCTTTGTAGAACTAGCAGCAGATGGGGTTGGGTTTTGGTTTTTTTCCCCAGATTCAAAAACCTTTTGAACGGGACAAAGGTGTCCCTCGCACTTTTAATGGCATTTTCACTCATTTAAAATGGAGCAAAGGCTTGCCCTCAGCCTAATGAAAACAAACATTTACTTTGATTATAAGAACAACCTCAGTTTTGCCAGCCTAAGCGTCTTCTAACTCCTCAGACCACAAAGCAGAAGCGCAGCTAGGAAAAAAGCCTCCCCTACAGAGAACAGCCACTAATTTGCTGGGAGGCTACTGACAGCGCTGCTCCCAACTGCGTGGCACAGCTCAGAGGGCAGATCCAGTTGTAAAAGTTCTTGCTCTCATACCTTAACGCAATTTCTGTCCTTGTGACTTTTATTGACACCTTAACTGATTGCTCTCCAACCCCTTCCGATGGTATTTGTAAAGCTAGTGTCACGTACCCTTAAGTCTACCATCAAGACTGATCACAAAACCTATAATTAGACTATTAGTTAGTAAAAACCATAAAGTACTATATTTATTTTAGATTATTACCTTCTTTGTTGTCATGGGGGTCACTGTAGATAGAAGCCAGGGTAAACAAGGAGAAAATGACAAAAGCCAGCAAGATGAAAGCTACTTCAAGGTTTGTAAAGGGCAGCTCCATGAGCTGTTAGTGCTTCGCCTAGGAAAAAAGAGTAAAGGTTTACACGGCTGGCTGTGGAAAGGGACTGCTCCCGATGGAGTAGTTAAATCTTTAGTCAGAAGGATACTAGATCCTGGTCAAACTGGTTGAGTAACTTTACAGGTAAGGAAACAATACTGCTGGCTCATACAAGAATGCAGGCTCAAGCCCTTTTTGCAGAGGAGGACATAGTATGTACATTCCTCTAGGGGATATTTACAGCAGTTATTAAAGTTGTGCTTAACTGGCTGTGTATATCTATCTGTATCCTATATTTATTGTATACACATTTATGTGCAATGCATTTAATTGCAGGAACATATTTTGACTCTGAAAGAGTAGTAAATAAATCCCTATTAAAAAAAAGGATCTGTAAATATCTATAGTAAAGAATAGATTTTCTTAACAGTAAACTCCTAGTATATAAAAAGTCTACCTTCTGTGTAGTGGAAAATTTAATACATATGAGATAAAGCACCAAGGTTACAACCAAATTACAAATCAAATCCCAATCAATAGTTAGTCCAGGAATTCTGAAGTCAATGGAAATTTAAAGTGTTTACTTGCTCACAGGATTTATCTCTAAAAAGCAGTCTCCCTGAAATACATTTGTACAGAGAAGTTGAGAGAAATCAGAAGCACATAAAAAAAAATGAAAACAGCTTGCAGTAATTAAAGGGAAGCCAACACTTACTGATTGCCAGGAATTTGTGTGTACATTCCATTGGGGTTTCTTCAAAATCATCCCAGTTCTAGAAAATGGTTCAGTGTCAATGGATTAATCACTCACATTAATCACTCACAGCTGGAAGGATCTAATGTAATGTGATTCCCTGACATTTTTCAGTTGCTGCCTTGCTGGTGGCAGGTACAGTCCACATCAGACTAGAGAGCGGTGAAAGTGGAAGGAGAAGGCACAGCTCAACAAGTTTTTTTTTTTCCTCGTACCTGCCTTCAGGATGCTGGCGATCTGCAAGCAAACTGAAGCAACAGAAATTGTAGCAATGCCATTGGGGCAGTCGAGACTGAAGTTTGTACATTGTAAATCATGTTGAATTTTAAGCCCTAGTAAAATATTAACATAATTGTAAACAAGACTAACTAGTATAATAAAGAAACCCAGCTCGGTAAGTGTATCAGGAAGAATTTTAAAATTCAGATCCATACTGATATAAGCAATAATTATTGGAATGATATGGCTATGTTACCAAACCTGTATAGATGCAACTTGTATGAAAAATGGTCCTTTGAGAGATTTTTCTGACTACTTTGTGAGAATTTTTTTTGCTGTAAAGTCTTGAGTTGAAAAACACAAATACTATGTATTCAAAGTAAAGCATTGGTCACCTCTGACTGTATTAGCTACTTGTTAATTAAAGAGGATTACTAAACTATTTTTTTTTAATATTCTGATTATTCTATTATTTTAAAATATAAAATATTTCGATGTTGCTACTTTTCAGCTCTGATCTTTTGTAAGCAGGAGTGTTTCCACAATAGGCAAAGGAGTGGTGCTTGTGAGACCCAGTATCAATAACGCCTGAATAAATAAGAACTTGCAGAGATCATTTGATCTCTGTCACATCCAATGTATCTTCAGCTGATCATTTTTGCAACAAACACTTCATTAGTAGCTATTACTAGTACTACTGTATGATTTCTAAGAGTGAAAACACAGTTACACGTATTGCTACTTCCCTGTCTATATGACAGATTAATTGCTTACCCCATTTTATACGATGTAACCAAAGAATCACCTGTTTTGGTGAGAGGTAAACTTACACCTCTCTATCTGTTGAAAAATCTATTATTGGCTGTATGTATCCATGCTTTTTCTTTGCAATAGATATTTATATATCTGCCTGAATTTAAATGTGAATGCAAAACTTCCAGCTTTTCCTATATACAGAGTAAAATTCTTTCATTATCCCATACATCGATAAAGTTGATGACTCTTTTATGCTCTTCTTAACTGATAAAAATAAAGTTGTGTGCAACTAAAGAAGGGACCTGATTTCTGAACATATGCTACAGTGGATTAGAACTTAGCCTGCAATTTCCTTAAGGAAAGTCATTAAGTGAAATTTTGTATTGTTGTGCATATATGTGTATTCATTTATGTAAATGATATTTTTACCTATACACTGTTGAGTAGTGTAATATCAATCATAAAACCTTAGACAATAGGCACAACAAGAAAAAAATTAACCTGACCAGCCAAAACTGATGGTTGATAATGCTTTTTAAAGCTGCTAAGTCCTGTTTAAAGTACTTGGAATAGAACATCACATTTTTTTTCTCTTTGCTGTTGGCAGTATTGGTTATCTGGCTGCCATACCTTTAAAAAAGGATACAAGTAGAGCCATCTACTGGTGTTGAAGTATAACTATCACTAAAGAGAAAGAGAAGTCATAAACAGTTAAAAAAAATTAAAAGTGTTAATTCTGAATTTATTCTAATATATATATTTAAGCCTGAATGAAGACAACACTTATTAGCAAAAATATGTATCTGTCAGAGCAAAATTTTAATTTGACTTAATGTTAAAAATCATAGAACATTATAATAAATTATTAAATTGCAATGTTCAGATATTTGTACATTGTCCATTGTACACATTGTCTTTCTTCTTGGAGTCTAGTTCAATGAAGACGTATTCAATGGAAGACCAAAATCATCTGCCTATGTCCTACTGTTGTCATGTACAGAGAAACTATGCAATATTTGTTAAAAATAGAAGGTTTGTGCCTCATATTGAGGTTTATTAATAATTTGAGAGGGCTTTACAAACAGACACAAATTCTGTTTAGATATCTACAATGCAGCTAAAGAACATAGGGAATTACCCCTCATATGTGGTAAATAAAATGTTATCTGATACAAATCTCTAAGTTCCTAAGCCATATTTAAAGTTCAAGTTCTTTTTCATCTCTATAGGAAGAAGTGTTAAACAGAAAGATTAAGAATGAACTCAAAACCAAAAACCTTATTTAGCATCATCTTATGACGGGGAATTTTCAGAGCAAAACCAGAGGTACTAGTGTCAGAAGAGAACCAAGGCTTTCAGTTGAAACAGGGAAGGTGTTTGTAAGTAACCTGTCTTTTCCACAGAGTCTAATATGTTGTCACTGTTTACCTGGAAAACTATGAGAACTTTCTTTTCTCACCCCTATAAGATGCATCTTCTGTATATGTTACAATACAAAGGTTATACAAAACCTTCAATCTTCTTTAGAGGCTGACAAGTCTACCATATGTTTTCAGCTGTGGGATACATAGGAAAATGTCAGTAGGACATTTTGACAGTAGGACAAAAATAGCTGGAAAGCAAAACATGTTTTCTGAATATTAATAACCTCTCAATACATGGGTTATTCACTAAATTTCTAACATCATTCTCCATCAATGAAAGCAGATTGTTATGAGCTGGGTAAAAATAAGGAAAAGAACTAAATAGTTCTTTATAGTTCTAATAGAATAGTGAAAAAATAAAGACAAAAGTTGATAGCCTCGTAGAGAAATTGGACTAGCCTTCACCATTACTATGTGTTTACAGGGACACTATCAAAATACTGTAAAATTACCGCACTCAAGATACAGTTGCTGACATTTTACTGGAGATCAGTGAAACTCCAGATCTTTGTAATGAATTCTGATAGTTTTGCAATCAGATTAACTTGGAAAAAGATAAGGAAGTCAAGATGATTTTTGAAATGTTGTTAAAAAGTTTGTATTGAACTGTGTATGTATCTATTTATATATGTGTGTATATATATCTTTATAACACTCTAAAACCAGATAAGACTTGCAGAATGTTCGGTTCCAGCCCAATCCAAATGATGTATCTCATGATTTATCAGTTTACCAGGTGGGGAAAACGAAGCCAGCACCAGAGCTAATGTTCTATGGTTGTATAACGTTTCTTTCTCCAACTTTTTCAAAGAAATGTGTGTTCAGTGAACAGATTTCTTGGATTTTTATTTTCTAGATTAAATTTTGGCCCACTGAAATCTTTGGAAAGCTTATCCATTACCTTGGTGTGGCTTGGATCTCACGAACTCTGTAGCAAGTGCCTCCTTAAATATGTTTGTTGACTTGTGTGGGATGACTGAGAAAATAAGGAACTAATTGTCAAGACTAAATCTATATATCATGGCCTTAGAAAAGATGAAAGAAAAATGTGAGACTGAAAAGAAAAGAAAAATCCACCATTTCTTGAAAAATCCACCATTTCTTGAAGCAGGGCTTTTATCATAAGAGATTAGACAAGGACAGAATGGAGATTTGAATAAGAACTCAGTGGGAGCTGGACAGAATTAAATCCATAATTTGAAGTCTTACTTTTTCTTTCTTTCTTTTTTTTTTTTTTTAAGTCTATGCACACTTTTTTCTATTCTAGGTTGCTTATTGTCAATAAAAATATCATGCATTTTCTTTAGGAATGATAAAGTAAAATTGTAGGGAAAAATTGAATATGGGACAGGTAGAAAATATAAAGCAAACATATATTCTACCTATCTAGATGCCTGTTCTTGTCACTGGAAAGAATGCTGCCAATGAAGTGGAAATAGTTTTCATGATAGTGCTTGTATTTAATATAAATTCTTACGGGTTTTACACCTCCTTATACACTGACACTGCTGTCATTGGTGGTGTTGATCACTTCTGAAACCGATCTGTGGACTTGACCCCGTAGATAGTATACTCAACCCAATAAAGTGTCAGAAAATGAGGAAGAGCAATATCCAAACTTTAAAAATGTTCTGCTTTAATTAAAATCCAAAGTTGTAACTGACAGAACTTATTTGAGCTCATAAAAATGGTTGACTAAACCAAATAAAGTGCAAGGGTCAAAAAGTTACTTATGAATGTGTAATGTCTACAGTTTCAATCTGGTGATTGTTCCTATTGCTGATAACATGAGGTACCTACTTTACACAGGCCAAGCAAAGCAAATATGAGCTTTGTAAGGTATTAACTTTAGTTATTTGTCTTAATACAGTGGAACATATATCTACATTTGGTCTCTAAATTTCTAGTTTTCAATTTTTTACATGTATCACATAATAAAATTATGTTACGCTGCCATTTCTTGAGAAAGATTTTCATGCAAATGTAGCCTTCTTTTCTTTACAGTAACAAATACTGTATTAATGAGAGTAACATTATTCATAAACCTACTGTATTTTGTTTACTATAAAAAATTCCTAAAGTTTTTATCATTAAAAAAACAGTAATAAGAGGCAGGCTCCATATTAAAAAAAAAAGAGTTCACACACCAGAGGGAATGGATCTGAGGCAGATTCTACTAAAATGGTTTTTGAAGCTCTATCATTAAAGGCACTAAATGAATTTGTTAGTTATTACACTTTCTCCACCCTTTGCTCCTTTTCAACTGTCGTTCAATTTTGTTTCTTGGCAGGTCTTTCAATTGTCCAAATATTGAAAATCTGACTCCTATGCTATAACATCATCTATTGCAAATTAGCATTATTTGCTAACTAAGATGGTGAAGATCTGATGAGCAGCTTCTTCAGTGAATCATAACCTTCTGAGTCATATGCCATGGTGGGTTGGGTATCCTAATAAAGGAGGTAAATTGTTTAAATTTTCTTGGTTTTTTATGCAGCATAACTATATCCCTGGCGATTAGCTTCAGATTGAACTGAAATAGAAACAACTGAATCAGATACAAAGGTAAAGGTTAGAGAGGGGCTGTGGAAGGAATAGTCAGAGTAGAAAAAAAAAATTTCCAGAAGAATAAATAAGTGTCAACGTGTACAGTGTGTGTATATCAAAGAGGATAAGAACAGCCCTTGGACATACATAGCATAGAATCATAGAATGGTTTAGGTTGGAAGGGACCTTAAAGATCATCTAGTTCCAACCCCCCTGCCCTGGGCAGGGACACCTCCCAATAGAAATATCTGCAACTCCCTAGTTATCTCAGTATATCCTAAATTCATAGTGGGTATGTTCCAGACTCTTGTTTGTTGAATCTGCTCATTTTATTTCCTTAACTTGTATTCTAAGCTAATCAAAGTGTAACTTAAACCAGGTATGTTAGCCATGAAAAATGCAATAAGGTATAACTTTATTATGGTTATTATACTCAATGATAACTAGTTCAATATAAGGTAAGACACTTGCTCCCTTCATAGGATTTAGCTTTATTAACAATTATATACAAAACAGGTTACTTCTGAATTTCTTCCAAGACTATAAGGTTTTAATTTTTTACAAATATATATATGTAACTGTGGCTACATCAGAAAACACAGATCCTGTCTGTGAGATACTAGAAGACACGAAGGGGGACTACGTCATCTTCCATTCCAAGTCAGTGCTAATTATCCTTTAACTTTAATATAAAAAAGATAGATTGGGTACAAAATTATGACCAGATTTTGCAGTGTAGTAATGCTTTTAGCTTAGATTATATCAATAAGAGATGGTGTTCAAGACTTCACAGGAAGCATAACTCCCTTTCCAGTATTTTTCAGCAGTATATCTGTATAATACTAAAAACTTAAGAGAAAGACACAAAATAAGCAAACATAAAATTGTTGATCTATTAATTCATTAGAAAACAAATAATTAAGCCCATTTTTTTTCAACCTAACTCATCTGAATATGCAGTTGTATGGTATATATTGTCAACTGTTATCTTTGTGTTACTGAACCAGGTGACTGCTTACTTACTAGCATGAATAAGAAGGCTACGTTTATTTTTCCATTGCCACACTTCTATTTGTGGGGTACAGCTTGCCTGGACAGAGGTCTCCTGTTTAAAGCCACAGCTAGAATGAAATTAGGGCTTGGTAACAGCAAGTTCCACTTGGGTTCCTTTTTTCCCTTCTGTTTTCTCACAGTTGTCTAGAATTTGTTTTTTCTCACAAAAGCTTCAAAACTGAGAACATTTCACAGCAAGGAAAACTCTGCAAGTATTTAACTGCTTTGAACACACATTTACAGATACATTTTCATACTCACAATCATATCCATATACAATGCGAATTATGTGCTCCTAGTACATAAAAACAATATTGGAGTTAGAAAGTAGATTTATGTTGGCTCTCGTGTTTATTGTTTCACTAAAATGATCAGGTGGAAAAAGATCTGGTGGAAAAAAGCCAGAAAGGTTAATTGTCTTTTGAGCCAGTGGTAAATGACTTCTACTAGCTACTTTTTTTTTTTTTTTTAGGGTTCAGTTTATCTCAGTGATGTGGCAAAGACATTAAATAGAAGGAATTGGCCAGTAGTGAATGCTCCTTCATTGTCAAAAGACCATGGAGACAAGGTATCTGCTTCCTGCAGCCACAGCTCACAACCCCAGCACCATTCCTCTGGTAGATCCACAGTCCAGTACTGCCTGTATACGAGGTCTGGACAGTACGGGGTCTGCCAAACCCTGACTCTCAATTCCTCTGTTAAAGCTAACTGGGTAGTGGGCTAAGGCGCTAAGTTGGCCTTTCAAATATCCTCATACACTTCCACTAGTGCTATATGAAAAGGACTAAAATTTAGTTTTCAATTCATCTAAGTATAAGTCAAGAGTGAACAAATCTCTACTTGTGTGACTAAATTATTTTAATGTATCTAATGAGAATTTCTGGGAATAATTTGGACTTGGATAACTAATAATGGGATATTCTTGCTGATTTGATCTTATAGTGCCACATATATTCCTCAGTTGAATCACTCTTTTTATAAAACATTGTTATAGCTGTCAACACTCTAATATCTTATTTACAATTAAATCCAGTACTGTGAATGCTTAAAGGAAATATTTTGGAAACTCATTTTATGCCTTGTATCGTCTGGACTCTGTAGATGTCACTCTTTTGTGTGTTGATATTTTGCTGTTAAATGAATATGAAAGGGCATTATGATTTATTTGGGTGCTTAAAAATACATTACAAAATAAATATACAAATATCTGATTTCACATGCAGGAATACCTATTGTCCTTCATTTATTGCCATTATCCTAGGAGCAGTAGCTAAAATAGTAGTTGACATAAAGATATATTTTATAATTTTCTCAGAATGCCAAAGAAATCTGTAATTACTGGTGTAACTCAATCTTGTGGTTTTATATTTATTTTGGTATCTCAAAAGGAAGTAACTCAGCAATTTCCCTCAACTGAATATTTAAAAAATTCCCTCCCACGTACTCAAAAAGTGGTCTATGGCCTTTTAATACAAATATATTGTATGTGTCCTTAAGCAGTGTGGGACAGCCTGTCATTTGGGGCTTCCTTGCTCTCCGCTAAGCCTACAGAGATTAATGTGCACATTGAAATCAGTGAAGTCAAAATAGAAGTAGCACCCAATTATTTTGGTATCCTACTGTTTCTCTTTCTTGCCTCCTTCTATTGCATGTGGCCTGTTGTCACCGAAATTCTTGTTGCAGACCTTCCTGGACTGAAACTTTGCAGCCATAACAAATTTGACTGAAATAGCTGCAGGTCCAAATTGGCTCCAGACTTTACTCTGCTCCTGAATCTCAGATGGCGAATTTATTTATAGGTGTCTGCTTGCTTTTGTCTCCCACTGACAAGATACTACCTACCTTATACAAAAATACATAGCTGATGATGTTTTGATACAAAAATTACTACAGCCAAGTATACTTCCAAGGTACTTTTTTAGAAAAATCTGTATCCATGTGTTCCAATTTATAGATAATCCTCTGTGCAGTCAGAATTTTTGAGCTCTTACTATAGAAAATGGTACCAAATCAGCTAAAAGAAGAAACGGGAGTAGGATACATAAAAGCCTGTAGGTTGGAGGAATAAACATGTTCAGATTTCGGTTGTGAGAAATCACTATCTGGAACTGATGAAACTATTTTCTTCCTTGAAGACAACATTGTCCCTGTGTTAACTCATTTAAGGGACACAAATGGATAATGACTCAATTTAAGAACATCCAGATTCCATGCAGGCAGCTATTGCGTTTAGATAACATTTTAGGAATATCCTATGGTATGCAAAGCTCATTGAGAATGGCTACTTAATTCAAGTTACTCTGAGCTATCTGTATGCATCTTTTCAGTTTGACATTCACACTATCAGTTTATAGTTTATATCATATGCAGTGCCTACAATTGCAAATGACCAAACCAAAGTTGAATGGGATAATAAAGCTTTGTATTCCCACACCTTTGACATACTATAATCAGCAGAAAGAGTAGTGTGTATTTATGTAACCTTTTGCCTGCGGTATGTAATTTCCATTTTCAATTAGTTTACTTTTCAGGCAGTGGATAAAGTTTGGTTTTGCACTGTCTACTGGAGACTTGATTTTGTGCCTTGAGTTTGACCTCTGAGAGGAGAAAGTAAGGAATACTAGAAAAAATGTTTATTCAGAAGTCTCAAGTTTCCTAATGCCCACAGACCCTGCTGAATTTCACGGATCTTTACTTAGGGAGTTAAATTAACTTAAACAAATATGGTGGTTTTTTTCTATTAGCCTGAAATCAGAGAATGGTATTTTAATTATTTTTAAAAGGGAAAGAGACAATTTGATTTTAACCAAATGACATCTTTATTGAAAGTTTGGTAGAAGTAATTCTGATAAGTCTGTTAAAGGAGAACTGAATTAACATAAAAACAGTTATTGAAGAGCTCTATCCATACATAAGCACTTTGGAAAAATTCCAAAGAAAGATGTTGTTATTTATAAACCTTAACTAATTCAGTTTTATATATTTATTAGAAAATTCATTTTATTGATATCAGGTTATTTTACTTTATAACCTCCTAACTTCTTAATTATTGTAAATGTTTAGGACTGTTCTTCCTAACTTCTAGGTCCTCTGGTTTTTTTAATAGTTAGGAAAAGTGTACACATCCTCAACTTCCAGGGCACGATTCTCTTGACATTCCCTAACTCCTTAGTGAGGCATCTGTGCTCCTAAACTAACTGTCCAGTCTAATAGCTCAGAATGAATCTGGATTCAGTACATTATCACAAGACGGAGCCCTTATCAACACCAAATTCTTAAGTTCAGTACATGATTTTGCAGACCTACGTTAATCCCTTTCCAAGAGAAACGTAGGTTCTGTGCACATGCACTGAAAGTAGTTTCACTCTGCAAGAGGATCTTCTGAGGCAGGTTAAATGCAAACTGACCATTTAAGTAGGAAAAAAGCCTAGAAACTATGGTTGAGTGTTTGAGCAGGATCAAATTGTGATTTTTATATTATATCTCTCTATACTCATTTCTTTGATTAATGAGATTTTATTGGTGAATGCAGATAGAGTCTTCATTCTGGGAAGTCATAGTAAGAGCCTTCATAAGAGATTCATAACAGCCTTCATATATGAGGATTACCTGTGTGTTAGGAACTTGTTACTCATCTTTGTTTTTTAAGTTAAAATGAGCGCAGAGATCTGTGCAGCATGGTAATAAGTTCAAAATGAAAAAAATAATAGTAAACAGATCAGCTTGTATAAACTAGATTGCTTCATCCTACTTAAGCCTTTTATTCTTTCAGTGTACAAAAATATATTTTACGTAACTTCTTGATTCCATTTGGGAATGGAGGCAGAGAAAAAAAATACAGATGTGGAACAGCCGTAGGAACTCCATGTTGTTCCATCAATGTTCCATAAAGAGTTATGGACACCTTGTGCTTTGTCACAAGTTTTGAGAAATACAAGCTCCAGAAAATACTAAAATTACACCTGCAAATTATTTCCATAATGCCTCAACATTTGGTAATTTCTTCCAACCCTAGAAAGTATCTCATTTATGCATTCAGACTTGAGCACCAGTCTGAGAACTGGGATTGTGGTCTGTCATGGTGGCACTTCTGGGTTACAAAAAACGGCTGGTCCATGAGGGTCCATTGGTTACATTTGGATTTTAATTATTCGTAGGAGCAATGCATCAAAGAGAGAAGGGTGATGTTTTACATATTAAACCTGTTCTGAGCATGTGTTTCACCCAAGTTTAATAAAGATTCTCTGGAATCCCTTTTTGTAGAATATGTACAAGGATGTAATAAAACTCTGACATTTGAGCTGTTTATAGGTTACTAAATCAAATGAGGCTTAAGGCAGTGAAAAGTGCACGTAGACATTACGGGATGATACTCCTGAGGTTCAAAACATGTTATCCAGATCTTTCTTTGATCAGTAACTGTATTATATAAAGGAATTTTAAAAAGAGATCCCCTACTGAGGAGTAGAACCTGTATCTGGAGAAGTATCTCAAAATCATAAGAGTCAAATCATGATCCCCACTGCCACGCCCCAATATTTCTCAGTCTTCCTAATAAAACCAGGAGGGAAATACGATCTCTCTTAATTTTCTTATTTATTCCTTATGAATGTAAGTATTTTGAAGTCCAAAGTATGATCCTTTCAGGCTCATCTTTCTTTTCTGAAAAAAATTGTGCTTCTGCTTCCACTGCATTAATTTATGAAACATATGTAATGTGAAACATTTTAGAAGAGAGAATTATACTAAGTATTCTTATTGGTATGCATATCCTTAGAACTAGATGGCTGAGAAAGGTGTGACCTTAAATTTTCTCACATCTGCGTATGTGAGGAATGTATACATATTGTATGCGTATACATGATAAATAATCTATTAAAATGATCTGATAGAAAACATCACAAGTATTTTTAGATAGCAAGACATATGAGGCTAGAGCATTATCGCTCTAAATTTTTTTTCAACTATTTTTATTCTTATTCTTGTGAAAATTCAATACTGTCAGTTGCAAACTGTCAATGGGAACCTAATCTGTCTTAATTAAAAGCGTTAGTAAATTCTGAATGATGTTTTTAAAACAATATCTTTCTTTAATTTCATTTTTCCTTATTTTAGGCACAGTTTTACAGGGAGAAATATTCATTGGGGCTTAATATTACTTCTTTTGTTCTGTGTGAGAAAATAAATTTGTCATATAATGTCATGGTGCTGTAATGGTGAAATTTTTTATGATGTTGACCGGGCAATAACTTTAAACAAAATAGAAAAGGATAGTTTTAATTTTCAGATTTCTTAAGCATGTTTGTCTCTAAACACTTTAATAAATCAGGACTTATGTTATAGATTTCAGGTAGCTTCCACATATTTTACTGAAAGGCAGAGCGTTTCCAGGCTGCATTAGTAATGATTGTGTCTCCTCTGCTAGTCACATAATTATTGCTTCTTCACCACTGAGTACTATTGTTCTTCAGAAAGTTAAAGAAAGGTTCCTCTTCATCTTGACCATAAATATAGAAAAAAAATTTCTCATTTCCTTTAAAAAAAACATTCCTTCCTATTTCTGGTGTGTTATGACCCTATGAGGACTGTTAAACTTTGCTTCTTTATTTTGTGAATAGCACCTGTCTCATCTACCCATGATTTATCTAAGGAACGGGCAGACTGACAAAGAGAATTTTCTTATTGTCAGTAATATTATGATGACTTTAGCAATCCATGCAAATCTGTAGAATTATAAAAATCCCTACTATTAAGTGTAAAATGTACGTGAAACATTAAAAATCATAGGAAAAGCATCTGATACAGATTTGGTTATAAACTCAGACCTTCAGCCAGGTTTATGAATGATGGTTGCCTGAGAGCCTGATGATGAGAGAATGACAGTTACCTGAGAGCCTGAGCTCAGCTGCAAATGAATTAGCTCTGTTTTGGAGCAGAGCAGAATGGTCTTTAAGTGACAACCAAAAACTATACAAGAGATCTATGAAAAGCCAAAACCTGAGCCTTCCTCTGAGTCTTTGACTAACACCTTTATGCCAGTCAATTTTGCTGAGACCAGAGACTTTGAAAGTGTTTGGGGTGTCCTTTTGCAGATGCGTGTGGGCAACTTCACTGGTGGCTGGGCTAGCTATCTGGCATTAGGTAAGATGGAAGAAGGACACAGAAGGGAAAGGATAAAGTGGAAAACAAAGTGATGAGTAGTGCAAAATTGTTAAAGTCTTTATTGCTTGACAATGCATTGCTGCTAATAAGGAAGAGATTAGGTATGGGTTGGTACGTGAATCACACAAAATCACACAGAATTGAGGGGTTGGAAGGGACCTTTGGAGATCGTCTAATCCAACCCCCCTGCCAAAGCAGGTTCACCTAGAGCAAGTTGGACAGGAATGCATTCAGGAGGGTTTTGAATATCTCCAGAGAAGATGCGAGGAGAAAAATGTGATGAGAAGCAACAACTGACCTGAAAGGTAAAGAGCAGTTCAGGTATAAAGGATAAAAGGAGAGGAGGAAGCACAAGTCCTCTGAAGGAAGTCAACTAGCAATGCTGCTGGAAACACAGGAGAAGGGGATGGTCTGAAATGTAGTAAGAGGGAAGAAGTAGGGCTGTGGAGTGCTTCAACAATATTCTGCAGCATCAGATTTTTCTTCAGTAAAGTCAAGCTAAGAAAATTATTGTTACTATCTGAAACAAGAAGAAAGGGTGACAGCCACAATGAAAATATTTTCATCTGCATTTTTAGAGAAAGTAAAGTAGAATTAGAGTGTTACTGTCATTATCTAGCAGAGGTAACATTATTCACACCTCAGTGAAATTTTTTTAAAGCTTCTTCTCCTGCTTTTTCTTTTTGATCTGCTGAGAATGCATTGAAGTGGATATATAATGCATATTCAACATAAAGACAGAGTTAGGTTTCCTGACACTTAGAAGAGGGAGAAAAACAGGACTGCATGAAAGAATGTGGGGGAGAACTAACTCTTCTGTTAACGCCGCCTAAAGGAACCATTCGATCTGGGCATTTTATCACTTAAGGAAAGAAAAACCTCAGATATTACTATAACAATTCCTTTATTTCTCTTGCATTTCAATGCATCATCCAGTTTTCAAGGGAAGAAGAAGATAGGATCAAGTTGTGAGATGCTTGAATATTTTACTATATGTATTTTTTTAAATGTATACACTCCAGACTAACAGTAATACCAAATCTTGTCTGTGATTTTTTTTTTTCCAGAGAAAATTAACCACTTTGGAGTGGGAAAATAGAAAAATAAGTTTGCAGTCAGATACATACCTGCACCTATGTCCAGTGACAGTCACACATTAATCAGAAGACAGAATTTTGCACATCAGTGACTGTTGGCAGAAGTGGCGGAGCTTTGGGTAAGGCTGTGCACTCCTCTATGTACTCTGCTTGCTCCAAGGCCAAATTCTATTATCATTACTGCTGTAAATCATCATCTTATGTCACAAATAGTTGAATCATGTTATGCCGTTATTTAGTTCTCCATAGAACCAGATATCTGCAGAACTTCATCAGGCTCTGATGTTGTCTAGCAGTTCCACTTGACCTCCTAATGCAGGGGTATTTGCTTTTAACAGAATTAGGGTATTTTATTCTGTTTCTAAGAAAAACGAAATCATTCAAATCAGCACAAAAATTGCAAGGCATTTTCTTTGTATATTTTACCCATTTAGCTAATATTATAGAATATTTCTTGTGAAGTTTTATATTTACTGTGAAAAATCCCCATCGGAGACAAACTTAAAGATATTTTTATATTTTGAGTATAATATGCTATTTCTGCCTTTTAAAAAAAATAATAAATTATGTGAGGACTGGTTGAATCAGGGATTAGTAATGACATATAAAACTGTTCAGATCTAGCTCAAGTCACTGTGGAGAGCTGCTCTAGTTTGGTAACTGAGGTTTACACTTTAGCTGTGATCTGGTTCAGCTGGCCCATTAACAATAGATGCCGTATGGAGTATACTATGATTTTGATGACAGTCAAAGTTTTTATGCTAGGCTTATGTAAGAAGTCTAAAAGTATAATGTGCCAAACAGCATGTGCTGGGAAATACAATAGTTCAGTTACCTTTTACACATACGTGATGTAAAAATGGTGCTTTTTATTTTTGAATATTTGAATGTACTGTCAGGGTAAAAATTAACACAAAGAAAGAAAAAAGAAAATGTTTTACTCTGGAAGTATTCTTTTTTTCTGTTTTCTTATGTCTTATTTAAGATACCTGAGGAAATGTTTTGCTTACCTAGGCACACTTCAAAATCACCCTGGTGCTTCTGAGTGGACCAAAGTGCCAGTGCAAAAATAATCAATAATGGAGTACACTGACACAGTCTGACACTGATGCATTGCAGCAACTCCTGAGGAGACGTATGATACATTTCATCTCTGTATGAGGAAAATGTTATGATGATAATATGGGTACAACCTACAATATAAATTTCAATAAATCATGGAACTGTTAGTCTGTATATACAGTAGATAATTTGGTTTTAAAACATTAATAACACAGCAACTTCATTTTTCTTTTCGCACTTTCACACAATGTAAGCAAATTGAGAGCTTTGACATTAGTGTTAAATATTCATTCTGAGTCAAGGAGATCTAGTCATACAATTTCTCTTTTACTATTTATGGGAGCTGATGTGGTTAACCTCTGCTCAGATGTCACGATGGATTTACTGTATTTCTGAAACTACCTTTTTTAGTATAGAAGGGCTAAAGACTACAATTAGTTGAATTGAAAAGTAAAAGAACTGCAAATGCCTTCCCTTAGGGATAAAAACCATTTGGAGAAAAAAATATTTTCACATTCTCAAGGAGATGCTGAAACTAAGTAAATATTAAATAACAGATCATTTTAGCTAACTTTTTTTGTGTACAATTTTATATTATCTACTTCTTTTCCAGAATAGATGTATATTTTCCTACTAGTTTTCATAAGGCAGGACTATTTGGATGTAAAATCTGATCCTTTAAGGTGATGGTTTGAGGTTGAATTGCAACATTAAAATCCTTTCACCTAATTTTTGTGAATCATCCCCAATGGCAAAATTTTTTGAAAGATCTAGAGCAGAGATAGGTAAGAAATAGGCAGCTATGTTACTGTCAAATCACTTGCTTCCTTTCCCACCCACCAGGCATTGATCTTTATAACTTGTATAACTATTACACTGAAGATTTGCATGCTGTGGAACCCAAATATTTCCTACGTGCCTAGGTTCAGTAGAGCATAGGCCGGCTTTTAGCCATATTTCATCTCTTCTTACCAAGACAGACAAGGAATGACCTAACTCCACCTGAGTGCCATATCCATTAGACATGCCTTGTTCACAGCACAGACTGCACTGAACACAGCAACAAGTCCAACTTTCCTCAGCACTGGGTCACTGGAAGAGGGAGCAGCCCTACCACAGAGCAAAGTAGTGTCTGGAGTTCTCATCCAAGAAGTGGGTCTCGGCCATCCTAAGTAGGTTTAGCTCAAAGTGCTTAGAAACAAGACTTGGAAAGGGGTCTCCTCCCTTTTCACTGGAAGTTTATGATTAGAGAATTCAGGGAGAATAAATATGAGGGAAATTTACTTTGTATCCTCACGATGAGCTCATGATCTCAGAGGCTGGGTTACGTCTTAGCCGTATTGTGAAAGAATATTGACCTGAACCATGCAGAATATGCCTGCTGCATGAGTCCCTGAGGTTTAGAGTGGGGGTCTTTGCTGGGGCATGCCATGGCTCTCCTCTGGCCACATCTTTCAGCTTCCTCCCATAGCATGGGGTTAGAATGTCATTGATCCTTAGGTTATTTGTTGTCGAAGAGTCAGGCAGAGACATGCTCTTTGGAGGTGTAGGGGGCTTAATGCATATCAGTCCTGAAGCTTCTCTTATTGTTGCAGTATTTCATTAGGTACTTATAATGGCAAATCTGAACAGAATTTCTATCAAAAGAAAAGCTTTAAATGAAGGATTATAAATGTATTTTTTTACCTCGGTTTAGCATTCTTTATGTCCTGCTTGAATTCTTTATGGAATTAAAGTTTTTTATATAGATTTAGCACGACAATCAATTAGAAGGGCTCACACAATCTATGCCATTGACTCAGCTGCACTGGAGAAATGCACACTTGAGCAATGGTAACGAACAGCTTGAGTTGGTAACTTTTAAGCTGCCTAAGCTATCTGCTTATCATGTGAGTTAACTCTATATCTACATAACAAGATAGTATTTAAATGAACAGAGGTCAATGTTGTGTTCTTAAAAATTATCAATATTTTTCATGAAGGATAAATATTTATCATTTGCAGCAATTGCTGAAATAATGAACCCTTACTATGTTATCCCATGTGCACAAAAAAAAAAAGTGGTGAGGTTCCTAACAGAAATATTTTGTATTTCTTTTTTATGTCTGTGCCTCTGTGGAGGAGTTTTGCATGTGTGGGAGATATCAGGGTGCACATGGCCAGGTGATTCTTACACCCCAGGGTATTTAGAACTTCATGAGATGATCTTAATAGTCTCCTCTGACATTAAAATATGAGTCTCTAAATTATATATTCCTTTACTCTCAAAAAACCCCACCAAAACCCAAAACGAAAGAGCGTGAACTTCTGACTGTACTCACCAGCTACTAGTTGACCAGAGATATATTTTATAATAAGTCTTAGTTATCACAAGAAATGCACACAAAAGAACAGAATATAATTTCTTTCATTTGACTCTCCCAAAATCATGACTGGTGGAAATTCAGAACGCTCACTTTTTTTTCTAGTGAGCATGCTGAAACCCTCCCAGCTTCTAAAGCATTGTTTTTAAAATAAATAATAGGGAAAAAAATAGAGATCTATTGAGTAAGACATTAAATAAAAATGGTTGACAATAAATATCCCCTTATCTACTGGGTCCTTGCAAGCTGGTACTTCTCCTCAGTCTTGTTCTACAGTCCAGTAGTTTTTCATTAGCTTTATGAGCTGCACAACCCTTACACAACTCTCTTTAGGTCCTACAAATAGCTGCTTTACTCTGAGTTTGGTTAGCATGTCTTCTCCATGTTGCAATATGCCTTTTTCCTTCAAGGACTACCCCAGGCTCACCTCTTGTTGCAATTATCCATTCTTCTCTGCTCTGCATACCAGAAGTGTCTCCAAGCTGTGTGTAGTTTTTGTTTGATTGTCTTGTTGAGTAACCCTGTGAATACATTGGGTACAATACAGAAATAAATTGAATTATTGTATACCACGATGTATTCTGGAGATACTGTTGTGAGATTTGGATGTTTAGAAAACTGTAACTTCAATTATTCCAGATGCTGTGCTTACCTGGAAAGGAAAGTTAAGGGGATTGGGTGGGTTATGTTCAAATGAATGATGAAAGTATTAAATCCGTTAACTGAGATGATCTTTTTGCCACTGTCTTAGGTATGCAAGGAAGGACTGACAAATACAGTCAAAAAACCAGTCAAATCATAGAGGAAAAAAATGCTTTTCAGTGAGTTAACAAAGAACCTCTGAGAGACAAGAACATAGCCCAAATTCCTTCCAACCATTTAAAAAGGAAAACAGAAGAGTCTGTGCAAGAGAGAAACTTTCACCGTTATATTCTCTATCTACCTAACATAAAGGAGAGAGGGTATGTATGACCATCTTCCTAAGAGGAATTGCTTCGCTGTTTCTGTTAAAACACACCAAAAAAGAAAAAGCATGAAAAATCTTTCAGAAGGAAAAATACTTGAAAATCTCTTTTGTACTGTTTATTTTTCTTTATTTACTTTTCTCATCTGCCTCTAAAGGGTTGAGATAATGATCCTAGCATGTATCAGGTCAACTTTGGGAATATTTCTACCTCTAATGAACATGGATGCTCATTGTTACCATGGAAGCAGATAAAACCAGCAGTTAGCAAGTGCATTTACCAGCCAGACAATAGATTATAATAAAACCGAACAGCAATGCTAGAAGACGCTTTAATAAATGGTATCTGATTTGCCTTCCTTGTCTTGGATGCTGTAACAGATTTCAGGCGGCTGTTCCAAAATGGAAATTATCTTTTGCAAAGTAGTGGTCCTTTGCTTGTATAGACATGTTTCTGTCATCCACATTAACTCCTAAATTGCCAGTGGCCTGGTTTATATAATCTGAAGTCAGATAAAAGGAGCAGTGAATCTCTTGCTATTGTTTCATATAGAAAACTCTGGCATGTTTCTTGGGATACAAGAAAAAAACTATGCAGCCTGGGCTCTCGTCAAGATTGAAGTGCTACACAAAACAGATGTGTAGGATGTTGAGTTTTAAATACCTAAGGATAGGTAAATATGTATATTGTAACAAAATAGTTTTAGATAGCATTGTATGTACGTACAGGCAAACATTACCCAAGCCACTTAGACACCACCGTTAGTACAGTGCCTTCTCTTGAGAAGTGAAAATATTTCATTAGGATGAGTGATGGCTTTGGAGGCTTTGTGTTATTTTGACTTGGTTCAGTGGTGCTTCGACTGGAACATAAACTCACATAGGCTTGGAGTACAGCTGGAATCCAAGGCAGGCACATCCAGATTTCTGTGTAAGTCCTGAGTGAGGATAGTGATAGGAGGTCATTATGGTGTGCCATAACTTAGGTTTTAGTAATACTCTTTTGTCTTGAACAGTTAGTCAATTCAAAAGTTATCAGTAAAAAAAGGTAAAAAATCTCTGAGGAAAGCAAGAATGGAAAGAGGAAATTGAACAAAACAGAAGAAAAGAAGTTTGAATTTGAATGAAGACAGAACATCGTATTCCTTTGACTAGCTCAGCTTGTCATTTCTTGTTTGTAAGGTAATGAAGATGTGAGAACTTTTCCCTGAAGACATCATGTTCTTTTATTTTCCATAGAAGTTATAAAAATATCAAGAAAAATCAGAAACTGGTCAGACACCATAAAATAGGACTGCTATAAACTCCTCTGACACATTTATGGAGAAAACAATCTATTTAAAATTATTTATTTTGGCTCTAACAGCCCGATTTTACTCCACATATAATACTACAGCTATTTTTGGACAATCCCTCCCATAGCACCAAATAGTAAGGTTCACAAAATCAGCTACCTTTTATCAATGGGTAATTTTTTTGAAATGGGAATTCAGTGCTCGGGCAGCTCAGTATCTCATATCATGACATGTTGCTGCTAACAGTGCAGAGTAAAATGAGATTCCCTATGTGTCGTTTTATGTCGTCTTCCCCCGCCACCCAAGCTGTAGAATGAACCTGTAAATTATTCTCCAACTAAAATGAATCTTGTGACATTAAACTAGCCAACCGATACTTCTTTAACTGTTACGTTTCTCATTAGTCTAGATTTTATTAATGGTGTCTCAATGTGCATGGGAGTGGGTCTTCTGTTCCTAGATTACTTTTAATTATGTATGCTGTGTAAGTGGAACATCAGTGACATCCAGTGGCAGCACACATTAATCACAGGCATGCATGTTTCATACAATTTGAGGGGTGAGTCTCATCCATTTGCTTCCATTTCCTTATGATTTGGCTCAAGCTCTGCTTCTGGGGAGCTCAGGCACATTTTGGCAGAACCGTGTTTTCTAGCTTAAATAGTAGGTGGACAGGCTGTTACTGCAGGATCATTTGACAAATACTAAAGGATGAACGAGATTAATCTCAATTATCAGTTACCAACTCAAAGAATAAGTCATATTATATGCAGTAGTCTTGTCTCATCCTACAGGATTATTTTTTTGTTTTTATATACTTGAGCAAAATTTACCAGAATTGCCAAGCAAGAGAGAAACACGTTTTACCAGGGTGTGTAAGAGAAATTATGAACTACGCTAGAGCTAAAGTATTATTTAGGAGTATCTATGGCATATTTTTTTGTTTGTTTTCTTAAGACGACAGAACTTAGAAACTTGAATGCAAAATGTAGTAGTGCACTATTTAAAAATGTGCTATTATTTTAATAAATAAAATTGTGTTTCCTTTACCAGACAATGGAGGCTATTGTACACACAAGATATAGCTCCATTTCTATCAAACATTCTTCATTGTACTACAGCAAGATCTTTAACTGAAGATTGTTCTGAATTTATTATTCCTTGCTGAGAGGAAATGAATAGTAAAACTATAGGAAGTCAAGCTCTAAGCTGCAGTATTTGAAACAATCATTCAGTTTCAATGGGCACTAACTGAAGGTAGCAGAAGGCTTTTTTTTTTTGTAGTACACAGAAAATACATTTAATGAAAAAATATGCATTTTAATGCTTTATTGGAAGTATTTTCTCCTTGATACTGTTCTTTCTCAATGTATGCTAATTCTAATCCTAGAAGGTAAATTGTGTGAAAAATATTTAATTGTCATACATTTCTAATGGAAAATGCTGCTTTAACTAAGCCAAAATATTTCAAGAAAAACATAGATTTTGACAAAATTTTCAAGGGAGCAAAACTGAAGAAATTATTGTAAATGCCTAGTTTTTAAAATTTGAAACCTATTTCAGTGATATATTCTCATTTCAATAGAATTCTTTGATTTATTTAAAAAAATAATATTTTTGATACTAAACAAAAGCCATCATTCTAAGAATTTCTTTCTTGAGAACATTGTTTCAGAAAACTTTATATTTTACTCTGATTCAGAAAGCATAATGGTGGAACTTGTGTTATGCTACCTGTTTTCACTGTGTTTTATACAGATCACCCTGATTCAGTGTTAGTCACTTCAAATATCTTCTAAATTTAAATTATGTTCTAAAATAAGAAAATCCCAAAATATGACCTCTAGTATTCAGTTATGTACTCTGTTCTGTCTGCCTTGGTAGATAATCAGCTATTCTTCAATGGAATCAAGATGCAGATGTGACACCTTGTTTTCTTACGTTGGAATTCTAAAACAAGGCCCAAAATTGCATGTGCGGTTTTTCAGCCTGCATCTACATGGTTTTGCCCCTGGCAATAGAAGCAGGCTGTACCCTATGGAGTTCCCACACAGTTTCAGTCCTTAGTCCTTGGCTAGTGGTTATCATTCTTTTTATGGGCATGATGATGTCTATTTCTGGCCCTAATTTAGAGATGTGTCAGATACAGTAATGTCTGTATTGGAGGTAGCAAGTCAGGACTATCTGATTCTCTTTCACATAATTTAACCTGAGTATTGTCACTAGGACTTGACTTCTCTGATTTCAATATCAGATATTTTAAGATATTTTTAATTCCATGATAGTAAGTGAAAACAAATTTGAATATGCCTGGTAATCACTGATAATTCTGCTCCTAAAATTGTCTATTTTCTACAAATAGGCAAATATAATATATTCAGTATACTACACCCCAATATTTTATTTTCAGTTTTTATAACCACATATTTTTCACAGCAAATTCAAACATACTACAGGTTAATAAAACCACTTATTTTCTACTTACTTTAAGTAAAGAGTGCCTATTGTTCTCTGAGTCAATGCAATGAGTTTTATGTTATCACTGTAATGAAGGAGAAATCCTCTGACATCAGCATTAAACTAATGAAAATGAGACTGTTAGATAAAACCAAAGAATACTATTTAACTAATGCAACTTTTTCTTCAGGAACATTGTTCCAGCTCAGCAACAGAAAACTGTGCAGAAGCTGCCTATGAACCCAGCAGAAAAGATCAGGAGATGTGTCGGGTACCTAGTGGCTGTTTCCCCGCTAAATGACAGCAAATGGCCTCAACCCACCGCACACTGAAAATTCTGTTTCAAGGGAGATTTCAATAATTCAAAATTCTTGCTGTTCCAGTTGGGGAAAAAGCAATACTTTTTAAATGATCAGAAAGTTGGGAAAACTAGAGCATTTTTACATCACCAGATTTTTTTGCTGACTAAAATATGACAGAAAATATTTTATAGGTTAATAAAATACTTAGAAAAAATGGTGCTATGTTGCCCAAAAAAATTGTTTGGCTGATATTTTTCTTACTTTGTTTGCATGTGACACTACTGGAAACAGTGATGTTTCAGTAAATGGGAAACTGATCAAATTGGTTAATCAAATGTAAATTAGTATCTTTTTAGCTATCAGAGTAGAGATAAAGAAAAAAAAAATGCCTTGAAAGTCTCTGTGTAAGAATGAAAGACCACATTTTTTCCACTCTTTATTATATTGCAAAAGTATGTAGAAGGCCAATGTAAGGAACCAGCTCTATTTTGCTAGATAGGTTCAAGCTAATATAAAAGATGGCTGCAGTGTGGAAGAGAAGATGAAAGAAAACGTGACCACAAAAATGGTCCTGATAGTTCTATGATATTGCAATTTTCATCTGAGCCAACAGCAGCAAGGAAATAAGCCCATGAAAGTTAAGCAACTTTCTGATTTCTCAAGAGAATCGTGGTCAGATTTATTCCGTTCTTGTACTAAGAAGATGGATTCTCCTATTCTTCTGTGACAAATGACTGTTTCTGCCTGTTTATAGGGAAGGAAGAAGCAGTTGGAAGAAAAATTCTGTGTTGCAGCTGCACTTGACAGGCTCTTTGTTTTACTCAGATTTGTTTGGAAGAGTGAGAAAATAATGTCTGATAAATCCATATGAATATGAAGTCATGTGAGGATTCAGAAGAGAGAAGTACAAAACAAGAAAAAAACAACCCACCCAAATCTGATGCAGAGGGTGGTATCCCTTCTTATAGAAGTTTTTTTTTCAAGGAGTGAGAAGTTTGTTAAAATGTTTACAAAAGTCTATATTCATATGTATTTATTTCACGAAACAAAAAAAACCTATTTTTTTTTGCATATGAGGGGAAAATCTTCAAACATACCTGTCACAATGACTCTCTCAACTGATTCATAGATTTTACTACAAATGCTTAGCACCTGACATTGTAACTTTTCAGACTGTCACTGTGGCTTCTCTGCTTTTCTTCCTACACTCTGAATCCACTTACATAGCAAAAAAGTTAATTTGAAGGGTTCATTATCAGTGCAACTTAATTGCTCATTACATAAAAATCCAACTTCTAGAATTTGCATCTCCTATGCTTTTCAGACTCCCACAATTTTTCAGGTTCAGAGCATGACCTCAAAAATCTGTTTTTGAGCATTTTTAAACACTTTGCTCCTGCAAGCATGAGTTCCTCTGGACCTTGTGACGTGAGGGAAAAAAGCTGATATTGATCTTTTCTTCATAAAAAGCAGTTAACACCTTCACTCGCAGCACAGGTGATTTCCCTACCTTTTCCCGGGTGAAGACAAGCTATACCTTTACAGCTGTTACCAATAAGGATACCTGGCTACATTGCTTCAAGAGCAAGCAGAAAACACATATTAACTCCTTTTTGCTCTTTTTTGATGTGTTTCTTTTTCCTAATCAGTTCTGTCAGCTGGTTTCTCTGATGTGTGGATGGTCACAGCCACAGGTGACCCTGTCCTCTCTCACAGCAATGTGAAAGTTGTGATGGCATAGCCATATTTATTTAAAGCCTGATATAAGCAGGCTTAACTGATTATTAGTGTTACCATAGCATTCCAGAAAATGTGACCGGAAGAGATGTTTTCAGCCTGAAACTCTTTCTGCTCATTCTGAGGAGGCATGGTTGTGGATCTACAATCATATTTAACTTTCTAGAGATAATTGGTTACACTATGAAATTTGGCCTCATTAAATACACGTGTCATGGGATTAGCTGGAAATGGGGAAGAACTACGACATTGCATTTGGACTTACCTGTGCTCTGTCTGAAGTAGCCAAAACATATGGCATCTGGAGCGTGAGAAGACCATTTTGATTTTCATAGGCGTTCTTCAGGTAAGAAAGAAGCAAACAAACTTTTGATACTTAATAGCACACTGTCATATGATTTGTTTTTTTGCATTATTCAGGTTTTACCCTGATCTTTAGATGTGGGCTGTTAAAGTAATTTTATAAGCTTGAACGACAGTACAGGCAAATATGTGTAGTCTGTGGAAATAACGACAGAACAGATATTTCTTGTGTTGAAAATAGGCAGAACATTCCTTAAATATATAAGTTCTAATTTTAGAGGGGTTCTGGAATGTTTCTGGTATTTTTGAATGGTGATAGATAGAGTGTCCCTGCAGGTAAAAGGGAATACTTTTACTAATAGATAGTGAAATCTATACCTGAAAAATAGAACTCAGAGTGAACTGGAAATCAAACATAAACCATTTAGGAAGTCTCTTAATTTCTGTTTGGTTATGGCTCCTTTCTTGCAAAGATTTAAGTAGAGAATGGATTTGAGAACTTGTTTGCGTTTTAATCCATCTAACTTATGTCTGTATTTTTGGTGAAAGGTCATTTCTTTGCATGAATTTATAAAACTACTATTCTGCTGTACTTTATAAGCCTAACTTTTAAGAGATTATTCTGCAACTTACTTTTTCCCTTCTCATGTTAAGTTTTTAAAAACTAATTTTTTAAAATGTATTCTTTAAAGACATGTTTAGTGTTACATGAACCCTTGTCCATAGTGAACAAGCTCTCGTTCAAAAAGGCAGGTGCTGAGCAAGATTTCCATCAGAGTTGCTTCTTCTGATTACTGTAATACATCATGTTATTTGGCACCTGAATTGAGAATAAGGAGGTGTCTTCTCTGCTTTTGCTTCTCTCCTTAAGTTTTGCTGGAGAAAAGGCCTTCTTATCATACTCCCAAAAGAAAGAAAAGATAGAAGCAGAGAAGAGACAAAAGCAAGTGAGGAAGGAAGGCTCAAATCGACAAAAAATATAGTAGCTCAATGGTTTAGTGCAAAACAGTAGCTGTAAATAGCCAGGGCTAGGAAGGGAAGAGCTGTTCTACTGCATGAGATGCTTGAGTTAGAAAGCAGGAATAGGAGGGGCTAAATGCAGTGATTCAGAGATGGAAATGAGAGAGACATTAAGCCTGGAGTAAGAAATAAGCAAAGGAAAAAAATGTTCTGAATGGTCAGAGTTTGGGTTAGAAGGAGCAGAAAGGCTCATTACTGCATTTAGTATTCACATTCAAAACTTGGATGTAACCTGAATTTCCAGAGTCATCATTTTTCTGCTCTAAAAGAGTGTTTTTACTGTATGGATAAGTAGTTTCCCATCTCCTTTTTATGACTGGTTTACAGTAAACAGTCTAGTACTGTAAAAACATTAAACTTTACTACTGTTGTTGGTTGTTGTATCTGATCAAGTAGAAAAGATCTCTGCAGGGGTTTTAAAATTTGCAAATATAGTAGCAGGGCATATAGGTGCCAATATGGTACATGAAAGTACCTGAACTTGCAGTATAGTGTTTCGTAATATAGATGATTGTAGCCAAACTTCATTTAAAGAACACATCAAGACTTCAAATAAAAAAATTGGGAAGTTATGGAATTCAGAACTTTGTATGAATGTTTATTTTCCTCTCCCTTTTTAATTATAATTATGTACCTCTTTCTCAACACTTGTCAACTTTCCTAATAATGAGGAAACAGAAAGTGCATGTGTGGGGAAAAAAGCTGCTTCTGATTCAGCAAGCCATGTTATTCCTTATTCAGATCAGCCAATGGTACTAGGGAACTGTTTAACTTATTTAGGACAGTGGTTGAATATATTAATGATTAATTCTTTAGTACTTGAATTGAAGACCTAGATCCACGATGTCTTGAGATGGCCGTATCAGTGAGCACAAGTTAGGTATCTAAAGAGTACATGTCTGGGTATCTTTCTTGATTTCAACAAACATGATTATTCAAAGACCTAGTATGTGCTCTGAGGCTGACACAGAAACTTCAGCTTCCTGACCTCCCTGTTCTCTAAATGAATGACCTTTCTTATTTACCTTGCCCTCTGCAAGAGAGGCTTGCTAAAGGCAAATCTGTCAGAGTTCAGTGTTTCAGGGTGTGATGTATACAGACTTTCTTGTAGTTAAAATGGTTCTTTGCCATGATATATCAGAGTTTAAATTTAAAATAACCCTTAAACATCTAAAATCATTTCCCTTGCTCACTATGAGCCCCATTCTAGTCCCATCAAAGCATGGCAAAATCTCATTGACTTCAATGGGATTAAGAGTAAGCCCTGTATGTGGCTTTAAAAACCACGTTAGTACTGTCTTACATTTATATGGCATAAAGATTCCTCAAATCACACAGAGCTTTTCTGAACAAAACTGTTCTTAAAGAAAAAAAAATAATAGTATGAACAGAGCAACATGATGATGCATACCCTGCAGAGCTGAAAAGAACTAAACTCTACATGGTCATGCCAGTATAATAGTGCTCACAGCTTGTAATTTGCAGCAGATTCTGCTACTGTTACTCTAATAAAGAAATAAAGATCTTCTCTTCTGAGTGCACAATACCAGAGCAGAGCAGGAGGTTGTCGCACAGGCCTTTTGCGAGCTGTGGCAAGACCACCACTGAATTAAACAAGCAGCCACAGGCGCCTTGGTAATCATGCTGTGGACAGCAGCATCATCTCTCAGCCAGTGGTATGTACCTACACTGGTCTGCAAATCCTGTAAGCTCCTTAGGAACTGTAGCACATTTGAAGGCTCAGGATTTTGTGGTGAAATATATTCAGAGAAGATGAAAATTCTTAATGCAATGCAAAACTGCAAGGAATATCAGTGTCGTGACTTTCACTGAGAAAGTGGTTTAGTATCTCAGCTAAAATAACATGGTGAAAAGTAATGGAAATATCTCCTTGAGATTGAAGTCCCCAAAGTTTAATTGTTTTTCCTTATAATTAGAACTTTTGGGGGGATTGCAGAAGAGAAGTAGCTTTGGTTGTTTATATCACCCACAAAACCACATTCAGGGTTAAAATTTCTATAGTGAGATTAGAACTCCCCTGCACCCTTTCCGTTCTGCAGCATCCTTTCCAAATCCAGTGTATCAAAACAGAAATGGATGATTGTCCGTACTGGTCACTTGGACTGATCAAGCTACAGGACACAGTAACTTTGTAAGGGATTAACTCAGCAGATAAAACCTGTTTTGGTCCCCACTATGGGCTTTATTCAAGGACTTGTAACAACTTTAAAATGGCAGGGATTCTGGATAGTGTTTTAAAAACAAAGGATTATTATGTATTGATCTTTAGCAACATAATAAGCATGAAAGTGGGTTAAGTAACAAAAGCTGATGTATGTGTTGTCTTAAATAAGATTAGCCATTCTGCCACAATTTAAATATACTCATTTAATCAATCAATAATGGGACTTGGAGAGATACTTTTCTCTGCTGCTGCACATTCTTTTCAAGATTGAATTCCTGATGTGACCATTTTCATAAATCCATCTGTTTTATCCATCCCATAGTCTATGCCAGAGGGTCTTATAAGTTTCTGATAAGGAAACTTAAAGCTGGTCAGGCTGTTTTACACAGTTGATCCAGAGGCGATATAAAAATCTCACTGTGAATGTCCTTTGGGACAACTTGGATAGCAAAGAGTTTAGAATCATAGAATACCAGGTTGGAAGGGACCCCAAGGATCATCTGGTCCAACCTTTCTTGGAAAAAGCTTGGTCTAGACAAGATGGCCCAGCACTCTGTCCAGTTGAATCTTAAAAGTGTCCAATGATGGGGAATCCACTACTTCTGGGGAGATCATACCAATGGTGGATTGCTCTTACTGTGAAAAACATTCTCTATCTGTCTTTATCTGTCTAATTGGAATCTTCCCCGGAGTAACATGTATCCATCACCCCTCATCTTTTTCATGTGACTTCTTGTAAAAAGGGAGTCTCCATCTTCTTTGTAGCCACCCTTTAAATACTGGATCATGGTGACAAGGTCTCCCCTAATCCTTCTTTTCTCAAGGCTGAGCAAACTCAGTTCTCTCAGCCTTTCCTCATATGGCAGACTTCCCAGTCCTTTGCTCATCTTGGTGGCCCTTCTCTGGACCCTCTCCAGCCTGTCCACATCTTTTTTGTATAGTGGGGGCCAAAATTGAACACAGTATTACAGGTGTGTTTAAACAGTCATTGCTGGTTTTCTGGATAATCTAACCTTCAGATTAAAATTCTGGAGTTCAGTCCTTGGATTCACAGAGCTAGCTGACCAGGTACGTTGACAACACTACTTTGAATCTGAATCATATTTTAGAAAAAATCATGACAACTATTCACGCAAAATCCTAATCGTGTTCCTCATTGGGCTGAGACATAGCCCTGAAAAAAAGTCCACAGCATTTTCTAGTTCAAAGGTCCAGATGTAAGCTTTAGAAATGTAGCCTGTACTCCATCTCTTCATCCTTCAGTCTCACTATCTCTTGCACAGACTTTGTCAACCCTGCTCCAGGCTGACTGTGGCCACTAGGGCAGAACAAATCTTACATCATTTCAACAGACACAGAGCAACATAATATCAAAGACCACTTTAGTGTTTTGGTGGATTCTTCTGAAACAAGTAGTCTGCACAACACCAGACTGTCTAACTAATGGCGCTGCAGCCTGGTTTTCCATCCCGCTTTCTTTCCTCAGGAAGCTGGGGACGATATTTCACTGGAGCAACATATTTCTGAGCCTGAAAAGGAGAGCTGCATCAGCTGTTAAGTAAGAATTATTCCGGACAAATTAAACCTCATATCCTACTGTTTTTAAGTACCAAAAGTTAAGGAATGACTGAACAGTGAGACATGCCTTGAAATCACTTAGATACAGCAAATAACAAAACGATTTTTTTAAAATATGCATTATTTCTTGCAAGTTAATCCCTACCATGCAAAAGCCACAACTAACAACAGAATAATTAAACATCATTTAAAATTTTCCTTACAAAAAGCTGCCAGAAACTTGCCTAAAACCCAAATATTGCTCTTGGCTCAAACTCGTCACAGAAGGTTTTGGCTAAAAACTTTTTAATTATTCTGAAATCAATTTATACACAGATTTATGCAGATGAGAATTGTGCAGGCCTCTGCACCATGACAAGCAATTGAATTCTGAGTAATTACTTGTCTAAACTGGTGTTCTGAATGAATTGGGTTAATTTCTTCAGTGTGAAGTGAGTTTTTATGGAAGTATATTCAACCTTTGAGATAAAATTCCCACTCTAAAAATGGAAGAACAGAAAAATAAATGTTCTCAAAAACTTTCATGGTAGGAAAAGTGATTTTTTTGAATAGTCTGTGGATTTCTTGGAAAAAATAATTGCTCTTTTTCATTGCAATCAATGTTATGTATACTGGATGCACAATGTAATTTCTGAGATAAAGTATGTCTGGTATTATATTGACATGTAGCTTGGGAAATGTTACAAGCGAAAAAGAATCACAGAATCACAGAATCGTAGTGGTTGGAAGGGACCTCAGAGATCATCGAGTCCAACCAACAAAAAAAAAAA
>JAOXNO010000033.1:38092239-38144377 GCA_028565335.1 Limnodromus scolopaceus | reverse complement strand
GGAGAAGAGACCGACCCCCGCCTCTCTACAGCCTCCTTTCAGGTACTTGTACAGAGCGATAAGGTCTCCCCTCAGTCACCTCTTCCCCAGACTGAACAACCCCAGCTCCCTCAGCCTCTCCTCGTAAGACTTGTGTAAGAATATCTGAGTGGAAATAGTACTTATTTTACTTATATATTTTGGCCTATTTAAAACCTGACTTCAGAATAGAGTTCAACAGGTCTCCTGAGAGACCAAGCTAAATGAGTATAGTTGTAACTCAGAAAGAAAATAATCTTCTAACTGATAGATAATGATATAAGAATCTGTGGAGCAGAATTTTAGAGTGGCTTTTCAGACAGATTCACATTTGCTGGTGCAATCCAGGCATCCTGAACATCTGTAATGCTTACTTCCTAGTCTTCATTTGGTCTATTGACTCAGGCTGTATGAATAAGAGCCCCCACAAGTCAGAAAGCATGTTTCATTCACATTTATGGCTTTGCCTCTAGGCTTATCATAGGCTAGAAAAGTCAAAAATGGTACTTACTGGACCAGGGAAAATACCCCAATGTGTTGATTGAATTAAAGCCTTTATAGTCATTTTGACACTTGGAGAATACAAATTTGGCAAATATATTTCTGGATTGTCCTCACTTCTGAGTTCTAGGTTTCTTTTGATAATATTTTATCACACATTTGTGGGGTTTATTAACTCTCCTTTGTATAGACATTAGCCAAAACCAAATCAAAGTTGAAGAGTGGCTGTCTGGTGTTTTTTACTGCTTTGAACTAAAAGTCTTCAGCCTAAGAATTGAAACAGCAATATGCTTTCACCATATTAAGTATAAACAAAGATAGAATATTCTTGTCACATGTAACACAATCCTACCTGTTATATTTAATACATCTTGTAATAAATTGCCATCTAAATCTGTAAAAATCTTTTTACAATAAAGAAGCAGCTTTGATTCCAGGAGGAGCTTAATCTTAAGTGTATGCATAGATCAATTTGTATTCAGCAAAGCTCTTTCTTTACATGCCTACGTAGCCGAAACACCTAATACTTAAGTGTGTTAAGTTGAACATGTGCTTCAGCAGTTCACTTGAAAACACACAGCTAAGAGACAGACTAACGAAGGTCAAATGAACCGAAGCACTCCAACTGAGGAGTTAAGGGCAATAAATAAATGTTGGTCTTCAATATGGCTGGTAAATATGGTGCCTACAAGAGGGAGGATGTGTTGTGAAGCAAAGCAATGTGGGGAAGATTATCCAAAAGGGCACCCTGAGTGGGCAGCTCTTATGTCACTGTGTAGCTCGTTTTCACATTAAACTTCTTAGTTAATGAATAATAAAAGACCACTTACAAACAATTAAAATGTATTAAATGGATTGTATCATGCTGAAAGCACCAGGTTTTGCATCCTAAAATGTAAGCTATAATGTCAGAGTAATTATGAATTATAACTGCATGAGGCATATTTTAGAACACAAAATCAAAGGAGATGAGTTATTACAACTTCTATCAACAATACAACACTAAGCAAGTCAATTTCAAGGACAAATTTTTAATTAAAAGTAAACAGAACACATTTGTTATATTGAGAAACTAATAAATGTATAGTTTGACCTGTATAATTGTAACTAATTGTTTTGACAATCCATAATTCCACCATATGGAACATAGTACTTTTATGCTCTTATCACGTTTCATAGATGAAGATGTGCTCATTCATTTGGAGGTATATTATTCCTTCATTTTGAATGTAATTTTCCCAGGTAGCTTTGAAATTTGACACATGCAGACTTTGAATGTGCAGATTTGTGGTGGTGAACTCTGATCACGTAAAATTTACAGAAAGTGAGTTTGGTTTAAATGCTGAATATATTACCTGAACAACCTCAGGAGAGCATCTAACATAAGCATGATTTGGTGAGCAGAGTAGAATCTACCTTGACTCTTTTCTCTCCTTTTGAACATAGAGAACAGTCTGTTCTTACAAAACTTGAAATATCTAAATCTTGGCACACTGTTACAGAGAAAGGAATCACTCGCTGTGCATTTGCCACAAGTAGCCCTCCTATTAATCGTCATGTGAAGAACCTTATTTCCATTCAGATATAAACACATTGGTTTAGTCTGCATCTATGACTGCTAGGCAGGGAAAAGGAGACAACAAAAAGAAAAAAAGAAAGCAACAGAGAAGATGCAGAAATCTAAAGCAAAATCTGAAATCAAGCTGAGGACCATCTTTTTTGTTACCACTGTCTTTTTTTCACTAGTCCCCTCCACATTCCTCTTCCTCTTTCTCTCTTTTTTGCTTTGATTTCTCCCTTAGGTATCTATTACCCTTCCACAGTCTCTATATATCTATTCTGCCTTCTGTACCCATCTCAGTTCTTGCTCCTCTGGCTTTCATACTCATAGCCTGTTTCCCCTGCTCACTCCCCTCGTTCCTTCTTGTTTTTTTTTTTTACCCCAATCTTTCCATGCCTTCCTGACACCACCAACCCTCCTCCACCCCACTGATTTTCCAATATTTCTTTTCTGTTTCCTCTTGCTTTTCTCATTTCCCTTTCTCTGGACTACCTTTCTGCTCTCTTCCTCATTCTGATTTTTCATTCTCTATCATTTTCTATTGGGTCCTGTTGAAAAAACCCATAACAACTTATTGCTGTTTAAACAATTTTTCTATCACCTGATGTCACCTCCGCACCTGGGAAGAGCAACTGGGGAAAACAAAGAAATATGAGGGTTGAAATATAAACAGATTTAATAGGATAAGACTAAGTAATTAAGAATAATACTAAAGACCCAGTATCGATCCTAGTACTAATATAAAATATACGAGGATTATACTCAGCCCACTTTATCAGCAGGAAGCTGTGCACTCCCAGCAGGAGACAGCAAGTGTCAGACACTGCAAGCGCTACAGCTTCAGGAGGAAGGGAAGGGCTCAGGGGTCTGGCACCAGGATAAGAAACTCTCTGGACCACTGCCATCAAGGGAGACAGAGAGAGAGCTCCTCAGCAAACTTTCTAGTTTATATTGAATGTGACATTTATGATACAAAATAATCCTGTTGGCCAGCTTGGGTCAAGTGCCCAGGTCTCACTCCTCATCCCTGCACCTGGTGAGCTTGAAAACACTGAGACCTTGAATTCTGCATACCATAGCTGGCTGTGAAGTAAATGTTTTCACAAATTCAGGCACTAGAGCCTTCTAAAAGTGCAGTTTCCGCAAGCATTAGAACAGAAGTTAGTCTTGTGTGGCTCAAACCAGGACAGATCCTTATTGCTTGTCTAACTTTTTCATCAAGCTTCTGTCTCTTATCTTCCATTTACCTCCTTTATTTCTTTACCAACTTTTTATGTTTTTATTCCTCATGCCCTGCAGTTCTCTACCATTAACTATACTGCTTGTTCTCCTCTTTTCCCCTGTACCTCCATTCTTCAGTAGAGAATGTCATTGAAATATGGGGCAGTTTTTATCAGCACAATGATGTTGCAGACCTGATCCACTCTGTTTAAATAGTCATTTCCATTTCAGTGTATGAAGCTTTTTGCTACTAATTCCTTTGAAGTGTGGAATCTATTGTTCTGGTAAAATACTAGAATAATGCATTGTGGGGGGAAAAAAGCCTATCTGTAATGGAATGTTAGCTTGCTAAATCAAAATCACAATGTTGGACAGATATGTAAATAATGAGTTATTTATACTAGCTGTCACTCTATCTTATCTAGAAAATAATTCAGTAGTTCTTATACACGATTGTGCCTGGGATGTATTTTGATGTGTGATAACTGTAAAACATTATCAATGTCAGGAACTGTACATCCTCACGTCATTTTTCATTTTAATGGAGCTGAAAGTGCTGAGAACAAAGACTCACAACTGATGCAAATCTTCTTCTGATTAATGCCAAGTTTGAAGTATGTTGTGCATGAGAGAGACTGCACAGCCTTGTTTCACAGAGTCTGTAAGCATATGCAGAGGAATTTGTAGCTGAAAATGAAAAGAAAAAAATATCTTTAATGTTTTGGAATTGATTATGCCTGTATCCAACTGATTGCAGGCATTCTTTGTGTGCATTAAAACTGAGCATTCATGGAATTTTAAGTACATTGCAGCAGTTTGCTAAATATTTGTTGTAACAACATTTCCTTCCCTTCTATTTAAAAAAACCCCAGCATAATCTGGGCATTCTGACTCATTTTATATGTTTGCAGAGACTAAAAGGTTGCTGAATTCTTGGAACATATGCTCAAGCAGTTTTATATTCTGTCCTAGTCTTCTTCATTCCTATGTCCATTTACTTACAAATGCCATTTGTCCATATGAAGTGATAGGAAACCTCTGTTAAACAGGCCAAGTGTGTACATGGGAAGAGACCTTTATGTCCTCCTGTGAAAGAGTACAGTATATCTTGGCTCGTTATGTCTTTGCACATGAGATGAGGTGATCAGGAGAGCAGTTTGTGCCATGGAGGAAGGCGCCTGGATGAGTTCCACATCCATTGGCTGGCATGAGCTGCGAAGCCAGCTCCACATTTCCTCTCCTCCCCACCAGGTAGCCTGTTCATCTTCTAACACACTGCACACATAAGAATAAGATTAATTAGGATGTGAAGAGGTATAGATGCAATGTCAAGGCTGCTGATTTCTGTTAAATTTAATAGTAAAGTGAATGTTGAGTGGAATGGCAGGACAGAATTCCAATACGTTGTCCTCTGATTGAGACAGTCTCTTTCCCTGGTGCCCATTTCAGCTGTAGGAATATCCGAATCTCATACAGTAAACATACAGAATCTTAGGAATGACATATATCCCAGGGAATATATATGGCGCACATGCAGAATCTTGGAAATGCCACATATACCAGGGGATTGAGATCAAGGTGGATCAGGTCCAAAATGCCCTGAATCCTGTGTCTTTTTTTTTTTTTTTTTTAAATATATGCTCTCTAGCACCAATTTATACAAGCAAAAACTTTACACAAAGTAATTATACAGTATTATAAGCATCCTGACTAGATTTTTTTTTGAAGAGTCACCCCACCTACTATGCTGAAAGTATAATCAAGCCAAAATTTGTGCAAGAGTGAATCAGTTTTCTCTTACGCTTAAATCTTCTATTATGGTGGCAATGGCACAGGAACATGTGCCAGTTCTCTTCAGAGGTGTCCTAAGCTGGAATTTTCATATACACAAAACATTTTTCAGATTTTAAAAACTTGTTGTTTTGCCTTTTTACTCTTTTTCTCAAAAGAGATAAGAATGTCCTTTTGGAGGAATCAAAGAAGTGGGCATGCCAGCTTCCCTCTAGCTCAGGGTCCAGCTACCTATGGAAGAACCAGAGAGAGCAGAGATAAAAGGTTTTGTAGGATGTACCAAAACACCTTTGGTTTCTTTAGTGTGAGGGTAGGTAATGAAATAACAAAAGCAGTATAACTAATTTTAGATGTAACTGTACAGAAAATATTTATTTTATGGAATTAGCATTTTGTTTCCCAAGATTTAGTCTTAATCATAGCGCGCTTTCTCTTGTGTAGAAATGTAATCCTACGTGGCCCAAGACAGTGAGCACTTTGCAGAGTGCATGGTTTTGGGGTTGAGTTTGTTTTGTTTTGGTTTTTTTTTTTCCTTTAAGTATCTTTTGTCTTTTTGGCTCCAGTCCAGCAAAGCTCCATGTGAGTACTTCTGTAGATCACTTCTGTAATTTTGTGTCATTGTTTGAATTTTTACAAGATGGCTTTTTGCAAAAAATACGTGAGTCAGTTCTTTCTCACACCATTTTCACACTTATGCAGCAAAATTAAACTGTGACAAAATGTTCCTCTGGTTTCTCTGCTGATATTTTGTGCTATAAAATGGAGAACTACATCTTTCTCCTTTCATCTGTTGCAAAGATACAAAACACCCTGAGTTTCAGGGTGAAGATTTAAAACCATAAGGAGAGTTTCTTGAGAGCTCAGAAATGGTTCCTATGTGTGTGTGAATAAAAGTATCCACGTATGTATGTGCATCCTGTGAGAAATTAAGAAAGAACTTAATGTAGGGTTATCTGGGTTAACATCTGCTTTGCACAGAAGGGCAGCTTTATGCACAATTTCTTGTTTACATAGATGCATGTCTGTAAGAGTTCTCATGCTTCCTATGGAACAAGGTTGAGACTTTGACCAGTTTTTTGTCAGTAAAAACTCATCATTTCATGTTTTACCTCCTTTTGAAATACTGTCCTGGTATTTCTCAAGTGCCTTCTGCTATATACTTGATAACACACAGCTTTAAAGGTGATAATTTTGAACTTAATGACTTCCTAGTACCCTTCTGTTCTGCTTGAGATAGGAGGCAGAACTGTTTTCATTTTTTTTTCTGACTGTCAGCTGATCATTTCAGGAAAGCTGCAATTTTTATAGGCACCTTGGTAAATGTAAAAATGCCATTGCTATATTCTCCTTGAACATACCAAGTACTAAAACCTAGATATCCTGAGAGCAAGATTTTTGTCAGTTTATACGTAGAGTGGTGAAGAATTGGGATAGTTGGTTTAAGAAATACGTATTAGCAAATATGTATGTGAAGTACTTGTTGAAAACTCAAGTCTACTGTTTTCTTCATCTATACATTATGAACTCTCTTGTGCTTTCCATGATGAATCATTGTTACTTTACAGTTTTTTCCCTGTATCTCACAAGATCCCACACAAGCTTTGAAAAAGTTACCAAGAAGCGAAAAGAAAAAAAAGGCATATTTAAATAAGATACCTAGGGCTTATTTTCCTCCTCTATTTTCTATGAAATCCAAGGGAAAAAACCACAATTATGTATGAGCAGTATTCTATAAATCTTATGCTAAAAAGCTGTTAAACAAGAGAAGAAAAATCCTAAGGATAAGACCATGCAAATACCCTAAAGAAAATGCTGTTCTCTGAGGGGCAGACACTATAACTTTTTATGAAGTTCAAGGAATCTGTCTAAAGTTACAAAGTACCTTGAGACAGAAATATCTTCTTGAAGCATCCAGGCTGCTGCTAGGCAGCAGATCATAAATTACAGAATGCATAGATTTTCAGTCCTCACACCATTTTTATGTCTGGCAGAATAACTCTATCTGTTATATCTTGTTGCTACCCAAGAAGATTTATTAAGGTGAAAAGCACTGTATCTTTACTGAAAGAATAGCAGAGTATGCTTACTATATATATATGTCCTATCTAAAGCAGTTTGTATTTGTGCAGGAGACTTATACAGTCTATTTTTTCCTGACTTGAGTGATAAATTTTTGGAAGTCCTCAGGAATAATGATCTGGAAAATGTATTTTCCCCACAAGGCTCTAATATTTTTTTTTAAGCCGGCGGCTTCAGGATCTCATAAATGGTACACGTTTTTAGCAGGTATAAAGCATTTGGGGAGACTGACTGCTAACGGCAAGTTAATCCATGACTAGATTGCTCCGAAAGAAGAGAGAAAAAAGTCTTGCATACTTTTTTCCTAAACTTTTAGGTTTGTGATATTTTTCCAGAGGCTCTGAAAACAGACAGGACCACAGTGCCTTAAGATAATACCAGGGCTGGGCCTTAGGTAGTCACTATTTTGATGATGCTATTCTGCACCAACAAGGTTAGTTTCTAGGAAAGAATTGATTATTCTTCTTGTGCATTATGGTATGTAGGGAATAAAATTATTGTTCATAGCTGTACCTATTCCTGCCCTTTTGCTGTCTCAATACAGGCTACTGAAATAATGAATTTTGGAAGGGAAGAATACCTGGGACTAACTGTTAATAAAAATGTACGACATATAGCTTGTATTGGTGTTAAGATGAGGTGGCTCGTACAGTTAAGTGACTTGAATTAGAACTGTGATTTTATTTTTGATTAAACAGTCTTATTTGACAAAGTGAGGGTCATGAAGAAGAAGAAATGTTTCCCCACCTTTTACAGCTTCTCCTATTGCCTATTCAAAGAAAATATACTTCTTTTGCTTAGGAGCTGATCCTCTTGTGTAGCAGTTATTTAGCATAAACTAAAGAAAATTAGACAAAAGCCATTCATCAGAAAAATTAAAACCTCTTAGCTCTCCCACAATCATTTTAAATACCAACATAGAATTGTCACCATCCCTGGAGGGACTTCAAAGATGTGTAGACATGATGTTCAGGGACATGGTTTAGTGGTGGACTTGGCAGTTTTAGGTTTATGGTTGGACTCAATGATCTTAAAGGCCTTTTCAAACCTAAATGATTCTATGATTGTGTACAACTTATTCCACAAAACCTTTTGTATATTCCTCCACTTAGTTTTTTGGGCATCATTTTAATTTTTATGCCGCCTTCTGTGCCTGCTTGCTCTCAATATTACAATACATATTTTGTCATATTAAGTGGAATTTTACTGAAAATACTAAGGAAAAAAGTCACCAAAAAGGACTTGAAGGGATGACACTTTTGCTACTAGACAAATGTGCTTTTTGTATTTTTCCATCTACCTCTCATGAAAAAACAAGAATGTTAAAAAGCAGTAAGAAAAAGGCCAGATGGAATAGCTGTCTCCAGAATGATGTTTGAATAGTTTTGCCCTGACGAGATATTGCTACAATACATCAAAAAAATGCAATTTCTGTGAGGTAGTTGCTACTCACCAAATACTGCATTCTAAGAAATAATCTCTGCTTGTTTTCAGCTGAATGATTTTGGGAGTAGAATGATAGTAGGTAGGCTACAGAACTCTGCAGAATTAATTTTTATAAATATGGTTGATAAGAAAGGCAACTGTTTGAATTTCAGACATATTTCAAGTAAAAGCATATATGAATTCAGATGATTACGCTCTTACATTTTTTTTTGCATATTTAGTAGGCTACACTCCACATACTTCTCCAACATATGTTATAGTGAGAGAAAGTCAAAGATAGACCTTTATGAGGAAATTGTTGCTTGAAAAATTTTCCCTGGAAAAAAATATTCATACCTGTCCTTTTAAACATCCTATATTCAAAACATAATTAGGTTTTCACACTTTATGTAGAACTGAGAATGCATTTCAATAGCATATTTTACTGTGTCCCAAAAGAGGCACTGTGAATGAGTGAAGAAATTAATACAGTCTTGCTGAAAGTTACCCGAAGTACTACTATGTTTGTCTTAATTTTATAGCACAAACGGTCCTGTGTCCATTAGAAGGAATGTGTAGAAGAAACCATCCTGTGTCTTTACTTACAGTTAATTCTTTTTGCTCATTCATGCTTTCCTTCTTCCATATTCATTTTTTCCCCCCTTCTATGCTGCTGCCCTATTTCCTTTTCTGCAAATTCAGTGTCAATGATCACTACCTCAGGCACGACTACTTCAAAACTCCTACTATTTCAGAGAATGGTTACTCTTCCATTTCTTGAACCCCAGCTCCAGCAGAGGATGTAAATTTCTTATCTTTTATAGAGGCCTTAGGTTATGTATCTTAAGTGGTCAATTTCCTGTTAGTTTAATGAATATGGAAAATATTTCAGCCTTATAATTCCACTTCAGTTCTAGACCAGTATCTCATAAAGCATGAAATATCAGCGTGATTCAGGTTGCATTATTTGGTTATCTTTGGGATCTTTTCCTGATACAATAATAGATTCAAATTTTATCTGCACCTGTAGAGACTAAAATTCACCTGTGAAATTTATCTAATCCTTACAATCACGATAGGTTTTCTGGTAGAACATTGCTATTATTTAGAAGCCAACAGACTTTAAAAATTCATCAAGCAACATAGGTCTGGAAAGCAAGATTGTACATTTTGTCCAGATAAAGATCAAATATCTAAGGGCACTAAGAAAAAAATAAAAGTTACCAGAATGCTGAGATTAAAATATAACTCAAGCTATGTGTCTGATTTATTGATGCTTTTATTTATTTTATGTAATTTTTAATATCAAGTCCTTATTTAAATTCCCAGGGTAATATCTCAAATTCAAAGCTCAATCTTTGGGTCACTGAATCCTGCAATTTAACATTTTTCATAATCTATCTGTTTGTGGGTTTACCTCCCTTTTTTTTTTTTTTAAAGAGTTTTAATACACACCAAAGCAAAAATACTTTTCAAATACTTAGTGAATTTACTTTGACAAATTTGTACACTGTAATAACCAAGCCTGTATAAACCATTACTTTCAACTGTGTTTGTGACAATTTTCTATTGCAAATGCTGGAGGGACCAACATTGGTAATGGATTATTCCAGTGGGTGCTCACAGGCAGAGAAAAAATTGATGGTGATTTTCATCCTGATGTTAGATTTCGCTGATCCAAATGAGGGCTGGAGAGATAAGCAGCAGATTATGGCTCTGCACTCTAGGAACATGGGGATTGTTGCCAGGGGTCAAGGAGCAGTGGAGACTCACTGCTCTGCAAGGGAAGGTGAGACAGGAGCCAAGCATGGTAACACATGCTTGGGATGAGGGATAACGGCTTTAAACTGAAAGATAGCAGATTTAGATTAGATAATAGGAAGAAATTCTTTATTCTGAGTGTTGTGAACAGGTTGTGGATGTCTCATCCCTAGAAGTGTTCAAGGCCAGGTTGGATAGGGCTTTAAGCAATGTGGTCTAGTGGGAGGTGTCCTTGCCCATGGCATGGAAGGAGATTGGAACTAGGTGATCTTTAAGGTCCTTTCAAATCTAACCGTTCTATGATTCTATGAATGCAGCCAGTGGAGGCAGTGGCTTCTTCATAGGAGCCCCATGACACAGTATCCAACTGAGGCAAGCAGATCTGGTATGAGCAACCAGACACAGTCCAGTGATTGCTGGGCTGCCCAAGGTCACCAAAGGAAAAGAGGCAGCCCTCAGATGGGCTGCCACCAAAACTGGTCTTCATGAAACTCTCTTAGTTATCTGCCAACCTAATGGTAACAGAAATGTTTGTCATCTCCATGCCACCCTCCTCTTTTAAAAATTCCACCTTCCCATAAATAGCTAATAGTTCCTACATGATATCACAACAAGCACTTAAGAACAGTTAGAAGAGATGTGCACTTTCTTAGTTTAGCAGACTATTTTATCAAAGATGCCCAATTAATATGACATAATATAGCAATGAAAAACCAGTGCAATATTTAATCCTTTTTTGTATTTACTTCTCTATCTATAATTACTGTTTCTGCACACAATGTACCTGAGACTTGCCTGTTACTAAGGTCACATTATGAGACATACAGCTGCCTGGATCACATTTCCTTTTTTCAGCTATAATTACTATGCTTGCTGTTCATTAATTCTGCACCTAGTTCCTGATTTGATAGATTTATTAATAGCTTTAATATGTGATGTAAAATTATACTCAGTTCTTTTAGTGTCCTGGGATGGAGATTGTGATGTAGTCAGAAGAGGTAAAATTCTCTGTGTTTTAATCTTACTGTTGATGTAATTTCATTTTCAATATTCTTAAACTATTTGCCCTCGCACTTTTGACACTGCATTGGATGCCATAATCCTTATGGAAAATTGATGCAAAGTGTTCATTTAGATTCAAGTCATAAACCACAATTAGCTTCAGGCTCCAGGCTGTCTTTACTGAAAAGATGCTCCAGGGTGGGTCTTTTTGGTGTTTTGTTTTGCTTTGTTTTGTTTTGTTTTTCAGTTTGTTTGGTTTTTTTTTAACTAAATTGACCAAACACTTTCTTTTAGGTTCTTTCACACAGTTCAGTTGGACTTGTTTTACAGTTACTTTCATTTTTCCTTCTGCTTTACCCTTCTGTGACACCCCCCTTTTTTTTCCCTAATCTGTCCTAATCTAATTTTTTCCTAATCTGGCCATTCCAATGTCTTTCACTATCTGTTTACTGAGGATTTCAACCTCCATTTAACCAGTTTTTCATTTTTCAAATATGTAATTTGCAAATCTAGAAGCTTAATTAGTTTTTTTTTTTTCTCTTTACCAGTGTTCACAATCACGTATCTTTTGAATACAATGCAAAGCTCTATTTGAGTATCTATTTTATTGACAACAGGTATTTTCTCTGTCTCCTCCTACATGTACATCTGTTAAATTAAAAAATGGCAAAACAGAATGTCAGTATAAGAGTAATGAAACTGTACCTATATCTGTATATTTTCAGGTGTAGTAAGAACTTAAAACAAATAACCAAGGAATGTGAATTTTCCAGGTGTCTAAGTAGACTGTCAATATTTAAAAAATACAGAAAGTTAAAACTGTAGGTAAGCCACTAAAAAGGGGGATTCAAATACACAAAAAAAACCCAACATATTTTTTTCTTTATCCTAGTAACTGGTTTGGCAGGGTTCCTTTCCCCCATAGGTAATATATTGATGATACTTAATACCATCACGGGAGAGAAAATTCAAATGCTTTAGATCTATTAAAATCCATTTTGTTCTACAAGTACCCTGAAAAGCAATAACACTGTTTAGTATTATTGCTCTGTGTGTTGACACTAGGAGTCTTTTACCTCCCCTAGGTCCAAATTACTTTCAAACACTGTAATGAAATTAGTTAATCACTTGCCACTGAAATAAAGATAATGAGAGCACACCTGGGAAGTTTGGTATTAGTGCCTGGGCTTGGATCAAGAGTGTGCTTTTGAAACACATCTCCTGCTCTTTTGCCCCTGCTGAGCTTTGGCTCGCATCTCACAGCAATCTTGGACCACATGCAATGAACCTCTTTGGGATAAAATTACACTGGAAGATGCGACCTGTGAGCCCATATAATGCATTCCAGCTACAACTGGGGATGCAATTCATTGCATGACGTCCAAAATAAAACAGCTCTGGTGTGCAGGCTATAGACCTCAGCTGTTTAGCTTTACTGATTTCTTCCTATTGGTCCACGTTACCTACTAAGGTAGACATAGATGTGTGCAGGTAGACATTTTCCTTTGGAAATCACAAGTACAATATTTATTTTAAAAAGTTCAGGAAGAAAACACTTTATAGGAGACCAACATATTCAATGTTCATTCAGGACCATACTTTTGTTCTTCCAGAACAGAAAATGAAGTCTGCAGAACCCTAAGCTGTTTTCTAAGCAGCACTACGGAACTTTCAGAATCACATCTTCAATTCTGCTCTCATTGAAATAAGTTGGAACTTTTCCTATCGAATTCAGTAGAAATAGTGATAAGTGAAATACTTTGTTAATGTCTCTAGTATTTTCAGCATTGGCTTTAACAGGCACCAGTATTTAATTTTATATTTGTAAAGAAAAATGCTTTTTCAAACTCTTCAGGTCAGTGAAAGCACAAGTGCAAGTACAAGAAGGGAAACTCAGGAGGGGAAACAAAATCTGTAAGTGGTATGTTAGGTTTAAAACAATCTCCACACTCTAAAATAGCATATATTTGGGGGAAATCTGATATGAATGCAATAGCAAGAAAGGAAACTTGTGAATCTAAATTATTAACACTATTTTAACTCTGGTATATTTTAGTTTTATACAAACGTGCAGACTTTGCAACTTGCTGCATGCATTAAAAGGGACATAGTAAAATGATGATTCTGGGGGCTTTGTTCTTCCTGACAAAATGAGTCACATATCTAAACTTAAAACATTATCTTGACAGGGATCTATGGTTTGAAACCCCTCCTTGTTCCTCTTGCATCTAAGGGATCGTACTGACAGTATTAATTTTCCCTCACTTTCCAAAATTCATAGGAGGCTTAGGATTACATGGGAAAAGTGATGGATGATCCAAAACATTTGCTTTAGAGATTCTTCTTCCCAACATCATTTTGCCCACTAGCCTTTCTTTCACCCAAGCAAAGCAAGGATTTTTATTTGCATTATTTATTTACAAATGTCATTTTTATAAGTTACTTACTGTCAATTTTTAACTTTCTCAAGATGTCCTTCTGGATTTAATACTTACGCACAGTGATATCACATTTTTTTCCTGGTCCCATTTAAACCAGGTCATTCTCTCACTCAATGAAACCATTTCTTAAAATACAAACTTTAAACTCTCTTTTAATGGATGGAAAAAACAAGTGTCTGGAGAGTCATGTGATTAATATGACAAATTTTTAAGTGCCCAAAACTACAAACATATAAGAAATTTACAGGAATACAATATGTGCCTTTAATTTTCAGAAAAATAATCTGAATTTTTCAGGTAAGCTTCTTTTTTTATTATAAGTGCCATAGTTGTTGCTATATTAAAAAAAATAAAATAAAATTGTGAATTTCTACCTAAGTAGTCTGGGTGCATGTTATTTCACATCCCTTGCCCTTGAATAAATAAAACCAGACAGCTATTTTTCTGAGACAGATTGTGCCCCACTTTTCCAGGATAATGCAAGAACCTGAATAGACATCATTTATAGTGTTTTTGCCTGTTGCTCCATCTCTGTTGTAGGATGACATCAGAGTCTGCTCTGACTCCGGAGTTTTCTCTTGTGTTGTTCCAGCTTGTGGTCCTTCACTTAGACCTATCTCTGAAGTCACAAGTAACCTGTGCATGTCATCTTTCTTACATTTTATACAGTCCTAGTTGAAACACTTCTATGTCCTTTCGCTGTTACAGTTCTCATCCAGTACAACTGTATCTTCTTGCTGTCCCAAAAGGTAATTTTTAAAAAAGTTAAATGTTATGACCATATGAGATCAGTGTTTAACAATTATTTTCAGTCAGTTTATAAAGTGTCATTTGCCAAAGTTTTGTCTGAGTTGTTCTAATATTTCATATTTCTTGCATCTAAAAAATTCGTCTACAGATCTAAACTTCGTAGCTGGATTTTTTTTTTAAGAGAAAAAGATGCTAAATGCATGATAATTTGATCATACAACTTCCAGTGTACAGATTCACAATCTGGTCCTGGATCTGATCCTAAATGTGTGGATTTGTGTACTGGTAACTCTAAAGGCAGAGGCCTCTCTAAGGCTATAGTGACATCATGAAGGTACAAACATTCCTTCATTTTGAAATCTCTGTAGCAACATATTACTTGAAAAATGAATCTATGAAACACCTAATAATCAAATTAGGTCATATTTTCTGGCAACTGATGTGTGGTAGCCTAGTGATAAATGGATGCAGACTAGAACCATCCTCTCTGAAAGGTATTTGAAGCCTGAATTCAGATGTTTGTAGCTTTGTATTAGCTGAAGTGTGAGATTAGTACAAATAAACAGAAAATAAATTGATCAGGAGTAAAAAGATTTAGTTGTTTTGGTTTTTTTAGATCTTTTCTAGATTAACAATTTTATTTTTTTGAGTGAAGGACTGTCAGCTACAGAATATCACCTGAATTTAAATGCGTGCACAAGTTCTTTCATGGTCTGGGGAAAAATCATGGTTATGTCGCTATTTCATCTACCCTATTTACCTATGTCTGTATCAGTGCATACATGGGATAGAGAAAAAAAAAAAAATCAGACTTCTCTACAGACCAGAGTTGTGATCTCTTGCAGGGAATGGATTGCTTTCTGGGTTTTTAAAAATGTAATATTTGTGAAAAATTCTGCAGAATTATTGACTGACCCTCTATAGGACGACTGAGAAATGTACCACAAGTTCAAAGTAACTTAATTTTAGACTGTTCAAAGGCTTTAATTCTTCAGAATATTTTTTTTCCTTAGATTGTGAATTGTGCTTTTCCTTCTGTCGTGTGTTTATTACGTATTAAGCTTAAGGTTTACTAGTAACAGTTGGAAAAAATGTATAAAAAAATCCCTTAAGAGGTTTCAGAGATTATTTGCAACATATTCATTTATTCTCATGTAGCACGTAGTATATTATTCATTATTTCTTTTGCTCCTCCAAGTGATAGATGGTCTTCCTTGCTGACCACAATTTATCACTTCTGCATGTTCTCCTTCATTCTGCACTTTATTTTTACAACCTTCTAGATAACAAAAAGCAGTTTTAAAACCTCCAGGCTGAAACACAGCACCAGTTCAGTCAAGACTTCCCAGTGTCATTATGGGGAAGAGACGGGTGGCAGGGGTGGTGGGAGGTGGGCCAGCCTGCCCATGGAGCTTCCCAGGTAAGGAGCAGCTGTCAGAGGAGATGAGGATCTTCATGGAGGCCCTGTGGAGATGAAGGCTGACCCAGATAGATGGAGGGTCAGTAATAGGCTGTGGTCAATGTGGGAGCATGTGGAGGGTTCCGTTATGGGGAAGGCTTATGGCCTGTGACTGCCAATCACAGAGGGGCGGCTCTGGTTCACTGCAGACCTGTGACTGCAGGGTAGGCTTGGTGGCCTGGGAGAGTGGTTACCTGCATTGGGGTGAAAGTCAGGTCTGGGGAAGAACTGGGTCTGGCTGTCCAAGTCAGAACCATGCACCAACACCACAAGGAGGCTGTAGGTGGCTGTGGGGGTTGAGACTTGAGCCTGCAGGGGACTCATGATTTTCTGCAGACCCGACCATGCCATCTTGAGAGGTTTTTACTGGCTGGAGGCTTGCATCCAGGACTCTGCAGAGACACCACAGAGGCTTGTGGAGCCCTCAGACTATGAACTCTGCTTTGTGTTCATGTGGGTACCAGTGATACTGCCACGGGAGAGCTCAAGCCTACTGAGGGTGACTGCAAAGCTCTATGGAGCAAAAAGAGGTTGAGAGAATATGTTTTGTTCAGCCTGGAGAAGGGAAGACTTTGGGGAGAGGGGGAACACCTAACAGCAGTTGCCCAGTACCTACAAGGAGGTCACCAATAAGATGAAGCCAGGCTCTTTGCGATTGTGCATGGTGGGAGGATGGGAGACAAGAGCATGGGATGAAATACAATGTTCAGGATAGATAAATAGAAGCCCTTTTTCCACACAATGAACAGTCAAGCACTGGAACAGGTTGTCCTCAGAGGTTATGCAGTCTCTCTTCTCAGAAATTTTCAAGACCCAACTGCATAAAATCCTGAGCAACCTTGTCTGACCCTGTAGTTCACCTTCTTCTGAGCAGGAGGTTGGACTAGAGAGCTTCTGAAGTCCCTTCCAACCTGCAAGCCTAGGATTGAATCATGATCCTGTGTATTGTGTAGGAGTAAAAACTAAAATAAAACTTCTGAAATGCAATAAGGTAGAGGTGATTTGGCATGTCATCTGCTGTTAACTTCATTTGTCATGTGTTGTCATATCACAATGAGCCATAACAGGATATGAATAAAGTAAATCAATGTGGTACCTAAAATTCACCTCACAATGTGACAGATATGATGGAAAGAATGGAATCTGACTGTTTTTCTGGAAAGTGAGAAGCATCTTTAAAACAGCTTCTATTCTAAATTCCTTTAAAACAGATTTACTGTAACAAAGTGAAAACCACCCAAGCCTTTGTATTTGCTGCAGATTTAAAGTTGCAATCCCCCTCCTGCTCCTCCTCCCTCAATATAACAGGTTTTCAATCCTGGTTTAGCTACCATGGACCTTCTGTCATCAAAATTTCTGCTAAGCTATTAAGAATGTTTTCATTCGAATGTTTTGTTCTGGCAGGAAAAAAGACACTTCTCAAAAAGTAAAAGATTTCTCTTAACTCTGTAAGCAGTGTTAAACAGGTTAACATTTGGGCTTCTGTCAGGGAAAAAAATACAACCAATTTCATTGGTTTCACAGAAATAAAGTTTACGTTTAATGTTGTTCCTGTTGAATCAGCATTGCTCTCTTAGAGTTGGAAAGGGCAGACCCAGTACATTTCCTGGAAGTGTCCATAAATGTGTAGTGTTGGATAATTTTTTTTTTTTTTACACTTAACAGAAATGTCAAGAAGACAAAAGTTCAGGTTCCACATTAACCTTTAAATTTGCTGTGTTTGGGGAACTGAAAACCTGAGCAATCAAGTAAATCCTGTGTGTCATTGATCTGTGAGGAGAGGTTGTAGGACTAAGGCGTGGAATCTTGATTTATGGCTGATTTCAATTTGCCTACAGACAGACTTGAGTGCACCTACCTTATTACTTCACGATAAGCTGGCCAGTTGACAGTTGAGTACCAGCTGTAGAGTAGTGCAGCCATACTGTACTACCGACAGCATGCCCACACTCTCCTTCCTTACATTAAATGTCCAAGAGAGATTTTGATGTATAAAAAATGCAAAGATCTTATGTGTCTGTCCCTTATCTGCAATGGAAATCTGGAAATATAATTTTTGTGCATATTTGAATGACTAAAGGACTAGTCAAAATACTATTATGTGGTCTTATGTGTTTGTGGATGGTAGATCAAACTAGCTGAAGTTCTCATGACCTATGATAACATGGAACTTCCCCCAGTAAGTTTTGTTTCTTTGTGTGATGATATATGGACATACACATTATGTGTACACTATTACCTGGATATAATAGTGGAATTATCCAGATAGCATTATGCATACAGTAGTCAGAATTATCTCTTCAGGAAACTGTTTTGATGATTCAAAGCATCAATGGACCCTGTATAGGTATATTATAACCCATGCACGTCAGAAAGAAATTTTGTTCACAATAAGTGTGTACATGAATTTTCTTGTATGTACAGATAGAAAATAGACCTATAGTCCTGGAAATATTCAAAGCTACTTGTGTTCCGAATTCTCTCATTTATTCTTTACTGCTTGCAATATACATATTTTAAAACTATAAAAGGGAAATTTGTAGTGATTTAACCTTCTATGATTTCTGAGTTTATAGGGAGTGCCTTACTCAGAAATTCTGACTGGGCTTTTACCAAAAGCAAAGGATAATATGTCATACATCACGTAGGAATGATGGGTGTGTGGGATATGTATGTTTTTCTTATTTATTACAGTTCCACCAGTCTCAAGTAATTCTTTGAGAATCTCAGAGCACCCACTCACCCTTTGACAAAAATGCGTTGATACAAAACATGATTACTCAGTTGCTGCTTAGTGTAATTGCCAGAAATGCTAATGTTTACTTCTTTCCTGGAAGACTGTAATATACTAGGTAGACCAGCTATTATTGTGTCTCAAATGATGAAGCTGACTGGATCACGAATAATATATAAGGTGGCTATAGAATCTGCTGCTTTGTTTCTCCTTCACTTGGACTTGGACTTCATTTTTCAGAGTGGGTAAGAAGCCATGTATGCTTATTGATTTAGAAGATGTTATTTTAGTATTTGTACATGTATAGTGACAGGTTCACATTATGGTATGAAGAGAAACAGATCCTCTAGCATTTGTTTTGTGTTTTAGTCAATTGAACAAGTTAGTTACAGAATTGCTTAAACTTTTTTCATTATCCCCCACAGAACTTTAAGTGCTGGCTTAAAACTATTTTTCTAATGGTCTGCAAGCACTAGAAAACTTCAGAGGTGGAGCATCTGATGGCATATGACATTGCTATGGCCTATGTGTAATTCCTTTTCCAGTACTTCGTGTAACAATCAGAAGTTGTACTCGCAGAAGACTTGGCATCCAGTATATAGATGCCAGTTCTCCTTGGATTACTGTCTAGAGCTTTGGTTTTATGACATTTTTACTGTGTGTTGTGAGATGGCAGCAGAATATTCAAGGAAATAAGACAACACAGAATATAGTCACCATATTTTTTTAAATCTATCTCTTAATTCTTTCTCTCTTTTTTTAAAATTAAATTCTCTCAAATGTGAATTGCAAGAAACCAGTTACCTCCTTGCCAGTGCCTGGTTATGCTTTGATTAAGATGAAACCAGGAATACAGGATGATGTTAGAGCATCCAGTGTTTCATTTAGTGAGCAGCTCCACCTGTGGTGATATGGTGTTTCTAATGGATGGTCCTATGCGCCTAAACAGTTGGAAAATCAGAATGTGATGCAGTTTGGAGTTTATGAACGAGTACAGCAAAAAGAAAAGGGCACATTTCTGGAATTTCTGATGAAGTCCCCCACCCATTTAGAGCAACAGCATTGGAATGACAGCTCCTGTGACAGCTGGTAAGCAGATCATGATTACGCTCTGGAAGCTTAAAACCTTATTAGCTGTTAGTCAGTGGCCACCCTGTTCAGGCGGTCCAAGGCAGAAATGGTTTTCCTACAGTTGTGGTCTCCATTTTAATGCAGAGAAGTAGGAATCTGAAGAGTGTGAAGGCTGTAGGGATGCAAGCAGTAAAACTCCTACAGGATGTAAAACCAAATTTTCTCCCATCCTTGATCCTTTTTTTCAGTACTTACCAGAACAGAATACTTTTAAGCCATTGTGTTAATCCTGGTAAATACTGGAGTTTGTTGGTGTTACCATTGACTGGGAAAGTGTTTGATACTCACAACTTCATAAACACTAGATTTTTTGAGAATATATAACTAGGAAAGATTTTTCCAAAAGAGTGTAGCCATGTTAGTGAGCTTAAATTGGCAACAAGGCTTGCAGTAATTTAGTCCATCATTCAAGAAACTGTGGATCACACCTGTTCTCATGTGAGGCAAAAAAACCTCACCAAAAAATCTGTATTTTTCTGATTAAAGCCAGTTTAAAACAACATTGGAGAAATATTTTCCGGGAATCTCAGACGAGATGACTAATAAATGAAAACATTTCAGAGATGCTGTTGTTATGACAATGGAAGGGAAAAGATAAGACTCCAAAATCCCTATATTTTTGCTCATAAAACTTTCTGAATGCATGCAAAGCTTCATTCAGAGCTGCATGATTATTAATAACTTAAAGAAAACTTAAGGTCATTGCTAAAAGTTGGTATTTGGAGTGTTAGGGGAGGAGACCTCTGCATATTCCTGAGTCTGGCTATGGGTTTTGTTCAGTAAATGTTATATTTGTTATGAAAGACAGTGTGAGATTGTAGTACTAGGATCTCTGGACAATATAGTTGAAAACTGTGAAGAGGATGGTCATTTAGGACAAGTATACTGTGAGACATTTGTGGGAGGTCATGGTTTGAAATATTTTCTGTAACACTATAACTCTAAAAGCACAGCTTTTTTCAATCTTTCCACTCCTAATGCTGATAGTTCAGCAAAGCATCTTGTTAACTTCAAGTTAACTAAATGTTTTTCTTTCTCGTTTACTTATGACCCTTTTTAAGTCATTATAACTTGTAGGATTTGCTTTATTGAAAAATTACGTTGCTTCTTGATGACTTTATATGACAGAAAGAAACAAGTCTGCAGCCTCAATTTAACTGCAGAAATCCAAAAGTCTTTGGAAAAAATACTGTTAGAACCTGTCAGGAATACCTATACGTTTTTCACTCTTAGAAAATACAAACATTCAAAACTGAAAATATCTGTGGGTGTTTAATTGGAGGATTTGTCAGGATTTACTTTTTAGTTAAAAACAAAAATGGAACCTCAAAGGGAACCAATAACTGCTGGGTGCTTATACGGGGATTATCAGGCTAAGGCATCAGGTCCCTTTGCTACCTGATTCTAAGGAAACAACTTAAGTGCAAATTTTCCGTTTTTCAGATAAGTGTGGTTATCATATTGTCTAGTTGGCTTTTTTGCTAATGAAGGAGTTCTGGAATGACACTCTTATTTTGATGAGGAACAAATTGTAAATCAAATTAGCTGAACTTAAGAAAACAGTTCTGTACTTCCCTCTGAATGCCTCACTGAAAAATACCCAGTGCCTAAGTTGCACCTTTGCTGCCTTTTCAGTGCCCTTTGACTCAGATGTTTCCAGTTGTCTTCTTTTTCCTTTCATCCCACACCCAAGGTGCTGGGGAGTCTCTTGCTGGTCTCTTGCTTTTGAAGCACTGAGAGTATTCGATTCATCTACCAAATTTTATGACATTTTATGGGAAAACAGCGTCTGTGGGACCCCTGCCCGCTGTTAAATTTGATTGAAGTCAGTTGACGGATTTGGCAGGTTTGTGGATTTCTATGCAAAATGATTCTGTAATGGCCAGGATCAAGTAAGATGTCATTGCTTACCATTTTTTTCCCTGCCCTAGGCAGTAAATCTGTTCTGAGGCATTTCCCTTGGTAATGGCAACATGAGAACAGTGCTAGAGGATTGCTGTCTTAACCCCACCTCCTCTTTTTGTTAACAATAAAGGTGACATGGACACAGCTGAAGAGCTGATGAAAGAGCAGGCACAGTTCTCCACACGTATGTGTACTGGCATTCTGCTTACATGGGAAGCCTGTTGTTGTGGGAGGGGCAGTGGAAGGAAAGAGGAAATAGCAGGGGGGAATTTTCCAATGTGTAGGCTTGTAGCATCTGAAAAGCAGTAGAGTTTCTTGTAATGGTTGATCCAATGGAACTTTTCTGGAGCAGTAGTCATGGCAATCCTTTTGTGCTGGACCAGTAGCTCTAAAAGCACTGGGAGACGAATGAATTTATGCAAGACATTTGTACACATTTGTTAAAGACATGAAGGTAAAAATTTGGTGTTTCAATTTTAAATACAGTCAACCATACAAATATATGGACATTATATATATTTTAATCTGGTAAATCTAGCTCTAACTTTATTTGAGAATTTTCCTGGCAATGTATATTCTGATATTTGTTCAGTCAGACTCTGTTATTAATTGAAGCTGTATTCAGACCTGTCAAACAATGGAAAAAAGAATCCAACTTCCAAGTTACTAAACCCACTTCTCTGCATGTGCCTTGTTGTGACATCGTCTCAGGATGTCACTTACTGGCAGCCACTATTCAGTATTGCCCAGAACTTCTGTAATGTGAACCTTTTGTAATGTGAAGCCCTTACTCATCCTTATGATGCCCTGCCATATGGAAAGAAAATGCTGTTAGTCTTGACACATGCAACGGACCTGAATAAAACCGGCCTTATTCCTGGATACAGGAGCTATCATTAAAAAAGGAGCTCTGAGGCAAACGTACAGAAAGTTTTATTTTTCCTGGTATTGTAAATGTATGTAGTGTGAACAAGGGGACAGAAATTGTCTGAATTTATTAGTTCTGATAATCTGATTAATTTACATTGTTTTTCTAATGTTTTCTAGTTTGTACAGGAGGTAATCAGGAAAAACTCCTCTTTTTATTTTTATTTTAGTTTTTTTTTTTTTATTTTATTTTATTTAACACTGACAATTCCCACTGATAGAAACAAAAATTGCAGTCTACTGAACAGCATCTGCATTTCACTGCAAAGACATTAAGTCAAATCATTGAGGGAGGTTTGTATTTTATGAGACATTTTTCAAATCTTTTATTCTCTTAGGGTCAAAGAATCATTACATCTTCAACACATAATTATCCTTATCATCCAAAAGTAATTTACATTTAACAAGAATATTTAATCACTTCATTGCTTGAAAAAGCAAATGAAATGCAGTGTTTTATGCCTAGTCTGCCTGAATATTTTGCTTGCAGTTTTTCCCTGTTATGAGCCAAAGAACAAACACTGTTTGAAATCTCCGGTTTCTGTTTTATTTTTATTTTTATTTTCGTAATACTCTTTAAAGGGTTTCTACCATAATCAGGAAAAGAGAAGAAAATAATGTAATGGTTGAAACCCCTCTAGTTACATCCAAAAGACTCAAACTTTCAGAAGTTCATCAACTTGCATCTGAGGTAAATGCACGACAAAGATGTTTAACTTCCCATATCTTTTCTGTAGTTACTAAATATCTCAGTTACGTTTTTATTTTACTTCAGTAGAAGTTTTGCCTTAAGAAGCGTGGATGCCCTGCTCATGTGTTAAGTGGTGGATGCATGGAGTGGCTGGTTAGGAAACGTAAGGTCTCACTTGTCAGCAGAAATAAAAGATCACCCTTCATTTTGGAAAGCAGGATTCCTAGGTTTAAAGATGACTGTGGTTGACTATCAGGCTATGTTTCCTTGTTTGTTAAAGCTTACGTAATATTAAATCATTGCTTTGACTGTTCCTTATTTGTTCTGCATGACAGTGACATTGATTGTAAAATCCAGCCAGGATATATAGGAGAGGAAAATGGGCAGAGAAGCATGCAGAAATCTTCTGGTGATTGTTTGTTATGGTTTGAAGAACCCACAATGATTTATTGTCATTCAGACAATCATTCTATCACCTGATGACCCCTTCCCACCTGGGAAGGTGAATTGGGAAGAAACAGGGAAACACGAGGGTCGAAATAGATTTTACAGAATAAGACTAAATAATTAACATTAACAATAAAAAAAATTGCTATTGGTCCTGATACCAATATAAAATATACGAGGATTATACTCAGCCCATTCCATCAGCAGGAAGCTGTGCACTCCCAGAGGTGAACAGCAAATGTGGGACACTGCAAGCACTATGGCTTTGGGAGGAAGGGAAGGGCTCAGGGGTCTGACACCAGGGCAAGAAGTTCTCAGGATCACAACCATCAAGGGATAGTAAGAACTCCTCAGCAAACTTTCTAATTTATATTGAATGTGATGTTCATGGTATGAAATAATTCTATTGGCCAGCTTGGGTCAAGTGTCCAGGTCTCACTCCTCCTCATTCCTGAACCTGGTGAGCTTGAAAACACTGAGACCTTGAAACCCGCATACCATATCTGGCTATAAAGTAAATATTTTCACAAATTCACACACTAGAGTCTTCTAAAAGTGCAGTTTCCACAAGCATTAAAAAAGACCTTACTGAAAAGTAAAATTACTGAAAGGTACTCAAACCAGTACATTGTGCTCCTTCACTAACCAGCATCTGTTAAAAATAGTCTAGAAGAGCAAAAAGCAATCTCTAAATTGGATTCTAAGTTATAGACAAACTAATCTTTTTGCGTATGCTCATATGCATATTGAATAGGGATTCTTGTTGAATTTACTACGGAACCTGCAGAAATACCTTAAAGCTTTTGCCTGAATGATATTTGGTATTGGCATGCAGCAGAAGTTTACAAACAACTTCTATATTAATATTTATATCGTAGTAGCATAGAAGATTCACATATAGCAGTTACTGACAGACATTACAATGGAATTTCTGTCCCCAGTGTTTTACAGATTAAGTATGAGACTGTGGGATCAGGTCCCTACCACCTGAATTAGAAGTTCAGCACAGAAAGCTTTGTGCTGTTAAAAAACTATACCTATGCAGTGTCCATGCTTTGCATGTGATATCCAGATCCATCCTCCATGTGTCACACCTGGATATCAGGGCATGACAGGAGGGATGTCCTACAGGACTGACAGTATAGCATGCGGGCATGGAGGTAGCCCTTTGACCGTTTGCTTCAAACCTGGAACTGTAATACCGTGACCATGGTAGCCACAATAACATTGCCTTTCTTTTGAATCCTTGTTGTAGGAAGCTGCAATATACTTTATCATGTATTAGTTTAATGCAAGTCACATCTTCTTAGCATTGAAATTGTTTATGGATTCTTTTCCAGCTTAACCTGTTTTTATTTTTTATTGATTGTGAATGAAACATTTTGATTTGATATAAACATGGTAATGCACTGGTGAGGTTATGGAAAATAAAATATTTTATGTGGAGTTAAACCCCAGCAGGTTTAAAGCTTTTGTCAGTTTGGTTTTGATAAAAAGCAATTATATATGTCTTCCTTGATTTTTCTACCACAACGAGGAACTTAGATCTTGAATTTGCTAGCTGGACCCTTTATTCAGACTGCGTCAAGGACTTTATTTACCACTGTGATTGAAAGCTCTTTCCTTTCTGCCTTAGGGCTTCTATGCATAATTTTGACAACTTGCTCTTTATCAAAGAAATTGTGCCAATCTTTAAAACTGCTGCTTTCCTTATTTACTTGCAAGGCTTGAATATCAAGCTCCAAGAGGAAAGGAAAAGCCACACAAAAGAAAAATTTCAAGGTAATTTAAAACCGAAGGGACGAGGTATATATTTTCCAGGTCTTTACAAGCTTTGCTCTGCACTCCTGTTTTGCCTTTCAGTTACAATTCTCTGAGTTTCCTTTGGGCTGTGCTGATGCAATATTCTCAGCACTCTACTTTGTGTTCTACTTGTTTCCACCAAAGCAAAAGGATCGTTATTATCTTTCATATGCATGTTGCCTTAAATCCATCAGATAAGTTATTTAGTGGGTGTACTTGCTCAGGACTCTTTGGCTACCTCATTCCAAAGTTTCCAGTGAAGCTAAGAGTAATATTTTTGATCATAAAAAGTCTCATTTGGTCTGGAACCCCATGCACTGTACTGCCAGTGGTGTGTTTAAGGCGTTGTTGGCTGGATATTTTGTGGTTATAACTGAGGAAAATAAGCATTTAAGGGTTTTTAACTTGAGATCTTTGAGAAAGCATTGATATATACACTGAGTTTTCACAGATTTTATTTGAGCATTTCTTTCTGAAACACGAATGTGTTCCTGAATCAGGGTGGCTCTTTTTCTGAAATAATTTCAAGATCTGGCTACCTGCATATGGATAAATATGTCATCTGTCTGTAAAAGATAGCTTGGCCTGCTGCAAGTATTCTCACTCACAAATACACCATGGTTTGTGTGAGTTAATTTACTGTATTTTTCAGAGCACAAACATTGCAGAATAAATAAACTTCTGTGGGGGTCTAATCTGCCATTGGCTAGCTGCTTCTGATGCCCAAACTTATGGTTTAGGTGCACTTCTTATAAATTCTTGACCTTCAGGCTGTGCTTCGAAAACAGCTTAATGGGGAGGCATTTGTGGGAGGCTAAAGTGGGTGTTAAGTGTTCTTTAAGAAAACAGTTGTGGGGTTTTTTTTTATTTTATTATTACATCTTTTCTGTAGTATGCCTGTCTTATGAAAGATCTGCAATGACATTGCATGGTTACTGGTTTTGATTTTGTGGTTATGAATGGATTTCAACTGATGTCACATCTCTCTTGGTCTGGAATTTCAAAAAGTTAGATCAAAACATGAATAAAGCTGAAATCAATTTAAGGGAGCACCAGCAGTTATATGGTAGTAACAACTTTTCTTCATTTACTGGAGTAACTCTAAAGAGTATATATTGACTTTGATATACATCTAGAACTATTAACATTGAAGAGCATTCTGTGTATGAATCATGCGTATGATGACATAGACCTTGTTGTGAAAATGCAATAACAAAAAGAATGAAGTACAGAAGGCAGCTGCAGAAGTGGTAGGACTGTTTTGCCCTTTGCCAGACAATGATGTATGAAAGAGACCAACCTGAAGACAAACACTTGAAGACAGAGTCTAGTAAAACTTTTTAAACTCTGTTTTTAAACTTCTCCCTTTCCCTTAGTCCTGTGCCTGTCAAATCCTAAACCTAATGAAAAATGAAATAACAAAAAATACCTGTGACTTTCTTTCCTTTTTGCAGTCTTTTCCTAAAACAGAAGATTAAATATTTTTCTCTTGAAGGAGAAGGGATGGGAAAAGGAAAGAGAAAGAGGGTGTCAGCATTATTAGATGCAGTCTTATAAAAGCACATTCTACCTTTAAGGCAGTATCGAATTAGGCTCCGTATCTTGATGTTGATATCATGATAGTAAATGTCCTTGCATCATCAGAAGGATCTTCTTCTCAATATCACTGTTGATTTATTAAAAGAAATTCAGGGTTAGTCATTAGCAAACTCTAACCATGCTTTCTTGCTGATACAGTAAGTAGTTTTCAGGGGTGGGAAGAAAATCTCCTGACAGAATTATCTGCTCTATGAATGCCTCCCATAGAGGGGCAAGAGGGAGAGAGAAATTCTTTGAACAAAAGAAGCAAATCTGCTCTGACAGCTGCCAGCGTAACAGTGCAGACCACACCACTTCAAAGCTGCGATGCTCTCTCCCATCAGCATCACTATCGGTGCTGCTGGGCTTTCTCTGGTCACTCCACAGGGAGGGGATAAGTACCTGAATTCTCAAATATTTTCTATTATTCACACCTCCTCCTGGCTCAGGTGGAGATGCAGTGCAGAGCTGTTATCTACAGCCCTCTCTCACTGACATAGGCGGGTAAATTTGTAAGGTTAGTCTGTTAGCTAGTGATAAAGACTGGCAGGCAAATAAGCAACAAGTCCATGACCTAATAATGAAAACATTTTTAACCAACTCAATGTCAATAATAATCTACATTCAGCTACCTAATAAAAAGTGTTAGTTTTATTGTGAAATAGTTATGATTTCCATTCTTCCCTTTTCTTTCTTCTGGGAGGAGAAAAAAAAATATTACTGGCAATGAATTCTCTCCATGATTCTCCCAGTCCTCATAGTTGTGTAAGTAAAGCACCTACAATGCAAGCTGCAAAAATTGTGCAGTGAGCCACATCTACTGGCTCTTTATGTCCTTGTAATGAAGTTATCAAGGGAGACATGAAAAATAGCCTAATGTCTTCTCAGTTGCAAGCACTGCAATGAGTTCACATTACATCACTTGCACTCTCGATCCACAACCTTATACTTGCTTATGAAATATAACAGAGAGAGACACAGAGCATCTGTCTCTTTCATCAACTAACTCTGCTATCTTAACATTGTCGGTAGCATGGAAATAGGTGAAATATGAAAAAAAAAACCAACCACCAAAACCAAACTACGATTGAACCTTAGCTAGCTGTGGCTGAGCATACTCCCTCCTGTACCCTAGTCTGGGAATTCTACAGGACCATTTCTCAGTATTTTCAATTCTACTGTGAATAGACTAGGCATCCTAGCACACTGGAGATAGATATAGAGGGGCAAAAATAAGGAAGGAAAAGCTCTAGTTCAGAGTTTATTATTACTAAAACATAGAAATGTAGAAGTAGGTTAAGTTTAACTGACATGATACTTAGGCTACAGAAGTTGAAAACAGCACTCATTTCCTTCAATGGCAAATGCTTCAGAAATCCTAGTTGATCTAAATTACTTCCTGTCCGATATGCTAGTAAGTAGAATAGATATTTAAAAAACACAAAGCACTTCATGCAGTAGAACTAACTATGTATAATGTGGGGATCCTGAAATTGTCAGTTCCCAGCATCATTTCACTGTAGCGAAAGGCTGTGTAGCATGTCTCTTCTGCCCAGTTCTTGAGATGCTCATGGCATCAGAGATTCAGGTTTGTAAGTCTCTCTGTATCCATCCATCCATGTACTCTGCCCACCCCTGTGTACCCAAGTACGCTGGATGGAGCCTGCCTGCATTCCACTGCTCCAAGCTGTTACTGGGAATATCATAGTTATTTTTGCTTGAGATCAGTAATGACTTGGAAATCAATCACCATATGTAATATATTATAAATAAAAATATATTTTTCTAGTATCACATGCTAATACTCCATGTTTTCTAGATTATTAACACAGGGAAAAAAGTATTTCTTAGGGATAAAGAGAGTAATTTCCTGTATAAAAAACAAATCTCTAAACCAAAGATTTTTCTTAGTTTTGTCTACCGGGTACAGTACTGTTTGTTTCAGTATAAAATTGTCATGTATTTTAGTTTGCTTGCATTGTGGTTTAAATGTCTTTTGAATCAGGGTTAATATATCACTTTCAGTTCAAAGTTGTGCTGTTTGTAATAAAAAAGTGGCTTGTCTTTGTGCAGGGATATTACCTGCTTAATGTAACACACCTGGGATTCTTTCAGGGCTTACAAAACATTTTATTTCTAAATTTATTCTTTCAAGACAGCTAGCACTTGCCTATATTTTGCATGCTTAAAATGTGTAAAATGGATATTTATCATTTGGTGTAATGGAAATAATATTGTTAGTAGATGTCATGATAGCATGGTACCGAGTACAATGGGAATTGAAAAAGGAAGCTTGGTTCTTTGGTTCTTCTTTTTTTTTTTTTTTTTTTTTTTTCCCTTGGGATTCAGGAGACATAGGTAAGGTGGGGTTTAGTGTTCAAGACCACAGTGATAATCTTCATCTACATCACCCTTTTATTGAAGTCCAAAGTTACAAAGTGTAACTTAATTATTCATTTCATTGGGTCACATGCTGTGATGAAACATAGACTTATGTCTTTGGGACAACATATGGGACAACACATATAAGATGAGATTGCAGGGTAAACTGTAAACTCAGTTACAGAGATGGGCTAGATCTGAATAGACTCTGTTTGCTGAAATCAGTAACAACTCACCATCCTTTATTAAACATAGCTGTCTACACTACATCTCGCTCTTTCTTGTGAATACAAAGATACAACTGATTGATTTAGGTTTATCAAATATGTAATGCAAACCTCCCCACTGGATAGTACAGTAAGTGTACTTAAAGTCTGTTTCCAGCTGTATATTTGATTACTCTTAACTTTGAATCAAAAGCCTCTCCTGGTTAGTGGCTGAGGCAGGTTCATCATGGACAGTGGCTCGTGTCCCACACTACAGCCATGAGCAAACCCTGCCTTTGCCTCATCCCACGTACAATTTCAACAAATACATCCAGCAAGAAAAAAATCCATCCTGCCGCCCAGCCTGACACCTTTTTAAATCTTGAACATGTGAAAAGAGAACACCTGTCTCAACTCTGAAAATTGTATGCCATGTATCCCTATCTCTTGTTTCTAGCTCTAGTTTGCGATGATTATTTCAAAAGATAAAATTCAGAAAGAACTCAAAATATAGGTCTGTTTTGAGGAAAAGAAAACATATTTTCTTCCAGAACATAGGAAAGTATAAGGTTCAAATCACAATCACATATTTCTCAGAGCTTGTTTTTTCACTGTTTAGTTTCCTTTCTATGGTAGCAGAATGGTATTGTTTATTAATCCAAATTCTAGTTATGGCTGTAGTACAATTAATCATTAGCTGGTCATAAAAGTAATTGCATTTTTTCTGACTTTCTTAATTTGTTAAACCAGTTTTGGCAGGTATTATTGTTAGCTGAGTGAGAACTGTGTTCTCAGAAATGATTCACTGGGGTATATTCCAGTTACAAAGATGAAGTTCTGGGTGATCTAAAGGGCATACTGAAATGAAGTGAGGGAAACATAAAAGTTACTGTTGAAAAAGAAACTTATTGAACAAGTGTCAATGTGTTGTTCAGAAGCAGGGGGTTTTTAAAGTATAAGTTCAAACATTTTTTTCCCATGGATCAATGACTCACTGTTTTCATGATATCACACATCAGCTATTTTCTGTTCTGTTCTTTGGAAGTGCCTGAATATAGTGTAATATTAGTGAAGTAAGGCAACTTTTTTTACTACATCTGTAGTATCCAAGTTCTTTATTTGGATCCCTGAAAAAATGATGTTCATGTTGGAGAAGAAAATATTTTCTTCAATGAAGTTTGATTTCAATCTCTAAATTGTGAAGAAAGTATCTAGGATATTGAGGTGATTCCATAAGTGTCACTCAACCTCTTGCTGAGGAAGCAAATAACAACTTCCAAAGTAATGCAGTTTGTAGACAGGAACTTGAAAGGAAAACAGTGAATGGGGTATTACAAAGATTGAAAAATACTGGTGCAAGCATAGAATCTGGGGGACTGGAGCTCTGTGAGCACTTCTGTGAATACTTTTATTCCAAAATATGCAGTGTAAGTTTCTGATGCAGTTTGTGGATCAGCATAGCTTGCAGACATATAGTAGCTTGCTCTAAAGCCACACCAAAAGAAACATTTTCTACAATGTGAAGGTTTTGAAGTAATTCTCCTTAGTTTAAGATGAATATAACTTTTGAAGGCTTTAGTTTCTAGATCTTAATTATGATATGAATACTTGATAAAAATAAGATGCTTGTCATACTATCCTTTCTTGTTTCAGATCTTAAAGGTTTCTAGACAAAGGATATTAAATCTATCAACGTTTTGTGCTTTCATTTGTGCAAGTAAATGTATGCGTGTTGGGTTTCTGTGGCAAGGTTTTGGTAGCATCGGGGTTCAAGGGTGGCTTCTCTTAGAAGTTGCTAGAAGCTTCCCCTGTGTCCAATAGAGCCAATGCCAGCCAGCTCCAAGATGGAACCACCACTAGCCAAGGTCAAGCCCATCAGTGACGGTGGTAGCACCTCTGTGATAACATATTTAAGAAGGGGAAAAAGTTGCTGTGCAATAGCAGAGAGGAGTGAGAACATGTGAGAGCAACAACTCTGCAGACACCAGGGTCAGTGAAGGAGGAGGGGGAGGAGGTGCTCCAGGCACTGGACTAGAGAGTCCCCTGGTGAGGCAGGCTGCCCCCCAGCAGCCCAGAGTGGCCCACAGTGAAGAATATATCCACCTGTAGCCTGTGGAGGACCCCATGCCAGAGCAGGTGGATGCCCAAAGGAGGCTGTGACTCTGTGGGAAGCACATGCTGGGGCAGGTTTACTGGCAGGACTTGTGATCCTGTGGGGCACCCATGCTGGAGCAGTCTGTTCTTGAGGGACTGCACCCCATGGAAAGGACCTACGCTGGAGCAGTTTGTCGAGAACTGCAGCCCATAGGAAGGACCCATGTTGGAGAAATTTGTGGAGGACTGTCTCCTGTGGGAGGGACCCCACGCTGGAGCAGGGGAAGAGTGTGAGGAGTCCTCCCCCTTGGGAGGGAGGAGCAGCAGAGACAACGTTTGATGAACTGACCACAACCCCTATTTCCCAACCCCCTGCGCTGCTCTGGGAAGGAGATAGAGAAATCAGGAGTGACGTTGAGAAGAAGGGAGGGGTGGGGAGAAAGTGTTTTAAGATTTAGGTTTTATTTCTTATTCTCATCTGATTTGATTAGTAATAAATTAAATTATTTTTCGCCAACTTGAGTCTGTTTTGCCTGTGAAGGTAATTGGTGAATGATCTCTCCCTGTCCTTATCTCTACCCACAAGCCTTTCATTATATTTTCTCTCCCCTGTCTAGACGAGGAGGGGGAGTGATAGATTAGCTTTGGTGGGCACCTGGTGTCCATCCAGGGTCAACCCACCACACCCTTTATGCATTTATTGCATTAAAAAAGGCATGGAAAATAGAGAGGTATCTGAAGATACCTCATGTGAGCATGATTCCACATGTTCTGATGCAATTGCTATTGGTTTGCCTTTTCAGGACTTTTTTACTAATACTTTGTATTTTGTCTTTGCACCATGCAGCTATCACACTCAGATTTACTCAAAGCAGTTTTTTCTCCCCTTGATTTATACTTAATTAGTGAGTTTACAGGTTTTGTAACTTGAATTTTATGAAAGCAATAACATCTGTAGTGTTATGCCGTATTTTTCACTGCTGTTGACAGTGTCTGAGAATTTTGGAAGCAAACTTTTGTTTATGCATTTCTGTCTATCATACTTCTTGTATATAGATTCCCTTTCAGTTTGGAGGGACAAATAATATTCTAAAGCTTCAGGGCATCCTTGGCTCTGCCATACTCTTTGCCTTTAAATTCTTTAGATAAATATTAGTGAAAAAACTGCAATTAGTCCAAATGGATGAAACACAAATGATAGCTCCTGACAAAGATCTAGGTTATATAATAACTAGGTGATTTATTTTAACCAGTAATAATAAGGCTGTACAACTCAATAAGCATAGTAACAGGACAATGACTGTTATGAAGAAAGTTTGAGAATGCAGTTCTTGAGACTAGTAAGGATAAGCTGTCCTTTTATGATCCAATGCAAGGCAAAAATCAAACATACATTTACGGGTAAATGTTCTTACTCTTTTGCATGACAACTGTCTGGTGTCCTAAAGGTACTCTTGAAAATAGCTGCCAGAGTATCATATAATATAAAACCTCAAGTTTATTCAAACTAGTAAAGCAAGCAATCACAGGAATAAAGAATACTTGTAGGGAACAGAGAAAATGAGACCAATTTTGAAACAAACTATGTGAAAGATCCACACTAAAAGCACTTGAAAAGTACAGGAGAAATATACCTGTTTTCCTTGGATCTTGTAGAACTGACCAAGATAGCTCAGAAGGATCCTAAAAAGGAATGATTTTTTTTTTTTTTTTTTTTTATTTTGGTGTAATGGCTAAGATAAGGAACAAAGGAGGGAGGACAGGCTTGGGAGCCTGGAAGCGTTCCTTCTTGGCAGGAGTCAAGGTGACTGGGAGCCAGCAGCCAGTCAGAGGGCTTTTGCCTTAAAGGCCCTGGTGATCAGCGTGTCTTGGGAATTCAGAGTATAGCATTTCCTTTGTTCTAGCTAAGAAGCTCTTCTGTAAGGATTTCCATCTCCTGCATATTTCCTATGTGGGAGATGTGATCTGAATGTCTGTACAATAAATAAGTACAGTAGATATCCATATGCACTGAATTCACAAGATGAACTGGAGCAAGTTTTTAAAGAAGTATTAGACAGTCTATGGACATTTTTTATAGCTGGTTTGTTAGTAAAGGCTTTTAGAACCTGGTGCAACTGTTTGTATTTGCTGTTTGGCAACAATATCTGGCTTTTGACATCCCAGGCATATACACAACAACCAGGTAACTAAATTTTTTTCTTACATAGATGTAACGTATTTCAATACTTATTTTCAGTTTTTACTGGTTCATTTTTAGGGGATGATCTAGTCCTGTGCTGATTCAGTTATCTGAACATACCAAGCAGTAACTGTGATGGATAAACCAGTTTGCTATCATCTGCTAATCAAGTCTTTCTCAATCCACCTTTGGTAAGCATATCACAGAGATAACTCAGAGCAACAAACTATGGCAACTATCCTTTAGTAACAAAACCAGAAAACAAAATTCAGTGGTTAAAGCCAGTGGTGTACAATACCAAAAACTTCTAGAAACTCACAGCAAAAATGCCATGAAGAACTTGGCCCTTTGGCCTACTGAAAAGCAGATTTATTCTTTCCCTGAATGTCTTTGAGATTATTTATTGGTATATTAATGTTCCTAAGGTACTGACTCAAGTATCTCTTTTCTCTTAGATTCTCACATTTCTTACAGATTACAGATAAGGGGATGCATTCCCTTGGTGTGTAGATTTACAGTAAGGGCAAATACATAAATGTTACCTTGCTCGGCTAGTGTTTTTGAAGTATTTTATTTGTTTCTTTTTAAAAAGTAATTATTATTTTTAATGTCTTTGATTTTTCAGCAGTCTCTTCGGTTAACATTCTTTAGAATAACCACAGTTAAGACTGTTAGCATCTATGATGTAAGTTCCCATGTAGAATAGATGAACAATTTTCAGCTATTGGTTAGGTATTTTTTTTTACTTGCCAAATGCTCCTACTTTCATTTTAGTTACTTTTTGGCAGAGTTGATCAGCTATCAACCTACCATCATCACTTTTCGCAGTAATCAAAGGCTTGCCAGTGCTTTGATACTAATGATTCCTGTATTTTAGAATTCACTGGATGGCAGCTGTCCTAAAGGATGTTCCAGAAACCTGCAAGTGAGTTATTTTGATTTATTGTCTTGGCCCAGTCCAGATGATGCTTACTATGTGGGAACTGGCAGATGTGTACAAGAAGGCATAACGGAGCTTGCCAGACAGTTTAGAGCTCTCTACTGGGTAGAAATACAATATGTCCATTTTTGCCACCCAGAGTACAAACCAGGCAGATAGTTAATGCCCGTAGTAACAGCGTATGTATGACACAATGGATTTAATTCAGATAAGCCTACTGCTGAAGCCAACAACAATAGTGAATTTTTAGTATCAGTTTTCATCCTGGGTTAAGTGGAGTCAGCAGAGACTTTGCAGTAGGATAAATTTACTAAAAATTTTTTGGTTGTTTTTAATTTAGGATGGGGAAAGCTTTCCAACTCAGAGAAGAGGTAAACATCTCTCTATGAGAATGCCAAGAAAAAAAGACTATTTCCAGAATCTGATGTTATCAAATTAGTTTTCAGATTGTTTGGTGCTCTTGGGCTAAAAGTTTTCGTATATTATGTGCAATTTAACCTTGCAGTCCCTTCTGGCAAACTGCTTACAAGTAGTTAACATTTAAGTACATGCTCTCCAGCATATGTAACAGCTTCCAAAGCCAATGAGCCAGAGGGGACAACCCAGGGGCCCCTTCCTTGTGTGTAAATGTGTAGAAATACTCTGAACTACACCACTGTGAAAAGTATTTTGGCTGCGATGAGCCAATTTGTAACCATCTCATTAGACAGCAGTTTTGCTCCTACTTCTGTGATGGCTAAGGCTTTGATTCTGGACAGAACTCAAGAAATCTTACAGAGTGTGTATGGCTTGGGCAGAGGTAAGGGAAGGGTATTAGCAGTGGTGTCACCTGCTACCAAATTCTGATGCTTAGATCTGCACTATTATTTGGGCCAAATCTATATGGAAACATGTTCAACTTTGGCAGATGGAAGCTGGAGCATTCTCAACTCTGGCACAGATACTTATTGTGGGAATTTCATTCAGGATCAAATGTTTTTCAAAAACTGTGGGGAAAACTGATGAATCCTAGGCAATCTATAGGTCAAAAAGCTCCTATGGTTTTAAGAATGGGGAGAAAAATTTTTACTTATTAATAAGAGATGTAAAATTTATAACCAAATACACATTTGGTTTTGCATTTTAGCAGCCATGGATGCTAGCACTATAATTTAATACTGTAGTCACTTAAGTTAAAGTCTGAAGTTGATAACCAGAAATAAGCACTATTGAGCTATAAGTAGACTCCTATAAAGCAAGCCATTTATGCAAATATACTTTCTATTATTTAAAAGCTACCATAGTAAACAAGCTGTATGTCTCAACATCCTCTACTTCTCGAATTTTTCATACAACAGAACTAAAAAGTTTTTCCCTACTTCTCAAAAGAATACAAAACTCAAATGCCTGAAATGTTCCAAGGGAAGAGAAATGCAGAAACAGCACAGTTATTTGGTATAAATTTGTTATGTTGCTAGTTTAAAATTAAGTAAGATTCATGCAGCAATGACTTACACTAAATCATTCTATTACCCATGCATTATTACATTTGTTGCTAAATTCAGGGAGAGAGAGAGAGAAAGAAGGAAAGAAATACAGAGAGAGAAATCTTGCAAAACTGCAGCACAGAATTTATAAGCAAATGTGTGTGTGTCTCCAAGTGCACATATATATAAAACCCACAATTCTTTTGAGATCTGATAGAATAGCTGCCTCAAGAAAGTTTAATTTGGTTTTGTGTGTAACCTTTTTTTAAATGTTCTTCACTAATAGAAAATGGTTATAAAAGTGCTTCAAAATCAAAGTGATCACTGAGCTATTTGTAAACAGCTCTACTGTCAAAATAGTTCAAAGATGTCTCACTTGATTTAAGGATTAAACTTGAGAGTTGATTTACAGTCTAGCCCACAGTGGTTCATGAGACTTAAAGTACAAGGGCCAAAAGTTTGTCATTAGAGAATTTAATGCACGTCAGCTGGTGAAGGTTCTGAAGTGGTTGGAGGAAGGAAATAATCTATATCATCAGGTCACAAAGTCATAGTAGTACTTTTCTTCCTCTTGGGTTTATAAGAGTAATTTGGCACCTAATATGACTACTGTCACTGCTCTGGCCTGCAAATTTTCTTTCAACTAGCATTAAGAGAACCTGTGGAAAAGTTAATAAACAGCCTCTAGTCCACCAGCTGCAATGTGAATTGGGTTACGGAATTTTTCTTCCCATAAAGATGAATGATGCTGGCTATAAAATCCTAGCAACTTTATGTCAGTAAGATCACTGCATTTAATAGATACAGCATTTGCCTGCCTTTGCAACAGCTTTTGACAACTGGGTTTCCCAGTTGCATATGTCATGTATTAGTATTGCAGATGGGGTAGTTAAAGATAGTTTTTGTTTCCCAAGATGTCTGTACCGTCGGATCACAGAAACCCAACTGTTTGCATTGATCATATTTCTGGGGTTTTTTTGGCAAAAAATCTCTGAAAAAACATCAACAATGATGCGTATCTTGAATAAGTTAGCTATATGAGTACATGCACCTATGCACCTATATCTCTCAAGAATGCCTTGTGAGAAAAAGATGTTCTGTTATCTGTGCTTACTTTGTGAAATTGTCAGAAGATTGTGTAAAGTTGGTTACAGATTACCCAAAAGTAAACGATACAAAGGTTGCATAATCCAATCAGTAAATGTCAAAACCTAAGGATCAGTTTGAAATGAGCTAAACAAAGTTAATTACCAACCTCATTAATTCAGGTGATTTTTAGGAGGATCACCTCCATGGCAATGCAGTTAGTGAATAATTACTATGGTAAATAGATTTGATGGAGATACAAGGTTTTAACTACTTTGTATTGACTACTGTGGTAATGGCTAATGTCACTTTGTAGTTTTAAATTGATCTGTGAACTGAGAGTCAAGTGATTAATAATTCTATGTTGGGTCACTTTTTTTTGATTCAAAACCATTAAATAAAAACACATAAGCAGAAGTTTCAAGGGAAAAGAAGGTAGTACAGCATTATTTTGCCATCTCTTACACTGAGTTTTCGAAGCGCTGGCAACATCATGGCAGGAGGAACAGAGATGCATATTGAGAAGGAGTGGTGGGGTTGTGGTTGATACAACATACTAGCTGAATAATTGGCATGTAGTTGATGAATCTTATGTGTTGGTTTAGGGTTTTCTAGTTACCTTGATAGCATGTTTATTCCTTGGTACTGCCTGAAATCATGCTTTTGGCCATGGTAAAACCATAGGGTGCTAACCTTGTATGCTTGCGGTTTGGGGATAAAGCTTGCTCTACTGTAAAAAGAAATCCGGTTTTGATGGTCTGTCTGTGCAGTCTGAGGGAGTGTCTATCTGTCATTCTAGTACCTTCTGTCTTACATCTGAATGACACCGCATTGGTCAGCCTCTCTGCTAGATCCATTCCCAAGGGAAAACCCTGGAACACCCACGCGATCTGGAGCAAAAGAAGCAGAAAGGAAACAAGGACACAGCAGTAGACCTAAGAGTCTTATCCCATCACTTGATTATGCTAGAAAAAAAAAAAAAAAGAAAAAAAATGTGATTCTGCAGCCAAAATGATACCTCTCCTCCTCCATACCATCTGCAACATCTCAGATTCAGGCTGTTTTGAGTTACAGAAATCTGAATTAACTATCTCATATAGCACTTGTTTTCAGCCCTTTAAATTGTGACAAAATTTCTCACTTTTGCAGACAAAAATGATAAAATGAAGCACAAAACGTTGGCTTTCAACATGTCAGAAAAAGGGAGCAAATACTCTGCTATAAATTCAGTTGGTTGAAGTAGAAGTAGTAAATTCACTGGAGTAGTGAATGTTTTTGGAAGAATTTTGGTTTACAGCCCATGTATTTGACTCATTCAATTCTGGCTAGTAAAAGTAAACAAGAGGATAGAAATTTCTTTACCCAGATGTGGGATAATATTTATTTAATGTAGAGTAATCTGTTGTGTGTGAACTATCAACAGTAGGTACCTGTATGCATGCATCTTTCTGTTTAAAAAAAAAAAAAAAAGTCATCAGAGGGCTTACCTTTCTCCCACTGAGGCCTAGACTTCCTTGCATTCGCCATGAAAACAGACCATTGTGTTGCAGTCCGGTCTGCTCCTTAATGCACACATTTCAATGCATTTAACGTGATTTGGGGATTTTTTTGCTGTTGTTTTGGTTTGTTTTATTATTGACAGATGTTTAAAATGGCTGGTGTGAGTGTAGCTTCTGTGTGGGTGTTACAGTACTGCATGGGGCTGGCGGGTCTGGTTATGGCCTTGGGAAACCTTCTCTCTCTTTCCCTCCACATCACACTACCAAAGCCCCCATAAAAACAGATGCAGAGCTGAATGTATGTCATTACATTTATATATATAAATATATACACACACATATATGCACATATACACAAAAAGTGAGATATACTTCAAATCTGGTGAAGCCACGGTTCATCTCCTTGAAAAATATATTTTTGCTGAAAACCCTCATAAAAATATGTCTTTTTTTTTTTTTTTTTTTTCCCTGAGGTTTTAACTTGCCCAGTTCAATCTAGGTGATTTCCTTGTGCTGGTAAACTATTTCATAGTATTATCAAAGGACCAGCATGCAGCCCAAGAACCTTGCACAACTGTCCTCCTGTACTACTGAAAGTGCGTAATGTCATGACTAGTAAGGTAATAGAACATACATTTAGTTAGGGGGCCATATGTTGCCAAGCTTTGAACACAACAAGGAGACTGTTTTAAACAAAACGTGGGTGCCCATGACAGCAGCCAAGTAGTGCATTAATGAACAGTTGTTCTGATCACTGATGATGGCTTGAAATTAATGGTTGTTTTCCTGATGTTGAGTGTTGAAAGGTGCTTTTAAAACTTCATTAGGCATTAGTCTTTAAAATTTCTAATAGAGCCTGTTAAAGAGATATTGAGAAGCAGGGAAACTTTCTATCCAAGCAGCTCTAACTATTAGGACTAAGACACAGTTAAGGAAGGAAAATGCTTATGAAATTTTTCCCTAAGAAATGTTGAGTTAGAAAACCCATTATCTAAAAAGAAGAACCAAGAAAAAGATACTAGTTTGATATAGATATAGATATTGATATAGATTGATATTGATATAGATATAATCCTCTGTAAATTGGACTTCTATGTACAATGGTCTGTGGTAAGTAAAAGGAAATGAAGCATTTATAATATCGTTTCTTTTACCTAAAGTAACATCTTAAAAACTTAAGTGCCGTCTACGAAACTCAGTGTTTGCATGAAAAGGTAACTTGCAAATAGGTAGAGACAGGCAAAATCTGGATGTTGCAGGCCACAGTATACACCAGAAAGGTACCAAAGACTAAGCAGAAGTCTGATATATTCCATTTTTTTAAATAAACACGGTATATAATATCTAGTTTCTCTGCTTGATGAAACGATATGCTATAGCTTAATTAATCACTCTAGTATGAAAAGAATCACTTTATTCACATCTGGTTCAGCTGCTAAAAACATAACTAGTAAATGCTGCAGATCTTTTGACAACTAAGAAAGTATTCTGCCTGTCAAGAGGAGGATTTGATTCATTTCAGTCTTTGCAAAAGATTTACACTTTTTGAATATGTGAATCATTGCAACCACATTCTGTGTCTAGAAAACCTTAAATAGCATCTAAGATATTAGATTAAGGAACTAAACTAAAAAGACGTTAATTACCAAATATATGCCATGTAAAAATATAAAGTGATTTTTCATGGGAGTGAAGACTAATTTTAGCTTTAGCTGAACACCTATATGTTACTCAGTGAAAGTCATAGCTGGATATCTTCATCACATTTCTGTTGGACTTTAATCCTTTCCTCTTGCCACCATCTGTGTTACACTGTGACATGGAGTAGCGCCAACAAATTAGTGTTAAGGCTTCAAATTCATGTTCAAATTAATTCATACACATGTATGCACATGTGGTTTAGGTACCGAAGGGACTGCACCATTACAACAAAAGTCATTGTGCTGTGGAACTGAAGCACAGCATGGAAGACAGAGGCAAAGATGCTGTAACTCTTTACAAAAATATATTTTCATCTTTCACAGTAAATACATGTAATAATAAATACGTATCACACAGATACAGGAAGCATAACACTTTTTCAGTGGTATATGCTACAGCCAGTGCTTAAAACACACAGTTGCTGAATCAACTGAATCAGAACATGTCTCTGAACATGCCACTGGCAAGGTACTCCTGCCAGTGGAAGAGTTGGATGCTGAAGGTCAGTTCTCTCTCTGCCTTTCTGTTTTAGTAAAGATTTTCACACTCCAGCGTTTGAGCATTGATCACTGATTAATTGTTTTCTTCAGCAGACTTGATGCTTCACTTGTTCATGCCGCTCAAGTGTAAGTTTGATGTTTTCTTTGGGGAGCTATGCATTAATTGCTGAAATAAGAATTACTTCAGAGACTCATGATAAAAAAATCAGTGTTTGTGGGTACACTGCATTTGACATTGCTGAACAGTGTTAGGCAATGTGGCAGCTCCTGAAAATACTGATTTGGAGCAGTGTTCTCCCAAGTATTTTTACTCTTGTTACTAGATTGTGTTTCTATTCCTCTCCCACTCCCAGTTGCTGTTTCCTCTGTCTAGTTATTTTCTGCTTAATACAGGCATAGTCAGCACAGGCCCTGTGACTACTGATTGTACTCAGGTTGGCAGCCACAGACTTTGGCACCACTAGCCTTGCTCACTGATTTATAATTTCAATCTGTAGAAGCTCTCATGGGATTACATAAACTGTGTATTATATGTGGAGCTCCTTGCTAAACCAGAAACTGCCAACCCAGGCTTTCACAGGCGTTCGGAGACTGAGTTACCACACTGACACACAATATGGCGATATCAGCTGGCTGGGTGGAAGCAGCCTGGGAGAAAACTTGAAAGACTATTTTAACATTCATATCTTCCACCCCACACTCCATCAAAACGTTGGGAAGAGAGCCAAAGTGCTGGAAAAAGTGATCTCTACAGTAGCTGAGGTACAAACCTTTGCATTTGGTGAAAATGATACCTTGCAGTCCAACATTCTGACCTGTAGTGAAATAAAGAATTCTTTACATCGGTACCAGTATTTGGCCATGTACAAGTTGTATTTAACACTAAAAAAATCCATCAGATTCTTAAGGACAAAATGGCATGATGATATCAGCATCATACATGCTCAGCAAAAATAAACTAGGTGTCTGTAACATGAGCAATACAGAAGTGTAACAGAAATCCCAGAAATATAATAGTATTAATTACAATTGAATTAATTATATTAAGTATATACAAGAATATCTATTAATACAGCAATATATTGATATTACTACATACACAATAATATATTTATATTCATAATTACATCTGATATCAATATAAGAATACATTAATTACATACTGTAATACAGGAAAACATCTGAAAATGAAACATGTAAAAATGTTTTTGTTAAATCTAACAACAGTAAAGAAAACTGAAATGTATTAATCTTGTAATCATACTCTTTTCCACCTATTATGTTCTCCATAATGACTGTGAACAGTTCTTACTGTATTTCAGAGTCCAGAAGCAAGTCTAAGTAGACTGGATTTCTCCATCATCATTTTGTGGTTCATTAGCTTTTTATATGCTGTAGTAGCCAATGAGGAAGCATTGGGAACTCTTCCAGGAGTTATATCCATGCTTCATGAGTTTTAAGGCCATCTTGCAACCTCATGCTTACTTGTAAAAAAAAATCCTTATTCTCTGTGGAGTAATGAAAGAAAACCCTCTCATCTTTACAAGCTTGTATTTCTTTTCAATAACATTCTCTTCTTAGCTGAAAGGTGCAGAAAATTGTGGCTGCCTGGAATTCTACAGATCTAGGTTGTGGCCTTAAATATAATGGGCATTCATGTAATTGAGAAGTCGTTATGAAACTATCAAAGACAAACTTATATCCAGAAACATAAGTGGGATTATAAAACTCACTATTCTTTATAGATAATGATATTGCAACTTCCTAAGAAAACATTCACATTTGAGAAAAAGATTGTCTGTGAGGGGTATACACACATTAGAAAGACAACAAAAGACACTTCAGTAAGCCACCAGCTTCGGTCTCACATCCTGTAACTACCTGCTCATAACTAAAAATAGTGTGCAATCAGCTGTCTATGGCACAATGAAATAGCCATCTGCCATGGCTGATTATTTTTTTTAACACATCTCATCGGGCTTGCAATTACAATACACTACAGTTCATTTTGTGTCTATTCAGGTGTTGGCTTTTCTTATTAAATTGTTTGCGTAGGCATCACTACCTACCATTTTTTTACAGTGGCTTTGTGCAATGCAGCAGCAGAGTTTTATACAGAGTTACATACAGCAGCAGAGTTTTAAGTTCTTGATTAATGAAAAATGTTGGAATGAAATATAATCACATAAAAATAATTTCATAACAATAATTACTTTCAGAAACTGGAAATAGTTGAAAATATTTTTTTGTTTCTATTGGTTAATTATATAATAACATATAACATGGGTTCAAAGAAAAGGTCTTGTAAAACTCTGTTAAAACTTCTGGGTTGCTTTGTATAAAACTAGTCAAGCATGTTTTGGGAAGATTAATTTAGACTGGAGAAATGCAGAGAGGAACTGCAGGATAATAAGGGAATTAGCAAACTTTTAATGACAGGGAATGCAAATACTTCTGGCAGTTTCTTTTGCCACAATAAAGGTGAAAAAAATGACATGATTAATCTCTGTATAGTTGGCTCCAATTTCCAGGTAATAGAAAAAAAGTAATAACCAGGATTGCAAAGGCATGCAAGAAACTGCACGGAATAGGGAAATAAGCAGCTCCACACAGAATTGGCTAAAGACCAGCAGAATTTATTAGTTCAAGCTCAAAACTAGTTCTGCCAAGCTGGGGTTAACTCCTGGAAACTCATGTAGTCCCAGTTTGTCCTGCACACTGTCTCAGTGGGCACCTCTGGCCCAAAGCACTAATTAGCTCGGGCTGTGCTCCCAAGAAGATGGTTGTGCTACTTTCTGTGTCAAGTTGGTTTTGGATGCAAAGCACTCACTTGTGAGTAGCTGGACAGGTCTGAGAATGAACTCTGGGGCTGAATCTCTCAGGGTAAGAATAAACACTGTTTCCTCACCCAACTCCTAAGTATTTTACAAGTCCACTACTATTTGTTAAAAATCAGTTTGATCAGGAAATAACCATTCTGAAGTCCCCTTTTCCCAGGTCTTTTTCATACACTTTGGTACAAGAAAACCCAGACTAGCAATTCCCTTCATTCTAGGGAAAATTTTGAAGAAAACAAACAGCACACGTGAAGGCTTTTAGCTATTAAGATCTCTACTGAAATCCACGTGTCAGAGTAAAAACCCTGAAGAACAGCAATTACACCAATTGCATGCCCAGGATGTTCTTGCCCCTCAAATTCACTCCTATTTTTGCAAGCATAATTGTTTTAAGTGGTTTTATCTCTATGAATCTTTATATTTTTGCTGATAGTTACTCAAATTAAAAATGACACAGTGCGGAAATATTTAAAGGAAGGGAATCAGTGTTTTGACACTTACTTTACTGTCTAGTCTGTCAAATAAGCAAAAGATAATCCCAACGATTAGGCAGATTTTTTTTTTTCTGTCTGGGTGGTACAAAATTCTCATAGCTAATCATGTCAGAAATATTTTGTGATGACTTCTGTATAACTGGCAACCATTATTTCAATTTTGTTTAATGTATTTGGCTCTGAAACAGTGATGCAATGATCTCAGAAAGATGCTCTCTTCATTAAGTCAATTATGTGAACGTGTAAGAACCCTCATGGATACCAAGAGATTGCATATCACAAAATACTGTGAATTAATCTTTGAATCCACACAGTGAAGATAATGCTGATGTCAGATCAGAATAACTTTTTATGATATTTTCCCTCCCAAATATATGAAAAAATTCATCTTCTTCACTTTACTGCAGTTCACCTCTTAGGGTTGACTTGAAAAATTTAAAAAAGACCACGCAAAACCTGAACTTATTTCACAGGAATAATTAGCACCCAGTATAATAGGCTTCTGCTTCTTTTGATATGGGCTTCATCTCTCACTGCTGGTGTATAGTGTTATAAACCATATTCATTCATGGATGTTTTGTCTATTCTGTCAGAGAATATTTTTCTGATGATGCCACATCATTGCTCATTTGAACCCCCTTGTGCTCCTACTGATGGCTATGACACATCTACTAAAAGCACTTTAATTGGTTCAGGCTCTTCGGATGGAGATTTCCAAACCTCAGAACCCACAATGAGATGGTACTAGTTTCCAGCTCTGAAATTATCATGAATCTGTTTTTTTAAAATTACGCTGCAATTATTTTTGAAGTAACATAAGAGAGGAGGCAAGGATGTGGAATTGGGTCTGCCCTTACTACTAAGCTTCCTACAGTGAGATTGATTTTCTGGAGCCTCATAACAACTGGGCACTTCCAGCTGCGTTCATGGTGCTATGCCAACTCAAAGCTTCTCATCAGCACAGGCAGAATTCAAAGCCAAGTATCAGCTTCTTCGAATTCTTTGTGTGCAATGGCTTCAGACTGGGCTGAGGTTTTCCTTTGCTTTCTCTCAGCCATTCTTTCCTTTCTATAACAGATTTTAGCCCTCCTTTTTCCCTCAGCTGCCACTTCTCCTGTGTTTTTCATTAATAGTAGTAGTAGTAGTAACTCAAAAAGAATAAACATTATACCCTATATATGGGGTAACTGACACTCCAGACTGCTTCCTGTGCTGAGACAATCCTACTTCTCTTTTTCAGTACTTCAGCCTACTTTTTGAGACTATGCTGGAAGGTTCCTGGTTATATTCTTATTCTGTCAGCAGTGTCTTTCTGATGTTTGTAGATACTCTATTTTTTTCCAGTAAGTACACAGACCCCTTTGGGAAATGACATTTATAGTCTTATATACAGACCGTAATATAACTTTATAAGAAAAAAATGCCAAATTTATAACAATTAAAGGCATTCACATTCAAAATCCTTGGAGGTGAGGCTCCTCCAAAGCTACTTTTGCTCACATACTTGTTCACTTATAGAGTCAGCATCTATGTTGAATAAATCCTGCAGGTTTTCCCCACATTTATCTTCAGAAAATTATTTAATGTAAAATGTAGTTCAAAGTGAATACAAAGTGCCTCTGGTTTTCCCTTTAAATGTTATATTTTTGTATTTTCAGAGAACATGAGTATGCTTTTTATGTCAAAGTAAAAAATTAGGAATGTAAATTTGACTATGTGCTGCATATAGAACAGCAAAGTGACACTTGCTAATTTCTCACATATTGGGAGATGCTGTATAGTTTCCCACTACTCTCAAGTTGCAAGTTGTTTGCATTACAAATAATGGACTGAAACCACACTAAACAAGAGTTGTTCAGAATAAAGGCCCTGCAAAATTCTGTGGTGTGCATGAAATTAATTAGCTCTTGCCACTACTGTGTTCTGCAATGCAAAGACACAGTAGAAGAATGGACTGTAATGGGGAAGGAATTTTTTCTTCATAGGAAAGGCATCATGATCCTTTGACCACAGATGACATCTTCTGTATTGATAAGGTTTAATTCAGATCTTTAGGTAGTGGAAGTTTTTCTCTGATTTAGCATGAGACATTTCAAATCACTTTCCAGAAAACAATCATAGTATGGTAATTACACAGATGAGTTGAAAAGGCAGTTGCTTCCTTTCAAATTGAGTCAACATAGTCTTTATCAATTTCGATGCTTCTTACCTGTTTTTTTTTAAAAGCTCCAAAAGACAGTATCATATTTCTCAAAATACGGCCTTGAGTTATGCATATTTTAATTTACCAGTCCAGTATATTGAGATTTTGTATATATATTTGTATACTTTAATCCAATATATTAAGATATTTTGATAAGAAATGCAAAGCATTAGGAAAGTTGGATATGCCTAGTTTGACTGTCTCATCAGCTCACCTTATCGAAAAAGCAGTGTCTTCATAAAAAAAAAAGGAACAATTCAGTGCCTGGATAGTTTCCAAAAGGATCCTTTCTCATAAAGGAAGAAATCTGGTTGACAAACAATGGACAGTGTAACCAGAAATTAAATGAGTTTAAGACTCAGGAAACAGATTTATCAGCTCAGACACTCCATAGCCTGAGAATACCCTTGATAATTTTGTAATTAAGGGTTTGTTAGATATCTAGTGTTTCTTTTTAATACTAGTGCTTATGTTGTTATATGTTGTTATACTGCTGTATCTCAATGCTGTTTTGACAAAACGTAGGTGGTGCAAATTAATAATAATATTCTAAGTTAATAACAATTTATTTAGAAAGTAGAGAAAGAAATAAGCACCAATGACAGGATAGCTAACATTAACTGCTCAAAACAAAAAAAAATGTTCAGTTTGGGTTGGAATTGGGTTTTGACCTGTTCTCATATTTTTTAAAAACAACTGTTTTACATTCACCAGTTCTGCATGAAAGAAAAAAAAGATGTTCTGTGATGAAACATAGAAAAATCTCACATATTATTAATAGAATTTATACTACATTAAAGGGAAGATGTTCTAATGAAAATCATCTATTTGCTTTGAAGACAGTGTTCAAACTGATGCTAGAAATGGATGGCAATAAACAGTAAAAACTTATCACTTTATCACTTTACTCATGAAAGAATTAATTTATCTTAGCAATTAGTCATTTCAGGGGGCATCTGTAACTCACATTTCTTAAGAAAGTTTTATTTAAATATAAATTGGTTGGAGGGAGATAAGAGTTTTTTTCTCCACACTATTATATCCCTCATCCATAGGCAATATACGGAACAAACATGGGAATTTGTTTTTTTCTTACTTACTTTCTGAGCAGACTTAGGAATTTATCCATATTTTTTGACATCAAAACGCCCAATTCCTGATGGAAAAGCACTGAAAACTGTTGTGGGTTGACCCCAGCCAACAGCTAAGCACTCATACAGTGGCTCCATCATTCACCCCACCCCAGCAGAAGTAGGGGAGAGAATAGGAAAAGCAAAAGCCAAAACCTTGTGGGTCAAAATAAAGACAGTTTAAAAAGTGAAGGGAAAAGGAAAAAATACAAGTGATGCAAAAGCAATTGCTCATCACCTCCCACAAGCAAGGCAATGCCCAATCACTCTCTGAGCAATGGCCACCTTGGAAGCCAAGCCCCTGTACCCTCTATCCCAGTTTTTATTGCTAAACATGACATTATATAGCATGCAATATCCCTTTGGCCACTTCAAGTCAGCTGTCCCAGCTGTGTCCTCTCCTAGCTCACCCACCAGCCCACTCACTTCACTGGGGCTGGGGTGGGAAAAAGAGAAAGTCTTTTTGCTGTGCACTGCACTGCTTAGGAATAGCCAAAATACTGCTGTCTTATCAACACTGTTTTAGCCACAAATCCAAAACACAGCACCACACCAGCTGCTACCCCAGCCAAACGCAATACAAAACCTAAAATCTAATTTTCAGAATAGGAAAGTATATGAAATGTGTCACTAGCCTTTGAAATAGTTGCAGTCTATATAGAACTAATTGAGTTAAATCAGCGGAGGATCTGGTCCTGGATATCTTATGTATTAGTTGAAGATCAAAAGTCAATGCGATTAATTAGCAGAATTAGATTTCTTTCATAGGTAAGAAAAATAAATGTAGTTTGGTAGTCTGTCAGAAGACTGATCGCTAATTTGTGATAATCAGAAAAAAATTTCCATAAAGAATGATTACTCTGCAGTCATTTAGAAAAAAGTTTGTTATAACTTCCTAACAAGAATTTGGTACTGGTCACCAGCTGAGTTTAAAAGGACCATGTTCTGAAGTTTTGTGGTAGTTGCTGTACTACATGAATTTTTTAAAACTAAAAAATTGTTATAAGTGAACAAATACCTCTTGAGTTTAGATGTAAATTAGTGTGAAGTAATTAATTTTGATATTGTATTCCACAAAGGGGCAAGAGACAGTTTCTACTAGGCCTGCAAGGCAGCATAATATTGGAGAGCTGGATACGAAGTGCTGTATATCGCTTGTACGCTAAGAGGTCAGCTGTACATTTTTCAAGTGAAACGTGAAGTTATCTGTCACGTCTGACATTAATCTTTTTTCCTTATCGTGCATCTCATACAATAGAGGAAAGTAAGCATGCTAGTAGCAAAGTTCAGTAAAAAGGACAGAGGAAAATGTAATCGATGAAGTCCGGAATTGCAAATTGAAGCTCTTTTCTCTTCTCATGCCACTTAAACTCTGACTCTTTAAATGCCTGCCATTTTTAAGGTCATAGGCTATCAAGAACATCGCCTCACTTAAAACTGTTTGCCCTGCATCCAGCCAAGATCCAGATAGTAGGTGACCCTCTTTGCCTGAGTGTTGATACTGATCACCCTTCAACACAAACACCATGAGCGGGGAATTTGTCTAAGTGGGAAGGAGTGCCTGTGGTTCAAAGCCTCGCCTCCAGCTACAGCAATTCAAACTCGTTTTCCAACACAGTCAGAGGCCACTTTGGGCTGAAGCACTTCCTAGCCCTGGATTTGAAGTGCAGCAATTCTAGTCTCTTGATGAGGGAGAATGAAATCCCAGGTTCTGACTTCTGTTTCTAGTGCTGCTTTATATATTAGAGACGTGGATAAAATGTATGCTTGGGCCTGGCACCAGAGTTGTGTGAATTGTAGCAGTTTGGTTATCAGATGACCCACATCAGCACTTGTTTTGCTGCTAAATCTCTGCTATTTTGGTTTAGAAACAGTCGCATTATAGATCTGTTGGGTTTTTATTTTTAAGTTTTCCACCCAGAACTTATTTTCACTATAGGTCAGTTTTAAATCAACAATAAAACTCTATCAGCTGACAAGAAATGCAGGAATTTCTTGTGAAGAGTCCATGTTCTGCCCAGGCTGCACAACGGGCATCCTAGTCCTGTTTGGGTATAAACCAGAGAGGTCTTGCTGCAGCTGCTTTAAACACGGGTCTGATCTGCATCTTCAGATACTTATTCAGAGGGTGTAAATGTAGAGCAAAAAAACCCCATGCAGGTTCCATCTTTGCATGTGCAACTTAGGTGCTCCCTCTGCTCAGTATCTGAACAATAAACTCTCATCTTTTTGGGCTATAATATGCTAAGTGTTGTTAAGCATGGAAATGTATTCTTACCAGCCTTAATTGGACACATGTAGCACAGCTTTACTTTTGTGTATTTAATTTCAGTAAAGTCTGATAGAAGGCAAACGATGATGACTGAAATTATGCTAGTGCATACATAATTCCTGTTTTCTTTTATATCTCTGTGCATTTTTTTTTATTTTGTTGAGAGTTTTCTGCAAAAGGACTTCTGTGACATGAGATATTACCCAGGGTAAATACAGATTTGAGAAGATGATTTAACATTGGAATTTGTTCTGAAAAGTTCCCACACAGTTTACCACAGTTTTTTTAATGACTGTAGAAGCCTCCCACTCTTTATAAAGTGTTTGTTACATTAATTAGGGGGTCTGTTAGACAACTAATTTCCCCCATAAAAGCTGCTAGGAAACGATGAGCATGGGAGTGGTGTAATGTGAACAAGCACACTCACACCCCAAACTAGAAACAGGGGCTGTTAGTTACTTAAAATAAAAGTTTTGGTGCTTTGTAAATTTATATATATTGTCTTCCCACCTTTCAGGTCCACCCATTGTTGTGAAAGAAACAGGAGACTTACATGATATGACTATTGCAACCCTTCTCTATTACCTTCTCTATTATGTGAAGTGTCTATTGAAAGTGTTAACCATATTGTCAGCCATACCGTCAACCAAAACAAAATAAACACCTCTGAGAACATGAGGCAGTTTCTGAAAATCAGTATCTGTGCATAACAGTTGCCATGCAAACTAGTACTATTGTACTCTGACAAAATCAACAAGCAATTAAGTAACAAATGTTTCTTTATCAGGATGTGCTAAGCACCTGGATAGGCAGAAAACTGGCTACAAAATACTTAAACTAGCACGTGGCATGTAATACGAAACAAGTTTTGAAAGTTCTACTAGCCCAGAGAAAGACAAATGCTTTAATTCATGCCATGACTGTAACACTTTCAGTGTTGTTTCTACATGGCCTTTTTCTAGAGAAAAATTGACTTTATTACTCCTTCAGCTATTACCTCTTTTTACCTTTTGCCATAGTGTTATTGGGGGTATCAGTTATTTTCCCCATATAATTTCACTACTTCCTTTTTAGTTCTCCAAAAAGGAGCTTCGCTTTGTGTAGGAGGCCATCAAACAGAAAGTGTAGTATCGTCAAGAAGTTTACTGCAGACTTGCACAGTGGACAAAGCTCATAGCCATGTGGCTTTCCTCTAGAACTGAGGTGGTGAAAGCTATTGTGACTTCTTTGTGAGACAAATGCGTATTGAGAAGTGAGAAAAATAGAGATGGATGAATAATATCCATACACGATATTGGACGTGATGCATGTATTACAGGTGAAACTGATATTGCATGTTAGTAGTGGTTATAGGAAGTAGATGGAGTAATGGACACAAGCAAATTTCACTGGGTTTTGAATCAAGAGAAGTCATTGAGGTATATGCTTCAGCAGGTGTAATTAAATTTGATTGCCTGATCAAATAAGTTAGTTATGTCTGGTTGGTAAGGATGGTCTGCATTACCTACACGGAGGTAACTCACTGGCAGAGAGCAACTAAATATCTGTTCACTAGTAATGCATTTGCATGAAGAAAGACTGGCAATTTTCCAAACACACATGGGTGATGGCTTGACATGTCTTTTAAATTAATGTTCTATTTGGTATAGACTTATTTTTGCATGTTAAAGAATAATTATACATAAAAAATCCCCATTGAAATCACGAACACATAACTGCAGTGACAGTAAACTCTTTATGCAGACGTTTTTCAAGTCTTGTGCTAAGCAACTTTTTAGGCCTTGTACAGAGCAACCTAGGACCCCAATGCATGAACTGGATGCCATGTACTGTCACATTAAAGAAAAAATGAGGAGAGGAGAGGAGAGGAGAGGAGAGGAGAGGAGAGGAGAGGAGAGGAGAGGAGAGGAGAGGAGAGGAG
>JAOXNO010000033.1:38082099-38092139 GCA_028565335.1 Limnodromus scolopaceus | reverse complement strand
CGAGGAGAGGAGAGGAGAGGAGAGGAGAGGAGAGAATTATGGAAAAATTTGGATGCAGTGACAGTTCTTTTAATTGAAATACATAAATGCCAGTTCCTTTTGAATCAACTTGAACAACAAAAAATTCTGCTTCCAAGAAGCTAGCATAAATTATGTATCTGTGTCTTTTGAGTTGACTCTGATTGCTGTTACTTCCTGAAATGTATCTTTTAATGACTTTTTGAAGTATTAGTGCATTAAGAGAAACTTAAGATGGAGTACAACTTTAGGTCCCATTAAAAACCACGTCTTTCTGAGTCCGAATTCCTAGAAAATGTAGAAGTTAGAGCTCTTTCCTGCAAAATAGAAAATAATTTTGCTGTTGAATCACCCTTTTTGCCACCTGTTGTGCACAATACCTGCACGTCATTAATCTCAACAGCTCTTTGGGACCTGGATTCTGGAGCAGATCCCCTGACAAAGAACTTTCCCATGGTGAGTAAATAAGTTAAAGCTTTTCATTATGGGAAGAAGGGAAAGGTTGAAGAAATTGTTTCCCCAAAAGCAGTAACGCACATCCTTTAGTAACTTCTAATAATTGGAATAAAGAAGAAAATAGACATTGTATATAGTGAGGGTAACTTTTATGTTCTCTGCACAAATTATTAAACTGAAATGATATCCCCAAGAATATTTACAATATTGCCACAATCACAGGAAAAATGCCTTAACAAAGAAGCTACAGAATCAGACATTGAAATGTCTATTTGAGGATAGTTGCTCCAGCTTTCAAAAACTTGAATGTAACTCAGTTAAAGTGTCTGACAAATTCAACATCCTGCCAATGGTGTTCAATAAAATTCAATAAAATCGTAGACCAAGAAAGTGAAGAACTGGAGACCATGCCCACATGATCTGAATTTCATCCTTTTTGAGCCTTGCCTCCTATCCATAACCATGACAGTCTCCCAACCTTTGATCTACAAAGACTAGAAGCACCTTTGAGAGAGTAAAACACAATACCCATCCCCAAAACTGGGTTTGTTCATCCTTTCCAACCACAAAATTTTCTTACCCCTCAAACCCTAACAACTTTCATCATGGCCAGGACACCATGTGCATTGAATAACCTCTCTCTGCTAATGAGGTCTTCTGTTTTGCATGTGGACTTGTGAGGGGAAAATGGTGTGAAAATTGGTGTATTTTACTGAAAAAATTTTTGGGTTGGTTTGTTTGGTATGAGTTGTATAAATTTGCAAAACTGGATACTAATGGGTAGTAGTTTTTCTAAGGGTTTTGACTACCTCTTTGATTGAACTGTCATTATGTATTGAAACAACGTGAATTTGTAGCAGCTAACTGTGGGTGAGACAGAACACTCAGGTGGCCTTTTTCTAAAACCTGGACTCTCATTATGTGATCTGTACATTACCTAGAAGAGATGTGTGTGTGCACATAATTAAACCTGACACCAGGAAGGGTGGTTTGTTTTTTTTTTTTTTTTTGTTAGATCACTTACCTAATCTTAATAATGAGCTAGATCTTTTGGGGACTTTGTGAAGCAAATGTTTCATCTGGGTACAAACACCCTCCAAGCTTTTTGCTTTGTTTTTAGGACTGTGGGGAGGAGGAAGGATGCAAGGGATTAGGGAACTGTGTTAACGAATTCAAATGACAACAAACAGTTACTAACTTAATCCTGAAAACTCACAGGTCATGACAATAGCAAGTATGGAGACATTAGAAGTGTCAGAAGTGACACCCAAACTACAGCAAAATTGGTTGAAAAGCTAGCCTGTATTTAACTAGGTAATGTATTTTAGTAGATGTTCATGCCTAGGAGCAAAGCATGATATATATGAATGTCTGTCTGTGAGTATCTGAAGCCACAGATGCCAGATTTGGGCTTTGTGAAATAACTCGTCTGTTGGTTCATTCCATGAAAAGTAAAAAATGCATTTCATCTGTCTTAATAACAAGCTTGACTCACTTAGGGCTTTTGCCTTGATTTGTAGGGCAAGGTTATAGCATTTGTTCTTCAGCATGAGCATATGTGGCTTCCTAGATTTACTTATGTGAGTGATACTGCTGCAATCAAAGCAACAAAAGTGTGTCAGGTTGACTCTTCAAATAAATTGTTATTAAAGATTTTTTTTATGGGTTTCATTGTGGTTTGAAAATTATCGTCTCTCACTGCCTAAACAGTGGATGAGTCTTGTCATGACAAGTGTGGGAGGAAAACTGATCTTTAGACGTTAATGCTAACTACAGATAGAACTAAATGAAGGTACACATCTAAGCATATTTAAATTAGCTATTGACTGACCTTTCCTTTCTTTTTTGTACCCTGCAAACTTCAGCAGGGAGTTCCTTTTTATGTAGTATTGCCTTGTCAGGCTTGACTAAATTTTCACCAGCAGGTAAAGATAGATGTCATACATTTTTAATTAAGCATTGAAGCTCAACTATTTTTAATCAATTTGTTGTGCTTGGAAAAGAGCCAATGGACTTTGTACGCATGTGCAGATGCATGCTCACACATATACTTCCAGAATTATAAGATACCTCAATCTTAATTTCTGTTAACAGGCGATGTGTATTCAGAGCCATCACTGGTTAATGAAATATCTTAATAATTATATTTAAGCAGTTGCAGTAATGTGGAAAAAAAAAAGTGATTCTTGTTATATCTCTCAATTTTGGAGATGTGAACAAGTCAGATGTATGAATTCTGGGTGATAGCTATTAAGCTTCAATTATTACTCTTTCTTAAAATGAAGTGAGAACAAGGTATAAAGGAATATGTTACATAAGTTACATCATCAGCAAGATACATGTACAAGAAAGACTGAAAGGGTTTCTGTTGCCAAAAAGACCTCTTTTAATCAAGGAAAACAAATCCAGTGAGAATCCAGCAATTCCAAGTTATGTATGATAATGAAAGGCAAGAGACAAATCAGTTCATGTAGATCTAATAGTAGAGACTACCCAGAAAGGAAAACATCACAAACTAGGAATGCAGCAGTAGCATTCAACAGTTTAAATAAGAACAGCCCACTGGCAGTATAGTTAAAATAACCACTTCATGGGATATCTATGCATTTTCAGCTCAAATACAAATTTGAAACCTAGAAACCAACCAAGTCAACTACACCAGAAGTGCATGGCCTGTCTGTACACAGGACAGTAACTCTAACTCAAATAAAACTCAGTGGTCACACTTACACAGTGGAGTTGGCCTTCCACATCTGAATGAATGTGAAACTGGAGTATCCAAATAGAGAGTTAGTCAAGACAATGTGAGCGCTTGAGAGAGCAAGGTAGATGTAGCAATTGCAGATGCAATTTGGGTATGCAAGTGTCTAGCATCTCCAGCATAATGTCAGCCTATAAAGAGTTATGAAGGTTCCTCTAGCACCATTAATTTGTTGTTTCAACAACAACAAAAAAGCTACTGTTGTTGATGAATTTTTGAATAGGATGTGGTTGTAAAATGCATTTTTTATAGTGACTGAAAGTGCTTGCTCTGCTTTAGTATTAAGAATGAAACCAATATAGCTGCTGTCTTAGGCTACTGTTAAACAGCTGGGGAATATGTAAAACAGGCCACATCTTTGATACTTAGGGGAACAACATACAAAGTTTAGAAACAGCTCAAAGAATAACACAACATAGGAGGTAAAGATTTTGTGTTTGAAGCAATGCTTAGATCACATGGAATGCATTCAGATTATTGTCACCAGTACCTGAACCACCACTTAAGAGAAGCACAAGGAAAAATCAGAGCATGACACAACTCTGTGCATTAAATTTCTGTTTAATAAACTGAGAGAAGAGAAAAAATTTATAGGCATTGTACATGCAGTGCTAGGGGGGGTAGAGTACAGCAGGTTAAAATAAGATGCCAAGATAAATGTGGAGCTCCTTACCTTTTCAATGAATTAATGTTCCTGTTACAGGTGCTGACGTTTCAGGCTCAAGGGAAAACACACAGTATTACAATCCCAAAGAAGTTCTTCTATCAGATTTTGATTTTTCCTTTTGGCTACGTATTGCCATTTGAGAAAAGGGGAACATCATGAGAAGGGCGATGTTGTTGATCCAGAATGCTTCCTGGATAGACCCACTGGCCCTTTTTTGGAAAGATAGTGTTTCTTTACAAGAATCAAAACGTGCATAGCTTAATTATAATAAAATTATTGAAACTTTAATTGTTTATGAGTAAGTCCATGTCTGTTCTGTAGCCTCTAAATCCTGCATCACCCTCCGTATAGAATTTCAGTTTGCAACTGGAGAAGCTGCAAATCACAGACTTAATCTGGTTTTATGTGTGCAGAAATCTTGCTGATCTCTCTGCATATACAAATAATATTGTATTATTGAATAGACAATAACATTTCAATCCATTGTCTTTACTGAAACTTTTCCCAATCACAGTTCGACTCTTACCTATGAGCTGCTAAACAGTATATATAGGACAAATACACCTATTGGCATAAATCAGTACAGCATATCTTTTCATAGCTTAGTACCAAGGAGCTAATACTTGCAGGTTTGGCAATACCTAATTTATCTTATTTATCATTAGTGGTTCTCAGGAGTAGGACATCCATGCCATATTCTCATGATAACAATTTTTTTTTTCAGTTCTGTAAAATCTATTCATTTTTATTCCATGTTTGAATTAGGATCTTTGAGAAGGCAATGCACACCAGGAACCGTAGGCACCATGGAGTAAAAGGTCACAAGATGAAAAATAATGAAGTACCAGAATGATATCTAAATGAAAATACTTTTCTCTCATAGTATTGTTTTTCCCAATCTCTTATTTCTATTTTATTATTTGGTTTTGGTGGTGGACAGATTTTTTTGTGCATTTTTGTCTTAATATTCACAGTTTTTATAGAATTGTTCACCTTAAGTGGGCATATTGGCTACCAAAACACCACCATATTTGCAATCCAGTGGTAAAATTTCAGAGAAGAAAACTCAGAGTAGTATTTGTAATGTGAATTCTGTTATGAGAGCAGAGAACAAAACTGCCTGGGGGGATGAGAAAGTACCATGGGCTCCTAAATGTGAGTTATAACTATTCAAAACACTTGTTACTGGGAGCCAGAGTAATGTCTTCACATCATGTATAGAACATGAAGATATGTATGTCTGAATTAAAATCGTATGAGAGGTAACTTGAAGTGCAGTGCTTGTAGGCACGATATTACAAGGATTAAAGAGGAGGATAGGTGGCAGGAGGGGTAATATTTTCCACTCGTGATTCTAAATTACCACAACAGTTTTCATGTTAGAAAATCCTTGCATATGTGGATTTGTGTATGCTGTGTTTTGGTAGTACATTAATTCTCATACTGTACCTGGATGCTTTTTATTGAAATGCTCTTCAAATTGTTAATAAGGATACTTCAGGAGGCCAATACTTTCCCCTATAGTATTACACATGGCACAGATCTGATATTAGCATAACAAAAATGACTCACTCCTTTTCAGAACAGAACTTACATTGCTGCACATGGCAAATATTTCTTTAAAACCGGATATCATCTAGTCCTCGGTTTGAAGTGCTTTTTTTTATAACAAATCAACATTTTAACATTTTGGCCCTGAGGCTCTCAGCAGACATTTATAGAATGAGGAAAAACAAATGGCTGGGTTATACAAAGTTAATAAAAACAGATGCTTTTAACAGCCCACTGCACCAGTATTCCATGTGCCAACATGAGTGCTGTTGTATGTTGGTTTAAGATTAAGGAAAAGGAAGGAAGGAGTTAGTGTAAGGATGAAATGGCAGAAGAGTATAATTGGTTATAAAATATAGAAGGTTAACTTATGAAAAGGATGATAAATTAATACTTTGTATTAAAAATACCTCATGGAGAGATCTTTCTATTCCAAGGAACATCATGAAGAAACCCATCAATCACTCACAGGCACAGTGTTACAGTGGTCACATACATGAGGATGTCACTTGCATAATTTGTCAAAGTAAAACTGATTCACTAATGATGAGTACTCAAGGTCAAAGTGAGAAACAAGAGTTATGCCTTGATATTTTCATCCAGGTAATTGGACATTCCCTTTTAGCTTGGTTCGTTCAGGCAACAGGCAGGATGCTTTTCTGTTGCTGAATATATAGTAGGAAAAATGGCATGAATTAAGTTTTAATTTGGTAGAGTTTTGTACTCAGAAAAGGGAGAAGAACAAAGAAAGTAGCTTCTGTCCTTCTTCTGTTGCATGTCTACAGCCCTTCCTTGTGATGTGAAATAGCTCTACCTTTCTGTCTTCTCTGTTACCTCTTCCTTATTCTGAATACATATGAACTCAAGCTTTGAAGATGTAGCAGCGAGGCAAACAGCAGGCTAGGGAAGTGCTTCAGTAAAGCAGGAGCAAGTGGCTGGCTATTTGGTTTGGGTTTTTTCTTTATTCTAACAAACACCTTTTGTCTGGTTTTGGGGATTTGTATTTCTAGCCTTGTTTCACCATGGTTAGCTTTTATTATAATGGATACAAGACTTTATTTTTCAAAAAACACGAATAAAAAAGTAATAAAAATGAGGAAGTTGAAAGAGTCGCAAAATTGTTGGAGATTCACTAAGCCGCAGAAAGACTTTTCCTCTCTTTTTATCTGTTATCTCTGTGGTTAACATGCTTGTCCAGCCTAAATGTTAGACATCAATTCAATTCCCTTTTCTGCCTGAAGGGATTAAAAGCTGCACATCTCCTTCTTAGCCTAACTACTGGGTTGTGATCAGCTCCGAGGAGGGACTAACTTAATCCTTCCTGTTTTGAGCTGTTCTACTGTAAAGTTACCAAGACAGCTGTTTTCAACTTACTGAAACAAGGGAAAAAGGAAATCATTGCATTCAAGAGCATCATAAATCTTTGTTTCTGGGGTAACTGCTTCCACTCTCATGTGTTTCACAGATGGCTTGAGTTAGTGCTGCCACATTTCTGCTTGAGGCTTCCCCTCCATTTTCTCTCCTGTAGACCCATGTGCTGAGCTTCTGCTACTCTTGTGCAAGCCCTAGCGATTGGTGACAGCTGGAGAAGGGGATCACTATCTAAAACTTTGAGATTTGTTAGCAGCCTGATAAGTAACCTGATCTTGCTCACCGCATCAGCATGTATTCATTAATGCTGATACTGGGAAGCTTGGGAATGCCTGAAAGAAAGAAAGAATCACCATTTTTGGTGGGAACATTTTACCTAGGCTTGAACTGGCAGTGTAACTACATCCTGAGGGTGTAGCACAGGCTCAAACCATGAAGTTTCTTATTTTTTAATAGAAGAGTGGTATTGTTGCTGTCTTTCATTTCATGGATCAAGCCTGAAGAACCTGACTCAAATTTATTAATAGCTTTGGGAAAGCTGATGTCATATTCTTAAGTCAATTTGAATCTCATTGCAAAAATTATCATTAAGTACTCATTGTAATGTTTCCTGCCTTAATCCCCTTTCTAATTGTATGTTTTGACTTAAGTAACGTATATAGCCTGATTCTTTCTTCCCTTTCTTTGCTTGCTATACCCTCCATGTTAAATGTGGGGGTTTTTTCTTTTTTTTTAACACAGAATTTGATATAAGATTTTGGAACATGTATCTTTACAAGTTTGTTGATCTATAACATAAGTTTATGAAAGGTTTGTAAATACAATATTCATTTTTGATACTTGGAAAGATTACCTCAGAAAAATTTAGCCCTGTATTTAAATGTGATGGTTCTGAACCCATAAAGCTGCTACTCAGCACCTTCTTCAGCACCAACTCTTTCATCTCTTTAAAAATCCAAATATATTGGCTTGCAAGAAGACTGAATCTTGATGTCCGAAGAAAAACATTCAGGTAGGGTAATCAATGAACTCGGGCACATGTTTTGTCATAATAAATGGCCCTGTTGTGGTTCTTGTCATCTTAGTCGTATGGAAACAGAGTATCTGTAGTTACAGAATTGTTCATGGGCTCAGGGTATGAAGGAATATAAAAAAAGTTTGCTAGAGAAAGCTGCAACTCTCCTTAAATCCATACTTCCACCAGTGTTAACTGATACAGTAGTAGTAATTATAATGCGCCTTTTCCACTGACAGACTGATGCTCGGCTCTGCTGAGGAATTCACTGTGAGGAAGTTGCTCTGCAATGGTGAACTGAGCTCATCTTTTTATATTAACTTCTCCGAATTAATTGCCCAGTATGCATCTTCTGTCTAGTATACATCTTTTTCCAGTTAAATATTACTGTTCAAATGTCATCTTGTCCCTTGCTTTATGCCAGTAGCTGCCTCGTTATTAACTTAATAGCAGTCATCTGTGGGAGTTTGAGGTATTTTTTGTCTTTTAAATTTTGTGGTCCACTTAATGAAATCATTGAAGTGTCTTACTGAAACAAAACAGCACTGGATTCGTGAGAGCAGTTGCCTTTACTAGGCCTCAGTGAGTAGTCCACTTATCCAAAGCGATGAGCAAAAGTTTCATACCATGAAACTTTCATGCCTCTGCCAAGGGCTTCGGGATCCCAAGCGGCAATTTTCGTGGAAGGAGAGTCCTCATTCCTGCATGTATCCTGTTTTTGAAAAATTGTTCTGCAGATAACAGGAAACAATTAGACACCCAAATACTTTCTTTGGAAGGGAGAAAGGGATGTATTTTGGTGTGGTGAGTAGCCATGCAAATGCGTTACAATGGTGAAGCAGAGCAGCAATAATTGCGGTTGATGTAGCTCCATTTTCAATTTTATTTTCAGGATATAAAATTTGGTGTTACAAACCTGATTAGATGAAATAGAAAAAGATAAATAGAGTAAGGTAAAAAGTGCAAGAGTGAGTGAAAATGTGTATGAGTAAAGCTGAGAATTAAAAAGATTTTTAAATTAGTGCAGAAGGTGAGAATTGTGAACAGCTTTATTTCATTTCTACTGGTCATCAGAAAAGGAGAAGAAATATATAACAAGCAGATATAACTTTAAGAAAGTTCTCATGTTTTGATGTTCAGATCAGATCCCAGGACCCAGAAAAATATGAGAAATAACAGTTTAATGTACTTGAGGGAGCTCCATAATATACAGGTACCCGCTTAATGTTTTCATCATGATGGAGGTGATGCTTGTTTAGACACTTGTCCTTATGGCAACAGGACTTGACAGATCCTCCAGCTTTTTGGTGGACTTCTTTGAAGAAGCCTGAGGCTTGTACTACTGCTCCTTCCACACTGCAGCTCAGACCCATATTCTCTTTAATTTCTAGCCCTGTCAATCGAGCACAGTTATTGAAAGAAAAAAAAAAAAAAAAGAAGAAGGAGAAAGTATCTGTATGTTCTCTTTCTACTCTTTCTGTCCCCCAGGACCGTAAAGGCATACTTTAAATCAGCCTGGAACGGTTTATTCTGGTGGTGAAGCCTTTATCAATATATGTAACTAGCAGATGTGTTGTGCTCCTGCAAATTTGGTCTACGGTTGATTTTTCATTTTATTTTGGCTTTCCCACCCTGAACCGCTACCCGAGCATGCTGCCTCAGGACATTAGTTTGTTAAGCTCAGCCACTCGCACTTAAACTTCGTTTCAGACGCGACCTGAGGGTAATTATACAACCTGAGGTCTAAGCTATAGAGCTGCATGTTGTCCTGTCGTGTCCCCACTCCCGCCCCTTCCACCAATTCTTCTCCGCGTTGAACCGATGGCTGAGGGACGCCATTTCTGCACAGCTCTGTGAGGGAAAGGGGGGAACGCAGGTGACCGCTCCGGTTTTTAATGCTGAGAGAAATAAACCTGCCAATAAGCCCTCTGCCTCTGCTCGCCCGGGGATCCCACGCAGGATCTCCACACTTCCACCAAACTGACTGTTAAAGGCTATTCCACGGGAAGAGCAGAAGCCGGGGGCGGGGGGGCGAGTCCTCCAGCGCGAAACGCCGGGATCACCAGCCTGTGCTCCCCTCTGTGCTGTTTCCATGCGAACGGGCAGCCCTCCCGCTTCTCCCCCCGGCACGGCGGGGCCGGGAGAAGGGGCGTGGCCTCCCGGACGAAGGGCGGGCGATGACATCATAGGGGCGGGGAGCC
>JAOXNO010000033.1:37990489-38081827 GCA_028565335.1 Limnodromus scolopaceus | reverse complement strand
CCCCCCCCCCCCCTTTTTTTGTTCTTTTTCTTTTTCTTTTTTTTTTTTTTTATTTTGTTTTGTTTTGTTTGCTTGGTTTGGGTTTTTGGATGCTTTTGTTTTGTTGGGTGTTGTGGTTTTTTGTTTGTTGGTTTGTTTGGGTTTTTTTTTCGGGAGAAGCGTATCGGGGCACCCACGCGGGTTCATGCTGACTGTCGCCTTCCTCCCGGCCGGCGGCGGGTGCCGGGAGAGAGCGAGGCTTCCCGGTAGCGCAGCTTCTCGTTTCACCGTTCCCGTCGGGTCGGCACTTTGTCGGTCGCCGGTACGGAGCAGCGGCCCTGGCTGCCCCTGGTCACTTCGCTTCCAGCCTCCGCGCTGCTGGGAGAAATCATCAGAGGAGTTTCCTTGCTCTGCCACCCTCTTGCACCAAGTCAGAGATGGACCCCGGGAGGGAGCTGCCGCCGAGCGCCCGCCCCGGTCCCCATCCGAGCCGGGGAGCCGCCAGGGAGCGGGGGATTCCGCGGGCAGCGCGGATCGGGCAGCGCCCTCCCCTCCGCGGCCCTTCCCCGGCGCACCTCCCACCCCGTGAGGGACAACTTCACATCCTCCTCAAGCTTAACACCGAGATAAACGCTGCTTTAATGTTAGGGTTTTCTGAGTAAGTGTGTCACGTAGCGATTCGGGAACAAGAGGAAACAAGGGTTAGAAAAACCTGGCTTGGGAATGGGGTGAACTTACTTATCCTTTGTAATAAATTTTTCAGAGATTTTATTTTTTTTTTTTTTTTTTTTTCTGATGATGCTCTGTGTGTTGGAAGTACCAGCCCTTATCAAATGAGACAGTAAAAGTTGTGGAAATGTGAATGAAGGTGTCGAGGCGTCCACTGCTGTCAGCATGTCTTGCTGTGACTATCTAGGCAAGGTTCCTCTTAATTTGGCAGTTCTCCTCACTTTTCCTCTATCCCATGTATTTTGCATGGAATTCTGGGGAGCACGAGCATAAAATGCCTTCCCTCACTTCTTCCCCATCTTCCTCTCGTATTTGGAAGTTGTGGTCAGGAACGAATTGAAAGGAGGGAAATACAACCCTATGCTTTAGTGCAATTTAAATTGTCTTCATTGCCTAGCAGAAAGGTGACGAACTGCCTTGTATTTCTCCTTCTCTGCTTGAAATGCTATGAAGTTCAATTATCCTACTGTGCGTGGAGATCTGCAAATCTGATAGTTATTACAGTGTGTTTTCTTAAATCCCTGTGACCATGGCATGGACTGAAGTAAACATACAAACTGATGTACTGCCTGAGAGAATGAGTTTATCTTGCAGAACATTTCCTTTTTAATACTGAGCGGCTAATATGGACACTGCCACAGTACTTCATTAAAAAGTTGAGAACTAATTGTCTGTTTCTTACTGCTAGAGTTCCAGATTTTAATTAGAGTTCCTGTCTTCAAGTTTAAACTGATTAAAGTAATGCCAAAGTCACTCTGGTTATTTTCGATGTTTATTTAAAGAAGAAAAGAATGAAAAAATAATTTTAAGCTCTTTGAACTTCATGTTGAAAACCAAATTGTTCTGTTTAGGGTTCTGTCCCTGAGTCTGGTGGGTGTGGAGGGTGACAAGATGCACATTGTGTGCATTTTGTATTAGAGTGAGGAAGGAAACTAATTAATAGTGATGAGACTTGCAGGTTTGCGGTTTGCAGGGCATTGGTTTCAATTGGAAAATAATAATTCAAAAAGAAAAATTGGAATGTATTAACTAACAAAGTAGCACTGGATAACCTGTAAGCATTCAGGTGCATTTCCCAATGTTTAAATGACATATAAGGGTGTGTTTGGAAATACAATGATGATGCTTCCTAATAATACTAGAAACTCTGCAAGCGTCTAATATTCCTGGCCAAAAGGCTCATCCAAATTTACACAAAACTGTCATGATGATTAAATATTGTCCTCTGTTACCTTATCTATTAATCTCATGTGCATACTTCAGTCATCATTCTGCTGAAGAACGGTTACTTGTTTTAGACTTTAAAAAGAAAATTCAGTGTATGGCTCATTCATGAGTACCCTGCTATATTTTTAACAAGTTTCTTACCCTTTTTAGGTGTTTGAGAGATTTGCAAATTGATAATTCCCGAGGGAGTTGTTATGCTGATTAGACTTGCATAGTGGGTTTATTCTGAATATTTCACAGCACTCTTGACACTCTTCATGGGAAGCAGTTTAATGTTTTTCTCACACTACTAAACACTTGCAACAAAACTTACCAATGGGGGCTTTAAAATCCAAAAAATGAGGTTTTCTGGAAAATGCATGCGAAATGAATGGTACGCTTTTAAGGTGTGTGGATGGGTCAAACTAGCAGTGCTTGAAACCTTCCCATATGGGGCTGACAGCTGACCTTAACTCTGTGAACTTGCTTTGTTTCAATGTTTGACCCAGTCAGAGCTGTGGTAATCCTCATGTCATGACAGAAAGTTCTCATGTCTGTTCAAACATTTGAAGGATTCTATTACTATTATTTAATAGTGACTGAATTCTGTGCAAAAGAAACTTCTTTGCAAAACCTTGAATATTAACTTGACATCTCTCGATATTTACATTCCAGGCACTAAAATGTGCTGGTGTCAGGTATGCTGCCAATGGAGTCTATATAATTAAATCTCTGAGTAAATGTGACTAATTTTTCTGTACTATGATTATTCCATATGTTTGTTAACTACAGCTCACATCAACTAATATGATGTCAGGATGGATAATGAGATAAACTGTCATCTTGTTTTTTCTATTTGATGTGGAATCTCTATAAGTGACTGCTGCAATTAACTGTTTTTAATAGCCTCAGAATAACTGTCTGGCCTTAGACAACTGACCTTTCTATTATGGAAGAAGCAGGTTCATGTACTAGGAAAAACTCTGTGCAAACATTAAAGCGTTTATTAGATTTCTAGAAGATTTTATTAGCTAGACAGTCCTGGGAAACCTTACATGTGATCTAGGAAAGAAATTACCCAAATGTGCCTTATTACGCTTCCAGTATGAGGAGTGTGGGAATTGGAAGTTTCTGAGTAGCCCGCAGAGTCCTACTGGAATGGTCCAGCTAGGAGCTGAAACAACTGCTGATAGTCTTTTCTCAAGATGTGTGTATCTCCTTGTAATTTTGGTCCTTTTTTAATTTTTCAGTTATAGTTCCTGCTATAGTTCAGTTATGGCTTCTGCTGCCACAGCTATGCTGTTGTCAGATACCTGTTTTCTTGTTTTGCTGCCTTTTCGCATTGCTGCCTGACCCCTTCTAAGTTTTCAACTTGAATTTTGTTTGGTCTATGTATGTATATTATCCATTCCTTAGTCCAGTAAATTCACCGTTGTGTAGCATACACAAGAATGAAACTGTATGCCTTAACTTGAAAAAAAAAAATTAGCATCTTTAAAGAGAAACATCTTGTTATGTGAAATTAAATCCAGAATAGGCTCATTGTCTTAACAGCAGTGCAAATTCAAATAATGACTTAATAGAGGAACTTAAACCTTTTTATGTGATGAGAATAACCTTGTTAATTATCAGGGTTAATGAGGTGCACTCCTTTAAAGTGAACAGAGTGATCACAGGCCAAAAAAAAAGGACACCTCTTCCACTGGATGTTATTTTTCCAAATCAGTGGTAATTGAAAAGGGGATTTTCTTTCAGGCAGGCATGTGATATTGCAGCAGTTTATATCAGATTCATCAGGAAAGAGGAATAAACACCTATTAAAAAGTAGACTGTATGACGCAAACAGTCAAACCAACATGAAATGGTAGAATAGCTTTACCTTGTTTTATATATACCTATCTTGATGGTTTGGTGTTTTTTTTCCCAACTTCATTTACAACCAGGAATACGCTGAAACTTAAATCTCTTAATTAGAGTTCTACGATTTGGGAATCGTAGGGAGTTTGCTGTTATTACCTTATTCTGTGTCATTTCACAGCTCTCTAGGGTATTTCGGTGCTACTTGTTTCATGAAATTCCTTCTATAGAATAGTTTTTGGGATGCAAAGGAGCTACAGGTGCACTGCCGCGGTGCTGTCCTGTTGGTTGTAGGACAGCTGTACAGGATCGGTCTGGTGCTACATTGTGAGAGGTGCTGGCAGTGCTGAGCTGTGGAAGGCTATGAAGTTAAATTCAGACTAGGTGGCTGTTGAAAAAACTAAGTTTCTGATTTTACAGTGAAGATGATACTATGTTTTTAGCTCATTTATAATCTTGCAAAATGAATGTTTTTGCACAAGGAGTGTGGCATTCAAGGTGTCAAAAGCACTTCTGGTAGCTTATGTGTAGGAAGAGTTACAATGTTGCTGCCTGAGTTTTGTCCAGGTAAGTTTGCTTGTCTGTTGCCAAATTTTTTCACAATATTGTCTTCCAGAATTGACCCATCTGTCTGTCTGTCTGTCCCTATGACATGTGAGCATGGCTGCCCTGGGAGGGTGGAGTACAGCTCAACACGAAACATTAACTCGTTAACTGCTACACTTAACGGGCTTGGCTGAGCTTTTAGTGCTTTGGAGTGAGGTAGCTGGCTGTGTTGTATGCTCTGTGTGTCTGTCTGTCTGCACAGGCAGCACTGAACAGGCGGTTAGAGGCAGTGGTTCTTTCAGAATCTGCAAAAATGTTCTGTGAATGTGCACCTACCCACCCTCTGTAAAAAAAAACAAAAACAAACCAACAAACAAACCAACCAATAAAGCAAAGAAAGAACAAGGGAAATGGAGCTAGATGCAGCTGCTATGGGAAATTTTAACATAAAAAAGAAAGGGCAGTTTTGTGCTATGTAAACTTGTCTTGATAACATAATGCATGTTGCAGAAGAAAATGTCGCGTTACTGTAGGTTAGCTGTATGCAATCAATGGTAGCTTGAAAATTCTTTAACTTGTGGAGGTTTTAGTTTACAAGACTTAAATCCATTCTTTATATTCCTTTAAGAGGCAAGTAATAGCTTGGTATTTTTATAAAATGTGAAACAATTGTTAAAATTTCATATTAGGCAGAATTGAGTGCAATTTTGCAAAGCCAAACAGTATGACATCAAGTTGACTTTCTTTCATTTATAGCAATGTGATTGTGCTTTGTAGAGAAAAAATGGTAGTCCAAACCCTCAGACTTCAGTAGAATAAAACATAACTTAAGTCTGGCAAATCAAGGAAGGTAGGATGTACTGGGGATGTTTGTATGATTGCCCACCAGCAACTAAAATCCAGGTTTGGACTTTTTTTACCTTCAAATGGACTTTTAGGTAGACAAAATTAGATGTCAAACATGCATTTGTTTGTTTCTGCAAAAAGGGTATGTAATATTTGACTGTATTAAAATATTGGGCAATGTGGGACATGGTGGAAAAAGTGGGGTGCACAGTACTTCAGAACACTGAACAGCTTTAAGTAGTTCTAATCTGTTCAGCAGGTCAGTTTGAGAATGTAAAAACCAGAAGCTTGTTCCATTTGCAATTCAGAACAACACTCTTCCTTGTGCATCTCCACTGCAAAATTAAGTTATTGGAATGAGGTTGTGGCCATTGACTGATTTCCTGTAAGGCTTTCCATTTCCTCAGAGGAACAATTTTTCTGTTTTTTTTGATGTCTATAAAAATATTACAATTAGCTGCTCCCTTGTGTTGTATTATTTACTTCTGTTGCGTTATGCAGCTGTAGAGGAGATGCGCTGGGGAAGGGAAGTGACATCATGGTTCTGCAGGAACTTGTGGAAGTGTGGTCATCATGGCATCGTGTGGTTAGGGCTCCCAGTAAATATATGCAGGGGACAGCTTCTGTGCATGTCATAGTTGTTTTGGTCATATTGGGTCATTGAGTGAAAATGTATTAGAGGTCAATAGTGTACTTATCCCTGTTTTCTAGTTTCTGCCCTTCAGCTCTCTAAAGGAGAGCAGATGAGATTCCAAATGAAAGCACAGTGAGTAAAAGCCAGGCCATGTTTGCAGTCATGGGAGCAGCTTCCTTGACCTCCACAGAGTGTGGTTTATGTTGTGATGGCTTGATGACTGCAGGTCTCATGGGAGATAGAGTTCTTCCTCCCCCCGCCCCACCTTCCCCAAGGTATTCTTCTCTGAAGCCTTTTCCAGATGGAATTTTTGAAATACCAATGCTGTTATGGAAGAAAGGGATTTCTTTATCATGGAAGAAAGGTTCAAAGAGGAAAAAAGGATTAATACATTGATTCAGATGTAAAATTGATGTAACATGAGCCAAGCTAGGTACATACCTAATGTAAGGGACAAAATTTTGGCATGAGATCAAGTAATAATAAAATAAGTACTAGGATAAGATTTCTAGCCAATGAAGAAGTGAACTTTTGGAGCTGTTTTCTGGCAGGACAAGGGTGCACGTGTTACGTGATCAGAGTTTTAGAGGAAGTCCAAACCCCGTGTAAAACATTGTAGAACTTAATAAGTGTGACAGAAGAAGGCTGGGAGAATAACGTGGGCTGCAGCATTAATCCTGGTGTATTGCTGGAAATCATTGACCAGAACCCGTTTGTGTAGAAGAACATGAGGTGAACTCCAGCTCTCAGCTTTGTTAACTGAGTGCGAAGGCGGTGGCAGTGAATTGTCTATTTCTCTGCTGTTCAAAGACCTTGATGCCATCAGCTGGAGTAATGAAAAAACCTTGCTCAGAAGTAGGCTGTGGAGTGAAAGTCCCATGTGCTAGCATGAAATAGTGTGTAACAGAACTACATCTAATCATGCTTTCCTGATCTTGGGCCCTTGTAGGAAAGGGATGATTATGGGTCCCACGGGAACACCTTGTGGTTCAATGTTTCCAGTATGTGAAATTGGCATCAGGCTGCATGAGCAGTCCTTGTCTTGTAATATGTGAATGCAGGCACATTCCTGTCCTGGCCTGTGGTGGACAATATGCTACATTACCTCACTGCTGCTTCAGTCTCAGAGGGTCTGTGCTGCTTCTTTGGAGAGAAACCTGAACCAAACTCCTTACTGCCAATCCCCTTCAAAAGACATCTGCTGTCTCCTCACAGTGGTGTGGTCTCTTCTATTCAAAGCCCTTCTGCCAAGTACAGCCAAACATAGGTCCTCTACTGTGACCGAGTTGTTTTTCTGGGGAGTAGTAATAATTTCAGTGCAGTATAGAAGATTTTACCACGTAATAACAGCATCAAATTGTCCGTGTCTGCACTAGCTCTACATGTGTGTAAAACAGTCATTAAAAGAGTCAGCTGATGCATATGAGTTTTTGTGAAGACAGATGCTTTTCTATAAAGTTGATAAATGTTTTCAATCCTGTAGAGTTATGTTTAAAACACATCTACCTTGTTTGTATAGTACCTTTTTTGAAATTGAACAGTAAAATCAGTGCCTTAAGTTAGTAGAAGTCCTAACAGACAGTATGAAGTGTTGGATGGAAGATGGCATACATGCAAAAAGGCCAAACTAATTCCATCTCCACATGTCTCAAATGCTGGTCTTCACAGCTGGTGGGATGCAGTATTCTGTGGAGCTCAGAGAAAGGGACTGACTGTCCAATTGAGGCAAAATGCTTCAAAAAGATAAAAGCTCTTTGATAAACTCTTGCTAGAGTGAAGAACTGAATTCAACTTGCTAATCATATATGAATATGCTGAAGTTGGTAAGGTGTACTACTTAAGGTAGAGCAAAGCCTGAGAAATCAAATTCTGTCAAGAGGAGTATGTGAAAATGGTCTCTCTTCTGCAGCCACACACAGCAGTAGGGGAAAAGAGGTAGCTAAACCATTTTCTTGGTAGGTTTTATATGAGCAGTCTCTGCTCTTTGTGAGAAACTGATTTCTGAATTTTTTTGAGTCTTTTGAACTGCATTTGTAGTAATAGTCTGCTGATTTTATTCTCTCCTCCTGTGAAAAAAACTTTATTACAAACCCTGTTCAGTCAGTAAGTGTTTGAAAATAGCCATGTTTTATTTAAGTAAGAAGAAGAGCGCCTCAATTGCATGTGTTTCTCTTTGAAAGAGAGTGAAAGGCGATGTTACAAAGAATGAATTTTGGCAAGCAGGAAGAAAGCTGAAGAGAAATGACAGAATGTGTAAGGGGCAGTTTTTATCCCTACTGAAAGGGTGGTTGAGGAATTCAAAGAGGAAATGATAAAAAGAATTTCATGGAGAGGAAGACGAAGGTAAGGTTATAGAAAATGGAGAAAGGCCTAAGCAAACTAAAGGAAAAAGAACCTGTAGAATCTGAGGTAGGGGTAGGGTGGAAGTGAAAAAGAGGGGAGGAAATATGTATGATAAGAGAAGATTGATATGAAGTGGGTGAAATGATCTGAGTGGAAAAACAGTGGAAAAGGGACACAATTGAGATATGGAATGAAAGATGATGATCGCTGTATGCGGAACGGGAGAAGAAAATCCTATTCTAAGTGTGTGCTGTGTTTAGCTTTTCAAAAGCCTTATCTTCCCATGTGCTAGGGGAAAATTTTGGCTTGGTCAGGCAGCTCGAGAGGGGTAAGGCTGCCACAGCTCCGTGCATGGGGCCCAAGCAGCAGCAAGGCTGAACATGTGTTCCCAGTACACATGCGAATGCACGCCTACGCATGCTCCAGGTGCTCCACTATGGACACATGTGTCCCCATGACCCACCCCAGGCTGGCACTTAAGCCCACTCACGCCGGTCTCTCCAGCAGCTGGCACCCAGGTGCATGGGCTGTCCCACCCCAGTTACTGCACTCAGACGCCCATGCACACGTGCATAACATGTAGAGCCTCCACACAGGAAAAGAGTTAGAAATTATTTAATAGGGTGATAGGACAGACTGCACTGCTCAGGTGCAGGCCACGGCCAGTCAAGTGAACCAACCAGCACACCAACCAAACTATTTGCACGCAACTGGCCCTTTTTATCCATTTACTCATCTGTTTTCTCACGCTTGTTCCTCCCCAAGTCATGTAAATCTATCCCTTTCCTTGCCTTCCCTGTCTTTAGTTCCTCCTGTAAACATCCCACAGTAAATCCCGTGCAATCCCCAAACGCACTTCCCTTGCCTTCCGTAACGTGTCCCACAGCCCTGGGCAGTGAACCTCCTGTGTCCAAGAGGTGCTCTGATGTTGACTCATTATGATGCATTTCACATCTGGACACTGGGGCTGAGGTTTTCCTGGGACAGCCCTGGGAGGGGTCTGGATGGAGCCATCCTTCCTCCAAGTTTCTGCCTGCCATTCTGCATCCCTGTGGTCCCCTGGGCTTGTAGAGATGGGCCTCTGATGGGCTGATTGCTTCTGTGATGGGTCTGGGAGGAGCTGAGCAGGGTTGCTCAATTTGGGCTCCCTTGCCTGCTGTTTCTCACTGGGCTCCTTTGTTGGGGTGCAGATGCTGCCTCCTTGTTTGGCTTTATGCTGTGGAATACAAAATGTGTTGTATAACCTGTTGAGTCTAGTAAAGATAGATTTTTATTTAAAACTTGAAAGGGATTATTCTTCAGTTAAAGGTCTAGTCAAAAGCAGTAAACTACAATACAGGTTATGACACTACTTAAATATCTGTGAGGAATCCAGGTAATGATAATAATTACAAATCAAAAACTGAGGGTGTGCGATGTTGTAGCTGATGGAATTCAGATTTTTTTTCCAGAAGTGCCACCAACATTTCTTCAGGCATCTTTAAGAACTTAGGCTACTTCTAAAGAGTGTAACCATTATAATTCTTTTTAAACCATGGTTATATGTATGCATGTTCTGCAAAGTCGTCATTAAGATACACTTGAGCTCATGAAAGAAAGATCATGTTCATCATCAAAACTAGATTTTTCAGTGCCTTAGGACTGGAGACAGGAGCCTGCACAGAAAAACTGTCAAGGTGAGTTAGACCCTGCAAAGGGTATTAGAGAAAGTAGCGCAAAGTTAATCAGATATGTTTCCAAGAGTGGGGATGGGGAAACATTAAAAGTCTAGGTTTGTCTAAAAACTTGATTGTGTGCCACATTTTACACCAAATGATTCCAGTCAACTGCAGGAAAAGGCATAGAAGTATGGAAATGGAAATTAAGGTGGAATCTGAGTGCGGATCCACTGGAAAGTGGAGCTGCTAGCTAATGAGGCATTAACAGGGCAGTGTAGGTTTTTAGTTTTTATTTTTAAGAAAGGGGGAAAAATTAATCCAGGCAACTGCAGGATTATGGTTTTGATGTCAGTGTTATTCAAGTTCTTAAACTGCTTTTGGAGGAAAGGATAGTTCTGTGCATAATGGTAAAAGAAAATTAGAAAAAGGTATTAGGAATTTACCAAAGAGACTGGTGCTAAGGAAGTGTGACAGATCAAAGGCCCCTTTGCCTCAGCTGTGCTTATATCACAGTTTGTATAGCTAAACTGTAAATAAGATCAATTTTGTTTTAAAAAGCAAAATATACTCTCAGCCTTTTTTGACATGTAGCATGTCATTAGTTGGGAGTTTGACTTCTTTGGTAAAACAAAATTTGAGAGAGTATATGAGTAGTCTGTAAATGTGTGGGGATAATCGCAAGGAAAAAATTGCTTGGAGTAAGACAATGCTGATATGAGAGCAAATGACTGTTGGCTGTGTAATTTACTCTAGAAATTAAAATAGGATCTCTAATCAACAGAGAGAGAAGGTAGTGAAGATAGTGTGTATCAAACCATATCTTACTGCATTAGAGTCTAAGAAATTGATGAAAAAGTTTTCATAAAGATGATGTTATGCCTGCCAGAGCAAAGAACTAAATTCATGGTGTAAGGGAACTCCTTTCTGCGTTATTTCCCTAAAATAAAATTCACATAAATTGAATGCATCAACATCATGAAAGTATATTTGACAGCAAATGCAGCTCTTTCCCTCTGTGATGGTGTTGAGATTGTTTTCACTTTGTGCTGGTTGAAACTGGTTGCTTCTGTTCGAAAAACCTATTTCGAGAGAACAGAACTTTCTATAGACAGGCAATGGACATTTCAACACGTGAAAATTTAAAATTGCTGTGAAAACCTAGAAAGGAGTTTTCTTGGGTAAAAGTTCTGAAATAAATAGTTGAAATGAAAAACTTAAAGTGGTGCGATAAATCATGAATGCTCTTCTCTTACTCTGATCACCTATTTAAAGTTAAGTTTCCCAGTAGCACACTGATCAGTGCTACTTATGCCTTTTGCTCGGATTTGAACTCCCCGTGTGATGCCTGCCAGTCTTCCGAGCAGAAATTTTTGAAGGTTTTGGCAAGGTTAGAGAGCTGAGCTGGGGAAAAAAAGATAACTGTCAAATGCTGTTGGAAACTTACATGCACTGATGCTTCAGAACGGGGCCTTGAAACAAAAAGGATTGATTCTTGTGCAAATCTTCCTCTGAAGATTTATTTGCTTGTAGAAAATAGTAGACCTTGAAAACACCTGTTCTCATGCTGGAAAGACTTAGACTTTATTGGCTAAAACCTCTCTAAAATTTAATGGCAGGGCCAAAGCAGGATTTCTCTGAAATGACAACTGTTGAGTCGTTTGGGCTGTGAGAGACCAGGGTGCGAGCAGCCCTACTGACATGCTGCCCAGAAGCACTGGAAGAGAAAGCTGCTTAGATAGAAGGGTCCTGCAGAAGTGAAGCTAGGAGGGGAAAACAACAGGGAAGAGAACAAACCCCGAGAGATGAGTGTTTGAAAGCCAAGGAGTGAAACTATGGGAAAGGGAAGTGATACTCAGAGTCTAGGCTGGAAAGGTAAGATGTTCTAAAAAATAAAATAAGAATTGATCTGGCATGACGTGATTCAGATGAGGATACTGAAGAGAGGAGATGACGAGGGGCTAGTTAAGAAGAACATCAGGTAAACACCACCTGCGTGGTTTGGGAGGGTGAAGGAAGACAGGCAGACAGCTGTGTCCAGCTGAAGCCAGGAGTCCAATCCGAGGTGGTAGTCTGATGGCCGTGTAGACAAAATGTTCCATTGATTTGAGTTCTTGATCACACGGCGGGGGGGGTAACACTTCAGCACTGTTTCCTACGTTGGCTATTACAGCAGGCTGCAGTTGCTTTGCAGGTTTTTGAGTGTTCGTGAGTATGTATTACAACTGCATGTAATACTTTTTTCCATCCTTTCTCGTCCCTCTCCATAGAACCATTGCACAAAATTCTGATGTCCTGGGGATAAATCAGAGCTGTATGACATTTTTATCTGTAGAGCTCTAGCCTTATTTTATTGTGCATGATGAATGAGGCAGGGATTACTAGTGGAGAAGAGTTTTTTTGTCATCAGGCAGCTGAATGTTACTCTGGAGATATGGCTTATATCCTTTTCTACCCACATAGATCATGTTTGATGCTGGTCAGAGTACTTGCAGATGTTTTTTCACTGTTTATTTTTCTCTTTTTCTGGAAGCCCAATCTGAAAGTCGGGATATAATCTGCAGAAGAATTAGGTGTTTGCATCTGAAGTTGAAGGAATTTTAGGGTTTTTTTTCCCTTTAGGGCTCTAGGTATCAGCTCTACCTGTTAGCATCGGGAGATCTTTCTGAATCAGATATCATGTCTATGAATGTAGTAATCTTCAGTATTATTCAGGGAATAAAATTACATTATAATGGATGCCTTTTGGTTTAGCAGACTGGTAAAAGAGAATTCTGCTCTTGCTTTTAGTGACAGCCTCAGACCTAGCTTCCTACTTATATAGTAATGGGGAGTAGTGTGAGGCTTACTCTAGTTCCCATTCTGCCTTAGTGCTGTGGTCTCTGTAGGACCTTTGCAGCTGCGTGGCTTTCACGTTTATTCCGTTGAAATAGAGCTGGAAGGTTCTCCATGCTTTAATGCAGTATTGGCTATGCAGTTCCATAATGGTACCTCAAGCATTATGTTGTTTGTAATTCGTTGTGCAATCATTGCAGGTCTTGCTGCGTTACGTAGAAATGCACAGGGAGAATGCAAATGCTTTACTGGGTAAAGATAACAGAATAGTCTATGATTTTTTTTTTTTTTCAAATATCTTATTTTTTCATTTCACCTTTAGTTGAATAAGAATTGAAGACTATTTTTGGAACTCTAAATTACACCTTTATGCCTCACCATCTCTACAATAATTCTTCTGAAGTGTAGAAAAACTTTGTTACCGCAAGGCCAATAAATTACACTCTTCTGTGCTGACAAACTAGTAAGAATTGTGACAGGCAATTTTGCTTTTTGTGGTAATAATAGGAGAGTTTCTTTATTTCACTGAAGAACAAATAATATAGCAGACAACTGAAAACATGATAATTAAAATTCTCTGAGGGAAAGGTTTCCTTTCTCAATGTTAGAAACAAAACAAACAAAAAAAGTAATAAAAATGCTCTTTAAAGTATAATTAGTATCCTGTATATTATTTATATTTTAGGATGATTTAAATCACTTGCAAATGGCGAAAATGCCAGGAAGCAAAATAGAAGATGGCTTGCAAAATTGACAGAGAAACTAGACAACTTCTGGTAGTGTTTAATTGACCGGGAGAGCAACAGTCAACCTGACTGGATCCCTCAACTTTATAGAAATACTAATGAAGTGAGTTAACATCTAAGCAGCTAAAAGCTACTCATCATTAAGACCTTTTGTCTTAATTGCTTTGGAACACAAAGAGATTAATAATGAAATCTGTTATAGAAAGAAGTTAATTTATAGTCAGGTGTTGTGGAAGAACATGCCTTACACTTTCTTAAACTATTTATAATGTATTTTTTTAAGAAGAGATTTTTAAAAATACTGGAATAACATTATAAGAAAGAGAACAAAGAGATGATGTGTGCTTATTTGCCTAGGCTAGAAGATGATGAGATGAAACAAGATGTATCTTCCCCAAGCAGGCACATTTAACTTAGAATTCACAATATTTTTTTCACCCTTTGATATTAAAAAAAATATGTATATAAATTGTGGTTATTGAATTCTCATTCATCTTTTTTTTTTTTTTTTCCCTTGGTAGAATAATTTTTGTAACCTGTGTTGCATAAAATAGTGCTAAGCAATGCTTTTTATAGGACAGGAAGCTTAATGAAATATTTACATGAACACTTAACTAACAGACATATCTTTTAAGATTTAGCAGACCACCTGCTCAGCAACTGAAATAGAGCAATGCTGTTTTCAAAACTAGTGTAGTTATTCATGGCCTGGGAAACATCCTGGGTAGAGCTCCCAGAAAACTGTTTTCTCATCCCATTAATTCTTTTTAGCCTTTAAAAAGAATTACTTGAGAAAATATAAGGCTTACAAAGGAAAAAAGAAGGATGGGTGTCAGGAGGAGAAGGAAAAGGAGGAAAAAAAAAAGAGAAAGTGGTGAAGAGAAATGGCTTAGAGTAGCATCCAAGAATGCTCTCAGCATAGGAGACTCTTGGTCAGATCTCTGGCATCTCCACCTTATGCTAATAATTGGCTAGTTTAACACAATTTTTTTCTCCCCATAGTCAGAGCTGTCTGTGCTCTGCCTTCAGTCCAGAAGCAACATAATGCTGTGTTATTGTGACTGTTATTGAACTTGTTGGCTTGCTTTCACAAGCCTGATTAGCAAAAACATAGCTAGTGCTGGTCCTGGAGCGGTTTGTGTGTACTTGTCCATGTAGATGTCTTTTGCATACTGGAGAAGCATGTGCTAAACCTAAGTAAACCTCAGCCATTGTCATGATCAGAAATATCACCAACTTAACTGCTGGGATTTTTCTTCCAACTGTAGAAATCTAGCAGTAGACAGGCATATCAACATAATTTTGACTATATCTGTTCCAGCAAGGACTTTATCTGAATGAAATAGATATATCTTTCAAGTATGACATCAGATGGCGATTGAATGCAATATTTTGTCTTGCAAGGGTGAGGGTTTCTTGTCAGACATGGTTACTACACTTCCATTTTTGGATTTAAAATTGTTTTCAAGTTTTTTCAGTCTGTCACAGTGGCATGGCCTATTTCTGTGCTTGTGTCTAGAATGAGATGAGATCCATGGAGTTATAAGCTAATGCAGTTTCAACAGCTTTCATAGAACACATACCCACTTTTTTATAGGTTCACTTGCTCAGACAGGGAATGAGGAGAAAGTTGTATAGGAGCTTCAAAATCTGAATAGTCATGTGGGTTGGAAAGAGCCTAAAGAATTAAATATCCAAATATACAATTGACAAATTGACCATTAAGTGGTAGATAAGGGGTTACAAACTTCTTTCCGTAACTCCTACTAGCCACTTCTGTTTTGAACATGAAAAAATAAAATAGTTTTTTCCTGTAAAGTTAAAGGAATTGTTCTTCTCAAGTGGACCTGGGAGGGTTGATGTTTTCTGTAGGTAAGGAATATAAAGTGTCATCCTACTATATATATATTTTGTTTTTAATGCTGTAACATCAAAGAACATACTTTCCACTTTTTCAATATGATGGTAGTTACCCCTGCTGTTATATAGCTACTATGTTAGTATTACATAAAGCAGTAACTATATGATAGTAACAACGACTAGGGAAAGGATACGTGTCACACTTTGCAGTAGTGTACATATCTCAGTCAGAGCTATAAGTGACTACTCTTTCTCTTGGTGGACAACTGTAGCATCCTTACCAGACAAACACACCAAGTCTTACTCAACTTTTTCAACTGATGCTGAAAAGGTGAATGTTTTGCCATCGCTCGTTACTATAGTTGTCAAGCAAGATCTGGTTTTGACAATGTTCAGGTTGAACTAACTTACTGCTGATTTTTGGCATAGTATTCAAAAATGTTAGAAATCAAACAATTTTTTCTGGCTTTCAGTCAGCATTTTAAGCTTAGGCTTCATGTTTTGTCCTGTAACAAATGTTATAAGGATTGCAAAACTGGCAGGTACTGCAAGTACTCCGAAATAACAAATAGAGGCCTTTTCAGCTAACGAAACATTTGACAATTGTGTTTCTGCCAAGAAACATTGCTGGCATCCAGTTAAGGAGTTTTCTGTAACAAGAGTGCCCTGAATAGTTTTATATCTAGGTTGGAAATTGTTTGATTGACACCATACCATGTAAAGAAAGCAGTAACAAATGGTTAATTTAGAGCTTTTCTGGAAAGCTGAACTGGAGCTGCTGGACTAGTCACCTTTCTGGACTTCAGTGTTTGTTTACTTACTGAAGGATTTGAGAATCAATTTGATGTTCAGCGTGATTTACCTACTTCTAACTTGATTCTCTATTTTATCTTCCTCAAGTCATTTTGGCTCAGATGGCTCAGATCTTCCTTCAGCCTAAGTCCTCTTTCCTAATTTTTCTAGCTTATGTACTGTATAGTAGCACATATTAATTTGTTGTATTTCTTGAGAACTTGAGCTCTCAGTGGAGAGCATTAAATGTGAGGTTTGTTAGCTGTTGGAAGTATATGTAGTTGATAAACGGTTGTTGAACAGGTGCCAAAAAACTTTGCTTTAGGGAAAAGGATTACCTACCTACGTATCAGTATTGTGGAAAGTCCTGAGCAGATAGTGTGCTCTCTGGTTCATGGCCCAAATCAAGATAGAAAAATACTGTAAAGACAGGAAGTAAAAGTATTCTTTACGAGGAAAAATGTCAGCTGTTATCCATGAAGATACTCTCTGTTGGTATTTAATTATCACTTGGAAACATTCCCGTATGGTACATTGTCATAATGAAAGACTAAAACCTAAGGTGTATGGGATAATGGAGGACCGTATTTGCAGGTGGACATTAAGAAAACAGAATTAAAATAAACCCAGGTGATGTCCAGCTCTCAGTCCTTGAGGCTGGCTCTAGATTGGCGTTTAAAGTTATGAATAGAGGTCACCACAGTAGGAATACAGCTGAGAGTGTGGTGGTGTGGAAGGTGTATAGGCAAGAAGGACCCAGGCAGCAACTCATGGATAGCGGGGATGAGCATGTGCAATTGTCTCTTGCTTCTGTCTGTACACATTTCAGTTGGCAAACATAATGTTTTTAACAAGCTTAGTTGTAAAGTTCCATTCCTCTTTCTTAAGTGAAAATACGTTGAGTAGGCTCTGTTGTGCTACATTTATATTTTCAACAGTTCTGAAATGTGTTTTCAAATAATATTTATTGTGACATAGTTAAGACTTTTCAGTGAAAAGTGCTTCATGGGATTTTGAAGTCCTTTTGTCAAATTCCATTGGATACTGCATTTTACAATTTATGCAAATTACGACAATCTTCATTGTCAGTTGAATCAACCCATGCTTGATTTTTAAAACTGATTTCAGTTTTCAGGGAAGGGACCAGATAAACAGAGCTAGAAACCAAGCTATTTAATTACTGTAGAACACAGCAACACAACTACGTGTTCATACAAGGACTATCGGGCACCTCAGTTCTTTAACACTAGCTGCATGTGTTGAGAGATTAGTTTTTGATGGTCATCAGCTTTTGGCTTCTTGGCTGAGATTTCCAGGAATGACACTTTGTGCTGCTTGTGATGGCTTGGCTTACCCTTGCTAAACCCTTTATAGAGATCTGTAATAGAAATATTAGGGTTGGTATGAATGATGTAGGAATGGAGAAGTGTGTTTAACTACCAGAAGCAGCAGCAGAATGGTTAAAAGAAAGGCCTGTATTGATAATGAAGAACAACTCTCCAAGGATGCAGCCTCCAGGACACTATTCCCAGTGGTAAGATTCAGGAATGCATTATTTATGTCAAGACCAGAATTCTTGCCCTCTGAGAGAGAAGATAGTTTGTCATGTGTACTGTTTCTTTTCCTCCTTGCCCAACAGAAAAACAGACTATAGACTATATATATTCCAAATGAAGAAAAAAGGAGTAGGAAACCACCTGGCCTAAGATTTATGCAGGCTGGGGTAGGTGGGATTCTGGAGGGGAGGACCATCCCACAATGGCTGCTGGCTCCTAAAGGCTATGAAGATCCATCCAAAAACTGGTTTGTTGTTGCCAGTCGAGAATAAATCCAGAAAAATGGTGAGGATGTGATATCTGATGCCTGTTGTCCAATTTGTCACATGCAGGTGATCCTGGCCAAACCGCTTGGGCAGATGTGTCACTTGTGAGTGTGGGATTGTGAGTGAATGAAACCTTCAGAGGAATTAATTTGCAAATACCCCATTCATATTAATATCTTCCCCTTTCATAAGATCTGGTGTAGAAATTTGCTACAGTAATTTTCCCTGTTATCTAATGCTTACTTGTTTCATGATGAAATTAAACCACTGTCTAGTCATAGACGGGAACAACTTTCAGTTTCCCTAACTACATGAGACCTACTGGTAGGATTAGGAGGTGTCAAAGGAAGAAATGGGCTAAAACAGTTTATGATTTAGAAAAGTCTTGTGTGACACCAAACTACTAAAATTTAAACCATAAATGAACAAGTCAGAGGGAAAAGACCAGACAGTGTCTGTTAGTATCTTGTATGAATTAGTATAATTAATTAATTTATATAATTATGTAAATAATTAATGCAGTAATTAATTTTTCTATTTTACTGTCATATTACAGCAATATCAGTAATATTACATTAATAAAATTAATTTTTAAATTGAGAATGATGTCTATGTATCAATGTAACATGATTCTAGTATATTATTTTATTATTAATTATTCTTAATACAAGCATTTTTAAATGGGTATACAGGATTCGTAGAGGTACCAGCATCCTTTGATGTACTTAAGAAACCTTGGGAGTGCAGGAGGCTGTTTGACCTTTGTCCTCCGTGGCCATTTCAGCACTAAAATGTGGCATTATCACTATCAGGTTCCCTCTTTTCTCAAGCGGTGTGTTATGACTCATGTTACCTTCAGACTAGATATTACACAGGAAATATAGAGAACAAATAGAGGGGCAGCAAGAATAAACTGTTTTTGTAGAGTTCAGATAGTTATGTCAGGAGCAAGCCTGGTAAGCAAGAGGCATTTTGCAAACCAGAAGAGTAGCTGTATGGCACGTTATATTTTTGTGAACTGTCTTTTCAGGCTGAAAAATATAAGCATAGAGATAAACATTTGTATTTTTGTACTTGGACATGCGTTATACGTGGTGTATGTTCAAACTTCTGAAACAAACCAATGGGAAAGACTGTGTAAGAGACAAATAGATTTACTGTCTAGCAGTTTTTGTTTAGGTTATTCATAGCATGTAAAGAGTTTGCCATTTACATGTTGGTTGCTTTGTATGTTTGTTTAATGTTTGGTAAACTATAACACGGTGCTTTTTGTGCCTGGAACCTGTTGTTTTCCAGGGCCTTATATGTAGTGTAATTAACTCCCTGGAGTGAAAGGAGGAAATTCTTGGACCCAGAATGCAGAACTGTAGGGAGAGCAGGGAGAGTAGAAGGAGAAATAGCAAAGTACCTGATTGCTTCCATGTGTCTCTACAGCTTGGCTGGGGAAGATCCTATGTTGTTAAATCAAGGAACACTTTTAAAACAAACCCCAAAACTTTCCTTAACTTTTCATCTAATCTTTTTTGGAAGCCTTTAAAATAATTCTGACCTTTTGTTTTGTTTTGGCTGCTTGGAAAAAAAAAATTGTAATTCACAAAACTTCGTGGATAATGATATTGGGTTGCAGACGTAACTAAATTTGTTTTATGTTGTCTCTTCCTATATGCTTATGTAGCAAACTTGTGGCTTGTTCTGTGTTATGTCCTCTTTCTGAAGGTACACATCTGGAAGACAGTGCAGTAATTTCACTGTATTAACTTTTTATTTGGATTTTATTTAGTATAGAGATCTATTGGATTTCTTAATTGCTGAGGGGGAGTGCAACTGAATCGATGTACTGGGAGTAGCAAGAAAGTAATGCCTTATTTCATGCTTGTAGAAGTGGTGCCTCAGGTGAAATGCTTGTCTTTAACTTGCCTGTTTAGAGAAGTGGTATGTTTGAAGCACTGACCTTTGACTCAAACCTAGAATGAAAATCTCTCTAATGAAAAGCTGCCAGAAATGAAAGGTCATACAAAATGCAATGAATTTTTTAACTCCTCAAGAAGGATTTCTCGAAGTACTGTAATTCCCTGTTGATTTGCTTAACCAGAGCGACATTTGTCACTGTTCGCTGAACACAGTTTTACTTTTATTCGTAGTCCCCATGCGAATATAAAACTTCTAAGAAGAATACGGCTTTTGGAAACAGTCCAGCCTAAACAAACTGTGTGTTTGATTCTTTATGAAATATGTCAAATTGGGTCAAAAATTTTATCATGCTGAATCAATTCGGTAACAGCTGACTTTGGATATATTATTTTCCTTGCTGTTTCTTAGCAACAGAAAACTTTTCTGCAGGATGACTATTTAATATCTTAATCTTTTTTAGAAGCTCTTATACCTAAAGAGGAACAGATGGTCTAAGGAAATTTTGTTTGCAGCAATAGAGATAGGGAATATCTACAGATTATTTTTCCTCATTTTATACCCTGTTGTCCTGCACTTACAATTACCTAATATCTCCTTGATGGTAGCCAAAAACTTTTGTCAGGAACAGAGTATAAAAATAGCAGTCTTCAGATGCTGCAGGTTTCTTTTTTTTTATGCATGACGCAAGAAAGCAGTTATATGTATGCTCTTACAGCTGTGATTGCATTCCTTGTACAAAGTGTGAGAATATGTATAACTGTATTCTGTAAGCGTTAAGCTGTATCTGAGTAAATGAAGAAAGCATTATCTACAGTGTAATTTTGTTCCTTGGCAGTTGCTTACTCTCTCACTCTCAAAATCTATCGTGTGAAGTGGTTTTCTTTCTACTTTATTATAGATTCCAAAGATTCTTTATATTTCAGCAAGAAGAATCTTTGTTGAAAGGTTATTTTTATGTGACTCGGTGTTCATGTAAAATATAAGTCAAGTTATTAAGGACACTGAAATATGGAACTCTGAAACACTATGTTGTGACTATTTTATTATGGGCTCAATGAAGAAAGAATTATATTTATTTTTCTGGTGGCATGGAACTTCTTACTTCCAAAGAAACAGGTTGAATGCTTGTAGAAGATTGGATGATCTTGTATTTTTCTACATGAATTTAAATGAGTTCATGAGCCTTGATTCTGACTTTATTACAGCCACCTGCAAAAGAAGAGAATAAGAAGACCTGTTCTCTTCTAATTCTTTTTCAAAGTGCTGTGTAGTTTGTTTCCTTCCTAGCTCCTGGATTTCTTCATGCAAAGAGAGGTACTTCCTCTCCATCACTTAGTTGCTGTCTTAAGAATCATGCTGTAATGATGCTCATAAATGCCTGACAATGAAGTTGTCTGGTTTTCTGTAACTTCTGGCTTGTCATGGAGACAGTTCTTGACATGTAAGTCCTGATTAGCAGGTAGAGACATGACATGAGTTTGGTGAAGAGTACTGCAGTAGTGTGTGTGGATATATATAAACACACATGAAAACAAATGACACATTCAGCACTATGCTGTGGGTCTTTAGACGAATCATCTGGTGCAATTTTTTTCTCCTTATTGGCCTCTGTTATACTTTGTTTATTATCAGTGGCTACCAAAATCATATGAACTGTAGGATGAGCTTGGTTTTCGTAACCTAACAGAACTGTTGCCTGGCCTGCTCTTGAAGTTTCCTCACTTATCATCACTTGTCACTTTTGATCCAAAGGGAACTGTGCTCAGTAGCCTTTTTTAGAGTTCTTTTAGCTGCATAGCATGATATGAGGCTCTCTCTCACCATGAAACCTCCTTGACATCTTTTGTCCCTACTGTCATATTTGTATGTTGTGTGCTACGTTATTTTATTAGCTAGCCTAGAAATATTTCTACTTGCACCTTTTGCTTCTTGCAAGAAATGACAATGTCATCTTGGTTTAGTTCCACTGAAGTAAAATGATTCTGACTTCCACATTTTTACACAAAGTATATTCAAATGAAACTGACGTGTGGATCTTTACTATTTCTTTTTCACCTTCAGAGAGAAGCTCTTCCATTTTGCTGTGCCTCTCTTGTATTTTAATTAATTGGTTGGGCTGAATGAAATCTGGAGTTTTTTGTTTTGACGTATTCCACCCCATCCCCATTCCCAGATTTGGCATAAAAAGTAATTTGGCTTACCCTCTAGCAACAGTAAAGCTTTTTCCTTAGGAATGGTTTGCGTCTACCAGTGAATCCTTCCAAGCCCTTGCGTCTGTTCTAAGTCATACAGCTGGTGATGGTGTGTCTAATCAGGAGAAGAATGAGGAACATTTTTAGAAAATCATTAAAGTGGCTGCAGGGGGTCTCCTAAGAGAAGCAAGAAAGAAGGTGAGAAAAGGTGAAAGTGGGAAATATTTTGTTTTCTTTTTTCTTCTTTTAGTCATCTTTCCCATTATCTTTAAAAATGAATGATAGGAAAAGAGAAGAGAGTGTGGCTTTTAATAGGCACTTAATCCAATGTTAAAAATGGAACATAAGCTTTGGTTCTTGAAATCCTTCATGGGAAATGGCCGCATGTGGCTGTCTGAATAAGTGAATTGCCTGGTACATTATCTTGCTCTTCTGTGTTTTTGTCTGAGAGGTGGGTCATTAATAAGAGGAAAGGTAGTGAATCTCTAGACTCTGTTATTATATCTGACTCTTTAATGCAGAAATGATAGCCCTTCATCTACAAATGATTGGGCTTTTTTCATTTTTGTATGACTAGGGAGATCAGTCTAGGAAGGAAGAACTCTTCAGTTTTAAAGGAGTATTGTCACAAAGCACATATGTGAACTTTGAGAGGCTGGAGATGTAAAAGTTAAAGGATTTTTTTTTTTTTCTGAAAACAGCCTCCCCTAATTTTTTTGCTGAGTTCCAGCTCTTTATGAATGCTTTAATTGTAGTACTCAAAGCATATCTGGATAGTGTGAGTGGCAGAGCACATCTGCTCATCTGTGATTTTGCTATTCGCTAATAGACCTCAATATTGTTTAACTAGATTGCAGTAATTACTGAAGGAGTATAGAATTCCGAGTGGTTCAAGTCACATATTAGGTGAGAATTTACTTCGATCTCTTATGAGCATTGTTAGAACTGACTACTAATGAAATCAAATTTATATATTTTTCAAAAACTGACCTGTTGCTGGTAGAGGTGGTGGGGATTTTTAAAATAAAGCTGCACAGTTGAGCTATTTTTATAACACTTGACAAAAGATGTGAGTGTACTTGAGTTCTGAACTATGTAGGAGAACAAACTCTGAGCATTTAACTGTCCACCACAGACTACTACTTACTGTTGCATCAGACTTTAATCCTGTGTCTCTTTTTAAAGCATAAGGTAAGTCTTTTAATGGCACAGGCTTCTCGTTTCCCTGTGACAAGGGATATGTGTTCTCTTGCCTATTGGCTTGCTAAACTTCAGTTCTTCCTTTTCCTTTTCTGTACCTCCTCTTTCTGGTCTGATCAAGTCAATAAAAACACACAAGAAAACCCCAAACAAACAAAGACCCAAACAAAACACAACCCAAAAACTGCTACGACCCCCACCTGCCAAATGAAACACAATCAACCAAGCAAAATGGATGTTGTTTACCTGGACTTTAGCAAGGCCGCAGTGCCTCACAGTATCCTCCTGGAGAAACTGTCTGCCTATGGCTTAGATGGGAATACTCTCCACTGGGTTAAAAACTGGCTGGAGGGTCGGGCCCAGAGAGTGGTGGTGAATGGAGTGAAATCCAGTTGGTGGCCAGTCACGAGTGGTGTCCCGCAGGGCTCGGTACTGGGGCCGGTTCTCTTTAACGTCTTTATCAATGATCTGGAGGAGGGGATCGAATGCACCCTCAGTAAGTTCGCAAATGACACCACGTTGGGTGGGAGTGTCAACGTGATGGAGGGTAGAAAGGCTTTGCAGAGGGATCTGGACAGGCTGGATCAATGGGCTGAGACGAACGGGATGAGTTTCAACAAGGCCAAGTGCTGGGTCCTGCACTTGGGTCACAACAACCCCCTGCAGGGCTATAGGCTTGGGGCAGAGTGGCTGGAGAGCTGTCTGGCAGAAAAGGACCTGGGGTTGTTGGTCGACAGCAGGCTGAACATGAGCCAGCAGTGTGCCAAGGTGGCCAAGAAGGCCAACAGCATCCTGGCTTGTATCAGAAACAGTGTGGTGAGTAGGACCCGAGAGGTGATCGTCCCCCTGTACTCGGCACTGGTGAGGCCTCACCTCGAGTACTGTGTCCAGTTTTGGGCCCCTTACCACAAAAATGACATTAAGGCGCTGGAGCGGGCCCAGAGAAGGGCAACGAAGTTGGTGAGGGGTCTGGAGCACAAGTCTTACGAGGAGAGGCTGAGGGAGCTGGGATTGTTCAGCTTAGAGAAAAGGAGGCTGAGGGGAGACCTTATTGCCCTCTACAACTACTGAAAGGAGGTTGTAGTTATGCGGGGGTTGGTCTCTTCTCCCAAGTCACAGGCAACAGGACTAGAGGAAATGTGGTTGTGCCAAGGGAGGTTCAGGCTGGATATTAGGAAAAATTTTTACGCTGAAAGGGTTATCAAGCATTGGAGTGGGCTGCCCAGGTAAGCGGTTGAGGCACCATCCCTGGAGATGTTCAAAAGACAGGTTGACACAGTGCTGGGGGACATGGTTTAGTGATGTTTTTTTTGTCAGAGTTAGGTTGATGGTTGGACTAGATGATCTTGAAGGTCGCTTCCAACCTAGATGATTCTATGATTCAAAACTCCCCACCACAAAATAGAAGAAATAACCTCCCAGAAGCTTATTAAAAGTTCTGCTCTTTAATTTAGAATTAATCATAATACTAAGAGATAGCTGCTACATTAGGTTGATGCTTTAATCTTTATCAATGTATAATCTCAAAATAACCAGATGAAAAATGCTAAAGAAAGGGAGAGCATGGATTGATATCGCTGTAGTGGCTAGAGCACATTCATTTTCTTTTCATGCGTTCTAATGCTCTTTAAACATTTTAATTCATAATGTGGCCCTTTCTTACTTTGCTTATTTTAGATTTCTTAATCAGGAATATAACCTACTCCCACTGTCCTCTGTAAAAATAACCTGGTGGCATCACAGTTCATGTCTTAATTTGAAAAGCTGGATACCATATGTAATCCATTGTAATATAACTCATCTGTCAGATTTGCTTTTACTAACGTACCTTGGTATCTGTTAAGTGGGTCTTGATAGATATTGTTATTAATGGAATTTAGGATTCTTAATTAATGGTTCATCATCATTTGGTCATCAGACAAAACTAACCTGGGTCTTGCTGAGTGTTTTGTTCAGGAAGAGCAAATATAATAATATATAATAAATATATTATATAAATTTATATATTTATATATATATTTATATATATATAAATTATAATAAAATATAATAATAGTGATAACAACACCAATAATGAAAAAAGACCCACATATTGATGCATACTGAATTCAATTTGGGTATGTTCTACATTATTTGAATTCAGTCTGAGTAAATGTTGTTTTATCAGGCTGTTTGTTTTACCAATTGTTTCATAATTTGGTTTTAAGTCTCATTTCATTCTTAGATTGCTAACTGATTTCTCCGTTATTGTCATCTTATACAATGTAGTCTTTTATGAATTTTTTTTTTGTTCCATCTTAAATTTAGCAAATAATGAATTCTTTGCATGTACTCATGCCATATGATCTTGCATGGTTATTTAGGTAATACAAAACAAATTTCCATGAAAATGAAAGCGTGTGTAGTTTGTCTATACAGTTAGATGTGGCAACATAAACCTGCAAGCATATGATATTCTAAAGATATCTATAAGCAAGGCCATCAGGTATGCATAAGCAGCATTTTCCTGCTATGAAATTAGATCATAATGTTAATAGCTTGTGGTGGTCTGTTGGAAAAATAAGTTTTATAAGCCAAAAGCCCCCAAAAACCTCTCTGGAGAATCTTTCAAATTAAGTCTGTGTACCCATGTTGTCCATTGCTGCCTATACTTTAAAACCTTCTGCATCTCAGTAATGTAAATGCAACATGTCTGTCAAACTTTATAAAATAAACATGCTTGTTAATGTTTTTTCTATTTCTCACACATCCTATTCTAGGTCTCAGAAAACTGTCTGAGGCATTCGTAGCAGCTCATCAGATTTTTCAGAATCAATGCAACCCCTTACCCTTTTTTTAACCCTGCATGAGATAAAATACGTTGTCACTTATAAATAAGAAAAAGGGTGAAAACCCTCCACCCCGATACTCCCAACATGAAACCAAAAAAATATAATCCCGAAACCCTAAGTGATTTGTGATTTGTCTTACTGCTTTATTCTTCAATTATTTGCCTTCAATTTTTTTCCTCCTTGGGAGGAGGTCAAATCCAGTGCATCTGGCAACTTTTTTTTTTTGTTTGGCTGTCATATTACAGCAGTTGCTCAGCTATCTTCTGTGAACACCCACAACAGTAAAAATGCTTTAAATTTTTTAAATATGTCAGAATTCACACATACCCACGCAGAAACTTAGAGTATGGTGTGTCATCTAATCATTCTTCTCAGTTTTGCTCCAACTTCCTTGAGATTGTTCCTCTCTCCTTTCACTTTTCAGTGACTATTGATGGAAGGGATAGGAAGATAGATGTATAGGTTCTTGGCTTGTGGTAGCAGTTAATCTGTGACCTTCCTGGGATATTGGCCAATACAGAATTTGTCATACTTTTCACAACAAAAAAAAACTTGAGACAGTTTGGGACAATCCAATTTTTTTCAAGGAGTAACTTCTTCCTTGCAGCATTATGAAGTGCTTTTTGAAGCCTACAGAATATGTGAGAAGTGTCACAGAGTCATTCAAGTTGAAGGGCACCTGTGGTGGGTTGACCTCAGCCAACAGCCAAATACCACCTCAGCATCTTGTTCACTCCTATCTCCCGTGAGAACAGGAGAAAATAGAAGAAAGGTAGGCATACCCGTGGATCAAGATAATGATATTTTAATAGGGAAAGCAAAAGCCTGATGCTTAAGCAAAGCCAAAAAAAGAAATTAATTCACTAATTTCTGTAGGCAGGCAGGTGTCCCACCACTTCCTGGAAGGCAGGGTCTCTGGATGCGTAGTAAATGCATAACCATGAATTCCTCCTCCTTTCCCTCAGTTTTTATTTCTGAACATGACATCATATCCTGTGGTCAGTATGGGTCAGCTGTCCTGGTTGTGCTCCCACCTGGCCTCTTGCTCACCCTCAGTCTGATGGCTTGATGCTGTGCTAGCACAGCTCAGCAGTAGTTGGTATGTTACCAACACCATTTTAGGCAGAGATACAAAGCACAGCACCATAAGGGCTGTTCTAGAGAAAGTTAACTCCATCCCAGCCAGACCCAGTACAATCTCCACCCTTTATTCCATACCATTGCTGTACCCTCTGGAATTGATCTGGTTGAGCTGTCTGCCCAGAACAGCGCTGGTTTTGAAGATATACGGGCAGCTCTGGGCCTTGTCCACTTGTTCTGGATATTTTCAGGAGTGAAAATTCCCCACTCTTTCAGGGCAACCTGTTGCAGTTTTTGATGACTCTTGTCATGAACGATTGTATAAACAATTTTTGCCTTTTATCTAATCTGAATTTCCCTTGCTTCAGTTTACATCCCTTGCCTCTCATCTTTTTGCTGTGCATATAGCAATATGGTCTCCCCTTAGTTTTGTCCTTTAGAGGCTGAACAGACCCAGTTCTCTCAGCTGCTCCTTATATATCCCATGCTTTAGCCTCAAACCTTCTTGTTATCTCTCCACTGTACCAATATGTCTCATACTGGGGAGCATAAAATGGAATGCAGTACTTAAGGTGTGGCCTGGCAGATGTAGATTAGAATAATAATTTCCCTCTACTTGCTGGTTCCGCTATAGCTAGTGCAGTCTAGTATGACCTTGGCATTCAGTTTCTGCAAGGCTGCAATTTTGACTTGTATTTAAATTGCCCACCAGACGCTGCTTGTCCTCTTGTACAAAGCTAATTTCTGATGAGTTAGCTCCCACACTGGACTGTTGCGTGGGGCTATTCTGTCCCAGTTACAGTATTCTGAGTTGTCTTTTGTTGAATTTTCTCGAAATTTTTCTCCACTCAGTTGCTATCCCTCTGAAGCAGCAGCCATGTCCCCTACTCAGTGAACCCCTCCCCTCAGTCACCAGTGAACTTGCTGAGGTACATTCATCCCATCATCCAGGCCTTTAATTAAAATGTTAAATATAGAATCGTAGAATATCCCAAGTTGGAAGGGACCAATAAGGATCATCAAATCCAACTCTCTGGTCCTTGCAGGACTACGTAAAACTAAACCATATTGTCCAGAACATACCTTGAACTCTGACAGGGTTGATGCCATGACCACCGCCCTGGGGAGTCTGTTGCAGCGACTGACCACCCTCTCTGTGAACAACCTTTGCCTTATGTCCAATCTGAACATCCCCTGTCACAGCTTTGTTCCCTTTCCTCATGTCCTGTCGCTGGACACTTGGGAGAGGAGGTCGTTTTAATGATACTGCTCATCCTAGGCTCATAGGGTGAAGTTGAAGGGACTGGGGGAAGTTGACTGTTGAAGTTTACAGACTGTAATTTGTGTTGCTGCTCAAATGCAATCTGTTACAAAACAAATGGCAACAAAGATTTAGATGTCTTTTGGATTTCATTTGTAATCAAATGGTTAGAATTTCTAAGTTGTCAGTACTCATTCTTTGGGGAGATATTGAATGATTGGGAAAAGGGCTGAATAATAGTCATACGAATAGTAGTAAGAAGAGCATTGCTTTAAAATACCTAGTCTCCACCTGAACAGATTAAGTTTATACCTGGATAAGATAGCCAGAGACAGCACTTGTTTTGCAGATTCCAGATAGGATATAACACTAGAATAGGATAAGAAAGTTACAGTAAAACACTTGCAAGATTTAATTTCCTAAATGTTACATCAAATTTTATTTAATCAGCTAAGCTTTGATTATGCCCTTTTAAGCACTTCTGTGTTTTCATTTTGTGTGCCATTGTTTCTTTTTGCTTATCTTTGTATGCCAGTACAAAGAAAATATTGTTTGGAATGTTTTTTGAATTTCTTCAGCATTTTTATTATAACAGGTGTATATAAGTACTTTTCCTCCTGTGAGTTCTATGTCACTTGCAAAACACTTTGCAATAGTATTGGATGAATTTGATGACTTAGTCTTTGAAATCGCAAGTATAACAAAAGTTATAATTGGTAGAGAGGTGCTGTTTCTTTTTCAGAGAATTTATTAGTGTATGTTTCAACACTTCTGGTTTGTGGGTTTTTTTGTTAATTTGTTTTTGGTTTTGCTTTCTTTTTTTTTTTTTTTTTTACTTTTTTTAATTTCAGTTCTTAAAGCGGAGATGTGTTCATTATTTTAGTAGTTCAAAAAGTTTTTCAGTGTGTTGGCTCTGTTCTCATCCCTTTGGAGATCCTAACTCAAGGCACCAAGAGAGAGATTTTTCAGAAGTACCAAAGCTAGTTAAAAGGCACACAGCCAGTTGAAAATTGATGGGCATTTTTCCTAAATCAAGAAAACTTCGATGTTCATTTGGCTTGTATGCCTAATATATAGGTGAAAATTCTGCAAAGACTTTTTTAGCATAACTACTACATAATGGGTGGAATTCACAAGCAGAATGAATATTGGTAGATATTTAGTAGAGTCTACGAGTATTTTTGTAGGAGAAGCTATACTATGTGTGAAGTGGTGGAATGATTTTCAGCCACAGAATTGTCCATCAGTCTCTCAGTCTTTCATTACTGGTTGTTATATACTTTAATGGAAAACTGTTAAATACAGTGTTGCTACTTTCTGTTGACTTGTGTATTTGCACTCTGAGACAAAATTTTATTATGGGTTACGTAGCTGTAATGTGTAAGATTTACTGTCCCCCATATATATTTTGCTTTCCTTACAAATGGCGTCAGATGTTGACATTAAGTCATAATTGGCCTGATGAGTTCTTTCATTGCTGTCATGGAACAAAAGGGTGGGAAGAGCATATGTCAGCTTTGACACCACCCCACTTGTGCAAAAGCTTGAGGAACATCTGCTGTTATGGTGTTGATTGCTATGACGCTTTGTTGAAAGGTCGAGAACTTTTTGTCTCCACCTTATTTTTAAACTAGAAACGTCTTTCTGAAGATGATGTTTCTTTTCAAGTTGTATCGATAGTATTAAGTTGCTGTATATGTATGCAATTCATTTATATATCATTTGATTTCTAAATGGTTGGTCAGTGAATGCTGTAATCATGTTTTGGGTGCTTGGTAAGTGATGTGAAACTTTCACACGTATCTTGCATGTGCTTCCTAAATTATAGAGGAAATCTCTTCTTGGTCCATCTGTTTGCTAAGGGACTGCTGAATCTGTGAATATACAATTTAGCAGAAACTCGGGTAACAAATAATGATAATGCATATTTTTGTGTATGCCCAAAATTCTACTTGATTTTAACTCAAAATACTAGCAGCTTTTAAAAAAAATCTTGTAATGAGTGAAGTAAACCTTGGTTTCTGGAAGCTAGTCACATAGATCTCGTTTCCCCATATTGCCTTTGTCTTTTCTTGATACACTAAAGTTGAGGGGAGGGGGGGAACCCTGCAATCTCATGCCAAAGAAAATTTCCAAAAGAAGCCTGCCAGGCCTAGTTAGTTTTTTCTCCTCTCTGTTCTCTACTTATTTCTTTTCTTCCATGTTTTCAGTAGTGAAAACTATTGCACTTTATATTTTTCTTTCCTTTCTGTCTNNNCTGTCTCTACCTTGCAGTCTGTAAAGTGACAGAGTCCAAGCTTGTTTCCTCACACAGTTAATTCCTTTCCCTGACATTTTATTGGCTTTTTGTTAATAGTATTAGACATACATCCACTTTCTTCTGTTCTATGTGTCTGTTTCTCAGAATTCATTCTGAGTGATTTATTTTATTTTATTTTGTTAAAAGTTAGTTGGTGCCTTTTTTATGAACCACAAGTCTTTTGCTCAGTAAGCCTACCAAAATGTTTTTCCTGTGTGGAGATGCATTTTTTTGGTTAATATATTTTATTTTCTGCAAAGGAAATTTTTTCTTGTTTGTTCTTTGTGTGTTGGGAAACATTGCAATGACTCCCTTTGCACTTCCTAGATTTGCAAGCACGTGTGCCAAGGCCTGCTGTAATTTTCTGTGAATATTACAATTCAGATACAGAGAGTTGTCAAACATATGACTAATCTTTGCTTGCAACATTTCTGTTGTGTTTTGGCATTCAGACAGACTCCTTTTTCATATGCATGTTGTGTGATATATCTAAGTCTGAAGTATTGTTAATTTGCAGCAATCTTGCTTTTTGAATAGTTTGGATTTTTTGTTTGTATAACTCATCACACATTTGTCTGACTTTTTTTTTTTTTTTTTTTTTTTTGGTTTCCACTCCACCTCCCCTAGTCATTTATCGGAAGTTTTACTGCAGAACCACGTAACTTCTTCAGGTACAGTTTCCCAGGATCTTGAGATCGCTCTTTGAATACCTTGACATGTTTTGCATGTGTTCTGCATGACATATGAAAACATGAACCATAGTCTCATCCAAAGCAGAAAGGAATAATTGATTGTACTCCAGTATTTACCATAATGATTCCACCAGATGTGGGAAAGGGGTTTTTGAAAGAAGCTGTTTGTCTTTGAGATTGCAAAAGAAGGAAGAAGTTAAAGGCTGATGTTCACATGAATGGAAGGTACCTATTAACCTTGCCAGCTTGTACTCCTAAACTTATTTGTGTACTGCCAGAAAGCACTAATGTAATCCCTGAAGAGATTCCCATTATTCTGTAAGCCATTTGCTTGAAAGGAAAACTGCAGATAAGTCTCTTTGACCAGTTGTGAAGTCTTAGTCCTCTCCCTCAGCAAAACCTTTCCTCATTCACTTCTACAGATATGTAGCAGCTCCTCTTCCACTCTGAAGGTAAAGGTTCACTACTACTTTAGGAGCCAAAAAGGCATGGTTTTGCTTGGGTTATCTAGAGGCAGGGAATTCTAACGGGGGTGGGTGGCATTTCTGTGTCCATATATATCTCCCAAAAAATAAGGTCAGTTCTTACCTCTTTCTACCTGCTGTGATGATATTCTAAGCAGCAGGTGTATGCTAATTGATACATGTGTAGTGCAAGGAACCAGGAAAGAGTGTGATTCCGATGTCACTGTCATTTCTTACATATACCTTGAATGTTTTAAGATGTCTGTGGGAGAACATTATCACTGTTTCTCTGATTTATAGCATAATATTTGTAACAGTTTATGATAAGACCAGAAAAATTAGGATTTACATGAATACCTGCCCCAGTGAAACAAAGTATGGATAGGTTTTCCCAACTTAAAGCAAAATCTTTGCAGTAATTTTAAATTTGCTTTTAATTGCAGAATTATACTGTATTTGATGTTGGAAAGAACATCTGGAGATCATCTAGTTCAATTTCCTTGCAGGGAGCAGGTTCAACTAGAGCAGGCTTATAAGGACTATGTTCCATTAGGTTTTGGGCATCTCCAAGGACAGAGACTCCACAACCAGACTGACAGAGTCTTTTATAGTGTTTGATCCGTACGGCATGTCACCCAGCACTACGGGGACAGACAGAAGTTTGTGCAGCGGTCAGGAGCAATGACACCATGTCAAAGCTTTTTCTTGTGTTTAAGAGGATATTGCTATATTTCAGATTGTGTCTGGTGACCTGTGACTGGGCACCACTGGCAAGAGTCTGTCTCTGTCTTCTTTAGTTCCCAGTTATCATGTTTTTAGACAGATGGATTAAATCCCCTGAGCCTTCTCTTCACCAGGCTGAGCAATCCCAGTTCTCTCAGCTTCTTCCCAAATGTGTATGCTTTAAATCAGTCCTGGCAGGTCTTAAGATAATCTTAAACTAATACAACAGTAGTTACAGAGTTGTGCAGAAAAGGGGATGACAATTTGGGTGATGGGAGGATATGAAGGTTTAACTTTCAAACATAGGGACTTTGGAGGAGATGCTTTACTACTATATGTACTGACCTTTATACAGGTGGACTTGGTATGTACTTCAGATCTTCACTACATGCACTTGAATTTGAACAAAAGGATTATGCTTTTTGTTAAGTTACAATTGAAGATGTGTGAAATAGAAAATTTATGATCTGGTATTTATGGAACTAGTTTATTTATTTCAGGTGAGGAAAATGAAAGGATGAAAATTGACACATGCAGCGCTTTTTTTTTTTTTCCCTGCTGTCTTTATTCAGTTCATGCATTTAATTTTTTTTGTTCCCCTGTGTCTTTTTTAAAATTTGGTTCTATAAGTGAATTGTATTTTTCAATGTTACAATGTAGTTTCTCGGTAGATTACAGGCTGCTTTTGGGCTTTGGTTAAAGGGTGTTTAAAATACCAGTCTGGGTTAAAATATGTAAGAGACAAATAATCTACATTGTATCACTTTCCCTGTCATTATGGAATGAGTTCTTCCCTCTTAGGGTTTCTCTTTTAGTCACAGCATTCACCAAGTTTAACTTGTTCGTTTGATTCCAAAATAGTATTGGGAAGGTGATCTTTAATGTTACTCTAAGGTGTTCAATATTTATTGTCAGTGATAATACAGTGCGAGTCAACTGATAGTCCTCTGCCTTACTTCACTTAATGCTGTTGTCTGAGCAGAAAAAAATTTAGAAAGCTGCTTTTTTGGAGAAAAAAAAAAAAGTTTATATTTGACACTATACCAAGTTGTATGACAGTCCCCCTTCTACCCCTATTTCTGTAAAGCTTTCTAGTAAATAGTATATCGGTTTTACAAAAACTTTTACATTTTTACAGAATGCCTCTGCACGAACAGCACTAGAGTGCTTCAGCTCTCTGCCATATGATCATCTCTTCTGAAACACAACCTGCTGTAAAATATTTGTTACAGTTGGTCCTGTATATACTGTCCAAGCAAGAGGTCAAAACCTCTTTACTCTTTTTTTTTTTTTTTTAATGCTGCAACAAATTGATTTATTAAGTTTATTAAAATGTTGAGTATTTTTTTCATCTTTTCCCTTTCTACCTCTTTTCCCTCCCCCTCCCAGCTTCCCTAGCAGTGTTTAAACATAAAGACAGTAACATTTGGGAGGGTAGTGGGAGTGGAGAATGGTAAGATCATTACAAGATTGCATCAGTAGTAGCAAGTAGTCCGTCCTTTCCCAAAGTTTGCTAAAAGCTCTGTGTGAGGTGTGTTTGTCGATTTCAACAGGCTTGAAAAATATTCTTCAACGTTCTTAAGCCTCAAATTTACATGGGAATAGATGTGCAGGGTATGTACTTGAAGAGGTTTTGCCTGAATCCTGGTCATGTTTAACCAAAATACCCCCCCTGATCTCTTTGATTACACTGTTATTCGAAGGAGGCTTATCATTGAAGAAGATGAAGTAGGCAGTACTTTCTGCCAAAGAGTAATTTTATGTTTTCTGTTATAGACAGTGATTCCCCAAGAGTTTAGACAGACTCTTTAAAACTGCTCTGTGGATAGAGCAAACTGAAGAGATGAAATAAAGCATTCTTGCTCCTTAATATAATCTAAAAAGAAAGTCTCTACTGGCAATACATTTCATACAAACAATTGATGCATAGCGTTGTGGAAGAATAAATTGATGTCTGATTACCTAATGTTACAGAAGGAAAACACAAAGACACAAAGAACTTGTTCTTTTAATTCACCTTGTGCTTTTGTATGGGAAAGCTGTGGTACTTGTTATCAGTACGTGATAGTTCAGAACAGAAGAATATTCTCATGGTACAATGACTTGTTGTTACCCATTAGTTAATTCAAACTGAGAAACTTTTAGAGGTCAATTAAGTGTTAGGCCAGGGAAAACATTGCTTTAAGGGTTTCATTGTGATGACTAATTGTCACCAAAACTATGTTCGACATTTTTTATTCTATTTATACCGTTCCAATTTATTTTGTTTGTTTAGCTGTACTGTTTTCCACAGAGAAACAGTTTCCCTGTTGAAGGAAGGAATAATTTATAGAGAACATCTGAAGCTTCAGAAGCTGCTGAAAAGACCCACAGAGCTGAAGTGGAAAAAAAACCCAACAAACCACCCAAAACCCAACACACTAGGTAGGCAAGCAGATTTTCCAGTATGGAAGTGTTTGATACAATTCAAAGTTTGATTAGGTTTTGAGTTTTTTCCAGTAATGTCTGTGACTTGGTATTTCTGAAATGCTATTGTAGGTGAAAGTGATTCTTAACAATAGATTTCTAAAAATTTTGAAAAACTAAGATTAGAGGCTGTCAGGAGTATTCGTAAATGAGATTTCAATTTGGAATATAGTTTTCAAGATAATGGGTAAAGCAGTAGTTATTTTTGAAACTTTTTAAGTATTCAGATACTTAAGTATTTAATTTAGAAGTTGTCTTTCTGCAGGCTTTTTATATTACTGGGTAGTCTCATTCAAAAATAAATTCCAAGCCAGAACTTAGGTTTAAACCTAAGATCTGTGAAGAGCCTGTCTGTCAACTGTCTATATGTAGATGAATTATTTGTGACTTGTTTCTGCATCAGTATGAGGAAAATCAGGTATATGATTCCCCTCAAGTGAAGAGAAGGGGAAAAGGCAAAAGCACTACAAACACCGTGGATGCTGGTAGTGAGATGAGTAACATAAACTACTTAGAGCAATCATCACAGCTGATTAATCATAGACTAAAGTAGGTTGGCAGGGACTTCTGGAGGTCCCATGTCCAGTCTTGTGTTCAATACAGCATTGGCCAGAGGAGGTGCTCCTCCAGACAAGTTTTGAGTGTCCTTTACGGGTGAAAATCATGCAGCTTCCCTGGGAAACTTGTTCTGTGAACTCTCAGCTGTCTGGCAAAGAGGAGGCTCACTACTATCAATTGACAAATTTGCAACAAAACCAAAAAACAGTGTGATTTGCTCCGTTGTTTTCAACCTTGATGGGCTGCTTAGAAGAAAGAGTTATGTTTTCATTCTGTTAACTATTGCGTTTTCTAGAACAAGACTTAGCAATTACACAAAAGAGTAACATTATCATCGAGGCTTCTCTGAACACAGTGAACTAGCTTTTCTGCTGCTTTGCTTTCTTTATGTTTGTCGTCTTCTCTGCTTTCTGATCAGCATTCTTAGGCTAGACTGGTGGTGCTTGTCCTATTCCAAATTATTTCCAGTAGTTAAAGTGCTGACCAGGAAGATTCCAGTCTCCAGACAATTGCTGTATCCTGCCATAATCAATTCACATATAATCAGGTATAAAATTCAGTCATGGCTAGTTACATGGATTACTCTTGATTTCTTGGTATGATAAATAAAATTCGTTAGAACTTGTTGTCAGGAAGCCTCTGTTATGCAACTAGTATGAAATGTTTGTCTAAATAAAGTTATTGAGTGCTTATCAGCTATTGCGTGTACTGGTATGACAGTGTTGTTGTGTTCAACAACAGAGCAGTAAAAGTCATCTTCTTATGACTGCAGAAAGCAACTACAGCACAGCTGTATACACAGATAAAACTTCATACAGCAACGTGTCAACCAACAATGGAGTGCTTCAAGGGCTTGACAGATCTCAATGGGTTAGAGACTCTGATAAACCAGGATGATGGTTATTCCAATTTAGATCTTTTAGGTTGACTTGCCCAGCATTTCTGTCTATTTGAGAGACATTAGTGTCTGTCTCCATTTAAAGTTCTACTTGAAGGGTAATAAATTCTCTGGGACAACAAATGCTATGCTGTGTAATGGTAACAGAAGCAAAAAGTGTTTTTCTTATTGTGTGTGAAGAGCTGTTAGAATTGCTGATGTACATCTCTTATTACAGTTTTTTTTCTGGTTTCCTGGTATTTGTCATATGTGTGAGAGTTAATCAGCTCTTGATGGGGTTTTCACCCATTGTGGAATTAACACTAACAACAAAAGGAGGGCTGAGAAGAATCTCAATCATATATTGGATGCAGGGGGAAACAAAATGACAGAGGATGAGGGAAAGGCTGAGGTACTTAGTACCTTCTTTACATCAGTCTTTAATACTAAGAGCTGGATGACAGGGATGGGGAGTGGAATGAAGCCCTCATAACCCAAGGGGAAATGGTTATCCACTTCCTACACCACTTAGACACACACAGGTCCATGGGGCCAGATGGGATCCACCCAAGGGTACTGAGGGAGCTGGTGGATGTGCTTACCATGCCGCTTCCAATCAGTTATCAGCAGTCCTAGCTAACCGAGGAGGTCCCAGTTGACTGGAAGTTAGCCAGCTTGACACCCATCTACAAGAAGGGATGGAAGGAGGATCTGGGGAAGTACAGGCCTGTAAGTCTGACTTCGGTGCAAGGGAGGGTTGTGGAGCAGATCATCTTGAATGCCATCACGCAACATATACAGGACACACAGATGATCAGGCCCAGTCAGCATGGGTTTATGAAAAGCAGGTCCTGCTTAACTAACCTGATCCCCTTCTCTGACAAGGTGACACACTTAGTGGATAAGGAAAAGGCTGTAGATGTTGTCCTACTGAACTTTAGTAGAGCCTTTGACACAGTTTCCCACGGTATTCTCCTGGAGGAGCTGGCTGCTCATGGCTTGGACAGGTATACGCTTTGCTGGGTAAAAGAAAATAAATTGCTGGGTAAAAAAAAACCACAACAACAAACCTGCATGGCTGGGCCCAAAGATTTGTGATGAATTGAGTTAAATCCCATTGGTGGCCAGTCACAAGTGGCATTCCCCAGGGCTCAGTACTGGGGCCAGTTCTGTCTAATATCTTTATCAATGGTCTGGATGAGGGGATTGAGTGCACCCTCTGTAAGTCTGTAGGCAGGATTATTGATCTGCTTGAGGGTAGGAAGGCTCTACAGAGGAATCTGGACAGGTTGGATCGATGGGCCAAGGCCAATGGTATGAAGCTGAACAAGGCCAAGTGCCAGGTCCTGCACTTGGGTCACAACAACCCCATGCAGCACTGCAGGCTTTGGGAAGAGTGGCTGGAGTCCTGCCTGGTGGAAAAGGCCTTGGGGGTATTTATAGAACATCTGACTGAATTTGAGCTGACAGTGTGCCCAGGTGGCCAAGAAGGCCAAGAGCATCCTCGCTTGTATCAGAAATCATGTGTTGATCAGGTCTAGGGAGGCAATCATCTCTCTGTACTCAGCACTGGTGAGGCTGCACCTTGAATACTGTGTTCAGTTTTGGGTCCCATACTACAACACATTTGAAGTGCTGGAGTGTGTCCAGAGAAGAGCAATGAAGCTGGTGAGGGGTCTAGAGCACAAGTCTGATAAGAAGCAGCTGAAGGAACTGATTGGTTAGCCTGAAGAAAAGGAAGTTTAAGGGAGACCTTATTGCTCTCTGCAACTACTGAAAGGAGGTTGTAGAGAGGTGGGGATTGGTCTCTTCTCCCAAGTAACAAGCAATAGGACAAGAGGAAATTGTTGCATGAGGTGAGGTTTAGATTGGATATTAGGAAAAATTTCTCCGCCAAAAGGGTTATCAACCATTGGAACAATCTGCCCAGGGAAGCAATTGAGTAATCATCCTTGGAGGTATTTAAAAGACATGTAGATGTGGTGCTGAGACATGGTTTAGTGGTGGCCTTGGCAGTGTTAGGTTAACAGCTGGACTTGATGATCTTGAAGGTCTTTTCCAACCTAAATGATTCTGTGATTCTATGATTTTGATATGACCAAATTAAGCCAGTCTGTTGGTTGACTTCCTGGTCTTTCACTGCAGAAGGAGGAGGCCACTGGAAGTCTTGGGAGCTTCATTTGAAAGTACACTTCAGGGATGAAAGTGTACATCAGTGTGTAGAGAGAAAATGCAATAGGATTATACCACAGAAATGTATTTGTTAGTTCCTTGGACTGGGTACGGAAAGTGGACAGCCAGCAAGGCAAGCAAATGAAAATCTAAAAAGTATAGCTGGGGAAGTAGCTGAAGGGAGGCATTTTGGATGAACCAGAGAAAGCAAATCAGGAGGAAAATGTTCTTTTCAAGATGGGCTGACAGAGGGATGAGTATTTAAGCAGAAAGAATGACAAAGGAGGATAGGCTTAAAAGAAAGAAGCTGTAGGGTTTAGTGAAAGAGTATATGCAGAGGAAGAAAGAAAGGTGATGAAAGATGAGAGGCAGCCTGAGAATTTGGGTAGTGCTGCCAGGGAAGATGGTGGAGTTGCCTCCTGAGAATGTGTAGATGGAAATATTTAAGAACTCAAATAAATATTATATGGTTAGGAAGCTGAGAGAAATCCCTGGATTTTATTTTTGGCACTGTTGCCTCTGGGGAAAACTGCTAAAACATTCATGCTGTGCATTCTCAAGATGAATTGTGGTGCAGAAAGATGCTGGTAAACGTTGCTCAAGCTTCTGAACTGTACTGAACACAGATACTTTTTTGAACCTTTTTTTCAGAGTGTTCAGTCAGTGGGTGAATTGGTTCTGCTACTATTTTTACTGTGTGTGCTAACAATATTAACTATATTGCTTTACAGTTCAATAGTTAGTATCCAAACAATAATGACATCAAATCCAAGATAAATATGGTTTTTATGCCCAACAGGAAGCAGTGCAGTGACTTGAAGTTGCAGGGCTATCTGGTTCTATTTTTTTTTGCCAGATGAAGTTCCTTATATCCATGAGTATTTCCACTCCTTGTAAATGTTTTTCCTTGGTATCGTCATTCACTTGGCTGTTATGCATGAATCTTTTAGCTCTATGTTGTTCTGTATGGAATTAAATGGAAGTTTACTGTTTGAAAGAAACAAACTTGCAGTCAGTTTTGTTCCCTCCGTTAATAAAATCAGAAATGAAACCCAATTAGTATTTCTAAGTGTTACTAATATTTATGAGCTAGATACTTTATCAATACAGGTTTTAAAATTCTGAGAATAAACTTGGTCATCTCTTCTAAAAATAAATGTAGAAAGCTGAGGGATTTACGTATCTGTCTGGATGTGCTAGTGGAGAAAAATGAGAAGCAAATAAAGATATAGCAAAATTCAATGGGGAAAATGTATGTTTGTTTCTTGAATACTATGAAGGGAAAAATGCTAGCTTTCAGAGAAAACTATATCCATCTAAATGTAAAGATCATGTTTTTGCAATAAAGGAATAGACAAGCTGGATGTGAATAACTGTGATATGTAATCTTTATAATGCACACAATATTTGTGTAGGGGGGTGAGTTGCAATTTGTTTCAGATTTTTCTGTTTGGTTTTGTTTAGGTGTCACATATTCCACATACTATTTTTAGTGTACCGAGCTAATAAAATCTCTACACTGTCATGGCAAAAGTTGTTAATAGAAGCCATTGTGAAAATAGGCTTAATTAATAGCAGAAGGGCAAGAGACTGTTCAGAAATAACAACTGAATTGGAACATACATATTGCCAATTAATTAGTAATTAATATCAATAAAAGTAGGGGGGGAGTGACTCTGGATCCCAATCTTGGATTTTATTTTTAAGATCCTGCAAATAGCTGTTTCTGCCCTTTTCAAGTTGTGTAAAAATGTGCTGTTTGAATTTCTGACACTTGATAAATTTCATTTGTATACTTTCTATGTATGGTTATCTAATAAAGATTGTATTTAAAACTTTACAAAGTCAACAGTTGGAAGAGAATACTATGTCATGTAATTTTTTCTTTTACTATTGAAATTGATTAGTTTACATACTGTGAAATGTAGATGTAGCGGATTTGAAAAATGTTTTATTTTTCTAAATTGCTTCCAGAGGACTGGTATAAATGAAAAAGAAACAAGGTTTTCCTGTGAGGATGTTAAATACCTATGAATTCTTCTGCGTAAACTATGATACAGTGTCTGAGATTGCGATTATAATTATTTTAGTATAGCATGCACAAATCCAGATGGCCTTTGGGATAAGGGTCAAAGAGGTGATCTTTTCAAGATGGTTACACTTTTGGTTTTATTTTCATCTATGTATCAAGCCATTACTTAAATAGAAAATTTCACTTGGCAGAGTGGCTGCAACAGATCTAGTACAGAGATGCTTATTCCAAAAGCGAAGTAGTCTTTTAAAGACATTCAAGTGTAAGTTGGATATTGATTACTACAAGGCACATTCTGTATGTATCTATAAATGTATTTGGAGAAGTACTTTTAAACCTCTTCAATTTCCAAGTAAAATTTCACACGTCAGTTCAGTTTCTAAGCTATTCAAAAGACACATACTCTGCTAATTTTTTGGCTTCCTTGGAAATTTAATATCATTAGTAGTGCATGGAACTGAATTCCTGTTCCATCTTCCGTTTTGTCTGTGTGTCCATAAAACATTAAAGTCTTCTGAGTGTTATAAATGGCCATTCTGATAGGGCTGCTATTTATGGCTTCTCCAGGAATAAATTATAATTTTCCTAAAATTGGTGGGAGACTAAATACTGGCGTACTTGCAGATTAACAAAAATATATGTTTGGCTGCTTTTTCAATATTGAATTTGGTTGGTTTTTATTTGTTGGACGATTCAACTCATTAAAGATTACACTAATGAAAATAAACCACAATAAATATGTACAATCTCCTAAATTCACACTGAAAACTAGAGCTAAATTATCTAGGTGTTTTGAGGGTAATGAAGTTAGTGTAATAGTAGTAGTTTTATAATAAGAAGCTATATACATTCACAGAAGGAAAGTAACATTAGTATAAATGTTTACAATATACTGATATTTTCAATTTGGGTTCTCTAGTTAAAATTTTTTATTTTTTCCACTGTAGGAAATATAGTTCAAGTTCTGATCTATAATTGTTCTATTTGATTTATAAGTAATGTATTGAAAGGACAGGAGAATTTATCTTAGCCTGTAGGGCTATTCTTTGATTTCACTGACTACCAAAATCATGATAGTTTTTAGCCTCTGGTGCGAATGGTATCTTACATGAAAATAAATATTTTAGGTTTTGAACAATGCCTTCATGATAGGGTTTTTACTTTTTACAGTCATACTCCTTAGAGTAACTTAAAACCTTCGTGTGTGTGTCTGTGCATTGCCGAGATAAACATCTTCAAGATAAATCTACATTTTAAAGGGCTGTTTGGTGCTCTTTTCCAAGGGAAGAATATCAGCCAGTGAAAATAATGGGTTGCTTAAAGTTTAAACAAAATTTAGCTGAAAAATGTGCCATGTTTCTCTGGTATTTAAAGACAGTTTGGGCAATATTGTGAAAACTTATGAAATAAAATTCTGATTTTTGTGTTGCTGTCATGCCTCTAAATACAGCAGCTTTTAATGTATTGTGTGTTACACACACACAAACACTCACGCTCCCCCATGTAGAAATAGAGTACATGTTTTCACTTACTGGTTTAGATCAAAGGACACTGTAAAAATCTTTGCTATTAAGAAATAAAGACATACCGCAGTGCAATGTACCACAGTGGTACTGGATATGGTAGCAACATTGCTGGCCCAATTCAAGCCTCAGTGAAGCTTGTTGAAGATTACTGGTTCAATAAGCTTCTGATCAGATCTGAGGGTAGGAATTATTACTGACATGACTTGTATTGTTGTAACACAAAGTTCTGTGGTGCGATTTCAAGATAGTAAGGATACTGTGAATGAATCGTGAAGGGCTTCAAAATCTTTGACAGTTTATTCATTACACTAACGTATTCTGGGAAATAAATGGTGTACCTTTAATGCAGGATGACTGCACTATAGGGTATTTTAGGTAGTACTTATAGAAATGACTGCCAGGTATGCAGCTTATCTTTCTAGAATACCAGCAGGAAAAAAATATCTGACCTATTTGCTGAAAAAACCATGGCAAACTAGGGTATAGTGGCTCTTTTCAAATCCATGGGCATGCATGTGTATTTTGGATGGCATTCTACACATAATGGTGTGACAGATTCTGTTTCAAGACTCACAGTGTCACACAGCTTAATTTCACTTAAAGCAATTAATCAGCTATGTAAAAATCCGTAACTTCTGATATTTGAGGAAAAGGATGAATTGGAGGAGAAAAATAGGTGAGAAGGTAGGCAGCAAAAGGCTAATTTTTACAGTGCAACTTTAAATGTCAAGTATTTCATCTAGCTCTCAAAGATTTTCATCAGTGTGGAATCAATACTAAGTTTTGACAAGTCGTTAGACACAGAACTGGGAAGAAGGGAAAAAGGATGAATCAAAAACTTACTCTGCTCAAGAAATGATCTGTTTTAACATCAACGGTAATCTACTTAAGATATTGCTAAACTTCCTTTCCCTGAATCATAATAGGCATATGAAATATAGGAGTCTACATTAATGGTTTATATAGATACTTTGTCAAAGCAGCTGTTTTTCATGGTAGAATTGTTGACATATTCTCCACATGTGCATGGCTTCTGTTGCTTAAGAAGATGAAAGGAGGAGCCATCATGAACACGGGTATATTATATCCTCTGTTTTCACTCATTTTCATAAAATCATGTTTTCCTGAAACCGTATAGTTCTGAATTTTGGTTTGAAATACATTGAGTATGAAGTTTATGTGTTGGCTTAATTTGCATAATACAAAAATTCTTGATTATAGAAGAACCTTCCAACTTGTGAAATATCTCTTCCCAAAAGATTAGAGGTTAGGTTAACACATCTGGAATTGATTTACATTTGCAATACTACCTTGATGCAATTAATTTGACTTCATGGAGGTGAGTGATAGAGATTTAGCCTCTTATGGTACCAATGAGTAGTAATTTTGCAGAGGTTCTGTAAGGATTAGCCATTTAATATGGCTGAGGGTAAAAGCATTGAGTAGAATCACATAATGGGAGTTAAAATTTTTCACTCTATTACTCCAATCCATGAAACAGAATTTTCTACTCTTGCAATGCATGGATTTAGAGTAGCGATCTCCAAAGAATACTGAAACAGAGAAAACGTCAGTACTTTCCTGTCTCTAGTGTGCCTTAATGTTACTGGCTTCATTTGTCATTCGGTCTCAGGAGAACTGACATATATAGTGTTCACAGCAGGACTGTGAATGAGTTTCTGACCACCCACTCTCCATAATCTTTGTCTCTGTATGGTTCCCAGTCTATGTGCTGAATGAAATAGGACTTGAATAAAGAACAAAAGTAAGCTTTTGGGCCATGTAAGAGGGGACTTTCCTGAAGACCCTCATAGCTGTAGCAATTTATGGAATGCTTTGAAAGCTAGAAAGCTGCAAAAATAGAATTTAATTATTCCCTTTAACTCAAGCATTCTAGCTTACTTTATGCATGTATATGACATTAAGTATCTGATAAGAAATATGTTTAAAAACAATGGAGATTAAAAAGTCACATTCTGCCACGACAAACCTACATATAAAACCTTACTAAAATGTGAAATTTCCTTTCCATGGGAGATTGGTATTTTAAAAAATAATTTAAGTTTATGTAAACTCCTTTTTCAGCAAATCTGACTCAAAACAGTTTTCTAATATATTATTGTGTGATCTATTCTAAGGTTAGAATGTAAGAATTTTTGTGATGTAAGTTTTTTTTTGTTGATATTTCTACTTAGAGTATAGACAATAATATTCGTAACCTCAAGAGCATCTTCAATATTTCTAAATGTATTCATTCTGTTTTATCAGGAGCTGGGTAACTTATCTTTGGAAAAGTATGTGTGTGAAGCTAAAGCTGCTTCGTGGTAGATAGTATTTATAAAATGAGGTCATTCAGTTTAGGTGCCTAAAACTGTTTCATTCAGAAATCATAACAGAAACTTTTCTGTGGTTCTTCGATAGCCCAACTGAATGCCTCATCTGTGGAATTTTGTCTAGCTTGACAAATTGTGGTTTTGACCAAAAATTCTGTCTTAGGTATGAAAATTTTCCTGGTTATTCTTCTTAGAATTGTTCCTCAAAACTTGAGAAAGAGAGAATACTATCCACAGGGTAAAGAGGGGTGGTGTGGAGCAGCATTTTCCTCCATGTGGAGAAAGCTGCCTTTGGTGTGATTGCAGCGCAGCCCCTTTCAAGGGGCAGATTCTGCTGCTGTTCTTGAAGTAATGGTCTCCTCCTCTGGCATCACCCCCACAGAGAGAATTGAGCTGCTCTTCTATAATCATTGAAGCAAGAGAGTCATAAAGTACATTAAATTTAAAGCATAATTCTAAATGCAAGGAAATCAGCTTGTAGACACTACTACATCCCATGGATTGTCTTTAATTAAAATATTTATACTTTCAAATGATTAAAAGCTTACTGAGTTGGTGACTTGCACAGACTTTTCTGGTAAAATAATGTATTTGGAAAGAGGAGGAAAACATGTAGAATATCTTTCCCCATAAAAAACTGTGCTGGAAGATCAGTAGATTGTTTGAATTGTAATTCAATTTCTAAAATGTTGGATTCATAGAAGTCTTTCTACTACTAATGTTTCTAATGAGTTCCTCATCATATAATTATCTCAGCCGTCAGTTTTAAGAAGGTGACAATCCATGGCTGGCATTCTCAGTGCATTATCATCTCTCTAATCACATTTTCTAATTTTTTTTTGAAGAATGTATCTTGATTCATATTTACAAGCTGCTTGTTATGTTTAAAACATGAAAATTGTTTGTGGGTGGCATACTTTCTCTTATTGTGCGTGTGTATCAGAAATCATCTGTCATCTGATTTAAACTTCAATTTAGTCAGCACAGCATCTCAATTTAGAGAAAATTGGGCTCCATTATAAAATACAATTGCAATAGGATTATGATTTTATGGTAATGTATGTAATTTATCGTTCTTATTATTATGTAACAGATTGTAGAGTAATGTTTTGACTTACTCCTTTAAAATTGCTTTGGAAATGATAACATTACCCTTATGTAGATTTTTTTTTCTTTTTTTCTTTAAAATTTTAAGGAGACAGAGCAGCCTGACTTTCATGGATAACATTACGAATAATTTTCAAAATCTCTTTGTTACTATAAGACAAGTAAACAAGGGAGAAAATATTTGAACAAAAAAATGGGGAAGGTGTTTATTCAGGAATGAAATTAAGATCTTTTAATGAAGTTATGGAATTCCACCTCGTTTTATTTAGTGTAATCTGTTATTTTGTAGCATGGTCTTGGGCAATGTCTTGTCTCTGAGCAGATTAAGTGCTAAAGTTATGAATACACTGGAGATGTTAAAACAAACAACCTTCCTTTCTCAGGAGGAATTTCATAACGCTTTTGCAAATACTGAACTGTAATAGCAATTCCAAGTTCATAAAAACTTCTAACTGGAGCTACTGGCCAAGTTCATGTCATCCCTGGGAGGCTGCATTCTGTCATTTTGGATTTGCAGTTCTCCCTTGAAACACCAGGACTTGTGTTGGGGGTCAGCAAGTTCTTTTGTTCCAGAAGTGTAAGGTCTGAATCTCTTGTGGCTGTTGGTCATTGGAAAGCTTCCCTGCAAGGGGACGGCTTCTTTCCATCTAGAAATTTGGCTTGTAAGGGATGGCAGTCCTAAGAGATCTCTCTGCTGTTTGTGATTATCAATTTGATTTTGTCTGTCTGCTTGATCTGTTATTAGAATATGTAGAGATATATGAATATAGCTTAAAGTTTTGGTTTTTTTTTTTTTAAGGGGCTAGGAGCAATATGCATTACTTTATCTCCTGACAGAAAAAAAGAATATTGTGTTTTTGAAAACACTTTTTATTTTGCATCACTGTGTTCTGAATACAATTATTCAGTAGGTGGATATGAGGAACTGTGTGCACACAGGTCATAAGCACATGCATTCGGTCATCCCAAGATTTCATTTGTTTTTGTTTTATTACAACTAGTTACAGTGCAGACCAGGTATCTTTCAAATCTAAAACTTTGGATTCGGGTGCCATGTTAAATTGCTTTGTTCTAAATAGTTAGTAGCAATAATTACTTGAAGATAATAATGAAATTTTAAGTTGTGTGTCATTTAAAAAAAAAAGTAATAAAATGTTATGTGAGGTTGAACCAATGTTTATTTCAGCCACTGACAACTTTACTTCTTATATTTATAAGGGGCAGGGGGAACTCCAGGAGATTTGTATGGACAAAATTTAAATTTGATTCATGCAATTCATTCTTAAAATTATATGTTGATTATTTTCACTTGTTGAGAGTCCTCTGGCATCCTCAGAGGTTGTTGCTGATACTCATGCAGTTCTGTGCAGTGCCCTAAAGTTGATGTATGCCTTTATAAATAACATGAAACATGGTGTTCTTTAATCCTTATACAGCAAAATCTGTGATGTTGGTGATAAAGCTGTTAATTTGTTTGGAGGAGTTACATTCATTGTACGGAATAGTGCACACAAAGGATTGACAGATGAGCTTTGCTGATCCTGGAGGGCAACCCTGCTTGGTCATTACCTTGTGAAGGTGGGAGACCAGATAGCAGGACGCTTGAGAGATTTGCACTTTGATAGTAACGTTGCAGATGGGGACAACAGCAGTGGGGGAGAAAGGTTGTCAAGTCTTTTTGTGTGTTGGCATATTATGAATCATTTAACAGAGCAAAAGAGACGCTTCTGGTAAATTGTTTCTCAGAAAGGGTTTTGTTTTCTTCATTCCAAAGATTAAATTTTGAATTCAGGTTTAATCTTTTTCTTGATTGTTTTTAAATCTTTATTCCTAATAGCTGCCTTTCAGAATATAGCCCCATAAAAAGCTTTTGGTAGGGATTCAGAATTGTTATTGTCCTCCCATTTGTGTGCCTGCATTTTTCAGTTTACCTCTCAATTAACAGTACTGGTCTTTTTCTGCTTTTAAGGATGTCTGTTCTCTGAAAAATGCTTCATTCTCTTGCTTTCCTGTAGTAAATGTTGTTTCTGCCAGGCTGGAAAACAAATGGACATAAGGAGTAAGATTCTTACTGAGATAGCTAGAATTAATTTTCCAGTAAGAGAGATGAGCCACATAATATGATGCAATGCATTCTTTTGTACTATAGTGAAGCATTTGGCTAATAAAATGTTGGAGCCTTTTTCTTGATCAGTAATTAACCTAATTCTGGAGTCTACCCTCCTTTAATAAAAGGAAACTGAGATTTTCTTTACCAATCTTTTTTTTTGTGTCTTAGCTTCCAATTAATTAAATTTATACAGATTGTTTTGTTCAGATCCTCTGCCTTTTTTATAAGTCAAATTATTTATCACTTCATTGCTTTGCAAGTTTTCTCCTGCTGTAAGCATTTTTCTCAAATCAGAAGATGTAACTACAGCTTTAATAGTGTCTTTCAGTGTAATGGATTAAAAAAAAAAGATTCTGAGGAAATTGGTACAAGCAAAGTTATAATTCTTTGTGCTATTTTTCTTTGCTTATCTAATGACAGCTCTTTCTGCAGAATAGACAAGCTTTTATGTCTCTCTACAGCTGTATCATGTGACTGCCTTACTACTATGAGCATATTTCTTGAGAAATTCTCAATATTAGGGAACAGGTTTTGGTCTAGAATAAAGGTCTAAAGACTACATCAATACCAAGCCAATTTACTGAGGATTTTTCTTAGTTTACATCCTGCCTTTTTAACCCAAATGTGCATTCTTGTCATAGCCATTCCATTTTGGGGTTTTGAATTTGATTTATTCTGAGGCTTATAGGCTTTCGTAATGGCCAAGACCTTAAAAAATGAAAGATATAGAAAACAAAATAAACCCCAAACAACAACAACAACAGAAAAAAAAAAAAAGCTCACAGGAAAAAAGGAAATTTTTCAGCCTGGAAATCTTGCAAACTAAATGAGAGACAAGTTGATGAATACAGACAGGTAAGAAAGAACAGAGAGAAGATGACGATATTGATTTAAAAGAAAAAAAGGCAAAAAATTGGTTCAGTTATTTGTTGCAGCCTTTTACCTTCTCATATTCTTGGTGTGGTTTCATATGCTCAGTTTGTAAAGTATGTGGCATTGGATTAAATCTGTTTTTCATTACACAGGGGAAACCAGAGAGATCTGGTATTTAAAGGGAAAAACACCTCCCAAGGGAAGGACTGTCACTTCTTCAAAACTTTTTGGTTTCCCTCGTAAGCTTGGATCATTCACAATTAGCTCATACTCAGGCATTCTAATGCCACCTCCTCCTCTATTTCACTTGTTCTTGGGAGAATATGGATTAAGGCAAAAAGAGTTCAGTGTGACCATACAGAGTGATAGTGAGAAAGAAGAAACCTTAACTGAGAATAAGAGGCAGCCATGAAAGCAGTTCCCAGCTGAGCATGGAGTGAACTATAGACATGTCTGTTGGAAAGGACCTCAGGGGTCATCTAGCCCAAACTTCCAGCAGAGGTGGGTTATGTCCAGCACTAGATCAGGTCTGGAGACTCTGGCTGATGTTGGACACTGATCCAGGGCTGCATTACTCTCCTAGAGAAATGTTATATCCCTAGCGTTGAGCCAGAAACCTTCAAATACCAGTTTGCAGCTGTTTTCCTTTGCTTGCTGTCTGCCACTACTGAGAATTTAGCTTCCTTGTGTTTGCTGGTCCCTTTCATGTTAGCTTGCCCCTACAGCCTGCTGTTCACCAGACTGAACAAGGCCAGCGACTTCAGCCTCTCATTGTGGATCATGTTCTCTGGTCCCCTGACCGTTGTGACAGTCCTCTGCTGGGCCTCTCCACATTGCTTTTGAAGTACAGATGCAAAAACTAGCTCTGTAGTATTCCAACCTCATCAGTGGAAAGTGTAAGGTGAGAATAATTCTCTTGTTCTGTAGGTCCTGTTGTCTGTTAATGATGCTCAGGATACGGTTTGCCTTATTCATGACAAGCGGGCCCTGTTGGCTGCTGTTTAACTTTGTGTCCACCCTAAGTGCTAGGACCTCTTCAGTGGTTGACTGCTGGCCAACACTGCAGAGTTACATTGCTGCAGGTGTAAAACTTTGCACTTTTCTGTGTTGAACTTCCTGAGATTAGCCCAGTCCTCAAGTCTACTGAGGTTTCTCTCAGTCAAAACACTGCTGTTCATGTCAGCCATTTCTTCTTCTTCAGAGGCAGCTGCAGATTTGCTAAGGATGCAGGCCATGTAGAACAGTAAAGTGTAATAGTGATTGGAAAAGATGTAAGAGACCAACAAGAGCAAAAGGCTCATACGTTTGCCATGTCTAAAGTGAATTTGACCCTGATGAGACCTATTGAGATCATCTTTTGAATGCACAGGAGAACAGTTGCTGCTGCTTTTTTCCAGATACTGGACTTGGGAAACAGTACTAGCTAACATCTGCTTAAGACGGTAGTATTTATTGTAGGGAAAGAGATAAATCTTTTTCCCTAGTTTCTTACTTGGTTTACTGTGTTTCAGGGAAATCCAAACTGACTCTTGAGCAAGTGTTCCTTAGTGAACTGTGTCCCAAAGTAAGAATCTGTAAATAATCTTCAGGGCAAGTAATGCAATTTATAATTCCTGTCTTCTCTGATTCATGCTCTGCCCAGGTCTACCCAGCTATGTTCTTGCTACCCTGCCTCAGTTTTTCTTTTAATTATTTATTTTTTAAATTCTTATCAGTACATTTTCAGAAACCTGGAGAGTAACACAGTCTGCAAGGGTGTGAAGGATATCAATAACGTGGATTTAGTCCCCTCAGGTTCAGGAGAGAGATGAACATGTTTCTCTTGCAAGCTAGTTGAGTTGTCTTGCCAAGATATTGTACGAAGCGTGGGTGGTGTCTTATGTCTTCAGTCTTCTTACAGTAGTTTAAAAAATTGAGTGGTTGCCCCTATTTAACTGTGAGGATTCCTGGACACAGAGAGAAAGTCACTGTGCTCTTGAGTAAAGTGCCTAAATTTTGGAGAAGGTAAGATTTAAAACTGCACACCTGCCCTTCTTAGCCTTGCAATCAAGTAGCCAATAAGTATTTGGGTCATTAATGTAGAAGTGAAAGAACTTTTTCTGTTGTGTACCATTGAACCATTTTCTAAGTGGAGGAAAAAAAAAAAAAAGACATTTAGTAACTAGCTGTGTACCAGAAGTACAACTTTGCCATAATACTTGTTAAACAAGCCCGTGTTTGGCAGCACTTCTGGACAAGGAGATGCCTTCACTGTAGATGCCAATGGGAGTATTTCTGTTTGCAAAATACAGAAAATCTATTGTAAACTACTTAGAAGATTGATTAAAATTCTCAGAAACTCAAATAATTTTCTGTTTCTATGTAGCCTTAACTGTTTTTAAATTAACTGTTTTCACTTTTCTTCTAATGAGGTACTGTCATTTGCTATCAGTTGGTTTAACAAAAAATAGTATTTTTCCTCTGCAAACTTTGCTTCTACATGAAACATATTATTTATTTTGCTAGGCTAGTGATTCAGCGGCATTGTAGTAGAATTCATTGTAGTGCCACAGCAGACAATGAGAAGATGCAAGCTTTGTGTGTGTGCAGTTAATTAGATGAAATGTATTTTGACAGACACCTAGTAATTAGAATTCAAAAGTAATCTTTTTTTTTTTTGCATTTAATTATGTTTTATTTCAGTTCTTTGAGAGGCTTTTCATTAGCTGTTAGGAGTTCACATTACTGAATTTCACTGAATTTCACGAAGCCATGTCAGTCATGTTGTTGTGGGCTTTCATGTGCAGAGCTCGGTGTGTTTTTCTGAAATTATCTCCAAGATCAGGATGCTACATGTCTATGGAGCAGGTTGTTTTAAGAGCCAATTTAAGCAAAGAGAATAAGCTCAGATTGCATGTGCAGCTAACTGCATTGCTCTATTATGATTTCTGCTGCCACTGCTGCAAAGACTTCTGTTGAATTAAATAAATATAGCAAGTATTTTACTATCTGTACCTTCAGTCATAATAAAACCTTTTACTAAAGTGTAATGCTTAAATGCATTTTCTCAGTTTGATGCAGCTGTCGTTACGTAGAGCAGATCAACAATCATCTGTGGTTGCTGTTTCTTCTCCTTCTAAAATAATTGTTATGGGAACTCTGTACTGAAGCTGTTCAGTACAAGTACACCAGTAATGGTCTACTTGTTTCTGTTTAGTGCCCTTCATTTGAAAACAAAAACTCCACTGTGTGTAGAACTTGTCCCTCTTACCTGCTTTTTCTTAGGTCCTGACATAAATATTAACTGTGTGAAGATTATTTTTACTGTGAAAAAATTGATTTATGAGATTGTTATCATACAGCCTATATCCTCCCATGTTGTTCCCTAGAGAGTGTTGTAAGCTATTCAACTCACTGTTAACCTTCTCTCAAGTTGTGGCATAGCTTTTGGGACTGTGTCTTTTCGTCTGTGAGTACATGCTGTGTAATATTTTACTATGTTGATGGATGCAGACGAAAGGCAAAATAAGCTGTATGCAGTGAAGCTTTTAACCCTGAACTCATTCCTTGAAATACAAAGATTTCCTTCACACTTACTTCATCAGCATTAGTAAGCTCACCTGTACGGTTACACTTGGCTGTAAGCTTTTGCGAGAGCTAAACACGGATGGAAACGTGATGGCTAACACATTAAACGGTAGGTGGGGAGCCACATGCTAAACTGCCTCTTCACTGTATCCAGGCCCCTGTCCATTTCCGCTCTCCAGTTCACTGCGGGGCACTAATGGTCAAGTGATCATGATGGCCTGTCTCTCACGCCTCAGGCTCTTGCATTTTATCTGCTTGCTTTATTGCTGTGATCCAGATCTCGTTATAATCTCTTTTATGTCAACTGATTTGGTTTCTGTAATTTTTTTTTTTTTTTTATTTTGTCCATCAGGAGTCATGGTAGTGAGAGTATATATATAAGGTTTGAGATGTTGAGAAATCTTTCTACTCTAGCAGTTCTTAGACCAAAACAGAATGAATGTACCTGGAAATGCACAATATTTGTTTTGAGTTACTATGGGAGCTCAGTGTAAGGACTGGTAAAGAACAGTGCTGGCAAAGAAACAGCTCTTCCAAGGTGTAAAAATTATTCTAGCCTTTTATTAAAAAAGTATGTCTGAAAATCTTTCCTGAGATTTCTGTATTGAGCTTGTTCTGAAGCTGAATTGGTGGAGCTAGAAGGATCCTCACCGTGTTTCCTGCGGGCAGGGAAGAGAGACTGTAGAACATGTTGTCTTGGCCATAATGCCTGGGTGACTCCTCACCCTGATGGAGGGAAAAAACTGGATAATACCTATGAGATTTTTGTTTAATATCCTATTACACAGATTTGAGTGGTAGTACTGCCTTTGATACTGGGGAGGTGGTGGTTTGTTGCTTTTTTTGGTTTTGGTTTCGTTTTCTTCTGGAATCTCAATTTTTTTTGTTTGTGTGAAGTACTTTTTTTTTTTTTTTTTTTTGTTTGGTTTTTTTATTTTTTTTTTTTTTTTGGTTTTGTGGTTTGGTTTTTTTTGTTATTGTTCTGATGGTTGGTTGTTTTTGTTACTCATATCCAAACAGAAAACCAGTGTAGCATTTAGAGATACTCCTATAGCTATGTGTAGTAGCTTTACCTTTGTTTCTTCATTAGCTTTCACAATTCTTGACTTTGTCACTAACTTGTAGGGGGAAACCTGAACCAAATAAAGGAAGTGCACAGAAGACTTGCTTGATTGTACACTAAGAAATTAGCAACTTCTTTGTAACAGCTAGTTATGAATGCCAGGATTGCATCTGTGACAGAGCTTCTTGAGATACTCTTCTTGCCGACATAGATCACTTAGTTCTGGCAGGAGAAAAGGAGTTCAGATGTAGACACAGAAAAGTAGAGCACCATTGATGACACCTTAGCATTGTGGTCATAATCAATATGTATTTACAAGATTATTCAGAAAACCCTAGTTTGCACAAGTCAACATTGTTTCTTTGGTTTTGTTTCTTGTTTTAAATGCAAATAAGAAAAGTATAACTGTATAAGGTAATTAAACCATAACTGACTCAGTTGACTACAGGACACATTGTGTTATCTGAGAGTAAATATCCACATGCTTGTAAGGGTAAGATATATGTCTGTTTAAGTTATGCCTTCAGACTTCAAATTTTGCCACTTTCCTTGCAACAGGAGTAGAGAGACATGACAGAATTGCTAGAAAGCTGGCAAACAGAGGAGGCTGACATGAATTTCCTCACTGAAATATGATTTATCAACAGGACTAGTCTTTTAAGGAAGACACCAGTGCAAGCAATTTTGCATTAGTTTTTCCTTAAAGCAAACAAAAAAATATCCTACTCCTAGCATCGAGACAGTTTTTCAATGTTTTTACCTACTGCAAAAGTGTAATTTTGCAACTAGCCATATTTTTTCATTAGATTTTAGAACTTAGATCTTTGCCAACTGTTCTTCATTTTCATATCTCTTGTTTCAGCAAAGCAGGTACTGTCTGAAGTTTTAGTTTTAGCTGACAAATGTTTTCAAGAGTAAAACCACCAGAAGCTACTGGATTTTGATAGACACATGTAGGAACATGATAAAATAGCAAGTAATATTTTTAAAGAGCTTCGCATGGATGCATTACCTGTAGTAGATATGAAATTAATATAATGTTAAGGAGTCTCAGTAGCAGTTCTGGGGAGGCAGCAGGCATCAGAGCTGTTTAAGTCACACCTCTTCTCCTCACTGTTGCCTGACTTTTATGGTAAACCAGGTCATTTTTTCACTAGTTTACCTGATCTGCACAATTCATTGTTAGTTGTTCAGTACGGTAGGTGTTTCTAGGCTCTCTGGATGTTGCATAATATCGTAGATTGAGAGTGGCAACCCTTAGTTTGATTTCTGTGTTACTCCTTAAACTTTTTTTACCTGTTTGTATTTATTTATTTAATTCACCAGAGTGTATGATTCTTTTTATCTTCATCTGAACATAACTTAAGCTTTTCAATGAGTGGATTTTGTTCTGTTTTCTTGTTTCTTAAGGCTGCTCTTAGCCTGTGTCGCTAAGGCAGTTTCCTTTTAACTTCTAATCAAGCCTTTCTTAATAAGTGATGTGCACTAGCTCTGTGTTTTCAATATGGTGTCTTTCAGCAATGTAATGGTGTCTCTGGGATTTAATTCTTTTAGCAGCTCTTTTTGTCTTCTTTTCGATAGGCTCTCTCATTTCTGTGTCATTTTCCTTTGGAAGCCACATACAACTGTGGTGGATTTTCTGGCTTTTATAATTCCTGTAGGGATATTGAATCTGAATGTGTTATTAGTGTGCCTTTCAATAGAAAAATTTGGAACAAGATCCTGCATACTATTCAATAATAAGTCTGAGACTGCATTTCTAATAGTTTCCCTAACCAGCTCTCCATGAAATGATTATTGTAGCATTAAAAGTTTCTTCTTTGCTTTGTGTCCCAGTAAGAGACTTGCCTCCTATTCATGGGTATCTGCCATTACAGCTATATTTCCTTCTCTCATTGCCTCTCTGATCTCTCTTAGTGTATCATAGGTGATCATAGTCCTATCATTCTGATAAGGCAATTGATAGTAGAAATCTACTTTGAGCTGTTACATTTGGAACCAAGAATGAATGATTTCCTGAAATCTTACTTCTTACCAAAGTTAAATCATATGCCAAATACTCCCCTGGACCCTTAATTTGGATACCTGAGAGCTGAGACTATCTACTTAGAAAAGTGAATTCAATTTACTACTCTGTTTTCATTCTGTTGAAATAGCAATATATCAAGCCCCAAGCCTTTTATATCTGATCTACAAGGGGCAGCTTTTCATGGGAAGAGGGCAATAATTACAGAATACTTCAAGTCTGTCCCTATTCCGTCACAATTGGTTGTCTATTTTCTTTCTGAACTCAAACTCTTGCCTTGTTGTGGAAAAAAATATAGGCATTGTGGACATCTTTAGGGCTCTTCTTTACTGTAATCATGCATTTGTAGATTCTTGTTATCGTGCTGAAATAGTACAGGTATTTGAAGAATGTACAAGGTGAGAGTGAATTGCATCATTAATTGAGATTAACAGGAGTCCTTGGCTCTTTTTATTCGGACATATGCTGACCTCTATGCTCTAGTTAACAGTGCATGTACTTGTTCAGAGTATTGTCCATTCAAAATGTTATATTACGGCTAGTAATAATTGACTGGTATTTTAATGCTAATCTGTACTATTCAGATCCTGGGTCCAATTATTTAGTGTTGAGGGGATAGAGAATCAATGGTAATTTTTATCCACCTCTCCCCTAGATTGTGTACTACATTGTAGCTATTTAAAATTCAAAAAATTGCTCAGTTCCAAGAATAGGATACTGTTATTGTGCTGTTGGTGACTTACTTTCAATATATATTTGGTTTTGTGATGTAGTATAATACTTTTTTGAAGCATGATAGTTTTGATAGGTTTTTATGTTTGTTTGTTTAGCCTCAGTTTAAAGCGATAATATTGGCAGTAATGTCAAAACTTTTCAAATATGATATTTTGCTGAGAAACTTCTATCTTTTATATGTAAGTAGAACTTTAATCATAGTCAAAATCAGCTCTTTGGCAGCTTTTTTTTGTTTGTTTGGTTTTTTTCTTTTTTTTTCTGTAAGTCTGGTGGAATTCAAATCTTTTTCCCATCTAGTTATTTTTCAGATGAGTTTTATGGAAGTGCCACTCAGTAAATAAATCAGAAAGAGATTTGATGAATTAATTTGACTTGAAATTAGACAGCTAATTATTGCACTGATAATTGTTGCATTGTATTGTAGGATTGTTTTGCTTTCTTACGTGGGGGAAAAGTAATCTTAAAATAAGACAGGGAAGTATTGATGGTAATTAAAAAATTATGTGTATAAGATCTTTGAGTCTTTTTTGTATAATAAATGAAAACAATGATAACACTTAGCTTTTATATGGTCCTTAACTTTATCAGTAGTTTTGGTAACGAGCTTTATCTATTAAATGATTATAATCATATAATCAAAGTATGGGCCCAACCACAGATTGTAAATACTCTAGTTAGGATTAGAAGAACCAGGTGGAACAGCAGGAGAAAGGTGAGTCTTTCTGGACTCATTCTTACACTGCTGGAAGACCGTTAAGCACCACATCAGAGTTAATATAATTCCTTGGAACTGTATACCATAAAAACTGTATGATCAGTGCATTTACATTCTAGTTCAATCCCCTGGCTTCTAAAATCATAGAATCATAGAATGGTTTGGGTTGGAAGGGACCTTAAAGATCATCGAGTTCCAATCCTCCTGCCATGGGCAGGGACACCTCCCACTAGACCAGGTTGCTCAAAGGCCCATCCAGCATTGTCTTGAATACCTCCAGGGGTGGGGCATCCACAACCTCCCTGGGCAACCTGTTCCAGTGTCTCACCACCCTCAGAGTAAAGAATTTCTTCGTAATATCTAATAGAAATCTCCCCTCTTTCAGTTTAAAACCATTACCCCTTGTCTGGTTGCTCCACTCCCTGATAAAGAGTCCCTCCCCATCTCTCCTGTAGGCCCCCTTCAGGTACTGGAAGGCCATTATAAGGTCTCCCCAGTGCCTTCTCTTCTCCAGGCTGAACAACCCCAACTCTCTCAGCCTGTCATGTTGTTGAGGCTAAATTTATGGTGTGTGTTCAGCTGTGTGCATTTTAGACTTTCTGTCCCCGAACTATAGTATTCCACCTCCAGGTCCCTCAAAAAGATGAGTATTCTTGAGGGATGTCTGAATTTAGTGACTGTTGAGATTTTGTCAGCAGTCTACATAATATTGAATGAATGTTTGTATTTACATGTTTATACAATGTAATTGCACAGTAGAGTTTTGACTTCAGAGCTGTAGATTATATTATTCCTAGCAGATAAGAGAATTCTGTATATAAGGAATACAACAAATCAGCAGTAAGTTCTGCATGAGACAGCAATGTTGGTTGCGGGTAGGCTTGTTTTTATAAAAATCTTCTGAAATACTGGAATCTTGGCTTTACAAATAGTTATGGAGTGGGAAAAAAACTGTTAAAACTTTTAAGTGTGAATTTTAAGCATGTTGAAAAGTGAAACTTGTACAGGCTGAACCTGAACTTGTCATAGAATGATGGAGAACTAATCCTGCATATTGTAATTAACATTTAGTGCTACTGCTTAATGGAAATCTGATTGAAGTACCTGAAACTTGTAGAGTTTAGAAGAAAAGTTTCTAGCTAGTGTGATAAGTTCCTAGACTCTTGCTAGTTCCTTGTTTATTTTATTACTTGTCTATCAAACTTACCAGGTTTGGTATGCTATGCTAGGACATAGCATGAAAATAAAGTATCTTATGAAAATTTTTTCCCATATAGACATAAAAATGACATGTAATATGCATATTTGGAAATATTTCTCCGTATTGGAAATAATGACAGCTCCTTTCCTGTTTTAATATTTGATACATACGGTATTTGTAAATAAAAAATTCATGCAATCATAATATGATATGAGAAGTATTGGCATGGGGATTTAGATGAGGTAGTAAAGAAATTTTTCTAGTAAGACCCTACTCATGCAGTGGAAAATACTAGTGTGCTCAGCTGAGAAGCCAATACCATGAACCAGTATTAATATGCCTACAAGCAACAAAAAAAAAAACACGAAAAAGATGTAATAATAAAGAAAAGGCAAAACAAACTTTAAATGCACAAATAGCTCTAATGCTTGACACTTTTCCCTTGAAGTAGCTCCATTGACAAAGTTGGACTGTACACAAAAAATACATTGAGAAAACTAGAAAAGTCAATAGTTCTGCAGAATTAGTGGGCAGAGGTAACTTTTTCACAGGATTCATATTTGAGTCAACTGAAACTACACATATGTTTTCTGTCTTTGGTGATTTGTTCATTTCTCAAGAAAACTGACTACATTTTTCTGAGGAAGAAAAACCAAAGCAAAAAAGATACTCTTTCATGTTGAAAATTCTGAAGCCTAATGCTTCTCAGCTGAAAATAGAACAAAGCTTTGACGTTTACTTCCATGTTCTTAAAAAAACAAGCCCATTCTTACACCATGCCAAACTGAAACATAGCATGCTAAGGTAAATGTTCAAGAAACACGTTGAGAAAACAGATAATTTTTTGTACTATTTTTTTGGTTAGCTGGAAATTTCTAATGTTTTTGTTCTGACCACACATGCTCTATATTTATCTTTTTGGTGAACCAAAAAGTAGATGTTTGCATGACTGTAGTTATAAAATATTTGTAAATTGCCATCTCCTACTGTATTCGCTAGTTATAACGCTTATGGATATCCAGTGCTTTAATACCGTCTTGTTTAAGATGTGCACTGAAGTTTGCACAAACTTATATTCTAAATTGCTTTATTTTGGGTCCCACTTTTGTCTTTTCTGTCATATATCTCAATACATATTGAGTCCACAGACCTGTGAGTTTTGAAAGGAAAGATAAACTTCTATTTTTTACACTTAAAATCTTTTCAGTTACTTTTATATGAATTAAAAATAATACAGTTGTCTTTTCAGAATGATATGATATACTGTTCTGGGAATGTTTCAAATGCTAAATTTCTACCTGAGTACTAAATGTTTGAGTATGATAAGTGTTCCTGCATTTTCCCAGTGCCCATGTGTTATTTTAATTCATAACTTTTTAATACTTAGGAGTAAACCAGAGATTTATTGTTTCATGGAACAAGGTAATGACATTTTGGTTTTTTATCTCCCCCCCCAGCTGCCGATATTTACTTCAGCATAAAATATTGGAATGAATAATAGACATTAAAGGTGGAAAATAAACTTATTAAGCTGCAATTTGCACTTTCCTGAGTACGGCGTAAAAGTATCTTGTAATTTATTTGTTCTGTTGCACTTTACATGTCCTAGCTATTTCAGCCACATACTTTTACACATTTTTTTATAGCCTAATAAATATTGATATATGAAACTTTTCCTTGGCATCCCATTTTTATATTTAGCCTAATTTCAGACCGGTATTTCAAATCATTGTAATGTCTTGAATAACAGACCATGCTTCTCTCTATATAGACTGTTTCAGCATACAGAACTAATCCTTTCCTCCTATAATCGTCTTATTTCTTTTTGTTCTTTGACATAGATTGCTTCTTTAGGTTACTTCCTAAAACTTTTCTGTTGTTCTCATGACTAAAGAACTAAGTTTTAGCTTAATTCAACAATATATCAGTGAAACACTTAGAAGCTAAAGATATATGCTATATCTTTACCTATCCGGTACTGAAATACCATGGTTACTAATTGACACCTTTGGGGGGCCAGGTTGGAAGTTTACACCATTGATCTGTGCTGGATTTACCATGCTTACATTTAAAGCTGTATTTGTGAAATGTAAAGTACCACTTTTGGAAGTGGTATCCTATGTGAGGAGGATTTTCTCTTTGTGAATACACAGCTGTTCTCACAAACAATTGGAAATTGTGGAGTGACAACAGTGACAGTTAGTCAATGAATCGTCATGCTAATTGGATACTTGCAAGGATTTTGATTGCTGGTACAATAGCATTTGTGTAAGAGTTAGAATTTTTAAATAGCAAAACTTGCTCTTTTTCATAATTCCATGTCTCTTCTGGGAAATTTTTTCGCTTCTTTTTAAAAAACAGCTGAGGTCTCCCTTAGCCTAGGTGCTTTGTTCAAGCCTGAAAGTGGGGGCTAAAGAAGCTTTGAATCATGAAGGAACTGTTTGCTGCAAGAAGGCAACTATAAGAATTTTTCTGAATTAGTCAGTTATCTTAACCCATTAACTAACCCTCAGTAGGTTAATAAGGCAGGCAACGAGCTCCCTCAGCAGGTTGCTCTCCTACCTATTTGAATTGATCGTTGTGATTTCCCCAAATATAACCTAAGTATTTTTATACCGAAATATCAAGTTAGAATCTATGTCACAAAACTGAGACTATTTCACAGCATTGAAATTAATTTTTCTTTTTTTTTTAGTTAAGTGTTTTGGCAAATGTGTGAGTAAAGTGATGGCAGCTATGCTTTCAGAAAGCAAATTTTAAAAAAATCCCCAGGTAAGTCTTTCTCTGACATGAAAATTGTAATACTGCAGTAAAAGCAAAAAGCATAATTGTTTCCTGAAACCATGCACAAGATTTGAGATTACTCTGAGAACTATTGATTTTAAAGTTCATGAAGAGTGTCTGTAATCAGCATAGCAATTTGACTTCTTAATTAGACTAGTCCTGTGAGAGTTTGGCTCCCCATACAGTATGTTTATGAATCTAATCAACCAGGCAGCAAAAAAACCAATTATAGATACTATCTTTATTTTTTAACTCACAAAGGAGCAAGAACTGAAATACTGGAGCTTTTGCTTCTGTGATAATTAAAACATGGATCTGAATTAATAGAAATTTTTAAAAAAAATAAGTACCCTGAAGAAATCTGTATGCCACAAAATGAGGTTGTTGGCAGCTAACAGAAACAAGAAAAGGATAAAAGAAAATCTTGGACTGTGCCAAGCCTGTGCCATCAGTACTAGTTACCTGCTGGACTAGTATGCATCAGTTTTCATTTTTTTTCATTGGAGATTTATCCAGTCACAACAAGCCATAGGTGAGATTTTGTCAAGTTAGTCCATTTTCTATGTTTAAGAAAAAAAGTTAAGAAGAGTGTTGTCTGTTATCATTTCAATATCCTTAGATTTGTCTTGTTTCTTATTGACATAAATGTTGGTAATTTGAAATTGTTCTTGTCTTTTTTGTATGAAGTGATTTGTAATGAAACTAGCTAGAAACAGTAGCTAGGTTAAAAAGTAGGTAGAACCAGACTTGTTAATTCTTCCGTTTACTCTGATTTCCAATGTTAATTGTTCATTCAGCATCCATTTATGATTCAGAACATTTTGAGTTCTATGTTTGGTATTAAAACTAACTGTGCCAGCAATTGAACTGTGTATTCTATTCTGCCACCATATTGCTGTAGTAGTTGAGGATGTTAGTCTGCCAGGTGACTGACATGTGTCTATGGTTTATTATTGCCTTTCTTTCCTTTGGGAAGAGGTTTGTGCACTGGCTTTCTTCTTGTCATTGATGGAGAAGACTTGGTTTTTGGTTTTGCACTGTGCTCATGCTGAAAGTTCATAAATGCCTGTGAGAGAATGATTTCTAGCTGGTAGGTTGGTCATATATGCTAGAGCCTTTTACAACTAGAAAACTTTGGTTTTGCACAGCTAAACCCATCTGCTGTGGCAGGCAATTCTCTTGCCTTTGGAGTGGAGCTGTGTTCATTTATTCTAGAGCTCTTTCACAATCTTGTAGCTATACTTGTAGCTATACTTAAGCTAGACCACTGATTGCCTAAAGTTGTGGACTGAAACCTGGCACTATGCCAGATACAGAGCAGAAGACGAAATTTACATTCTCGCAGACATCATTGACCTTAGTGTAAATAGCCAGAACTCCAGTTGTGAAACGTGCCTATCAGTGGTTTTCAAGTTATTATGTGGTTTTTTTTTTAATTGTTGAATCAATAGAAAGTAGTTATAGAGGTAGGCGTTATTTTCAAAAGGCCATTTGGGATATTCAAAGGGAAATATCTTTCCCTTTGAAAGGTGTTTAGTACTTTTTTCCTTGTTTACATCTTCAGGTTTCCCTTTCCTCATTTAGCAGTGATTTTTGTGAGGGACTGCTGGCAATAGTGGGGCAGGTGTCCACCAGGCTTACTGGGTCTTTCAGGAAGTGCCCAGTCAGAACATCATTTTTGGATGCAGTTTAACAGTCACAAGCTATCGTTCTTTTTCTTGATTACACAAATAAATTTTGGATAAAATAAGCATATTCTTACTGACAGTTGGAGAGACTTTCAGAGTTTGAAACAAGCAACCTAATATAATAAGGTATTTTGGAAACCGTTTGCTGTGAGCAATGAATTCCTCTTTAACTAAAGGACACCTGATGGCAGCTCTAAGAATTAGAGGTATTTTGTTAATTTTACAAACTCTACAAATGTATGATGCCAGTCACAGATGCAGCCACATGATCATGAAAACTACACCCATATGGGCACGTATGCACTCACTCACTGTCCATCCTTGCTCTCTGGCCTGTTGACTGGACTCTGTCTTAAAGGCCAGAAGCATGCTTTTGCTTATAGAGTCTATAGGCCTTTTCTATTAACATTCCAGGTAGGTTTGCCTTAGTGCTAACTATGTTTGTGGGTGAGTTTTTTTGCTTGTTTATTTTTTTTTTCTTTTCTGAAGAGTCTAATTGTTTTTTCCTCTGGTTTGACATCTCAGCTGAGACCTGGAATAAGATGATAATTTCCATTCTCAATTCAGTTCCATTTCAAGTGAACTATAATAGAAAGACAATTTTCAGCTTCTACAGATGACGTGGAAAATATACTTGATGGTGTGTCTTGGGGATATTTACTTAAGTGCAGCACAGTGATTGAGCGTTGAGATGCTGAGCCTTGAGATGCAGAACTTGATGTCTGAAGTAATTAATGACAAAAGCCTCCCAGCTTTCACTATGGGATCCTTAAGAGTATATTAGCCAGCGTGTAGTGCTTCAAGAGGTAGAGTGTATTGGAAACAACACATGTAGCAGAGAACAAATGCTATTTAGGTAGGGGGAAGGAATCTACAGAAATCGGATGTTTCTCATAAAAACATAACCTCGAGTCATTATAAAATTGCACATCTGTAGAGATGTTATCTACCTAATCACTGAAGAGTCTGCATGTGTGATGGATGGTCTGTGCAGTGTGTTTGCAGTTTATTACCTGCTCTGTGTCCTCTTCTGCTGAAAGGGCCATAGCTGGAGAAGTGTGGAAGAGGGCTGCCTTCCTTGAGATGCTAAAATATGGATTGGGTAAAAATCTTGGGGAGGAAGGGGCTACTGCCCCTTCCCAGCAAGCAGCTCCCTAGATTTTTCTGGCAAGAGGCTTTAATAGTGCTGGATGGAGCAGGTAGTCAGAGACTGTGACTTAGCTGCTAGGAAGGCTTAAAATAGGTGGTAAGATGGGCCTTTAAGAAGCAGATAGGCTTTATGTCTGTGGGTTCAGGTTTTAAAGGTGGTTAGAAAAGTCTTCTGGAAGGCTGAAAAAGAACTGCCTGGAGTTTGTTACAAACCAGAGGGTTGCTGGAAGTTCACGCTTAGTCTGAGACCAGTAAAAAGGAACTTGCTGTGCAGGGATGGGCCGCAGGGGAAGACAGCTTTGTGCAAAACTTTTTATTCTGCTTACCCTTTAGAACCAAATTTCTTTATTTCAAGATCTCATTCTAGTTAATTTTGAAGAAAAAACATGCTAGGTGAATTTAGAAGCCCTTTTATTGCACTTGATGAATTCAGCTTAAAGCAGTAGTGCAGGTAAATTTACTTAAAGCTCTGGTAGATTTGATAAGCTTTACAGTGTGCAGTAGCACGCTTATGCAAGAAGCAGAGAAACAAGTGCCAGTCTTTGTTTAATCGGCAGAACTTACCTTTTTTGGTTTTGTTTTTTTTTTTAGTGTTTAGCACCTTTTTTCAATTCTACTGAAGTCCCTTCGTCTTCAGAAGTCAGGTACAGGAAAAGCTTTAAAGAGACAAAGTGACAATTGTATTGTTGTGTTTCAGTGGCTAAATAGTAACTTGAGTTTATGAAACATAGAATATATGCAATGTAGCAGTTATTTGTAATGCTGGTATTCCATGAGTATTTACTGGAACAGATTCTGAGAACCTTGATTGTGCATAAGTAAATGGAGCTGGACTTTGGTTTTTATTTTGGTTCTTTTTCTGAGAATGTGGAAAATAAAAGTTTAAGCTAAAAATGCTTTTGATCCCATGGCAAATTCTTTATTAGGATTTTTCTTAACACTAGCCATCCACTTGGGGATTTCAGGACATACGTATTATTTGACAAATATGTTGCACGAATTTTGTAGGGAAGTTATAGTTTTGGTGATTGGTTTAATTGGTGTAAAGGCATAATAATGTATCCTCTATAGCAGTGTTATGCAATGGAAGTTTTGAGAATATATTTCTTTTATGACTCCTATCAAGTACTTATAAACATGGATAAGATTCCCCTGAGCCTTCTCTTCTCCATCCTGAATACCCCCATATCTCTTCTTTTTGTCATTGTTATTCTCAGGTTAAAACCAACATGGAATCTTCAAGTATGTTCACATAAGAGTAGTTTTAAAAGATAAGGGACAGCGTGATGCTGCTCTGCCAGTGAAAGATCACAGGATTTCACAAGATGAATATGAAAATAACCTTCTCACACACTGTGATCCTTAATGCTGTTGAACTACTCTGTGACTGTGATACTCTGTGACTAAAATTCTGATTTACAAATTGTATATATGCTAGCAAGTGGATGGATATGATGCTTTCTTAACTTCATTAGGTCTGTCTGCCTGTTAGCATCATATTGGTGTAATCCAGATGGATTCTTGTCATTTTATCATGTTCTCTTTTGATATGGGGAGTAGGAAAGAAAAAAGAAAAATTGAGTGGCACTCAGAACAAACTGAAAGGGATGTAGTTTATTCTGATTTGTTAAAAGATGTATTTTAAATTATTGAATCTTTACCTCATTTTTTTTCTCTGACCATCACATTTTTGAAAGTTAGGACAGTTTCCATAATCACGTTTGTGCTTTCATCTAAGTGAAAAGTAGGGAGAAGAATTTTCCTTTGCGTATTTAGAAACTTATAGCAGCTCAAGGATCCAACACTTCATTCAGTGAACACAGATTCATTTCTGCTTTTTGGAAGTTCTGCTCCTAGGATAGATGCAATGTATACCTGAATTCTATATATCAGTCAATAGATAGCAGTCTGTATTACATAAAATATTTCATACACAATTCACAATTACTTCAAGAAGAGTTCATTATATCCCATAAGAGCAAGGCCATGAGACCTCACGCAAAAATCCATTATATCTACTTTTGTGCATTATGGAACAGTAGTTAAGGATTCAGTGACCTATCTGTTATGGGTATGACACCTGACTTTTAGATTGTCATGATAGTGATTGATTTTGTCATCCTTCAGGCTTAGGAGATCGATTACTCTTTGTGTATTTTGTGCTCCTGATAGCTGTGTTGAAACCATGCGGGCAATGTTAACCTGTAAATGCTATAGGAAGGCTCAGGTTCTGCTTACTATGTAGTGGTTTTGGAATGTTTTAGGATTTATTCTGCATGTGATTTTACTGGAATTTGGAAAGAGGAAACCAGCTTACAGTTGAATCACCTTCCTTATTTAAAACCATTTGAAAGTACATGTCTAAATTGTCAGAATACAATTAATGAGTCACGCCATGGTTTCAGTTCCTATACCTTCATCCAGTTCCTATACTTCCATTGTGGCTGAAAGTTTGCAGTTCAGCAAATAAAATATCCAGTCTTCTAAAAGAGACATTTGTTTGAATGTGCCTTGGCACCTGCCAATCTTTTAGTAAAATTTCATGGCAAAATTTCTGCACAAAACTTGAAATATCTTGTGAACTCGGGCCTTTGGGGATGTGTTGAATGTGAGGTCATTACTCACACTATGGCCATGTAAAATGGTAACTATGGCAACTGCAGAGTATTGGAATGGAGGGTGAGGAGAGAGATTTATGTGAAGGAAGTAGTATCCTTGGACATAGAAAACATCTTCACAGAGCTGCCTCAGATGAAGACATTATATGGAAATTTTAGTTGTGTGAGGTTCTTTTGTTTTCTAATGTCAAGGAAAATTAAATTTCCTGTGACTAGTCCTCTTCCAAGTTTATTTTAGTTGGTGCTGCAGGTTTTAAAGAGAGGGTTGTCACATGTTCCTTCATAATTTAAAGCTTGTAGAATATTCTTGGGGCTTTAAATTAATTAACCCCCTAGAATTTAATGCAGTGAAAAGTCAAGCTATGAAAATATGTGGCTTAAAGTTTTGATGTTTTAAAACAAAAAAAATTAGTTTTATTATATCAATTAGAAAATATTACAAGATCAATGAGAAAAGGAAGGAGAAGTATCTTTTGAATTTGGAAAAAAACTTTATGGAATAAATTCAGGAAAATAGTTAAGATCCTTAAACAAGCACATACAGATAGAATGCTGTGCAATATTTTGTTGTGAAGCCTGTGGGAACAGAATATTACTGCTGTTTTTTAAAGCATTCTAAGTTGCAGTATTTGGAAAAGCTGTCATTGGATTTTGCAAAATTTGCAAGTCTTTTGAGAGCACTTACATCTATTTATACTGTATCAGATCTCCAGCTTTTCTGATTTTTTTTTTCCAGCTTTAGGTAATTCCTATTCACAGAGCTGGATTTAATTTCTTGTGATTTGTCCCAACAATGCTGCTTTCTGCTTATGAGTGCTGCTTATGAGCCTTTTGCAGCAATAAGACTGAGTGGAAAAAGGGAAGAACCTCTACGTCCTGCTTTCCTCTCCTAAGATTATAGTTCAGAGATTGTACTATCAATATGGATAGAAGTACTTTGTTCTATAGTCTGAGTGGATGAAATTGCAGTCATTACTAATAACAAAGGTTTTGTTTTGTTTTGTACTGTTTTTTCTATAAATAGGAAGGTTTGTGTCTTGAGTATCTTAATGCTTAGGATAAAATTGAATCTGGATCTCTAGTGTCTTGTCAAAATGTTCTAACCATTAAGAACATCCCTGCCTTCCTCAGTATGCTTACTGTGTTTTAAAGCAAAGGTGAGTCTCCCTCTGTTTTCTCTCTGAAAGACAGCACCAGGAATATTTGAAATGAAGCATTTTGTGCACCTTTCTTTGAGTGTTGAATTCCCAGAAGGGTTTGGGGCTATTATTGAGCTTTACACAGTGACTTCTGAAATGTGCTGCCATTCTGGTTTAGACCAGGGACAAGCTGAAGGTCACAGAATCATTGGTCAAATCAGCTGTAGGAACTATGATGACACGATTTTGTCCTCTACCATAGTGACAGGAAGCATGACCTTTAATTCCCTCTTATGTCAACCTTGTCATAAAGATACCTAGGATGAAATCTTTGCCCTGCTGAAGTTTATGGGAGTTTTGCTATTAACTTCAATGAAGTCAAGATGTTACAAGTTGTCCATTACAGGGGACAAAGTACAAGTTTTAGATGATTTCATTTTGCAATTTTGATGACCTCTCACAAATAATCAAGTGATCTTTCTTTACCCTATATGAAAGTGGCCTTGCCATTCAGTCTTGTTGCTTGTTATAATAAGGGCAATAGCAGAATAAGGATCTAGAAAACAGAAATAAAATACTAGTATGTATTAATTTTCTCTTGTTAGTGGGCATCTTCCCTTCCCCCATTCCAAATGTGCATACTTCTTACCATGGCAGATATTCTTTGAATCGTGCTTGATTCTGATATAATGCAGAAGTGAATGGAAGTATAAAATCAAATCAGAAGAAGTTGAACTAACAGCTAAACAGCTGAGGTGGCAGTGAAAATTTTTAGTTAAGGAATGTGGTATCCAGTCCAAGGATTTCAATGAATTCTTCATTTTTAAATTAGTGGATTGTGGAATATATTCCAACATTTGACTGATTCCAGTTGTGGAATATATTCCAACTGCTTGTAGAAAAATGTAGCTCTTCTGAGTTGCCAAGGGTAACTTCTGGTAATTAGGGTTCGAGCAAACAGTGGCAACGTCATTAGCTTTGTTTACCTGTAACCAATGTCAGGACTGAGCTGGCATTGAAGTTGCTCAGGGCTGTCGTGACAAAACCCAATATATCCAAATAGGATATAGGATAAAGCTTGTCTTAATCTTCTGAAACACCAATCCCCTTTCAAAGTTGTCTATATGGAATAACAGTCCAAGACTTTCGATTTCCTATCAATAGAATTCTTCTACAGTTTAGACTCAACAGATTATTTGTAGTCTGCCTGTACTGTCACACAAAAGAAAGATACTGTAGGAACAAAGGTGGTTTTTATCTTTTCTGTGGGCTTGTCCAAATTGCAGTGCACATCCTGGTCTCCTTTTCTAATACTTGCATCTTAGTCAAGGTCAGAAAGGGAGTGAGATGGCGAGGTTGAAAGCTCATCTGTTGCGCTGTCTCGTTGACGGCCAGCCAGCAGCACTGACTGACTTAATGCAAATGAGAGCTGGTTTTGTTCTGAGATCTAGTTTGAGGTATTATTGTGTCATTCCTGATGGCAACCAAGTTTTAAAATTCATTTTGAATATATCTGTTGATGTCTTTTTAACCTTTTAGTTACTTTTGCTGTTATGTATAAAGCATAGATATGCAGAAATTGCTTTTTGAAGAAATGCTTGTCACCAATAATCTTTTTTTTAATCATAATTTTTTTTAATCTTTGGCTTTGATTTTAAGGTAGTATTGAATCCCAGATTGAAACCAGCTAATGGATTTCACAGAGAAAAGGCATAGTTACTATGGCTACACAGCACCCTGAAAGCTTAAAAGGACAAAGGCTAAATGAATACGGTACTGGCTGCTTAGCCGTTTCTAGAATAGATTCTAATAATTTAAAGGCTTTACAGTCTTTCAGACACTGTCAGTAAAAACGTGTTAGTCCTTTAAGAATTTGTATTTTATTTTTAGTTTAGATCATTAGTTTTGAAATAGCATATTTGAAAAATATTTTTCAAAATGTCCTCTGCTTTTAGCCAATTTATTTCATGTATATCTATTGAATGTAATGAAATTGACTATTACTCATCATTTTATCACTGATATTTTTACTATGGTATTTTAAACTGAGTAGAAATCTAATCCTCCTATGGACAAATAAACAGAGTAATTGTGGTTTGATGAAAACTTGCAGTAGTGTAGTTTTTATAGCTTTCACTGTAGTTTTGGCTGAAATGTTTTTACCTTTGATTTTCTCATATGCCAATCTACACATTTAAGACAAACATTTTGTATATAGTAAAGAATAATGAAATGCATGCACAGTTAGATCCAGACAATTAAGACATTGAATTACCAGTTTTTAGCATCACCTTAGTGACTATGGCAGAAGTGCTACTACCTGCCTTTGCTTGAGAAATGTGTTAGAAATCTTAAACATATCACTTATCAACTCAAGAGCATATTTTAATGACCTGTTAAAAATGGTACAGAATAAGGTTTTTTTAGAGTGTAATGATAAAATGCATCTATTGTTTGCCTCAGAATTTTTCTGTACTGATAAAACTGTACTTTGACCGATGGTTAGTAGAGAATCATTGAGAAGGTAGCAGGTTAGATTACAGGTGGCTTTGTAAAGAGATAGTTCATATGTTCTTATATGCAGACAGGGGGCTCTTGTATTTGTATTTTGAATTTTTCTGGCCAGTAACATATGCATATATTTCTAAAGTGAACTGGACTTGCTGCATATGCAACAAAACAGCTGAGCCATCCTTCTATTTGTAGGTCTGTCCTGCGCTCAACAGAAATGCCACATTGCTACATTAGCCCATAGTGTCATTTATATTTAAGACCTGCAAAGAAGCCTTTCCAGCTAAAAATATCAGTACAGAACTTCACCTTACAGACCAGCAATCTAAGCCAATGTATAAAGCCTGTTTTGGCCAAATTCCAAGATGAGCAAAAGAGAATGCCGGGGAAGACCCAAGAATAAGTAACTCAAGTAAATGTATAGGTGAACAGAGGTAATGCTGGTAGAAAAGTACTGTAGGAATTTCATCCTGCTGTTCACTGTGGATCTGAAATTACATAAATATGCGGTAGTTCTTAAAGAAGATCTAGGTTATAAAGTGCAGTAGTGTAGAAGTGACCTAGAAGGTCTGATTACCTGTTGAATCTTCATAGGGCCTGTTGCTAGCTGCTTCTGGTGGTTTTGGACTAACAAAGCCAAAATACAGATACCAGACTGAAATTCAGCAGACCAGTTTTCCTAAGACAATTCTTCTTTAATTTACAGTTTGAACAACACTTTTGTTACAATTTCACACAGAACCAGTGTGCTCAAGACTAATATGATGTTTACTGAAGTTTTTTTTTCAAGTGCTTACTTGAAGAGAGATTTTCGGAAAATCTTCACTTGAAAGTTAATGTTGTATATTTCTACTGCTTCTTAAAATAGGAAGAAGGAGTTACCAAGATAGATTCTCAAGTGAAATATAAGTTACTTTCAGGAAATCACCGTTACTAGTTTTGTATCTTGCATGAAAATACCTTGTCTTCTTATTTGTATTTCTTCGACCATTTTAAACATGAGGATGAAAAACTTAGATAGTCTGTTAATGATTTGTAGGTGATGATATCTAGCTGAAGTTGTCCCATAATAAGCAGTCATTGTGGGCTTTTCATTCCAAAACTTACTTTCCAGCATAGTCTAATCTTATTCTTTAAAACTTGCATTGTGCACAATTTGGTTTGCCACATGTAAGATAATGATTTTGAAATTTTAATCATATAAAAACTACCAATGGATCAACAGGTTCTTTTATAATGCAGATCTCCCACTACTGCCTTGGATGATTTAAATGTAATTCTATCCAAAAATGAAATTATAAAAACAATAAAATAATCTCCTAATTTGGGAGGTTTATTCATGGATATTTGTTTCATTCATCTGTTTTTTTTCATTTGATGAAATACTCCATTCATTTATTATTTACTTAAGTACTGCAAAAAAAGATGCTGCTTGAAATTCAGGAGTGGCTCAGTTAGAAGTGCTTCAACAGAAGACTGGGACTATGTGATATTTGATGTTGCCATGGGAAACTGCTTTGCAAGAACATTTGCAGAGCAGATGGACCAAGATAAATAAAACAGATACAGGTATTGAATAGAGATTGTGCAATGTTCTGTGAAACAACAGGAAAACATGAACTGATGTCTATGTAACGTAGATTCATCCTTTTTTAATGGCTATGCTGATAGCTTAATTTTCAGAACACAGTTCTTTATAGCAAACTTGGTTTGTCTTCCTTTAAATCAGATAATATATTTTTGTGGTATTTTATCTTATGCCGTTAATAAACAACTGTCTCAGTAGTGAAGGTTTCCTATAGATTTTGAGTTTTCAACAAATCAAAGAAAATTCCAGGTTTATTTGCCTCATCTTCTGTTTTATGCAAAACCAGTAATGTCCTAACTTTATGCTGTAATCTACTACCTAAAGTTACATCTAAGTACTCAAATGCTATGGAATGAAAAATCTTTTTTATTTCAGATGTTATAACTTTGTTAGCTTAACGTGCTCCTGGCTATTGAGAGCTCTTCTGTAACGTTATGCGCTAGCTTTTTTTCCTTGATTTAAAACTAATAAAAAGGAAAAGACGCATACCCACCCTGTTTAAGAACTAGAATGTCTTTGTAGTCATATGTTTGGCACAGAGGTTTGTTTCCTTAGCAACATGAACACAAAAGATGCCCGTGTGACTGTATACATGCAACATGCCTTTGTAAGGGTACATATGTACAGAAATCCACTGTATGTTTGTTTACTGTGTGTTCTTTGTTCTCCCTGACAATGACTAAGGTAGGCATGTGCTGTTTAATTTTTCTCTAAGGAAATAGATATTTAGAGAATTTGAAATATAATTTGTAGATATATCTTTATCTTTTCAACAACTCAAATTCAGTCAGGAGCCTGGGATTGCTGAGTCTTTCTCGGGGACCTGAGAGATGGTTTTATCAGTAAAGAGTGAGATGAAGAAGGCATTCAGCGTATTTGCCCTCCTCATGTCCTTTGTTAGCATTCAGCGCTGGGCCATCATTTTCCCTAGTCTTCCTTATGCTGCAGATACCCCAGTAGGAACGTCTCCTGTTCCCCTTCATATTTGTGTGAGTTCCTACACGTGTCTTTGTGATCCCAGTGAAGTCCAACTGCATGCAGACCTCTTAATTCCTCCTGTTCCCTATGCTGTGTGAATTAGCGTGCAGGCTCTTTGGAGAGGTACAAAAGCACGCTGATTTCCCAGAAAAGGTATGAGAGCTTTCCCCAGAATTCTGCCTGGTAATCATTTTCCTATGTATGTGAACACAGTTTAGGTTAGACCCCTACAGCCCTGTTTTTTGCTTACAAATTTCCTCCTTTTCACATTGCCCCATTCTCTTTGTTTGCCAACCTGGTCCTTCACTTCTTCACTTGACTGATGGTTATCCTCTCCTACCCCAGTTATTCCTAGTTTGAAACTCCCGTTACTGGATCAGCCATCCTGTTGGCAAAGATGTTTTTCCCCACTTAGGTGAATACCATCTCTGCTAAACAATCCTCTGTCCTCGCAGAGCATCCCGTGATCATATAAAAACTGAAACCCCATTGCCCACACCAACTGCACAATAAATTGTTGACTTGTAGGATCTGCCTTCTACTCCTCACCCTCTTCTGCCTTTCTGGAAGGATTAAGGAGAAAACTGCCTGAGCTCCCATGCCCTTTACGCCCCCGTATACGTACCCCACAGCCATCATACCTCACAGCAACGTAGTCAATGCTTGATGCTTTCCTGATTGCCCCGTCATTGTCATTGATGCCAGTGTGGAAGAGCAGCAAACAGTAGTAGTCTACAGCAGCCTTTCCACAATGTCCTGATCTGAGTTCCCAGTAAGCAGCAAGCCTCCCCAGGCAACAGGTCAGGGTGGCAGCTGGAGGCCTCCTTCATCCCCCCACTGCATTTGTCCACCACATGCTCCTGCGCAACTTGGGTTTAGCTGGTTTGGGTGCTTTGCTGGACAGAGCTTGTATTTTTTGCCCTCATGAGGCAACTATTTTAGTTAAGAGTTTAATGTGTTTTATTCTTTGTTTTGCCAGCAAAAATTTGTAAAAATATTGCTTGTGAACAAAGTATTTGTTTTGGCTTTTTTGTTTCATTAAGCTGTATTTATTCTTTAATGGTATTCTGCCAATGCCATACGGGTTAGCTGGCTACAAAAAGGCTTTTTCCACTAGTGTGGCTGATAGAGGGAAAATTGTGTATGTTTTTCCTGTGCTTAGGGAGATCAAGGATTAATCTGTAGTTAATCTCAAATCAATCTGAGAGTCTACAGAAAGATGAATGGGAACCAGTATCTGGTATAGGATTTGATAAAGGCTATTTAAGACTATCTTTCAAGTCCAGAAGTGTTGTTTTAGGTTGTACCATCTGGAAGACAGTAGCATTAACATTTTTTCCAAAGCTTGCTTCGTAACATGATTTAAGGCTGTTAAGTGTAGGGATACAATATTTCAACATGATATAACTGGTTTCACATGTCTTGTTTCTGTTTGTTCTAGGAAATGAACCCAGGAAGAAATGTGAAGGGCCATGTGAAGCTCTGTCATAGCAGAAGTTTGCTGAAAGATTGTTTTACCTGTAAGTTCTTCTTTTCTGTTGTTAAATGTTAAATTATATTCACACTACTGGGAAAAAGGGGTTTATTTTAGCATTTTGACTTGCAGCTTGATGGTGAAGAAAACCCTGCCAAGACCCTTATGTTTAATGTCTGCTATTATTAACTTGCTTTATTTTAGTGAAGAGCAAATAAACATTTTTTTCTCCTCTATTAAGGTTTTGACTCTAATGAGCAAGATTTTAATGTTGTGTCATTATAGCTCATACATCCACTGTGATGTACACTGCAGTAGCTTGTTTTTCAAAAATTCTTTTAAAAGTGAATAAAAGGTAGAAAACATCCAAACCTGTATGAGTATATGAAACTTTCCTACTGAAAAGTTCTTCAGCAAAGATTGCCTGTGCAGGTGGCTGCTGTGACTAAAACCTCTTCTGGATTGGTCATCTTTTTCCAAATTTATTAAATTATATGATAGTCCCCTTTACAGTTGTCAAAAGTTTCACACAATACTGGTGAAATTTCAACAATTGCCCTGTGTTATCCTGTGTATTAAAATGACTCAGATGCTGAAGCTTTTCCTTCGATTTTATCAAAGAATCTGAGAGGATATTCCAGGATATTTCAAGGAGACTTTTATTATTTGTCAACAGAGAAGAAAAACTGCTACTCTGATAATGCTGCCTTAAAAACTGTATTTGTCAGAGTTTCAGTATTATTTAGTAGGCTTAATTACTTAGCACTAGTCAGGCAAGTGTTTTTCCAGAATTATAACAGTAGCCTTAAAAAAACCCCCCAAAACCAAACAAATTGAAAAGAGGTAAGACCGAATCAGAAATGGCTAATTTATTTCAACTTCGTCTTCTCTTTCAATTTCTCTGTTCATCTCTTCATGTCTCTCTCAGAAATGCAAGTATTCTAAGTGTGTATATGTATGTGTGTGTGTGCATGTGCATGTATATGTATCAGTTATAAATATTTATATTCATTGAAGATACTAAGTACAGACTTGACTTGGAAAAATCTTAGGTGAGAATATGGAGAAAAGTCTTTGACAGGATGCAAAAGTTGAGAGCCATATTGCACTTTGAGCACTATACGGTACAGATGTAACATCCTAGATAATAAATGCATAATTTGGAGTCCTGCAAATATGCTGATTTCTATCTGATTTTAATAGTGTGACTGTATCTGGGGGAAAAATAGCAGAAAATATGTGAAATTTTTTTTTTAATCTAAAATGTTATATCTATTTCTATATAGCTACAGACAATTCTGAAGTCTGGTTAGAGAACTGGCAATATGTGAGCATGGAGGCATATTTTCTTCCTTTGGCCTAAGAACTGATCCCATATCTACTCTTCCCAAATGCTAGTGAGCCTCTTCCTGGTGTGTGTTATATGTTCACATACATGAGATGCTAATGGAGTATGAACATTAATAAATTACATCAAAGGTACTATAGTCCTAAACTTCATTGCCATCATTTTCCTATTATACAAAGCATTATTCTCTAGGCATAACTTCAGTTTTGCAGAAGCATTGAAGATACTTGTGCACTTGAAATAATCTTTCATATGCTATCACTCTTATATGGAGTAGCAGGTTGCTTTGCACCCCTGAATTTGAGAATTACAGTGGACTAAAGTGGACTAAGTGTCCACTAGTGGACATTTTTGCATCTTTAATCTGCACTTGAGGTGGTTGTGCTGTCTGATGCCCTGACAAGAGTGAGCAAAGGCTCCACTTCATCACTTTGCCAGTACAATGACTTTGTACTCTCTTTGTACATCTGGATCATACATAGTGGTAATATAGAGAGGAGAATATATTTTTCCCTCTAGTATATCTGTGTTGAAATGCTGTCAAGACCTTAATTTCTTGTTTATTTGTGCAATTTTGACCGTGGACATTTGAAAATGCTAAGGATATTGTTGACAATTTCTGCAGACAATTCTTACAGGATAATCTGAACAGGAAGAAGCTTGTAGGCACTGATTAGATAAACATAATAGCAGTTTTATAAGATTGACATCAGTTAATACAGATTTTTTATAGGCATTGGACATACTGTTTTTCATTAAGTGTGCCTACTTTGGCAGCATGCTTTGGAGAGAAATACTGAGAAGAGGAGAAAAGGTTCTAGAGACTGATTGCTGGTTTAATAAGGACCTAATAAAAGAAGTAATAAAATAGTTTCTGTTTGGAATAACTTCTGACTGGTACTATATGCAGTCACAGAAGGAATGAGATGCTTTATTTATCTACTTAAATCTTGCTTGGAGAACTGTAGGCAAGCAATTCGGGTTCTGTTTTCTTTGAATTCTCTTTTGAATTGATTGTCAATAAGTTAATGAAGCTATGGCAGCACTCTATTTTCACAGATGGCTGGACTGGCTTATTTCAAGTCTTCCTATACACCTCTATATTTAGTGCTTAATCTATTCACTTCTTGTTAAGGAAACAGGGCACAGTATCAGAGAGGCATGTCACAAAGCAGAATATTTGCAGCTTCCTACTGAAGGCTGCAATTGACTTTTATAATTCACATATTCAACCATTAAATTGCTACAAACAGAAAATACAAAAGAAAAAGAATGTTGTTGTCACTGCAAGAGAGAGAAATCTAACATTTTTTAACCATGAGATAGTTCCAACTTATTTGTCTCAAGTCTTTTTTATTAGAAAGAATTCCATACTGTTAATTGTGCTATTGATTGAAGTATTTCTTTTATACTTTTAAGTATAAATCTACTATGTCTGGTAGTATTCCAAATAAATCAATCAGTATTGCAAAACTAGCTGTCGTGATACACAGACAAGTAGCTATATAACTTGCTGAGATTTGTAGATCATGGTGGCAATTACTTCATGATGATCAGTTTGGCATATTTTTCTTCCAAAGGGACTTTTTATTTATAATTTCTATTAATGTTAGTTGGTGAACAAGTAAGAAAACAGAAATATTTTTCTACCTCTTTTTCCCCAGAGATGGATTGTTTTGTGTTCAGCTAATCACCATCAAAATAACATTTGTGTCCTGTGCTTATAAAAGATGAAAACTTTATGTATCTTAATATATTCTATGTAAAATAAGTAGTAGCACAAAGTCTACTTCTATGTTGTTATAGAAGCACAACAATTTCTAAATATGATAGCTATTTATTTTGACAGAAACTTAGGAGGATAAATATTCTGTTTACACAGACAAAAGAGTAAATTATTCCTCTTTATGAAAGGCATGTTTGCTGATGCACAGTGGCAAGAGTTCATAATTTTCTCTGGAGCACTGAGCTTTTCCCTCTATTCTTTTTATGCCCTCTGTGAAAATGCTTTGAAATACCTTCTCTTGATTTCACTGAGAATACAGGATTGGGTCCCTTATTTGGAGATCCTGATGAGAGTCCAGTGCAAGTATGGCAAAAGATGAAACTGACCCAGTTGAAAAACCAAAAAACACACTACCAAAATCAGTAGTAAGAATTTAAATGAGATGTGGAGAAACTGGTAAAGAATAGCACAGGGCTTTTTTTGGTGAAGATTCCGGCACACTAAGAGCACATTAATTTCCAAGGAGTGTTTTGCACAGCTCTAATTAAGGTTTCAGTGATCAGTGGAGATGAATCTTCCTCTGCTCTCCCCATGCCTCTTCTTTTGTCTTTTTGAATTAAACTCAGACCTGAACTTTATTCTCATATGTTACCTGGTGTATGATTTTGTTTTGGCTTCTGTGAATATATTCAGGGTGATACAATTTTTAAGTGTAGCGTTTTTGTGTACTGTAAGCATCTTCCTGATCATAAGCTAGTTCAAACCTGTCTTGCAGAGTAAGGTGAATAGAATTACTGTGAAGGTCTTTCATCTTTTGCTTCATTACTTATTATGTAGAATTTTTTAAATAAAGGATATACTGAGGAATATAGATTGATATATCTGAACTGATGACACTAAGAAATACAACAGCTGTCCCTGGTGTTGCTTGTTAATTTACTTTGCTGAGGTATAATTTCATGCCTTGTTAAAATCACAGATGTAACTGTGGTTTGCTGAAGGTGAATGAAGGGGGCAGGCTTCATGAGACTCCTGTGTTTTTAAAAATATATGATACCAAATTTCCACCAGTAGTACTGAAAGCAATGGGCAACAAAAAATATCCCATAAGTTAAATATGGTGACACGAGAGTATCAATACAACTAAACTGAAATATTTTATCCTTTAGGGTAAGTATGCAGTTAATGTTTTGCTCTAGGTATAAACTTCCTATATCTCAGGTAGTGTCAGAATGCAAGTGTAGATATCAAAATGGTGCTAATGAATACGTGCACAGCATTTGTAAGCCACCAGCCATGGCTTCGTTAGCTGCTGAGCATAAGGAAATCTGGAGAATTGTGCAAGCTGCCTTGGAAATTTAAAGGTTGATAGCTCATCATGGAATAAGCAATGCCAAATCTGAAAAAGTATGGGTGAAAAAAAAATAAAAAAGACACACAAATAAAAGTAAAAAATGATCACAAAGAATTCTCATGAACTGAAGATAAGGTACTCTATTTTGATGAATAAAGAAAATTTTGAGGCCCAGCGTGAGATAAATGAGGGAATGGTACAAGCAGTGAGTACTTCTGACTAATAGTGCTTATTTTTCCTGATTGGTCTAATGTTTTTCAAATTTAACAAAAGACAACTTCTTAGTTTATTTTCAGTGTTGTGAAAATATATAATAATTAATTCTGTAATTCTTTTTTATCATTAATAATGTTTCTGGTTAATTATGTGTTGGTTTACAGAATGTGTGGGAAGGAATTATAAATGCTTTGATTCCCTCATTTAGCATGGTGTGATTATAGTACATGCTTTCAAATTATACAATGATATTTGACTTCAGAGCCTCCCTCAGGCTGAGCTTGCAACTCTCTCTGTTGAGGTCACTACCTTGACTCTGCTACAGAAGTAGCTTGGACGGGAAGGAATGAGTACCATTATATAGCCTATTATATACTTCACCTGCATATTATATTCATTGAATATTACTCCACAATTAGTCTATTGGCAGGAAAGAGTACCTGGGATTAAGAGCCAGTGAAAATTGTTTTTGCTGAATCTATTTGCAAATAGTTGTTTGTCCTTCAAACAAGATTAACATACTTTAAAGCAGGAGTCATAATGGTCTTAGAAAAAGTGCAGAGAGAATTTTCTTTAGCTTAATTCACATCACTTAACAGGTACAACAATTTTGGGTGAGATACAGTATTGCTATGCTGTACGTCTACATCTCATACTACCTGGTTTCAGGCAAAAAAAATCTTGTTTCAGCTTCCCAACAGATGAAAGGTTCGGCTCCTGTATTGGTAATTTGTGCAGGGTGGAGGGATTGTACTGTCATAGAGATGCAGGAGGTGCAGCAGGACCTCCAGGATGCCCATGCAAGGACACTCACTCATTTTGACCCATAGAAAGCAGAATACTCCTGAGAAACCTCATAATGGTAGAGAAGCAACTTACAATTTCTTTATTTGTATTTCCTAGAAGTTGATGTATCACTGAATGTTGTGTCTCCCACCTCTGAAGGCAAGTTTAAGGGTGACTGTCTCAGGAAATGACATTCTGCAGGGTCACTATACTGATACAGTATGGGAGTCTGTAATAAGTGTGGCACTCTGTGCCTTCTGCAAAGCTATAGAGGATAATTATGAGTATTTATTAATGTAATGGACCAAAGACAGCACTGCTTTTGTGGGCTGACTCATGCCCACAAAATGGTCTAAGGATTCTCCATTTCTGCTGCCACCTCAGTAGTTTCCTGGAAAAAGGTATAAGTTCTAAACTTGAGTGGGAGAGGCAAATTCATACTTCTATAATTGCTTTAATTGCAGTTTATTTTAGTAGTCTATTTCAGATAAACCTTCACTGCACGAGTCATAAGAAATGACTAGCTAGAAAACAGAGTTATAATGTCAAGAGGTGCTTTTGCTCCACAAATAACTAGTTCTCCATTAATGTCTGAACTGTGTGTCTGTAAGGTTGTTTTTTGGGGGGGTTTTATTGTTTGTTTGTTTGGTTTTTTTAATCATGTGTGCATTGGAAGAGCATTTCCTTTCAACTATGCAGTAATCTCTGATAGGTTGCTTGTATTTTCAGATTTTGTATGACTTTTGTACTCCTCAGGCTTTAATATATCCTTTTTATACAGTTTTTGCTTTGTGAATAGTTTCAAAGTGACCATGACTATAAGCAAAAATTTAAGCAGAAAATAAACTAAAGAACAACACCAGAAATGACTGTCAAACTGACAGGAGGGCAGTGGAAATACTGATATGTTTCCTGTGCATGTTCCTACTTTTGTGATCAATCCCAGTAAGAAGTCAATAATCTTAATAATTAATAATAAATATTATTAATTATAATAAATAATACTTAATAAGTAATATAAAATATAAGTAATAATAAATATTATTAATTATAATAAATAATACTTAATAAGTAAGCAAGCAAGAAAAACTTGTCTATGCTGCTCTCTGCAGCTTTCTGTTAACTAAGAGCTAGTAAGTATAAGCAGCTTGTGGGTTTTTTTGCTTGACTAGCCCAGCTGTGTACATAGTATTGATTTTACAGAGCTGTGTAGAAGATCTTGAGAAAACAAGATTTTATGCATTGTTGCCACCTCCCAATGCTAGCATTGCATAGCCATTGGAGGTGCAATCCTGGGCCTTTCCACATTCACGTATCTTATAATTAATGGTGAAATTGGGAAAATATTGCTGATAGGTGGCATTTATGTGCTTAAATAGCTAAAATAAACAGTTATAACAATAAACTGTAGTTTAAATATGGCTAAAATTTCTAGCAGATAGAGCCTGCAGCATTACTTGGTCATGTTCTCCTCTAGTTGGGCTGGACCACAGCTGTGCGCTTCCTGCCTGCATGCAAGGGTTCCCTGCCGAGGCATGTGGCACATGCACGGGTAAGAGAGGAATGGCGAGTCTCGTGAAAGGACAGCAAGGGACCATTACTAAGTCCTGTAGTACGCAAATAGCCTATATACCTTCAACCCTCACCTGGAACACTAAGCATCCTGAGCGCTAACTAGCAGTTTTTAGAATGAACGCCACTGAAAATGTAAGGTGCAATGACATGAATCCTTACCTGTCTGTCTGCTGTAGATCAGTCTAAAGATCTGTTTTCATTGCAGCTTGGACAAGATCATGTAGACTGCCTTCACAAGCCATGGAGAGACAAACAGGTGTTTACACGGTTTCAGATAGGTAAAGTTTAGAAGCAATACACTTTACTTGCAGATCGTACCTGGTGTCTTCCAACCAGATGAACTGGACTCCAGGATTAGCTAGATGACAAAAATACATTTTTGTATAAATTTGGAAGGTACTCTTTGTGGAATGTTTTACAGCATCCATTGAAGAACTCTTGCTGAAGTGAAAGCTTCCATTGATAAACTCCTTTGTGTAAAATGCCCAGAAAGTTAATTGCTGAGGTTGAGTAAGCACTGACTAACTGGTGTTAATTTCACTGATTATGACACCTGGCTTAATAGAGGAGAGTAGGTGCCTTGGACTTTAAGTTGCCACACGCTTTAAGTGGCTATGGTTAGGTGGTGTTTATACCTTTCTACTCTTTCCTCAGTGTATATCAGTCAGAGGATTGCAACCACTTCCATGTTGAAGTGAACTTGGCTTCCACTTTCAAATGATCTAGTGGTGAAAAGGTGACAGTAGTGCACATGCTAAAGCAGTAGGTTAAATTATCTCAGTTTGGCTCAATTGACATTAGAGGGCAGGAAGATCTTGAAATTATCTTTACAGCCTTAGTTTGCTAGCAGCTCCCATCAGGAGTATATCATGGTTTCACCACCTCTGAGTGCCTGGCTTCCATCTACTCAAACATGAGCACCCCTGAGAAGAGAGAATAATTGAGTCTTCTCCTGATATGGAAAAGGAGCACAACTGTGACACTTGAAGGTTAGAGCCTAAGGGATGCTGTGAAGTACCTCTGTCCTCACATATACTGACTTGGCAATGGAATTAGGTGTGTGTGTGCTAGAAATTTTTTTTTTGTAAGATGCTGAAATGAAGACATTTCCTGAGAGGTAACAAAATGTAACTGGATTGGTCACAAAGAGAAGTTGAAAGTTGATTGTCAGTTCTTAAGATAGCAAAAATAAAAATGAAAACAATTTTTTTCCTGATCCTAGACTAACTTAGATTTTTGTTTTGAAAGAGATTGTGTGTATTTTCGTTTGAATTATGTTTTTGACGTTTCTTCCTGAGCAAATCACACTCTGTTTAAATGGTGCTAAACGTACCAAATAGAGAAGACCTATGCCAAAGCAGAATTATAATGAAACAGATATAAAAGGAAGCCATTATTATTTTTTTCCTGGAAGATTTCTCTAATTTGCAATTTTTTTAATAACTCACATAAAGCAATTTTCAAAGATGTCACCATGAGTAATAGAATCATAGAATGGTTAGAGTTGGAAGGAACCTTAAAGATTATCTAGCTCCAAGCCCCCTGCCGTGGGCAGGGACACCTACCCCTAGACCAGGTTACTCAAAGCCACATCCAACCTGTCCTTAAACACTTCCAAGGGTGGGGTATCCACAACTTCTCTGGGCAACCTGTTCCAGTGCCTCACCACCCTCAGAGTAAAGAATTTCTTCCTAATATCTAAATCTCCCCTCTTTCAGTTTAAGACCGTTACTCCTCATCCTATCGCTGCAGTCCCTGACAAAAAATCCCTCTCTCCTGTAGGCCCTTTAGGTACTAGAAGGCCGCTATGAGGTCTCCCTGGAGCCTTCTCTTCTCCAGGCGGAACAACCCCAACTCTCTGTCTGTCTTCACAGCAGAGGTGCTCCAGCCCTCTGATCACCTTCATGGCTCTCCTCTGGACTCACTCATCTCCCCCAATTATGAAGGATCTATTCTTTTCAGCTGTGTTTCTGCAGATGGAATTTTTGTGGATTCCGTAAGGTTTAAGCAAACCTAATGGGGTGGGACTGCCACGGTGAATAGTAATGACCTTGTGGCAACTGTCTCTGTGAAACTGTGATAGTTTCCTCAAAAAGCAGAGGGCACATATATGAATAGTTTGGGGTTTTTTAGCATAATTTTTGCCTATCGGTCCTCCCGAGTCTCCCTTCCATTTGTTGGTTATACAAAGCTTTGATTTAATCATATTAGGTCGTACCTATAACATACTCACTTTGTTTATGTTAGAATGAGTCATACCAATAGCTTGTCTTGTTTGTTGCAATAAAAATGCCCCGATACCAATGCTTAGTTGTTTTCCTGAATAACTGTGGTCTATGAATGGAAGAAAAGATGGTTATTGCAGACGTAAGTTGAGCACTTATTATTGCAAAAAGTAGAAGGTGGGAAGGGTTATAAAGATTCTTTGAAATCAGTTAATTTGCTCTCCTTTTGTCATTTTTAACAAAACATGTCTATGTTGATACTACCTAAAAGTTCTAATTTTAATAAGACCAGTTTTCTAATTTGCTAGATATGACAGGCATATTCTTTTCCTGTAAGAGTACCTACAGTATAAATATGCAAAAAACCACATGGGTTGCACGTAAGGTTTTACAGCTGTAGCATTTTCCTTAAACATAGCTTATTTCCTCTGTCCTTTATCCCTTGTGTCCAAGCTGAAAGGATGTTTCTTAAAAAGCAGCTTACGAGGAAAGTTGAGGTGCACTGCAAAAAAACAGTTCATATTGGTTAAATGAAGAAATCGCAACCATAACTGGACAGCATAGGAAGGCAGACACTCACACATGTGTCATACTCATAGTCACCAGGTGTGTTAAGTAAACTGGGCTGTGTAATTCAAAGGAGGGCCCTTCTCAGCTTTTTGTTACTCATATACCACCAGGGACTCATGCTCAGGAAACAGTGGGGAATTTCAACACTTTCCTAAAGCAAACGGTTCCAAAAATTGCAACCGTAGGGCGCTTGTTCTAAAAACAGGTTTGTACCTGCTATTAATTGGATCCAGGGTTGGACTTCACAGCATGCAACAGAAAGGGAAAATTTTATCTTTGCGTCATGAATGTAATGAAGCTCTTGACCCAGTGCCACTAATAACTGTGGCTTAGTTGACACAATCTTGTAGCTTTTTTAAGCTAGTAGGGCAGCAACTTCTCAGGGCTGTGAAAAGTATTTCATTCTTGGCTGGGCAATAGGAGAGAACAAGGCTGCTTCATTCATTGCTTTGTGTCTCATAGACACCAGCTTTTTAGTCTTTCTGGTAAATGCATGTTACTGTATTGTTATTATAGGTCTTACTCTCTGTTGTGTCACTTCAGTTTTCCTTCGTATCAGTGAGGGAAAATCATCTAGAAAGGAGTCATTTTTTAACTGCATTTTCTACCTGAAATGAGAATTTCTGTGGGATAAGAGAGCTGTGGGTTTTCAGTTAAGTTGGTTTAAGTTTACTGCTTACGCTGGAAAAAGGCAGTGGGATGAGATTTAGGTGATAAAATATCTTGTTAGGCAGCTGAGGAATATTGGAGGAGGTGAGCAAGAGGCAACTATGAGAAAGTTCTACTATCTGTTTATGAGATATAATGTTATTTTAAGATAAATGATCCTTAAAATACTAAAATCTATAAAGTGTTTGTCAATGGCTGATATTATAAAAGGTGGTAATCAGAACAAGGTGTGCCTCGTTAGTTTTTGTGAATATTTAAAAAGCAGGCTTTGTTCAAGGTGCTTTGAGGCTCATCCTTCTGGGAAACATGGAAATGCTGTGTATGCAGTCTTTCCTGAAGGAATTTAACAATACTTCCCCCAACTAATGTTTGGCTGAAATGGGGATTTGCAAAAGTTTGGTTTCTGCTTAAAAAAAAAAATAATTTTTTTTTAAGATTTCATTTATTTTCACCTTAATTTGTTCATTGCTTTCATGAAACACATTTGATATCTAATGTGTCTTTTTTTATGGTAAGACCCAAATTTCAATGAATTCTGTTTGAAGAAAACCCAGGATAAATCAAGAAAAGCTTTCAAAGGTATTCAGTGTAGGTTAAATCCGTCAGTAAGTGAAAAGGATACAGTTTTCAAATGTGATCATAATGGATTTTCCCAAGGAATTTCATGTCAAATGGCCTTTGAAATCTAGCAGGCACAAGGCTTTTAACTTATTTAGACTCTTCAGGAAATCCAAAGTCTAATCCCAGTTTTAGTCACTAAATAAATAGTACCCAAAATGGAGGATCTTTAGGTTCAGAATTCAGAAATAATGTCTTAGGAGAAGGCTCATTTTATTGTTTGTGAGTTCTTTTTTTACTTTGAAGCTAGCATTTGTTTCTAACGTGCCTATTAAGCTGACACAATATATTCTAATAGTGATAATGTCCAAAGGCTTTATTAATTTTACCCAGTTCTTTCCATTTTGACATTTTTTCAGCTGCTTTATAACTTCTTGGTTTGGGTTTGTTTTTATTTTTTTTTGTTTTTTTTGGTTTTTTTGGGTTTTTTTTTGTTGTTATTTAGAAGTATTTACTTAAAAGTATCTGGTGGATTTCTTTATACAGTTTCAAGTATTTCCCACTGCTTTAAAATATCACGAATGTATATTCCTCATTGCAAAAATCAGTATTTTTGTGCATTTAAGAAATAGATTTTCCACACAGATTATCTGGTATTCGTGTAATATGGTCTGATATCTGCGTATCATGTCTGCTTTGAGACGGATGCCACCCTTGTGTTTTTGCCACACTGACTACCTTAATAGTAATGAAGATATATTCCCTGCTTTTGATGTTTATTACTAGAAAAAAATCTGTAAGTTTAGGCTTAAATGGTCTTGAAATGTGCAGCTTTTTGTAATTTCCCACTGAAAAAAATATATGAAAGAATATGTATGTTGTGTATGTCTTCTTATGCTGACTTCTGAACAGGTTGAATTTCAGCCCGTATTGAACATACGTGAAGGAAACAGTTGTAGGAGTTAAGTGTCTTCTGTCCTTTTCTAGTTACTGATTATATACTGATCAAAGGCTTTAAAGGTTTTTATAAATGTTATTTTACACCCCAGATTCCTAGAGAACATTAGAACTGTTCTGCTGTAAAAATCTGAGATAATTGCTAACGTGTTAAGAACTCAAAAATATAAAATAAACTTTTTATCAGTATGTAATGTGAAGAAGCTGGTTAGCTTTATGGCACAAGGGACGGGCTAGTAAATCTTACTTCAGTCCTGAGAATTAATTTATTAGCTGTTTTTAAGCAGGAGATTGACAAATCTGACCTTTTGTTAATTTAGGCTCTTAATAACCTGTTCTGAATCTCTTAAAAATGCAGTTATTCAGTGAGAAAAACAAGAAAAAACTTAACTTATTTCTGAAAATATTCTTGGGAAGAGTGACTTCAGAAAGCATACTGGAGAGCAATTGTAACTTTTTTCCTGATTGTTGTTGATTGAGAAGGGCAAATGATGAAGAATTATGCTCACCAGAGGCAAAATAGCTGTGCAGAGAAGCTTGGCACTCCGAAGTGCTTAGTGCAACTTAAAGGAACTATAACTAGTATTGGGTCTTCTCAGGTTGGGGTTTCTTCCAGCGCTTAAATACTGGTGTGATGCAAAGTGCTTTTCAAAGTATCCTCACATTGCACAGCAGTTCACTGTAAAACATTACTTTCATGTGGTATCGAAGAGAATTCAGGTTTTTATTGAAGCTTGAAAGAGCAGATAAATGTAATAGCACATTACGTTTAATCTTATCTTCCAAAGCAAAGCATCCAGGCAGAGGTAAGATAAAAGTATAATCAAATTAATCTTACAATGTTTAGAAAGCTGATAATGGTTAACACAAAGATATATATGACTTCAATCTGTGGTAGAGTTGCGTTAATTGGAAATGAATATTTAAGGTACATAACCTGCAGAAACACATAGAGAGAGTTGCAATTATTTGCCTGGGTGTTTATCTTGAAAGGTGCTTTTCCTTTAGGAAATAATTTTATCAACCTTCTTCTCCTGCTAACTCCCCATCCGAATTACCACAGTTAGATGCCTGGTTCCATGGAAGAGTAACAAACAAAACAAACCCCTGAAAAACTCTTGATTTCTTAATCAATAAGCACCATGTAAAAATATGGGTAATCCTTATTTCAGTACTCCTTTTCAAAAAATTTCACAGATTTGATAGTAAACATCGGATCCTTCAGAATAGGAGCTTGAGGGATTTGTTTTCTGAATCTGGGTCTTCTACAATTTAAAATGAGAGTTTAAAATTAGTATGGCAATGTGCATATAAGTGTAATAACTCATTACAGAATTAGGTAGACAACAACAAATTAGATTTGATTAGAAATTAATATCTTTGTAATCGTTATGTGGCTCTGCTTTTGGTACAATTCCACAGATATTAGGTAAAATTATAAACTTAATCTCATATTTTTTTGTTTTGTACTTTAGTAACACTTGGAAATCCTCTTGATCTGGAGAAAATAAAGTGGAATAAAGAAGAAAAGGCTTGTGTATGCGTAGGAGAATGCTGTATCACACATTTCTAAACTTAATTATCTTTATTTAATCAGAAATGTATTCCATGTTTGTTAAAGAAACAACCTTTTCTGATTTCATTACGCTTCTCAGGCATGTAGAGTTTCAGCCAGGGAATGTGCTTTGTTTTGAACTCAGTCAGCGACCCCTATAAAAATGTTTAATTAACTTTTTGCCAATGTCAATATAGTTCTATTATACTCAGAAGGCTGGATGAGCTCCCTCTGGTGGCTCATTTACATCGAAGTTCTTTTCTTGCCTTTACTTAGGTATCTGTTTACTCAAGCGAAGAAGGCTGCTGACCCCAGGCATCAGTCAGGCATCAGTTCCTTGTGGGCTTACATTTTAATTGAAAAACATCAATAGTTTTCTTACAGAATGAAACACCAGCATTTAAATTCACAGCAGTTTCAATTTGTTAGCAAAATAAATAAAGAGGTGCTGGATAACAAAGTAAGCAAATAAAACTTAATTTATTCCTTCTAAGTCTAAATTGCACAATAGGTGGGTAGCAGTAATTTAGGAGTGGCACCCACTTACAATAGTGCTTACTCTTAAAGTCAGGAAATACTTGGATATTAAAGAAAATTATTCAAGAATATGAGGTCTGTGTTTTCAAAATGATTTAATCCTGTAGCTGACCTACAATTTGAGTTAAAATGAATCTTGGTATCAGAAGCCATTTAAGCTATTTCATAACATTAAAGAGAAGCATAATACATCTCACTTATGTATAGTCTTTAAATTTGGAAGCCAGAAGTCTTGTGGGTCAAAACCACCAGCAAGTTAAAAGTGAATTCGCCACCTCTGTAATGTTAGTTTCCACAGATCCTTTCAAATTCCTTGCTGTTGTAATTTAATGGGATCCTTATTATACTGGCAATGAACCGTCCTCTCTCTGAAACAGTGGGAAATGTTTCAAAGCCAAGCAACGTGCAGACTGGACATAAGGTTAAATACTTGGTTCAGTATAAAAGTTTTCTTTTAATAAGCTATTTTCAATAAAGCTGATTACAGAATAGAATATTAAAAATAAAACTAGAGAAATTATAGTTCCTGGAATGTGAATATTTAGTCAAAGATAAAATTCTGCCCAGGTGTTTCTGAAGGAAAGGAGGATGAAGGGGTCACAGCAGATCAGAATAGGAAGAAAATGAGAGTATTTTAAGCTTTTAAGATAGAGATGCAAAATAAATGGAAAAATACAGTATAATGACCAATAGCCACCTGTAGGAAGTTGAGAAGAAATATATTCTTAAAAAGTGTTTTTAATGAATATTCATTTCCATTTTTTAATTAATATCTTGCATTTTTTCATTCTAGCAGCATTAAACATTCTAGCAGCTGAGATTCACAAAGCAAATAATGATTAGCAAACATGGAAAATCTCCAAAGGTAGACTTTCAATATTCACACAGACGGACCTGGTTGTAAGATTTTATTTTTGATCACAAACTGTGCATCTGTCTTCAGTCTTTGTCAAATAATGATCAAGAGCACAGTTCATAGTATAATCTCCAATATATGGTGCACCTAAATATCTGCATTAAAACCAACCAATCAAACAAACTTGGTCTTCCATTCTAATTATATGTAGCCAGTAAAAGAAGCAGGTGGGTTAGCAAATAATAACTTTGCGTTGTGCGGGTTTTTTTAGAACAGTTTCCCACCATGTCCAAATTCAGAATCTCCTTGATGTTGGTGATCAGAACTTTGAGAAGTGAAGTCTAATTTTTGAGGAAATTACTGGTGTAGTTTTTTCAGGACAAAGAAGAATTGGAAATAACTTGCTTGGTGCACCCTGGGACTATGTTTACATTTTTGCAGCTGATGACAATTAGCATTTTCCAGTCATCCTTTGATTAAGAGATATGCTGATCCTTCTTGTCAGTCTGTGCTCCTGGCTGCTACCCAACTTCTTTTTTTCCTGTTCTACCAGCAACTGTGTTGCTTGAACTACTGAACCTCATCCGGTTTCTAATGCTCTCATCTAGAAGATTGTCCAGGTCTTCCTGCATTTTACCCTGACCCTCCTCAGTGTTGACTGGTAGCTTTGAATCTTGGCCAAGAACTAAGAGTCTGCTCTTACTGAATAACACTGGAGCTCTTTAAGATTCTGGGATTCAGGTTTGCAGCATTTAACCCCAAACTAAGCAGGTAGATCCCATTGCTTGCTACTTTTTGATGTTTCTGTTGTAAAGACTGCTAACCACCTTCTGTTGGAGAGCTATTAAAATGCCTTCTACATTTATGCCATTAAGAAGTGGGAAATAATGGGAAAAATAATGGAAAATAATACTTTAGGTGGCAGTGTTTTTATGTACCCTCTACTCTTTAGTACTTTTAGTAAGTTTTTTTTTTCTGTAGTAAACATAACAAAATAACTCAATAGCCATTTTCTGAACAACTAGAAACTTGTATTTGTGCTCTGTATTTGCACACGGACAACACATTTTAAGTTTGTGTTTGTATGCTCGTGGACATGTACAACTAGACAGCGTGGCATGCAGATTACGTCCACCACTACAAAGCCAGGAATGTAATTTCATACAGTGTAATTTTATGAAATGATACCACCTTTATATTGCTGAAGGTCAGCAATGTTTGTAAGCAGAGTGATGGTTGAGAGGTTAGTGTTCATCACGATGGAAGACCTACCTGAACTGGAGAGGTGATAGGACCTCTCCGTAAGTTGGGTACTGCAAATTAGAATAAACATAGTAGGATCCCTGTCTGTGTAGTGAGTAGCTAAGTGTCACTGCACTATGAATGGTAGTCTCTTGAGTGGATGCTTTAACTGTATAATTTCATTTCCTTTGTAGTGTACATTGGTTAGACACATAGTCTGCCCTTTCTGCATAAAAGTTTGTCATTGACTTGTTCCATTTGTTTTTATAAGATCTAGCTACATTTAAACAAAAATTGCAAATTGTCACTAACTTGTGAGTGAAATGGACTGTTCAAGCTACTGGCAGCATGCAGAACTTTGCAAGTCTTCCCTTGTCCCATGTTTCATGGGGGTGCTGTAGTGTCATAAGTGAATAGTATGCTTGGTTTAATTTAGATAAAATAAACTCAGTGTAAACATTGTATTGGAGGCATCCATGAAAGTTTTTGTGTTGAATAGTGGAAATCAGAAGTTGTTTTTAATTCTGCTATCTAGGAGATAATGAAGATAATTACAGCCTGGGGCCTCATTTTACCCAATTTACCACTGTTCTGACATTTCTTATCTCACTTTCATCAAATCTAAGTTTCAGCTAGGTAAACTTTTATTTGATGCATCTGGCATATTTTAATTCAGTCTCAGCTATTAGTTTTTTATTTTTTAACTTGCTTTTTGACTTGTGCCTTTCCATCACCTTGGATTTTCAGGTGTTCTAAAAGTGCTTAGGCAGTATATCTGCACAGACTATGCGAGTGGCAAATAGGTTCGTCCATGTTTGCACTGACTTCTATTTTAGCCTCTCTATGGAGGAAAAAGATCTGTGCTTAGTAATGCTGTGAACGAAATGATGCGTAATAATGCACAATATCCTGTGAATGGCAACATAGAAAAAATATACAGAGACATTAATTTGAAATGTTTAGTTGATGACTTTCTTGATACGCCTATGTTTGTATTACATTGTGCGGTACTTCTCAGCACTTCAGTCAATTATGAATCTACAGGTGGGCAAAGGGGAAAGCTACCAAACCCCCACTGAGGATCTAACAACACGATGGCTGCATTCAAGTCTATATCAACTCCATACAGCATTTAAATTGACTTCTAATATGATATCACACAACCATTTGTTCTAATTTGTGAAGAAGGCAAATTCTTTTCACCTCTTTTAAACATTTTTTAAGTTTAGCTCTTGATGAGGACTTACTTGCACAAGAGTTCTTCCTAAAACACAACAACTCCAAGCAGCGCTTTAGGCTTGGGGAAGAATGGCTGGAGAGCTGCCTGGCAGAAAAGGACCTGGGGGTGTTGGTCGACTGTCGGCTGAACAT